>OOIN01000010.1:0-742506 GCA_900323505.1 Ustilago trichophora | reverse complement strand
CCTAACCCTAACCCTAACCCTAACCCTAACCCTAACCCTAACCCTAACCCTAACCCTAACCCTAACCCTAACCCTAACCCTAACCCTAACCCTAACCCTAACCCTAACCCTAACCCTAACCCTAACCCTAACCCTAACCCTAACCCTAACCCTAACCCTAACCCTAACCCTAACCCTAACCCTAACCCTAACCCTAACCCTAACCCTAAGCAAACAAGTCAAGAAAGGATAGTGCAGAGCTGTGAGCGGTGTGGAAAATTTTGTTTCAGTGACCGTAAAGCAATCAAGTCAAGAAAGGATAGCGCAGAGCTGTGAGCGGTGTGGAAAATTTTGTTTCAGTGACGGACAGACAAAGCTGTGCAGTGAGCAACAAGCAGACAAAGATCTGTGGTGTGTGACGGACAATGGACAACAGACAAAGGTGTACAGCGTGTGAAGGACAGACAAGGGTGTGGGTGCATGGCGGACAAAGGACAAGTACGTCAAAGTCAAGCTGTGAGAAAAGCTGTCCGTCAAACACAAAGCAAACTCAAAGCAAAGGTCCGCACTTGGGAGCATCTGAGTTAGCTTTGTTGGTTCCAGTCGTGAGAGTCATTTACTGTTGTCTCAACATTGTCCTTCACACGCTTCCAGACAAAGGAGCCATGACTTGACGGACCAGCCGCTGTTCAGAGTGCTGTTGAAGGACGTACATGCTGCCAAGTTGAATTCACTGAAATTTGACGCGTCTGTCAGTCAGTCAGCGCAGAGTCAAATTGTGTGCGGTGCAATGAGAGTCCGTCTACTCATACCCAGACGCGTCACGCTCCTTGCTCCAAGGACACATTGCGCTCTCAATTTTGAGGCCAGCATTCTGATCAGAATTTTTGGCAGGCATGATTTTTGACATTGTCTGTCAATGTTTGTATTTGAGTTTTGTCCGTCTGCTGCAGTCCATGGGTACACATTGGTTGCCGTCACACACCTGACTGCTGTGTGTGCTTGCAGCAGGAATCACTTCCTCAATCACGTCTGCCAGTCAGTCACGTCTGTCACGTCACCAAGCTTGTCAGTCAGTCAGTCATGTCCGTCACTCATCCTGTCTGCCAGTCAGTGAAGTGACAGACAGCTCAGTGAGTCTGCTGGAGGAGTGGGCCGCTCAGCCAAAAAGTTGGATTGGTCTGTCAGGCACTAGAGCAGTGTGGGTGAGCGTGTCTGTCACGCTAGCAATTTCCCTGAATTTTGACGCGTCCGTCACCCACCTGTCCGCTGCCCAGCCAAGGAAAAAGAATTTTCCGTTGCGGCACTGCACCAGTGTTTTTTGACGCGTCCCTCAGGCTGACGGAGCGCGGTCAGGTTGGCCATTTTGGCGGGACGGACTGGTGCTTCTCCTGCGGCTGGCGCACTGCGGCCTAGGGCTAGGGCTAGGTCAAAAAGTTCTGGGCCAAGACCAAGCATCACCAGTTTGCTCTTCTCCTCCTCCTTGGACCGCATGCGATGCTCCAAGTCCTTCTCCCAGGTCTCTACCTGATCATCATCCAGCAGCACCGACATACGGCTGCGTGACACTGAACGCGAAAGTCGCGTGGCAGAGTGATCCGCCGCTTTGGCTTTTGGCTTTTGACTTGTCTTGGAGTCGTGTTGTTGTTTCTAAGCGAGCGAGCGGGGCGAGGCGATTAGAGTGCAGTTGGTTAAGATGCGGAAAGAGTTGATTGGTCCAAGTGGATAAAAAGACATGATGGTAGCAGACTGAGAGAATTGCTGAGCTGTGCACGCGCCTCACTGAATCGGATCTCGGATTTGGGAATCAGCCACGACGTGTGCTTGTGCTTGGATCAACACGGGCAGTTGAGTCAGACCTTTCTTTCCAACCTCGGCTTCCGTTTGTACTCGCCGCGGTCGTCGTCCCCTCGGGTGCCTGCTTACATCTGTTCTCTCTACCACCATATCATTTACTTCGACCTCCTCTTCAAAACAAACCACACGTGGTACGCAAGGCCTCATCCGTCTCGACCCCGACTCCGACATTGACCGCTCACTGCACCATCACACGAGCGGAGCTAGCATCCTTCCGCCTCAGCCTGACCACTAGCCACACAAGATTAGCCATTGCGCCTACATTCGCTTCAGAAAGTGTATATCACCACTATGATTTCTCTCGTGCAAGACAAGATTGCGCTCCTGCAGTCTGCGCTCGATGATCCAACCATCGAATGGAAGAGGCTCGTTTTAGCGCTGCTGTGGGTCGTTTACGCATTCGAGACACTACTATCTCTTCGCCAGTATCGATTATACAGTCTAGACACTCCACCCGCCACTCTAGCCAGTCATGTCGATCTCGAGACTTTCAAAAAGTCTCAAGTCTACGGAAGGGACAAGGCTCGCTTCGGCTTCATCTCCTCAGCCATCAGCCAACTGATCAGCGTTGCCCTCGTGTACTACGACGTCTACGCCTGGAGCTGGACCCTTGCTGGTACCATTCTCACCAACTTTGGCCAGAACGACAGCGAGATCCCCCGGTCAATCGTTTGGATGGTCATCATGTTTGTCATGCGAGAGATTCCGGCCATGCCTCTCACCCTTTACCGCAACTTTGTTATTGAGGAACGACACGGCTTCAACAAGATGACCGTCCGAACTTTCATCACCGACACAATCAAGGAGTGGTTACTTGGCTTCATTATCGGTGTTCCTCTCGTCTCCGCGCTCCTCTGGATCATCCGATGGGCCGGGAACTCTTTTGTCTCTTACGTCGTCGTCTTCCTCTTCAGCTTCCAGATCGTTGCCATGGTGCTCTATCCCACAGTCATCCAGCCCCTCTTCAACAAGCTAACTCCCCTCCCTGACGGTGCTTTGCGCGATCGAGTTGTCGCTCTTGCATCTTCCCTCAAGTTCCCGCTCAAGCACATCTACGTCATCGATGGCAGCAAGCGTTCCTCGCACTCGAACGCCTACTTTTTCGGTGTGATTCCTGGCGGCAACAAACATATTGTCATCTTTGACACTCTCATCGAAAAGTCCACTTCTGACGAGATCGAAGCAGTTCTGGCGCACGAGCTCGGTCACTACGCCAATAACGACCCCACGAAGCTCCTCGTCCTGTCTCAAGTCCAGATCTGGTTCACCATGAGTCTTTTCACTCTCTTCATCAACAATGTCTCTCTTTACCGATCTTTTGGCTTCCAGGTCGGACCTTCGCTCCTCGAAAAGGCTGCGGGCACGCCCTCGTCGCAGCTGCTCAACTATCTGCCCATCATCATTGGTCTCGAATTGTTCCAGCTTGTGCTGAACCCCACCGATGCGCTGGTCAAGTTCCTTCTCAACTCGGCCGTCCGCCGAATGGAGTATGCCGCCGACCGCTTTGCTGCCACGCTTTCTCGTCCAGGACCCACGCCTTCTGAACTTGCCGCTGCAGCCGAGTTCAACGCCGATGATGAGAATGCAACGGTCAAGGTCGACCCACATCAAAAGGAGGAGTACAGTGAATTGCTCGGCAAGGCGCTCATCAAGCTCCACGTCCACAATCTATCGACCATGCACCACGACCCGCTCTTCTCGGCTTACCATTATTCGCATCCCACCTTGGCAGAGCGCCTCAACGCTTTGCAAGCTCTTCGTCCTCAGCTCAAGAAGCACAAGTGAGCTCAGCACGCGGCACAATGCAAATTTCGTGTCGGTTAGAGGGCGACCGGCGTACATCTGCCCAAGCGTCCAACATCTTTCAATATCCCCACACCTTTACCGCCAAGTCTATCTTCGACCAGACTGTTCTATATCTTATGCAATACTCAATTGTCATGATTAACAAATTGTCATTTCGCGCAGACATCTGTGCTGCTGCTGCTGCTGAACAGATCATGCGTGTCATGCATGGCAGAAGATGTTTATGTCTGACAATGCCTGCGGGAGAAAGCATGAGTGCAATTTCAGAAATGGAGTCAGGCCGTTGTCGGGGGTGCAGGTCCAGAGCTGGGCTTTTTGCCCCTCAGCGAGACGACAGGAGCGGCTGATGGGCTCGCCATCAAGGTTTTTTCGGGCAAGGCGGATGACTTCGGTGCAGGAGAGGAAGAGAGCGGAGAGATGACCAACGCAGAAGCGCCTTTCCCGATGGAATCGATTGGACCTGCGGTCGGCACATGGTACGAGGCTGAAGTGGGGTTGTCCGTCTCTTCTTTAAGGACACTGGACCTTGACTGCTGCTGAATTGTCAAAGACACGAGGTCGCTCCTATGCGGCCCCGCTTCCGACTGACCGGACCCCCTAGATCGATCCCATACAGGCAGAGAATGGTTCGAGATGAGCTTTCGCAGCACGCCAGAAGCCTCGCGACCGAGCTCCCACCGTGACGCCCGGACTTCTCGTTCCACCATTTCCAACACGGCGCGCGTGTAGCACTTGCACTCTACGTAAGCAATGTCATCAGCTGTCTTGGTCGACATGCGTTCCAAGAAGTCGATGCCTTCAGGTTTCAGCGATGAGGAAGCAGTATGTCGCGATGTCGAAGAGTCATTCACACCAACGTCACCACCTATCTGGGTTCGCTCAGCTGAGATTTGGCCTTGAAGCGCGCCAGGTGAGTTGGTGACTGAAGTGCTCAGACCTGTGCTTCCATTGCGATGCGCAGATCCGGGTCTGGCACCTGGAACAGGAAGACTGGCACCGGCCGTTGCTGCTGCTGGGCCGGTGTCGGTAGATGGAGCTCCTACACGTGGATTGGTCAGCGCATGTCCGTAAGCCCAGATGACGAGTGCGCAGAGATATTGGCACCAACGATGATGCAGAACCTCGTCCAGACCTGTCTCTCGATCAGACACCTTGCGCCCGGCCGGAGCGCCCATTATACTGGAGCTTCCTTCTCTATCGCGAAGCCCAGGCCACGATGGCACATTGTCGTCAGCCGATGTCGTTGGACCGCTGCGGAATGTCTGAATAGTACCATACGACTCTGCACCTGTACCAAGCAACGAGGTGCGCAAGAAATTGACTGCATACCATACAGCGGTGCGTCCATCAGAAGTGCGAGCCCAATCCTTGACAGAGCGTCGCGAGGCATTGAAGGTGGCTCGATCGATGAAGCGACCAAGCACCGATGGAAGACCAGCGTAGATCTGGATATCAATGATGTCGGCGAACAAGGCGATCTGAGCGGCAGTCACCAGACTTGGGGTTGCTCGGTGAATGAGACGAGTGCTGGATTCTTCATCCGCCTTAATGTAAGCAATGTCCATGCGTGCCTGCAAGGAAGAGTAGGCTGCCGAAAGGCGATCCTTCCAGTTGCCGATACCGTTGTCGCCACCTTTGCTACCGCCTGGCGAGGACTCTGCGCCGAGCAAGACATTTTGCTTCCACTGCAGATCGTATGCAATGCTCATGAGTCCGTGCAGGAGCACGAAGCGTGGGAAAGCGTCGAGCTCTTGCGGAGTCTTGGCAGGACTGAGGCAAGCCTTGAGCGCCGGGATGAAAGGGCCCGGAGGCTTGTAGCCTGTACGCTTGCGATGCCTAAACCACGCCTCGGGTGTTGCTTTATTCCACTCGTCGTCGCTGCAAGGAAGGTGGAGCTGGATCTGGAATGCGGAAAGCGACGGGATGTGTCGGAAGATGGTGGCGTGCTGTGCATCGAGCATGAACTCAAACAATGCAATGCGCTTCTTTTCCTCCTCCCTAGCCCAGCTTCGCCATGACTCTTCCGAGTCATCAAAGTGGGTCTGATTGGGTGTGCTGGCGTTGAAAACGGCATTCCTGCGTGCGAGAGTGATGATGAAGTTGTGGAAGAGATGTGCCATCTCATGTTGAGGACGCGTGCTCATCATCTTGCCGAAGCTCTCGGTCAGAACCAAGGCCTGGAGCATGGGAAGAGTGGCACGTGCCGGACGGAAGTCTTCGAGACTGACGACGGCACCCCAGATCTTTTGAGCGATACGCACGGCAAGTTCGTGTGCCGGGAGACCGGCAAAGTGGGCACCGATCACGACAATGGCGCTCAACAGCATGGGATCGGTGGTGCTAGCGGCAAACGTAGGTTCGTGGATGAGCGGGTAAAGCCTGTTGAACTTTACGAAGAAGAGGTAGATGTAACATCTGAGCGCTGAGGGCGTGAAGAGCGGCGAGTTGGGAAGCTCGCTGACAGATTGCAGGAAGATGAGAAGCCGGTGATGGGCGACGGGATCCAGATGATAGGTGACCCGACTCGGGATGTCAGCTTGCAGGGTGGCAAAGTAGGCGAGGTCTTCGAGAGCATTGGGCGTCTCGACCTCGCTGCCAGACATGAGAATGCCATCAGAGCTCATGCCCCGACCGAAGCTCGATGAGTCGCCGGCCACAGCACCAGCTGCAGCACCATTCTGCGACCCATGCATGTTGCCCAGAAATCCTCCAAGGCCGTCTGAGCTGCTTGGGGAAAAGCCGGAAGTCTGGGATTGTGGACCGCGAGCGTTGCTGCCCGTAGTAGCCCCGCGACCCATACTTCCTCCCCAGTTGGAACCACCGAATGGATCGACGCCATCAAAGAGCCAGCCATAGTCGGCTGTGTGGTCAATGTTGGGTGGCGCAAATGGAAAGATGTCCTGGTTTGGGAGAGGAAGTGCAGAAGAAGGCCGAGCAGCGGTTGCGACGGCAGTAGATGCGTCTAGATCGGTCAAGGGCATAGCTACGTCCTGTCTCGAGGCGTCCTGCGCTGCCTCGTTCCAAGCGGTCATGTACGATGCGGACGGAGGTGGCGCGTAGCTACCAGCGCTAGGGTCGCCGGATACCGCGTCACCGGGCATCCATCGGAAGGGGCCACTCGCCTGCGCAGCTGCAGTAGCCGGGTCGCCGCCAACGATCGAGTCAGGCCGAAGGTTGGCCTGCGACGACGCTTCGCCCCAAACTGAGTCATTGTGATATGAGGCGGGAGGATACGCAGGTGGCTGTGCTGCTGATGGGTTGTGTGGGTCGAAACTTGAGGGAGGAGCCCTGCCATCGTTGGTGGAAGTGAGGGTCGTCGAGCGGTAAGACGAAGAAGGCGTTGTATAGTTGTTGGATGGACGTAATGTTGGAGGTGACATGGGAGCGCCGGGAGCCCACGTAGCTGAAGTGCCGTATGGTGTAGATGAAGGCGCCGGTGCTTGAGAACCAGCGGAGCCGAGAGGGCCGGGAGCAAGGTTGGACCAGGAAGAAGGACCACTGTGTGGAGGGTTGGCGAATGACGGTGGCCGGGACGAGAGAGATTGCGGGTCATCGGTGTGGTAGCGCGGCTGGATGGATGGTTTGGGATCTGATGCGGCCCTGGACATGGCTGCATGGTCGTGATCAAAGTCGTCATCGTCGTCGTCATCCTGTGAATCATGATCTTGATCGGCGGCGTTGATGCTACCTTGACGGCCAGACTTGGACGAGGGAGCGGATTTGCGTCGCTTGTTGGAAGTAGTTGCGGACTTGTTGGGCGAAGAGGAAGGGTGGGCTGCATCTTGGCCTTCGTCATCGTTGCCATCCTTGTGTCGATTCGACCATCTTCCTAGCGTCTTGCCACGCAGAGCATGCCTCTCGAGATGGCGGACGAGGAGATCTTGACGGACGAAAGTGCGATCGCACTGGTTGCAGCAGAGGACACGTGCCTGATCATGGTTAAGCTTGTGGCGAAGAAGATGATCTGGGCGTGAGTAGCTCTTTGTGCAACCGGGTTGGTCGCACGTATACCTCATCTCGGAAGATGATGATGTCTCCTTGCGAACCATGGTGGGCCAATCGGCGTAGAGGCGCTCTCGGAGGTGAAAAGCGGGAGACGGGGTGTATCGCCAAGCTGTTAACGGATGCGGACCCGATGTGTGGGAGAGGCTCGATATGGAGTGTGTCTGCAGTGGATTGTAATGGCGAGGTGGCTACAAGAGGACTGGGAAGTGGACTGGATGCTAGCTAGCGTTGGTGTGATGCCAGGAGAGGTGAGGCTGTGCGATTGTGTGACTGTGCGATTGCGGACAAAAGCGAGGCCGAAGAGCGAGGCGTGGCGTGTAGAGTTGCGTCAAGGTTGAATAGGAGGGACCGAGAAAGTGGCGCTCGAGCTTGTGTCGGTTTGGGGCGAGACGAGTGAAAGGGCGGCAAAAGCGTCACTCGGGATCCGATGATGCGCACAATGTGTGGTGTGGCAGCACTGATATAGAGTTAAGCTCAGCCGCTTGGTTGTCAATGGCCAATGCTGGCCAAAGTTGGGCGGTGGGACCAAGTATCGGATGGAAGCACTTTTGCCGGGTGAGCCGATGAAAGAGTAAGAGATTGTGGAAATGAAGCTGGGAATCCACCGGCGCTCTTAACAGCACATGAGCAGCAAGGCACAGGTACGCTTGTGGTGGCCGGTCCAGGCGCAGCCGCGACAGGCGCAACAGGTTATGTGTCGCGCAACAGGTTATATCGATGTTCAACGTGACGAATGGAAAGAGAATGCGACGGCTGTGGATTGCACTGTGGTCCTTGGCGCGCGGGTGTGAGATTGCCAAGTCGTTGTTGAATCGAACCAGCGTAATGTGTAACGATGGTGTTGATCAAAGCAGTTGAGTGTGGACAGAGGTGCCCTTAGGTCAAGAGAAGAGACGATAGGAGAGGAGACGATAGGAGAGGAGACGATAGGAGAGGAGACGATAGGAGAGGAAGAGGAGTGTGGAGTAAAGTGATATTGAGAAAAGCGACACCGATGGAAAACGAACCAACCGTCGGCAGAACCGACTTTGGAATGAGATGCGGTCTGTATGCGATCGGGAAGGGTGGGTGGAATCGAGGAACGATACGGTGCGATGCGATGCGATGCGATGCAAGCCAAATGTCAACGACAACAATGGACGAAAAGTTCAAGATGGGCGCAAAAGGCCAAGAGAAGGATGAGAGAGGAACCGGATCGTTACGGGCGGTTGTTGCCGAGCCAAGTGGGGAGCCAAGTACTGCACAGTACTGTCTATAACTGAGTTTGTAGCTTTGCTTGATTTCTGGCTTTTGGCTGCTGCCCAGTCACAGGCTGCTCAAAGCCGAGCCGGATGCAACAAGGACACCAAGCAAAAAAGAGAGTGGATCAACTCTATTCGTTGGGCGCATAGCTGAGTGCGTCGCCCACCTTGACTCATTTTGGTTCGGAATTTCCTGGTAGCCTCATCGGGGTGGGGCAGCGTTCAATTATGTTTTTTGGTGACTGACTGCAGATTCGCACGCGTTGATCGGTTCTGTTCTTTTGGTGGATCGGGTAAAAGAGGGCCACAAAGAGGTCACAGAGTGTGCAAGCCAATCCGAAGCGGCAGAATTGTACAACAGTAAAATGAAGGAAGACCAAGAAGAAAAAAGTAGTCGTGGTTTCCTCGGTGTCAAGTTGGCATGTGCAGCTGGATTTGGCATCTCCCATGATCCGATGGCAAGCAAACTTCCGCACATGTGATGCACGCACTACTGCACTCTTGTAGACTGGACATGATCTTGGGCTAGGCTATGAGGAAGAAAAGGTCGTCTAGAGCATCCAAATGTCAGGAGCAGGGTCCATACTAACACTCTGTTGTAGTTGGATAAATCTACTGTACCATGTGTTCGGAAAATTCGACGTTTCGACGTTTGAACAAAGTTTTGCAGCTCGGTTTGCGCTTTATCGAGGCTGATCCCGAGACGTCCGCCCACTGTATCGTGTCGACCATGTGCATCTAACAAGCAAAGCGACGCTGTATCCGAGTGTCGACCAGGAGTTACAGTAAAAAGCGCCAAAGCCGCAGGAAGGATACGACCTTGTTTCCCTCGCGTCTCTTGCTCAACAGGCCAGCTTCATCCACATTGGCCTTACACAGACGCAAAACAAAGGTGTGTACAGATGTTTTCCCGCGGCTCTCGCTCAAGGTTCGGTTCGGTCGCTTAGGCATAGCAGCCTACATGTATGCAGATTTATATCGAAACGGACAAGCATGATTTGATACTTTGCATGGTCAGCAGTCGCATTCATCACGAGCAGAGACGTCTAGAAGAGCATGTCATTTGCGCATCGTTGGACAGAGACTGTTATCCATTGTGAGCGAGCGAAAAGAGTGACGTTTCTGATTTCTGTTTGGTAGAGAATTTCAAACTGGCTGGGCTGGTCCAAGGCACGCTCCACATGCTCTGTGCTTGTGCTCCGGTAGGGACGCACTTTTTTCTGGTTTACTTTGTGTCGCCTAAAAGGGAAAGAAGTGGAATGAGAATGAGAGGGTCCAAATTTGCACTTGTCGCGAAAAATAAATAAATAAATCCATAGAAGTGGGGCGTGAGAGCAGCGATGGCAGCTGCACGTTGCTGCAACTTTTTTCCAGAGTGAGTGCACTCGGCCTGTCACCCACGCTTGGCGTGGCGTGCGGTTGCGTTGTTAGTGCTTGATCCGAACAGGGCGGCGCGTATGGTAAAGAGAGTGAAAAGAGAGCGATACGCCGCGAATTCAGTCTGGCAATCCCTGTGGCCTATCGATGTCCATCATCATCCTCGTTGTTGATATCAAATCTTGCACGTCTCCACCACTTTGGCCAGCCCTCAGTCGGCTTCAGCTCGCTCTTCACCAAATTTGCTCTTCTCTTGTCCGAAGCGAAACTTGCACAACTGCTTGCTACCTCATTCCCCAGCTGCCTGCACCAACAGCCCTAGTCATTGACACTGCGTTTGTCGCTATCTTATCCCTCCTCCCCCGCCATATTCCACTCGGCCATTTATTCACATCGGGCGCTGCACACAACACATCCCTTGTCTCGATCCTCTTCCAACTTTCTCTTTTGCCTTCTTCATCACTTGGATCTACCACGCTTCTCCTCTTAACTGTTTGCGGCATCGCTGCCGTTCTGCCGTGCAGTGTGTGCAAGCTAGTGCGGCAGCCATCTAGCGATCATGTCCAAGTTCCCCAACCATGGCCTCTTTACCAGAACCGCTTCCGCCTCCACCCGCTCGTCTTCGCTCATAGCTCGAGCCAGAAGGGGCGCTCCTCGTCATCGCTCAGCCGCAGTATCGCCTGCAGCTCCACTACCACTCGCCGCTTCTTCCACCAATGCGTCCTCCACCTCACTCACTCAAGCTGCACAGCCGTCATCGTCACAGCAACCCTTCATCGGTCCTCTCACCCTGGCTGCCTCGCAGAGTACCTCCACACAGCAACCTTGTGGTGTTCAGTTTGCCCCCGATCTTCGCACCGATGCTCCGACATCAGCCACCAATCACCATACCGCTGAGCCGCGCCGGTCGCGCGATCCGTACTCCGAGCAATCGCTTGGCCTCGCTCGGTCCTCCGAACATCCCCGTGCTTCTTTATCCGTCTTTGAAACCGAAATCGCATCCATGTCGGCGCTCGCATCGACAGAACCATCTCTCCTTCACATAAACCAATCGACCATCTTTGCTTCCGTATCCATGTCTTCGGCTGCCTTCTCGGCCGCTGCTCGTCATTTGGCAAGAGTGCCCACTTCATCATTTTCTCATCTTTCGCTAGATCGTACCTACGTACATCGCAGCTCACAACTTTACCCAATCCCCCATGCACGTGGAGTCCACATCTTCTACCCCAATGCCGCTGCAGCACCTGCTCTCAACACAGTCGCTGGCCCCTCTCTCGATGCCGCATCCACCATCGTACCGCTCGACGCACGGTCCATTGCACGCAGGAGACAATCCAACAGATCCAGAGACACGACGCGCTACTCTGCTGATTACGTTCCACTTTGGAATGCTTCTGCGACCACAGCCTCACGCACTTATCCCAATGTGTCCGATTCGCGCGATCAGCGCATGGACAGCCTCACCTTGCTCACCACCGACGCTTCCAGCTCGGAAATGCTACAACCTTCGCCTTACCATGTTCCCATCGACCTGCTAGCTAGCAGCACGCCCACTGTCGACCTGAACAGCGCATCTTACGGCTCACCTCCCGACTCTGCTCGTCTCTCGATTGAGCCGCCATTTGCTTCTGCCACCGCCGCTCATCAAGCAACTTCCAGCTGGCACCCATCCGACCACAGCAGTTCAACCTGGCACCAATCCTCTTCTTCCTCTTCCAACTCGTCAAAGTCTTCATCCAGCTCTTCATCCTCATCTTCCTCCCGCTCGCCCACACCAACCATCTCCGCCCGTCCAAATCTCGCAACCTCTACCGCCAAGCAGGACTCTTCAGGCAGTCACGGTAGCGGTTCCAGCACTCCTACCCAGAACAACACTCTTGCGCCCTATCAAATCGAAAATGCTCTTCTTGGTCCTTCCTCGCTTCTCACCACCGCAGCACATGCCGCGCACGCCAACTACGCCCAATATCGCCGTGCCTCGGCCGCACCTGCACCCGAAGCCTCGGACCCAACAGATTCGCCTCCCCTCTGGACCGGCTCTTTCACATCACCAAAGCATCGCCGACTTCATTTCTCCTTCGAGCATGGCGCCTATGGCATCCCAAAGCGACATCCATGGGCTACTGTGCGTGGCAACGGAAAACGTGTTCAGCCAGCGCCCAAATCCGTATCTAGGTCCGGAGCCGTAGGCATGTTGGCTGCTGCTGCCGACTTCCTGACAGGCTCGGCATCCGCTTCTAGTCCAGCAGCCGCAAATGAGAAGCTCGGCGGCGAAACGCAGCTTACAGAGGACGGCCGCCGCCTCGGTCTCAACTCGCCCATCCGTGAGCATGGCCGCATCGTCCAGGATCGACTTCAGTCCGTTCAGGTCGGCGAGGACGCCTACTTCTTGCGTCCAGACTCCGTTGGCGTAGCAGACGGTGTCGGAGGATGGGCATCGCGTGCGGGTGCGGACCCAGCGCTCTTCTCTCGACTTCTCATGCACTTCTGTGCAGCCGAGTTGAGCAAGTTCGACGGCCTTAGCGCAGACCAGCTGGCTGCGCACGGAGGCAAAATGCTTCGGGAATGGGAGCAATTGGACCCGGTAGAAGTCATGCATACCGCCTGGGAGCGCTGCGTACGCGCATCGCGACGCGAAGGCATTCTCGGCTCCTCGACCGCCCTCCTTGCCGTGCTTAGAGGCGACGAGCTGCGCATTGCCAACCTGGGCGACTGCGTCCTGCTCATTATCCGTGCAGGCGAGCTCCTGTTCCGCTCCACCGAGCAACAGCATTCATTCAACTTCCCCGTTCAACTCGGCATGATGGGTCACACCGCGGAGAGTGTCACCATTGCCGCTAATCGCACGCTCTCTCGCGACGGTTTCCTGCAGTCGGGTGCATCCGACGATCTCGATGACAACGCGCCAAATCCGCTCGGAACCACCACGCCTGCATCGATGGACGAAGCACGCAAAGGTACCCCAGGGGCATCCACTGCCTCAGATGGCGATGATGTTGAAGAGGTGGAATGGGACGAGCCTCGTCGCGATGCTGGTCGATGGACGGTCAAGGTGCAAAAGGGTGATATCATCATTGTGGGCAGCGACGGTCTGGTCGATAATCTGTTCGATGAGGATATTGTGGAAGAGGTGCTCAAATTCGCCCCGCCTCCCACCTCCCAGATATCTATTCCAGAAGATGGTCAAGTCTCGCTAGAAGACGGAAACCGTGCGATAGAGCGAGAGGAAGAATACCGTTTGCCGGAGGATTTTTGCCCGCAGCTTGTGTCCGAGGCGCTGTGCTCGCGTGCAAAGGCAGTTTCGGAGGACTCTCGAGCCGTCAGCTCGCCATTCCAGCAGCGGGCTATGGAGGAAGGTCTCCATTACGTCGGAGGAAAGCACGACGACATCTCGGTGGTCGTCGCTGTCGTTGGAGACCCTTCGGAACGCCTAACGCGGGCCGGCCATTCTATCGGATCTGAACACGGCAACACAACCGAACAATTCCAGGCATACGGCACTGAACAGCCCACGGCGTAAGCGTCTGTATGATCGGAATTCAACCTCATGGCAGCAGGTCAGCGGGTCGCCCTATCTCTTCGCAGCTATCGGACCCACCCAAGCCGAAGCACCCCGTTTCCATCCACTAAGGGCCTTCCTGTGCCTTCCACCTTGGGCGACGTCGCTATTGACTTTCGATCATAGCGTCGGCTTCCCAGGATGATTTTTTTTTCTTGATACCTCGTCCAGCTCGGGTTCGTCTCACTCTCTACACTGGCAACCTGGAATTTCAGCATCTCCATCTATTTTAAACATATCCCGCTGTCACGTTTCTTCGCAACGCCTTCCATCTTTCCCATGCTGGGCACTTACCTGTAGGGTCTATTCGTTCATCTTGCCATGTATTTTTAGTCTCGCATACGTCCGGCACCGCTGTTCTCAACTATCATCGCGGAGATATCACTCCAGGCCACCAAACGACAATTGACTCTTGGTAAAGTCAGTTTGCAAAGCACACACGGTTGTTTTGAGACCTCTAGAGTACGGAACGTGACTACTCTATATCTTACATATTGTCCGAGTACGGAACGTGACTACTCTATATCTTACATATTGTCCGGGTTGCCTGTGGACATGAGAAGGTTTTGATTTTGCTGGACCCAGCTAGAGACTGCAGAGCACTGCGAGTAGAACTGATCCGAGATAGGCAGGTTTGGGATCTGATCAGGAAGCACCTGGAATTGCATAAGAAGTCCGACTGCCATGTGAGGCATAAGATGGCAGTGGAATGGCCAGACTCCGGCGTTGTCCGCGACAAATCGGAAAGCAACCCAGCTGAATGGCGGCACAGAGAAAACGTCTCTCCGCATCGGGTTCGCCCTAGCTGCTGAAAAGTCAAGTTGGCTGTGAGCCTGAAAATTACCTGCGCCTGCACCGACAAGGAATGGTGTGAAGCCGTGGAGGTGGAAGGGATGCTCGCCCTCGTCAAGATTGTTAACGATGACATCCATCACAACGACCTCGGTGTTGGTGACAAACATCTCGTCAGGATCGTTGTAGTATGCACCGACGCTCGAGTTGGACGAAGGATGCTGGGTGGTCTCGAAAGTGTAGGCTTTCATCAGAGATGCTTGGGGTGCCATCTCCGAAGTGAAGGTGGTCTGGTTGAAGAAAGCGTGCCAGTTGCTGTAGGCATCGAGACCAAAGTTGACCACAAGCTTGGTGGTCATGTTGGAGGCGGGAGCATCCATCCTGGTGATGGGAATAAGCTCCGACGTACTCAATGTTTCTGTAACGTTTGTGAGAGTAGCTTTGGAAGGATTTGCAAGGGGCTGAGCTGACGCCGGAACGCCTTCGTAGCGCATTATGGCGTACTGGTCCTTGACAAGGAAAGGGTTGTCGTAGGCAAACATATCATCCATCACCTCTGCGCGCACGGCATACGCTCCGACAGGGCGATCGGTCTCGATGATGACAGAGTAACGCTGAGCCACCATCAGATTAAGGCTCTGAACCACAACGGGCTCGATTTCAGTGCCGTCAGCTTCGATCACAGTCATGTTGTGACCGTCGACTGAGAAACGGAAGGTGGCCATGGAACCAGCATTGATGACACGCATTCGAGCCCGCTTGTTTGCTGGCACGGTAAAGTTATACGCTGTCCTACCTTCAGGCTCATCTGAGATGCAGGTGGTGCCGTTTGGGGCAAGAGCGCAATTGGAAAAGCCGAGACCGTTGATCATGGCGTAGTCTGGCGTAGGCTCGCTGCCTTGGTCACCGCCTGGTGGACCCGATTTGGATCTGGCGATGGCAGCGACACTGAATGCGTCAGCTTGATATGCATCATTGACCACAAATACAAGGTCCCGATCGTAGTCGGTCCTCACGGTGGTGCCGTTGACAGTGGAGGTGGTGGCAGGGGCTCTGGCGGCTGTGGCATTGTTCGGGTTGACCATCCTGAACTTTTCATCATCGCCGTGAAGGATGAGTGGACCGAAGAGACCATCAGCATATGTTGGACCGTAATGCGAGTGCCACCAGTACGACCCGGATTGCTGTACGGTCCAATTGTAGGTGAAGGTGGTGCCAGGAGCGATACCGCATTCGGTGATACCAGCTGAGCCGTCCATCTGATTGGAGCCTCTCTGGAATTGACCATGCCAGTGGAGGCTGGTTGGCACGGGCATCTTGTTTTCGACATGTACGACGATGCGGTCTCCGATGTTGGCTTCCACCAGAGGGCCAGGGTAGAGTCCGTTAACCAATCGCATCTTCTTTGTGGTGCCTGCAGGGTTGGACAAGACCTGAGTGAGTGTCCAATGGAAGACACGGTCCTGAGGTGGAGCAAATCGATCCCAGGTTGGACTCAATGTGAGCTGTGAAGGGTCAGTAAGCCTTTCTCTGGGGATGAAAGCGAGATCGGACGCAGTTGCCCCTGGTACTCTTTTTGCGCTTGGTGGTGCGGCACCCGAATGTGATCTATGCTTGAGTCCGAGTCCGAGGCCAAGACCTAGGGCGAGAGCGAGACCGCAGAGGAGCGCCGCCAGCGAAGCCAAAAGTACTACCGAACGTCTCTTTGGCTGCTGTGATAGTGTATGTGATCCGTCCTCGGCGACGGAGTGAGAGTACTTGTCCGAAGGAGTGTGTGGCTGGACAGGGTCAGACATGATGATGTGCGCCTCGAATGGATGATGGACGAGTGCGAAAGGAAACCTAGAAGGAGATCGTGGTGATTCAAAAGCAAACAGCCATTGGCCTAGGGTGTGAGAGACTGAAAGTGACGCAGCAGGTGCAAGGGCCTTAGCGACAGAGGTCTGTGTGTGAAAGTCTAGAAGAAAAGGATGGTTTGCTGAATTTTGTGTCTGATTGAAGCGGAAGATTTTCAATGAAGGAATCTGATAAGGTTGGCAAAAGTTGCCAACAACCCGGTCTGTCTCTTAGACTGAGGCTGATGAGAGCCAGCAAAGAGTCACAGCGGCTCAGCCGAGCAGATGAGGCCGACCAAGCATCAAAGAGGCAAAAGGGATGGAGTGGTCAAGAGCACGGGGCTCGGACGAAGCCACGCCGGACGTTCTGGAAATGGTGGGTCGACAACGGCGTGGAAGAGGAGCAGACACGAATATGACGGCAATGTAATTGAGCACGTTGCCGCCGGTGGCTGCCGAAGGATGCAAGTTCAAGGTCCGAACCAGTCGTCGTCGCAAGAAACGAGCATTCGTGGGCCAACCAAGTGAACCGGCGGGGATTGCGGCGAGGCCAAGTTGGACAGGCGAGGCGGCATCGACAAGTCTGTGTGGCGACCAATCAGCGCGCGACAATTTGAACAGCACCGTACACAAACAAAGAACGTGCCCAAACCCCACATGAGAACAAACGGCCCTTACCCGTTCCACATCCAACATTTGATCATGTTCGTCACGCTTGAGTGTGGCCTATTTTCTGATCCTTGAACAATTGCAGAAATTGAGCTCGTCGAAGCAGGGTTGCTTGCACAAGTTAAGCTTCTCGCAAGACCATGTTGACTCAAAGAGGCTTTCGTCCTTCGATCGCAAAGAATGGCCAAGACCGAGAATGCAAATTTAAAGAATCCATGGTCAAAACGACACCCGAGCTCTAAAAACTTCGAATGCAGTATTCGCTTCGCTTGTGGCTTCGCTTATTCTTCATCGACCACTCGCTTTGGGCTCGTCCGAACCCTCCAAAGTACACTTAAGCCTCAGCCAAGTTTGAAGCATTTACTGTCATGCTGACAAGGAGCGCACGTTCCTGGTCCCGCATATTGTCTCATACTTCGAAGGCGTTGGCAAAAGAGAAATGAAGGATACCGTGAGGAAAAGGTCCGACAATAAAGTACGATACATCGGTCAATTGGCCATTTAGAGTTGCACTTGTCCAATAAGAAGAAAAAGCACGGTCACTGTTCGGCTAACAGGCCTGGGCGCTTGAACAGGACCCTACCATGTCTGAATCCAAAATGAACCCTTCCAGCTTCCACAGATCCAGGGTCGGGCTTAGTGATCCAAGGTAGCAGTTTGACTTGCAGGGGTCTGCCACTCGAGCCATCGTACCTGCTTCGCACGTGCCCGCCTCTTGCATTCAGTCTATCTTTTGATAAAACGTCTACAGTCAATGTCGAGCACGATTCCGCCGGCAGTTGGTCCGGCAACCACTTCTCGATCTCTTGTTGCCGCCATTACAGCCGCCGGACCTTCAATACTTCGTCGGACAATTCGTTACAAACCACACCTGCTTGATTGGTCCATTTGCTCTCCATTCAAAAGTTGCTAGGCAGCAATCTTCAGCATCCCACGTGCGATATTCGCCACACCAAACCTGCACAGGACCAGTGATGCTCCCTCATGGACGCAAAACCTGGAAGAACTCGACGAAGGGGCTTGAAATAGCTTGGCGAAATCCTGTCACGGAGCCGGCAAAGCATTGCGACCAGCGACAAGTGGCTTCGGGTAAGCGGCTTTGCAGGTATATTGGCCTTCGGGTTTGGCGAGCCTCCTTGACACCTTCATTTCTCCTTGGAAGCTTGCTCTCTTTCCTTTCGTCCCCCCACCTCCCGCAATCCCGGTCCCTCCATCTGTGACCACCTACATAAAGTCGCCCGAATTAGTTGGGCTATACCTTCCCCTCTCTTCCTCACACCACCTTTCTTCTTTCCTCTCGTCGCTTTTGTGTCCACGATGAAGGCCACCGTTGCTGCTGTTTCTGCCGCCGCCGTCGTTGCTGCAGCTGGCGCTTCTGCCGGCCCTATCGAGAAACGTGCGCGCATTGCTCAGTCATTCTCTCCTCCCTCCTCTTCTCCCCTCGTTCAGTCCTCCAACTACGTAGGATGGAACAATGCCTCGTATCCCAAGCACGACCTGGTGACTGGTAAGGCTTTCGATAGAATCATCCAGATCTGGCTCGAGAACACGGATTATGAGGCTGCTATCTCCACCCCTGCTATGCAGGCTCTTCTCCCCCAAGGTGTCTTGTTCGACAATTACTACGCCGTTACCCACCCTTCCGAGCCCAACTACATCGCCTCGGTCGCTGGTGACTTCTTCGGACTCGGCGATGACAGCTTCAACCACATCCCCACCAACATCTCCACCGTCTTTGACCTCCTTGACGATGGTGGAAAAGGCGGCAAGCCCATCTCGTACGCTTGCTACAACGAGAACATGCCCTACGATGGATTCACCGGCTTCAACTACACCTCAAAGAACTACATCGCCCCTGGCGCACCCGACTACACCTACTACGTTCGCAAGCACAATCCCTGTGGCATTATGGACTACATCTCGGGCAACAAGACCCGTGCCGTGTACAACCGCAACTTCAACGATCTGGCTGCCGACATTGGCAACAACACTCTCCCTCAATGGTAAGAAGAACTCATATTCTCATCCACATCATGTTGCCAGCCCAAGGCCGCATCATTCTGATCAGCATGGATTGACCATCTTCATATCCTTTTTCTTTGGTTTTCGACTCGCAACCGACAAATTCTACTTTTCTGCCATTCTGCTAGGAACTTTATCACGCCGAACATGGTCAACGATGGTCACGATTCGACCGCTGCGTTCTTCAGTAACTTCACTTCGTACTTCCTTACTCCTCTGCTCAAGGAGCCCAAGTTCAACTCGAACCGCACCCTCGTCCTGCTCACTTTTGATGAGAACGATAGCTACACCGCTGCCAACCGCATCTTCACCATTGCTCTCGGTGGTGCTGTTCCTTCCAACCTCAAAAACACCACTGACCACACGTACATGACCCACTACTCGGCCCTTTCATCGGTCGAGGCCAACTGGAACCTTAAGTCGCTCGGTCGTGGTGATGTCAACAAGACCATGTCCAATGTCTTCCCCTTCTACTCTGAGATCCTCGGCTATCAGAACACTCAGGTTGACGATGCTAGCATCCCCCAGACCAACATCACCGGCGTTGCCCCCGGTCCTCTGTCCGACACCAGCTTCACCCTCTTCTACGCCCCAGATGATGTCAAGGTCATCGGCGCTGGTGGTCAACCCGTCCTTGTCAAGAGCGGTCTCAACACCTCTCAGACTCTCGCCACCTTGCCCCGAACCAACCTCACTGCACTTGGTCAGAAGAACATCTGGAACACCGACCCTGGCTTCAACAACGTCAACGTTTCCACCGGCTCTGCTTCTGCTGGCACCACTGCAGCCAAAACCAACGCTGCTGCCAAGCCCCTCATTGCGGGTACCGGCATCGTTGCTGGCGCCATCTTTGCTTCGTTGACTTTCCTCCTTTAAGCACTTACACTATCTAGAGGTGCTAGCTCCTGCTTTGGCTCCATCGTGACAGCAAGGTCGATAATGTCTCCTTATAAATCTTCTTCCATGCAAATTCAGTTCGAAATTCGATTTCTAGACCGAAGTCGGTAAATTGATAAAATAATTGGTCACTTTTTCTCATTCACATTGCTGTAACTTATCTGTGAATGTTTTTTTTTTGTTGTCGAGTTATATGTGAATAAGACTTGGAAAAGCTTCGCCAGCATCTCTTTATGGTAACGCAAGCCTGCAGAGAGGAATTCGCTGCCCAATTCGCTGATGAGGTGAGTGTTGGAGGCCCGAGAGCTATATCGGCTCAATCGGGCCGATCAATCGTGAGCGGTACCGGTATGCTGTGCATCGCCGGTATCCGGATGCAGGAAGGGGCCCGAGCCCTGCCTGCGTGTGTTCCAGTCGCTTTCACAGGGGTAGACGCATCAAACCACCTAAGATACTTGTTAGTAATCTGTTGCCATGTACGTTCCATATCACCACTGTCTTTACTCACCATCCGTTATTGTCGTCGAGGAATACACCTGCGTCCTACCCAAGATACGCCAAGTGCGTGCAGGCCAACCAACTGTGCGCTGATCAGTACAACAGTGAGAAGTAATGGAGTGATTGGGATGGCGTTGAAAAGGAACCCCAAGTCTCTTATCTTTCGTCACCAGAGTAAGTGGGTCCTTTGGGTCTATGGGCCACACTGACCTATCTCTGTCCGTGTCGTGCTGATATTTTGTTGTATTTGCTCTCTTCTCAATCTCCCGGCGGGCAGATCTCATTTGGGCTGCCAATGAAAGCTGAGCCAGCTGGACAATATCAATGAGCCAGTCGTGATCCAGCTAGGAAGCATGATTGAACCACATTCCTGGACATGAAGGGACTAGACACAGACACGCTCCATGCGGACACAATCAACGATAGCCATACACAAGCAGATGACATTCTCGTTACTTCAAGCCTGATCAGAATGTTTTACATCATGTGTCGACATGATCGCTTCCTGCTTTCCATCAAGCGAGCTGCTCGAGTCTACGCCTTTGACATTTGTAGAACTTCGAAAGACAAGACTGCCAGGTGTTTCGGCCTCGAGCCTATCTTGAGCCCTCTCAGCGATGATGCGACGGAACTCGCGATTCTTTCGGAACGCGGTTCCCTTGATGTTGAAGAGAATGTCCATATCTTCAAGCTGCACGCCTTTCGTTTCTGGCATGAGGAAAAGCGTGAAGATGAACGAGAAAAAGGTGCACGCCGCAAAAAAGACGAAAGTGTAGCCTTTGATCTTGAGGACCATGTAGGGGAGCGAGTAGACGATGGCAAACTGTGCTAGCCATTGCATGCAAGTAGTCATGGTCATGCACAGCATACGGATACGGCTGGGGAAGACTTCGGCGCAAAACATGAACGGAATGCCGTTCCATGACATAGCATACCAGAAAGTGTACCAGTAAATTGCAGCGAGTGCAAATCCAGAGCCGGCATCTTTGGGAGGCTTTCTCGTGAAGCTGTGGGAGACGTTGGTGTAGATGCCGAGGTAGAGCATACCGCTCGCTGCTCCAATCGAGCCGATGAGAAGGGCTTTCCTTCGACCGATCGTGTCAACGAAGAACGACATGAAGATGAGCGTGACAAACGCCTTTTCGAGACCGTAAACGCCGGTGGCAAGTAGCGAGACAGAAGTACCTGAGAAGCCAACATTGCGGATCAGTTGAGCGCTGTAGTAGTTCAAAGCGTTGATACCACTTGCATTCTGCAGCAACATGGTGGCAAAGCCGAGGAAGAGTCGTGTTCGGTTGTTCGGTCCAAAAGCTTCTTTGAGTTTGGATAGAAACGAGTCATTGTGGCCTGCGTCGTGTTCGGATTTGATCTGATCTTGGATCTGCTGGAGCTCGAATTGAATGTATGGATGGTCCGCGGGCAAATTGCGAAGATAGCATAAATTGCGGATGCCCTCTTCGACTCGACCTTTGTTGATGAGCCATCGGGGTGCTTCAGGCTGGAAAAACATTAAGAGGGCGAGAAGGGTTCCAGGAAGAATTTGGAATCCAACGGGCACCCTCCACTGACTGTTACTGTGCGGGCTCATGTGCTTGTTGACGCCAAAGTTGATCCAGAATCCAATGACCTGAAAGCCTTGATAGACACATTCGAGGAGACCGACCATCTTTCCACGAATAGCTGGAGGCGAGTTAAGAGCGACGTAGGCCGGTCCGAGTAGGTAGGCGTTTCCAATCGCAAGACCTGTAAGCGCACGGCCGATATAGATGAGTGATAATTGACCAGTGCTGACAGTCTGCAAGATGGAGCCGAGGACGAAGAGGAAGGAAGCCAGGAAGAAGCAGTAACGCATACCAACACGCTCGACCAAAGGATACGTGGAAAGGGTTCCGAAGAAGCAGCCAGCTTGGAAAGTCGAGACAATGTGGCTCGATAGCGCCGCCAATTTGAGAGCTCCGGCCGAGTCGACGAGGCCAAAAGTGTGCTTGAAAGAGGGCAAGGAGAGCGTTCCACCCAGGAAAGCACCATCATATCCAAACATTCCAGCGCTCATCGATGCTGAAAGCATCATGAGCCATACTCGCTTGTTGTACACCTCGGGAGGCGCAGGATACGGAGAGGTATCCTGATATTTGAAAAAGTTTCGCATGATGACCAACAAATCCAGATCAACCAGCAACTTGATGTGCCCGAGAAAAAAGGATAGGAGGAGTGTGAGGAAGAGTTAGAAATGTCGAGTAGAGTGGGGGATCAGAGCAGAATTCCGAGACTAGCTTGCAAACACAGCGTCTTTAATAGCCGAGTGAGGTGCCAAGGATGGCCATGAGGCGCAAAGGATAGCATGCGTCGAGTGCATCAGGTGTACTTTACTAACCCTACTGCTAGAGGGGCAGTGAGCATGAGGACAATGGCATTCTAAAGCGTGCTTGTGTGCTACGAGAGCATATCCGATATTACGGAGGCTGCCCTCTCAAGCTTGTGGGGTAAGATTGAGACAAAGCGGAAGCACAAAACGAGGATGGATAAAATGCGGGGTAGACGTGGGGGAATGCAGGATGCCCAAGTTGACCGGTTCGTGTTCGGGATAAAGCTGCACTCCCGAACCCTTATTCGGTTGGAACCGCAAATTTCGGTTCGAACCAAGATACCGAACCCTTTGCCCGCCGGCGCAGACGCCTCCCGGTGGCTCTACCATTTCCCCCCCTTTCCTAGATTGAATGCTGCATCCGCAGAAAGCACCTCCCGTGACCTAGCAAATTCGTTCGGTTCGGACCTAAGACCGACTCGATAGAGTCGCCTGTGAAGTTCAAAAAAGGCAAGCGGCGGAGTTCGGCTTGGTCTGGGCAGGCTACCTGTTGAATGATTCCGCTTATTTCGCCGAGAAGGGTCCACATGCTATCCCATATAAGCTCCTAACATTTCCAGCGTCGTAGTGTTTGCTTCTGCCCACATACTCTCGTCACGTCTTGCGTTGCATCTACCTCAAAAATGGGATCGCTCGCAGCAGTTTCTAGCGTCGACGCTCTGATCGAAGCAAAAGTTCTCAAGAGAGGCATCTACGTACCTGTCCTGACCTTCTTCAAGGGCGAACATGGCGCGGAGCTCGACCTCGTCACATTCGAGAAGCACATTTCCTACGTAGCATCTAGCGGGGTAGCAGGTATTGTTGTGCTAGGGTCCACTGGCGAGGCAGTATCTCTCACTGATGAAGAAAAGGCAACAGTAAGTGACTCAAGCCGTACAACCTGTATCGCATTAAAGTCCGTGTCACTGACCCTGGGAGCTTGTGCTCCCCCGTTCTGCAACAGCTTGTCCAATCTGCACGTCGAGTCATGGACGCCTGTGGATGTGGCGACATGCCACTCATTGCCGGTGCAGGCGGCCACTCGATCGTTACGGCGCGCGCAAGCCTCACCGCCATGGCTCAAGCAGGAGCATCACACGCCCTGGTTCTGCCGTCGTCTTACTATCCGAATCAGTTGGGCGTCCCAGGAGCTCTCGATTTCTACACCGCCATTGCAGACACGACACCACTTCCCATCCTGATCTATTCTTATCCTGGCGTTTGTTCGAACATCAATTTGAGCTCAGACATCACACGCAGCCTCTCTGCTCATCCTCGCATCCGAGGTGTCAAGCATACCGATCATGACATCGGCAAGATGGCCCGTAACTGCGCTCTTCCTGCAGCGGCCGGCAACGGAGAAGGATTCTTCGTCCTTGGCGGTGCAAGCGACTACCTCATCGGCGCTTTAGCCGTTGGCGCTCATGGCACCATTACAGGTATGGGCAACATTGCCCCTCGAGCTGTTGTCAAAGTCCAGAATCTTTACGAACAAGGCCACCACAAGCAAGCGCTAGAACTCCAACATATCATCTCTGTGGCCGAATGGGAGCTGGGCAAAGGTGGCGTGCCTGTACATAAGGCTGTCGTGCAGGCATTCCACGGCTATGGTGGCCTCCCTCGTGCGCCTTTGCAGTCTACTGCTAAAGCTGCGGTGATGGAAGCGCAACAGGGATTCAGACATCTCATGGAGGTCGAAAGGGAGTTGGAGGCTCGTGTCAAGCCATAAAGCTAGTCATTTTGTCGGTCATATGAACGCAGGAGAGGTCGTTCGGCACTGCATCAACTCAAGAGACACGAGTCGCACAGATCTGTGTGAGAGAGCAAAGAGTTGTGGTAGATAATCCTGTCTATACGGAACACTGGTACAATAACAAGCAACAAAACGATAGAGCCGAGAAAAAAAAAAAGGTGGAGAATGCGATTGTGTGTCGAGAATCGAGATAAAATTTACTTCTTCTCGGTCTGCTTCTTGCGATAAGCCTCCTGCATCTCCTTTTGAATGTTCATCATAACGGGAGTGTGGCACTTGTACTCCATCGAGAATTCTCCCTTGCCCTGGGTTAAACCACGCAGCTGTGAACTGTAGCCAAACATGTCGTTGAGCGAAACCTCGGCGGTGAGCGTGAACTCGTCCTCCCTGACCTCGGTGTCCGAGATGGTACCCTTCCTCTGGTTGAGAGCGCCAATGACGGCACCCTGGAACTCGATAGGTGCAACGACCTCTACAGTCATCTTGGGTTCGAGAATGACGGGGTTGGCTTTCTGGTAAGCCTCGCGGAAGGCACCGGCGGTAGCGAGACGGAAAGCAAGTTCGGACGAATCGACACTGTGTGCTGCACCATCCTCCAAAACGAAGCGAACACCAGTGACGGCGTGACCGGAAAGCGCACCCTTCTCGAGAGCATCGTAGAAACCCTTCTCACAAGCAGCAATGTAGCCGTTGGGGATAGAGCCACCAACGACACGGTTCTCGAAAGCAGTGTCGACACCAGTCTCAGGATCGACCTCCATGGGCTCAATATAACCCATGACACGACCGAACTGACCAGCACCACCAGTCTGCTTCTTGTGCGTGTAGGCAAAGGTGGCCTTCTTCTCGACAGTCTCGCGGAAAGCAACACGGGGCTTGCCTGTGGTGCATGGCACGTTGTACTCTCGTCGCATGCGTTCGACGTAGATCTCGAGGTGAAGCTCACCC
The DNA here is from genome assembly GCA_900323505.1 of Ustilago trichophora. Taxonomy (NCBI): domain Eukaryota; kingdom Fungi; phylum Basidiomycota; class Ustilaginomycetes; order Ustilaginales; family Ustilaginaceae; genus Ustilago; species Ustilago trichophora. Next base: position 716,924 of record OOIN01000010.1, on the reverse strand, counting down.
ATACCGGAGATGATGGTCTCGTTGGATTCCTTGTCGACGTGAACGCGGAAAGTGGGGTCCTCCTTCTGGAATCGGTTGAGAGCACGGGAGAAGTTCTGCGACTCCTTGCCCTCGGGTGTGATGGCGAGCGAGATGACGGGTTCGGGGACGAACATGCTCGTCATGCTGAGCTGAGTGGTGCCATCGGTGAAGGTGTCACCGGAAGAGCACTCGACACCGAACATGGCGCAAATCTCCCCAGCTCCGATCTCATCGACGTCCTCCATATCGTTCGAGTGCATTCGTACCAGACGAGGTACCTTGACCTTTTTACCGGTTCGTGCGTTGAAGATGAGGTTACCACGCTTAAGAGTACCCTGGTAGACGCGCATGTAGGTGAGCTGGCCGTACTTGCCCTCTTCCAGCTTGAAGGCGAGACCAACCAGTGGAGCTTCGGAGGCTGGCGAGAGGGGCAAAACAGGGGGTGCAGCATTCTTGCGGGCCTCAGCAGCAGCCTCCTCGTCCTCACCGGCAGCCTTGGCCGCCTCTTCAGCGGCCTTCTTGGTGGCGGAGGCGCTCATGTCCATGGCGGTGGCAGGGACTTCAGCAGGGTTGGGGAGATAAGAGCAAACACCGTCGAGCATGGCCTGAACACCCTTGTTCTTGATCGCCGAGCCGAGGAAGACGGGCGAGAACTGGCATCGGATGGTGGTGCGACGAATGGCAGCAGCGAGCTCCTCGATGGTAGGTTCACGCTCCTCGATGAAGATTTCAGTCATTTCATCGTCGACTTCTGCGAGCTGTTCGATGAGCTCGGCGCGCTTCTCTTTGGCAAGCTCGAGATATTCTGCGGGGATCTCGTCGGTCTCGCGAATCTCGATACCCTTGTGACCCTCGTTGTAGACAGCCTTCCATCGGATAAGGTCAATGATACCGTTAAAGTCGTCCTCGGCACCGATGGGAATCTGAACGGCAGCAGCGGGCATCTTGAGCTTATTTCGGATTTGACCAATGACACGCCATGGGTTGGCACCAGCACGGTCCATCTTGTTGATAAAGCTGATACGGGGCACCGAGTATCGTCGCATCTGCCTGTCCACGGTGATGGTTTGGGACTGCACACCCGAGACGGCGCAGAGGACAAGAACGGCGCCGTCCAGCACACGCAAAGCACGCTCTACCTCGATGGTGAAGTCGACGTGACCGGGGGTATCGATAATGTTGATGTGAAAGTCCTCCTTCTTTGCCATGAGGTCCTTGCTCTCGACGTTGGCAGCATCGCCGCTGACGCTCGACTTTTCGGTCGGGGGAGTAGCCTTCCAGCTGCAGTAGGTGGCAGCACTCTGAATAGTGATACCCTTCTCACGCTCAAGCTCCATGTGGTCCATCTTGGCACCAACAGCATCTCGTCCCCTAACCTCGTGAATATCCTTGATTCGGCCTGTGTAGAAAAGAACTCGTTCCGTCAATGTGGTCTTACCACTGTCGATATGAGCCGAGATACCGACGTTTCGCTGACGGATGAGACGTGCCAGGTCGGCTTCGGTGAGCTCGGCCATGGGCTGTTGGGAGCCATCGTGTGCAGCTTGGGCAGCAGCATCATGTGCGGGGGGCGACTTTACGGCGGCTGCGGCTGCGGCTGCTGCACTCCTGCGAGTCGAAATGCTGAGGTTGCGGAAGGAGCTAGGAGGGCGTGCGAATTGTGTCGACGCCACAGCAATTCGAAGGGGCGCAGGTGCAATGCCGGCAAAGCGCAAGTTTTGCCTGGCCAGCTGTCGAGCCAGTGACCGAGCGGCAGCCACTCGAGGGATAGCGACCATTGTGACGATATAGTAGAGGGAAAGGCTGAGTTTAAGTGCTTAAGTGCTCGAGATTATGACTGTTAGTGATGAGGCAACACCTCTCGTGGTTCGGAGCTGCCGAGATACCGGAGTCGTGATTGTAGCAAGTGGAGAAGATGTAGAGTCGGTGATCGTCACACGGCCAGATGACAGGATAGAAAGAGGGAAAGAGTCGGAGAGACAGAGAGAAAGCGTACCGGAAGCAATCCGATGGTCCAAGTCTAAGATTTCAGGCTCTCATGAACTAAGCACCCTTCTTACAGTACTTTCTTTTGCTTTTTGGGCTGCACTCTTCAACCCTTTCTTCCAAAAATCTCAAATTTTTCTGACCGAGAGTCTCCCTTGCCCTTGCAGTTCCGAGATCGGTCAAAATCGGGCTGACATCTGGCGTGTCCAATTTTTCTTGAATGTGAGATTCGGGATGAAACCACACGAAAAATTACACACTGGTCTCTCGAATCTATACATGATATTGCCCACAGCTAACAAGTTCTTCAACATGAATTTTGCTGCCCGGCTGTTTGAGGCAACGAATTACTGGTCGAAGCAGAAAGAGGATCGCTGGACTCGGTGGCTTGAGTTTCTTGCAGGGCGCCGAGAAGCAAGCTGGTGTATTCTTGGCTAAAGCACCACGCAGGCTCGTCGTCCCGTACCCACATCACCAACTCACGGAGATGCTCGCGACTAAGCACCCTCTTGTCCGTATCGCTGCACTCTCGAGTTATACTTGACCCTGCTTCCTGTTCCTTGTCTGCGTCCCAAAGAGCCAATCCGCAAAAAGTGGCATGGTGTGTAGCGCCTTGCAGAATCCAGCGTCGAGTCTCGCTAGAAGCGTTTGTGCTCGTGTTCATGACCGTGTTGCGCATGTGCCGACGCAGTAAATCGCGATCAGGATCAGGTTGTGATGCTCCGATCAGTACATTCGAAGACCTTCTATGGTCGTTAGCTGCTGCTGGTGCGTGATGAACGTGGATCGTCTCGCGCCTAGCTCCTGGCCATCGACTTTCCCCCGCGAAGCTCGACCACCTCGGTCGCAGATGTGCAGCTCGAAGCGCACCCACCGAGCCACCCACCACAGCACCAGCCGATACAGACATCCGCCAGTCGGCATACACCTCATGGCTTCCTTCCTGTTCGTGCTCGCGGAAAATGCCTGCAAGGCCTAAAAACTGGAACTTGCGATGCCAGAAGCGCACTCGCAGCCAATCCTCGCGGTCAGCCAAATCGCCATCATCCTTACGTGTGTCGGATCCTTCGGCAGCTTTTCCTTCGAATGGCATGTTGCCTTCCTTGGAGAGTTTGACCAAGGTGGCCCAAACTTGCTTCGTCGGAATGAGCTCTTCAAATGGCGGTCCCGTGCTGGTTGCGGCTCGTCGCGAGGGTCCTCCTTCTTCGGCCAGAAGTTTGCTTGCTCCGACTAAGATCACCAAGGACATGTAGACTGCATGGGATGTCGCTGGTCCCAGCCTTTCGTTCTTGTCCTTCATCTTTGCCGCACACAACAAAGTCAGAATTGTGCCTGCATGGACAAGTGCTCTTCTACAGTAGACCGATACGACCCAGCTCCTCAGAAGCAACTTGATCCGTCGATACCGCTCTGTGCCGACGTGATCGGTTCGCTGACTCGGATCGAGATAGAAGCAGAGCGACTGCAACGGAGCGCACAGGCCAAGAAAGATGGCTTGCCACCGCATCGTCGATTGATGAGCATCATCAGTGACCTTGAGTCCCAGTTTGGCAGCAGCCTCGTCACCTTTCGTCTGGCAGCCATCGTTCCAGCCACTGAACATCTCTGACCAATTCATTAGAGCATGCGCCACTTGGGTCGCGTGCAGAGTACGTCCTACTCGCCATCCGGGCAGATCCGTCAAGCTGGCACTCTCATGATCAAAGTCGTCGATGTCAATGTCCAGTTGCTCAGGTAGAGCATTGGCACCCCAAGCCGGGGTCTGATACCATCCGCTGTCCGTCATCCACGCCCCATGTACAGCCTCCAAGAGCGCCAACATGTACAGTTGCGACACGATCCGAACCTCGGGTGCCGTTTGGCCTCCGTCATGGCCTTCTTCGTGTCTGTCTTGGCGTCCTTCTCCGTGTCCTTCCTCGTGCCTGTTTGCAAGGGACGGACGCCGACTGGAGCGAGCTGACAAGCCCGACGGATCAGCAACCTCCACGTACGGAGCGGATGCCGCACTGCGACCATTTTCTCTTCGATCGCTGACAGATCGTGGAAGCTTTGAGCTCTGGAACACGTCTCCACCTGCTCCAAAGTCGAACGAGGGGCGAAAACGTGGATATGCTGGCGTGTCGTGAACATGAGCCACATGAGGGCGCAGCAATTGTTCTGTGAGGCAAGCCGCAATCGAAGCAGGTTGTCCGTCGTGAAATGCGATCTCTGCCACTCTCGCCGAAGGGAGCGAAACGCTGGTCACCAGACGCGTAGCCCACGTCCTCGGCGGCCAGCAGAGGAACACGTTGTCTGGGCAGGGCTCGTGTACGTGCGCAAACAGGAACTGGCAGCGTGGACCTCCTGGTCGTGCCGATAGGTCGATCTGGAATGGCGAGAAGTGGCAGGAAGATTGCGAGTCCAGAATAGCACAGAGAAGCAGCGTCCTTTTCCGGCTTTCATGCTCGTACCATCTCTCCCAGAGCATGAAGAGGTCTTCATCGGGCAGACCCTGCAGTTTCCCTGATTCAATGCGGTCCATGGCTGGGTCGAGGCTGGCATTTCGAGTTTCGGCCCTGAGCACGTCGAGAAGGATAGATTCGCGATGTTCTTCAAATTTATGCCAGAGATCCGATGTAGTTTGGCGCATACCATGCAGTCCGATAAGCAGGAAGCAATTCAACAGCGACTGTAGCTTCTCGCCAAGGTGGAGGGTGTGCTTGTATGAGAGCATCACTGCTCCGTACAGGAAGCAGATCAGTCGGTGGCCCTCTTCCTTCAAGTGCGGATCGCTGCACCTCAACGAGGCGAGCGATAGCAGCGCAAATGCCTCTTCGGGACTATGAACTTTCTGCGAGCCTACCATCTTTGGGTGGAAAAACGGAGCATCCGCATCAATCACCTTGGGTATCAGCGGCGCAAGGCAGTCGAGCATCTCGGCTGATGGATGCATGTGGTCCTGACACAATTGTGCGAAGACGCGAAACCGTTCAACTACGAGCTGCAGTTGATCGCCACTTACTGCGGAGGTCGCAATGGAAGCCGAACTATTTCGTTGCCGAGTATCTTCGGGCAGGGGTGGCTCGTCGATGTCCATGTCAGCTTTGTCGTTTGATTCTCTGGCTGGCCCATGATCTTGACGTGGGGGTCCCATAGCACGAGCCACTGTCTCCGTGGTAGCAGGAGCGGGAGCGGCAAGAGGAAGGTTTGCATGGCTACCAGCTTCAGTCGCCGTCGTCGCCTCTTCGCCTTCTTGTCTTGAGATCATGACTGCGTCCTGGTCACGAAACGCAGCAGTGCGAGCAAAATCCGACGAAGGACGAGGCTGTTGCGGGTGGTCTTCCACGCAGGCAGACTTTCTTCCGCCTTCTTCGTCCCGAGCAGCCCTCTGCGAAGGAGACGAATCATGAGGCTTGTGGAAATTTGCAGTTTCATCGTGAGCTAAAGTCTCTTCTGTTTCACTTTTCAGATCAGAGCCTGCGACGTTCTTGCCGATGCTTTCGTCAAACTCGCCAGCGAGGCTGGGTGCTCTACGGTGAGAAGCGCGAGGCTGCGGGTTGGCATCGAAAGCAATTGAAGCGGTGCTCATAACACGATCCATCGTCCTCCTGTGAGATGTTGCATTTGGGCCGAGATATTCGTTCTGTGAGGCGGTCAGGGACGGAAGGTAGATCGAGCTTTGGGACGAGTGAGCTTGGGATTGGGAAAGAGAAGGAAGGTGAAAGCCAGAAGCAGTGTGAGCAAAGCGTTCGGTAGCCCAAAGCGCTGCGCCCTGCGAGGGGATCAGCGGCGCAGCTGACACGGCCATGTCATGCTGAACAAAATGTCCCTGTGAAGAGAAGCTTTGTGGCCCATCCGCGGCGGTGCCTTGACTAGCACTCAAGTCGATACCCAGCTCTGCCATGATTTGCTCTACTTGTCCTGCTTGCGGAGGCTCGGCAGGTGCGGTCTGATCGTACAAGCCTCGAAAGTCAACGGCAAAGTACGAGTCGGCAGCCGCAGCAGAGCGTCCAGAGGGAGAAGCGCTGGGCCTCTGAGGAGCGAGGGAAGCGTCTGAACAGTGCTGACCAGTCCCATGGCCTGATTCAACGCGCACACGCTCCGCTAATTGCGCTGTGAGCATGCAGGGATCCAGATTGGCCCAGCAAGCTTCGTCACCTCTGGGCCGCATCGCTTCGATGAAGAACTCCGACTGGAGCAGATCTGCTTCTGTCGAGGCTTCCGCACCAGATGGTGCCATGGCCATGGAAGGCAGGCTAGACGACAGTGCCGGATTGGGATAGCCCATGTCAGGACAGCCACCTCTGACGTAGTCGTGCCTTCCATATTCAGATGACTGAGCTGTAGCTCCGCTCGAGGTGGACTCGGCCCCAGTCCAGCCGCCAGGCCCGCCAGGGTGGACATACGAGATCTCTTCCTCTTGACGCTCCCACGGGAAACGATACTGCGGAGCACCTTGAGCCATGCTTCTTTCGGCTTGGCCACTTCCGGAGTGTGCCTCAGACGTCTGTGCCAAGTCGGACCTGTAAAATTGCGCTTCCTGCTCGTTTGTAGGTCGTCTAGACGGATAGGTACGGTCCACAAGCTCGTTGGTGCTGGAGAAGAATGGCGGCGGCGGCGGCACAAGTTGGCTGGAAGCATCCGAGTCTTCCTTGATTGCATAGTTGATCCGGCCTGGATATGCGCGCAGGCTATCGCTCTGAAAGAGACAGAGGAATGGAAGCAGCCAATCAGTAAACCTAGATTTCAAGGGTTGTTCCGGATTACTGTCTACATTGCAACTTACATGCGGAATCCCTGCTCCCGAATACGACGATTCGGTCATCCGGGAGGAGCCAGGAGCACGCCATTGGGCTGGAGAGGCACCTTTCGGCGAAGGAAGCATCGCTTCGCGGCCGTACGTATCCGAGGAGCTGGTCGGGCGACTAAGTGGATCAGGTAAGGAGCGGTAGTCATCGGATCGACGCTGAACAGGGCAGCTGATGCTGTTGTCAAAAGGCGATCGGAGAGCCAGCATGTTGTATCCGCCCGCAGGGACAAGGCTACTCATAGACGCTGAAGGACCGGCGACACTGGTGACGCCACCAGCATAGAGGCGATCCACCCCGGAGGCGGCACTAGAAGCGCCGTCTTGCGAGCGATAGAGATGGGGATGCTTTCGACGCAGATGTCGAGCCATGCTATCGTTGCGTGAGAAAGCTCGATTGCAGCCGGGACAGCTAAAGTCGCGCCTCTGCGTGTGCGTCATTTCGTGTCTGCGCAGATGAGCACGTTTGACAAAAGATGCGGCGCATCCGGGCACGTCGCAATGGAACTTGCGAGCCGAGTCGTGCCCACGAAAGACGGGCATGGTGGATCGCAATGGCCGCAACAGCAGCCGATGGCGACAAAGAAGAATGCACGAGCAAGGGTTCGGAACGGGATTTGTAGAGGTTGAGATGGTGAGGGTGGGACAGGAAAACGGACGGGGACGCTTCGGAGGGTGGCATTTAAGCATGTGGCATGTCAAGTGGAGTTGGAGGTGGGAAAGGGGACGGGGACGGGGCTGTAGGGGAAACGATGCAGAATGGCCCCGCTCGTGAGCTGCCACCAGGGTCATGAGTCCCACCACGGACAGGTGCAGTTGGAAATGAAAGAGAGATACACATGCCGCGTCTGTGCAGTGCGAGGCTATCCGACACATCTTTCTCCACTGAGGCTGACATGTTTGGATTGGGAGAGCACGCCACCGGGAAAAGCGCACCGACGCAGAGCGTAGGACGATGCCGGTGTGGGGCACACACGGATTGACGTCGAGGCGAGGGATGACAGAGATAAGTTCGACTTCATATGGCGATGTGCGCGGTATAGCAAGGCAGCAGCGTCGTCCGTTGGCGCGAGGACGCGATGTGGGCGTAGGAGAAAGGCGTGATGAAATTCAGAATGGACCGCGCACAAAGCTTGGAACGAGAGCAAGGTCTCGGGAATCTCGGTGTCAAGGTTAAGGTCTGCATGGCGACGATGCAGCTGCTGCTGAATGGAGGATGGGCTGGCGCAAGAGGCTCAGGCTCGGTCTTGTCGCAACGCTTCGAAAGCATCTGCCGAGTGGCCTTCCATGTCTATGTAGTAGCGAGCTGAGCGGAAGAGCGAGGCGCGGGAATCGGTGAGGATGTTGCGGCCCGACCATCCACCGAAAGTAGCGGTCCAATTAAACTTCTGCATCTGAATCCAGATGCGCTCGACGTCGCGTGGTGGGAGTGGGATGTTGTTTGGGAAACTATAGGCAAAAGTAAACCTCTTGCGGTCTGGCATGACCATGAACGTGTCAGCACAGAAGACAGCAGCTCCTTTGGAGGATTCATTGGCTTGACGGTCCGAGTCCCGATCCCAGTGAAGGACGTTCGAGCCGGGAAAATGACCTCCGCATCGGATAAGAGTGACAGACGGAAGTTGTGGGAGGGTGAAGAGATCCTGTTCGACTTCCGTGATGTAGCGTTGACGTGCAACGAAGTCTGGGTGCGCATGAGAAGTGTCGAGACCACGTTGATACCAATGTCGGTCGAGCTTAGAGATGAAGACTTTGCAATCGAGCAATTTTGCCCAGGTCAGGCTGGTACCGAAAAAGTGGGGGTGTGAAATGAAGATGGCGGCGACTTTTCCGGTGGGACTGATACTGCAGATGCGCTGCATGAGCTCAATAGAGACAAAGCCACAGCAATCCCAGATGACAATACCCATGTTGGTGACAAGGAGGATGGGCGTTTGGCCGATGGCTACGGGAGGATCGAGCTTGAGGCGAAGGATGCGAGGATCTGATTCTTCAGGAACAAGCTCAAAGGATGTTTTGGAGACAAGCTGTCTCTGTGAAGTGTATGCTTGGCCTGTTGGACAGGGATATTGCCGGTCATCTAGAGGTCCGAAGTTTGAAGGAGCAAGGAGAAGCAGTAAAAATGCAAAAAGGGCAATCAGCACGCTTATGAAGAAGCTCGAAAGGATATAGTGTGCTCAGGTGCTGTCGCCGGTGCTGCATGCCGCTGGGCGCTGATGAAGTCGAGCTGTGAATGTACCCACCATAGCAAACAGGGCACTCTGGCGGTCCTTGCTGGGAAGAATACTGGTTGCCACAAGTTGTGCACACAGCGAGGTCGGCGCTGTGTGGGAAAATAGCGAAGGCGAAGGCGAAGGCGTGCGCACAGATGGCGAAAAAGGCATGAAGGAGGTTGTTTCGGTGAGAAGCATGAGAAGTTGAAAAGCATGACAAAGTTGAGTTAGCAGACAGAATTAAGCTTGTCAGGGACGAAGAACCATGCGACAGTTTCCACACGCCTGACGGAGAGGAGATACGGTCATCGACTCACTCTTGGACCCAAATCTGCTCCATGCTTGAGTGCAATGTTTGGTTGGGCGGTGAGTTTGGTGCAGACATGGCCGATGCGACTGACGATTGGAGGGGAATGGAGTCAAGTCGAAGAAGCGAGGTGGCTCGAGCAGATGGAGAGCGACTCAAAGTCGACGGCCGTTGTGTATGGATGATGCAGTAAGCGCGATTAGCGTAGTGTAGCAACAATGAGAATCGAAGGATGAATCGGGATGTCGTATGGAAATGAAGTCGACAATAGAGCACTTAATGGCTTGCAGAGGCTGTAGGGTGGGAATATATGGATGGAGGTGAAGACGAGAGATGTGCTGACCGCGATCTGATGTCGGGTCAAATCAAAATCGGGTTGAGAGCTCAGCAGATGGTCAATGCCAAGAGACAGTCACTCGGACCACCATGCACCCCTCCTCAGGTGCTCCTGTCAAACTTCTACAGCTACTACTATTCTACTACTCTAGTTCTGTGTATCTTGTCGCGTTTCTGATACTTGCAAGCTCAGCTGAGTCAAGGATTTCGAGACGGACATCCACGAGTGATGGGTGATTTGTGCGGTAATGCACAAGGTACACACGTCACATGGCCGCTGTTATTCGCCGTTCCGAGTGTCGTGTGTTGCTGCTATCCTTTTGTTTGGCTTGGAAATCGGTGACAATTTCTCGCCTCATTTTCTCAATCATTTATGTTCAGTACTGTATATATATTCGATTTGCAAGAAATTGACGCACGCACAAGTGACTCGAGTAGCTGCTTGACTATGCCTAAAAGGTTAACAGTTGATGATGACTTGCTTGAAGGAAGCTAGAAAGGGTAAGATCCAGAGAATCGAAGCGACAGCAGTCTCTCCAACTTTACAATGCGAAGATCACCGCAGCATGACAGCAATTGTTGCGAGTGGGTGGTTGCTGGCTGAGACTCGCTCTTCGACCCTCAGAGGTGTTGCCGTCCCCGCCTGCTTTCAAGCTCTTTGCGAGATCAACAACGAATTCACACACACTGATATATAGAACCAAGAAAGTCGGAAGGCAGAGCTTTGGTGGGGCCATGGTAGCTCAAGGACAGTCTAGACTGCTCGCTCGGTCAAGCTTGTAACATGTCAATACTGAAATTCCGCGGTGGTAGAACGTGTCAAAGATGTGCCGATATTTCCGATGCGGGGGGGTTAGGCCACATGGACCCTGAAGAATCAAGGCACTGACGGTACTCTTGTTTCTTACCAGAGCACAAACGCCTCAAAAGCGCTGCCTTGGGCGATCCGCAGCACGTCAACGCAGCCAATGACAGGACAACATCAAAGACTTCCTCATGGTACTGAGCCGCAAGGACAGGCTTCGGTGAAAGGCAAGAAGCCACATCGCGCCCACGTGGCATGCTCACGTTGTAGATCGCAAAAGCTCCGATGTGATGGCCTCCTACCGTGCTCTCGCTGCATTCGTGCCAATGTCCATTGCTCAGATCCTCTTCAGCGCACTCGAGAAGCTTCTTCATCGCAGCTTCATCCACCTTGTACCCGTGATTTGTCGCCAGCAGCCTCCAACGCGGAGCAAGCGGGTCACCTTTTTCACAACTCACGCTACGATGCTGCGGCTTCAGGATTGGATTCTAACGGTGGGGTATCTGCTTCATATCTTACACAGCGACTTCAAGAAACCATGGACCAGGCTTTGCGCCGGATCTCTGCTCTCGAGTCAAGGGTGGGCATGGAGACAATCAGCGTTGACACAAGGCAGCCGACTGCCTCCACTCGAACTCACGCCCTGCCCGCATCCGCCATGATGGATGGAAGCGTGAAAGCACCATTCACAGACATCATGGACAAAGGGGGTATAGACTCGAATGGACCTTCAAGAAGCCACAGTCCCGAGTCCGAGACAGAGAGTCACCAAGACCATCCAACTTCAACCATGACCAACACAGCTCGATTGAACGGAACGCGTACTCTGGACAGAGCTTCAATGCACGAACAAACAGCAGCACGAGAGGATGGTGTCCTATCAACCAACGGCCGTAACCGGCCAAGTGACTCCATCGTCTCAGTCTCGACAGCAACTTCCTCCATAGACCCGATTTCAAACGGGCTCCTCACCAGCAATGTCGCTGCATGGCTCCTGCGCTGGTTCCTGGATCGTTGTCATCCATTCCTTCCCTTTTTCGACGCCAGGGAGAGCAGAGACGTACAACAGATGCAACAACAAGAGCCTTTCCTCCTCACCGTCATACTTGCCATCAGTGCTCGCTTTGGTGCTCTCAGCGAATGTCCAATGACGCAAGCCAACGCAAACGGCCACTTGCCAGAACATCTCACGCAGCTGGCCGAAATCTTGCTCGGTCAAACTCTCACAAGGTCTCGGTTCCATCTGAGTGACGTACATGCTGTCCTCTTCTTGCACGCTTGGGGCTTGCGACCACTTGGTAGCGGCTCTGACACCTGGATTCTGTCAGGCCACGCATTCCGTCTAGCAAAGCGGCTCGGTATCGACAAGACTGTCTCTTCCTTGTTTCAGAATGACAGCCAGACACTGGCGATGCGACGCACCTGGCTGTTGTTGTGCGCTTCCGACTGTTTCCCCTCTCTCGGTTTCGGAAGACCTTTCTCGCCCAAGGAGAATCTGGACCTCTGTGCAAACGTGATCGCCCGCCTGAAGCATGATCACTTGGTTCGAGGGATTGATATAGGTGCAGATGCATTCGTAGCTGCTCAAGGCGAACTTGCCCAGATCTCTAGGAGGTTGCTCGAATGGGTAGCAGACGCCTCTTCCCAGCTCCGGGCTAGATCGCACGGGATGAGAGATGCTTATCAACAACAGTCGTGGGCGGATGTCGAGTCAATCTGGAATCGATATCGAGACCTCAACCAGCAGTTGCAGACATGCGATGCTCAGTGGAATGAGGGTCTCAAGTCGTCCACCGAGCGCCGATGTGCAGCTCTGTATCGATGGCACGTGCGTTTGTGTCTTCCGAGCTTTGCGCTTAGACTCAATGACATTGCAGCTGGTGCCGTCGTCATAGATACTCAAAGTAGACGCACGGAAAATCACTGCGAAACCAAGATAGAAGCGTCTCGCTATCGTCAACTGTACCGCCAAGCGATTCTACGTTCGTCCGAGGCGATCGTCAAGCTGCATGCCGACGAGGAGGATACCACCTTTGCCTACGTGCCAGACTACTTGGTCATGGCACTTGCACAGGCTTGTGTTGCCCACGTTGGACTCGTCGTGATTGAGTCTGACGAAATGAACACGGCAAGGTCGGACTCGTCAAGCGGTACAGGAGCAGAAGCAGAAGCTGCACATCGATTGAAAAAGCAAGCGGCCGAGCTAGTCGCCTCGACTCTGACGTCTTTGAAGCGGCTGGCATCAGAAGGAGCTATTCTTGCGCATTATCTTTCGATCAAAGTGGCCAGTACGGCGAGGAAGGCTCGTGTTCCCACCGGTGATAGCAGAGCATACTCTGATCATACTGGACTGGACAGCAATGTGAATGTACGAGGTGGAGCACGGGCTTCCAAGCGGCAAAAAACTCGCGAACATCCGCCTGACAGCGCCTTGAGGCATCTTGTCGATCTAAGCACCTCTTCGCCGATTGAGGCTTTAGCCGACGGAGCCGTGCGGCGAGGTGTATCACACAATGCAATGGACAGCAATGTCAGTCCGGAAAGTAGCAGTCTCCAGGACCTCCTCGATGCTTCATGGCCTGGGGGAGACAACGCCGATCAGATCGCCCAGGCATGGTTCAACGCCGAAGACCCACTCAGACTCTTGTTTGGTGACGACATCGAGATGCTTTCTTCCGACGTGCTTGGAGGAACAGACGCAGACTTGCTTTCGTGGAACGTCTGAATGGCGCTGTTTATGATGAGACCGACTGGCACGCATGGGGATGACGGTATCACATAGATCAGATTGCCAAAGAAGCAACAAGTTGTACAAATCGGTAGCCGAAATAGAGTCGACTTGGTATCAAAAAGGAGACAAAGGAAAACGACAAGAAGAAGTAGTGCAAATGCTAAAGTGTCCTTTTGAGAGGAAAATGCGAGTTAGGATGCTGTGCAAGAAATTACTATGCAGGCGGGTTGGGACCTGGATACTTGGAAGGTGGATTGGTGCAGCCATCCGGATTCAAGCGATTCCTGGGCCAATTCTGCTGGTAACCCCCCTGTGCAGCTGTGCCACCCCAAATGGTGAGGTTTGGGTTGGTGTAGGCTTCAATGTGCTTGTTGATGTAAGCCTGGGTGGGGAAATCGTCAGGATCGCATCCGATGTTGGTCTGTCCCTGTGGCTGGTAGACGCGCACGTAGTCGACGAGCATCTTGCCTGGGAAGCGGAGGTTGTCCCAATCAATGAATCCGAATCCGGAGGAGATGGCCAAGTTGATGAGAATATACATGGGTTCCTGCGGCACGGGTCTGCGGCTGATACCGACCCTAGGATCGGCTGCAAGTGCGCCCGAACGGAGCGACCACGAACGCTGACCGTTCGAGATCCAGTCAATGTAGCCGTCGTAGCCTGCTTTGTACTCGAAGCCGTACACCGAAAAATCACCACCGCTGTACTGATACGCTGTCTGAAGCGTGTTGACGACACCACTGGCCGACTGCTGAAGCACGTTTCCTTGGTACGAGTTGAGCTGTGCCGATGGCTGGAAGAACTCGTACTCGGTGCCTGTAGTGTTGATCAGCTCGTAGCCAAAGTTGGCGGGCATCCACTGACCAGACTGCGAGACGCCACCGATTCCATTGCCAACCTGTGCCTCGATGACATCGATCTCTGGCGCAGCTCGACCGACAAAGTTGCCGCTCGAGTCCTTAGGGCCAGGATGGTCCTCTCCAGGGCATGTACAGGCTGAGAGACGCTGACCAGGCTGCCAGCTGATCGACGAGGTGTCATACTTTCGGTTGAAGACCGTGTTACCACTTGTGAGAGCGCCTACGGGACCCGAGCCGTCAGGATACGTCTGATTTCGAAGCGTGCCGACATCGCAAGAGTCGTAGGCGTAGGGCCAAGTGCCTTGGGTGGTTGCACCGTAGTTGGCACGTCCGAGGTTGCCCATGGTCCAAACAGCGGGCCACCAACCGGAAACCGAGCTGCTTCCAGGCAATTGGAGACGCACTTCGATGTATCCACCAGTAAAGCAGAACTGGTTCCAGGTTGTGATCTGACCACTGCGAAAGTTGAGGTTGTTGGTCTCAACCTGATCGGCAGTAATGACGAGGTTGCCACCGGATGTTGTCACTGCCTCGGGGCTGTACCATTCGTAATCTCCAGTTGGCCAAGGCCACAAATCCACCGCAGTCCAGAATGGATCGTTGCCTGGGTAGAAAGATCGGCCGTCGGTGTTAAACTCGTCGCTGAAGACGAGCTGCAACTGCTGCGAGCCATCGACCGACATCTTGGTGAGCACATCTTGCGGTGTGTCGGGGTCGATGAGCGACATGCGCATGTTTTTCATGTTTGGCACTTGTCCCGATGCATTGGTTCCGCCGAGGTTGTAGCCACTCTTTTTGCCACTTGCCAAGCTGCCAAAGTGGATGACTGGATATCCTAGGAAGAGGGTGATGATTCCAGCTATTACGATCGACATGGTGGTGAGGTCTAGGATGACTCTGGGGTCCATGTGACGCTTGACGGGACTCTGGCTCTCGTAATCGTGTAGGTCATCGTTCTCAATGACAAAGTCATTGAAGGGCATGCCCTCCTGGGATTTGGGAGCTTCCGAATCGAGGTACGGCGAATCAGAGGACGCCGCTTTTTCGCTGGACGAGGTCTGTGGCGAGATCCCAGAAAGCGGTGGAGAGATTTGCGAAAGGGTCGTGGTGCCGTGGGAGAGCGCCGAGCCTGTCTCGAGGGCTTCTTTGGATGCTGACATGGTGGCGGGCTTGGCTTTCCTAGAACGGCTCTATCCACGATCGGCCTATCGGCGTGAGTTCCGATGTTCTTGGAATCCTCTCCTTCGCGGCGCTGTTTTGAACGCTAGGTCCGTGACGATCCGGCTCTGTGATGGTTTCGCGGATCTAGAATAGCTGATGGGTCAAGGTCCTATTTGAAGCTCTGGAAGCTTGTTGCCAACTTTGTCCAGCCGACTCTGTGACGGCAATCGATGTGGGGGAGGTGGTGTGCGCCTTGGAGCGAGGTAAAGTGAGATAACAAGATGGTGGTGAACTTGCTTATAGAAGACCCACAAACGGCGGTAGAGGTGAGGATGACATGTAGGAAGATGGATGAGGATGAAAGAGTAAGGGAAGTAATGAAGATTGACAGACAGTCAGCCTCGAGTTAGAGATTGAGGATGAGGCAAGAAGCTTTTTGGCTCGATTCGCAGTCAGCCTTGGTCTCCAAGCTCCCTCAGGCCATCTCGGCAGTGGACAAGACCCCGGCAATACTTTGCAATCAGGCAGAACGGGACAAACAACAACCACAACGAAAAAAAGAGGGTCTCGCTATTCGATTCACTGTGCCTATCGAGACAGTAGCGAGAAGAGAGCGAGAGTGGAGCAAAGACACGCTCATCGCGGCGGATCATCCGTCAGCCTGCACTAAGAGACAACAAGAGAGCAAAAGAGAGAGAGAGAGAGCGAGGCACAGTCAGTTTGACAGTGTGGGAATGTGGTTGCAATAGAGTTGCGGTTTGAATCGCCGGTCGAGCTCAAGAAGGAAAAGAAAAGAGAGAGAGCGAGCTTCCAGATTAGGCGTGCCAGGCACACGGCGTCATTCATTCCAGCCTCAACAGCAGCAGCAAACTGTGTGACTTTATTCGGGATCTGGGGTGGAAGGAAGGATGCAGCAGCGCTGCAGTTGCGGGCAAACGTGGCTCCTCTCCCTTTCTTTTTTTGGTGCAGTAAGAGCTCTTCTTCCCGAGGCCACAGCCATCCTCCCATTCTCTTTCCCTGTCTATCTCTTTCGCTACGATCAGAATTTTGGCGAGCTGAGTTCCATCTCAACATGTTGCCATGCCTTGAAGATTGCATTGCGTACCAGAACAATCATCTCGCCGTCAGGACAGCTGGCAGTAGAGAGACAACAGACAAGTGAGGCGGCGTTTGTTATACGAACTTGGGACTCAGCACCAAGAAAAGAAAAAGAAAAAAAAAACAGAATGCGCATGAGCACAGTGGCAGTGACAGGCGTCGATCGGAAGCAACCGATATCCCTCTTGTGAGAAGCAGAGCTGATCAGGATGGGGAGCGAGCAGTTTCAGCATACTGTAGGCGGGCCAAAATGAAAATTGAGGCGTTTGAGGGTCATCAACCAGAAGAAACGAACGAGAGAGAAAGAGAGGGGGAGAGAGGCAGAGGCAAAATATGCCTTTTGTCGTCATCGGATGGGCCGATATGGAATCTGATTGTAGCAGAGCCACAGTTTGGTTCGCTTGACAAGAAAGATGGCAACCATCCAAATCGAGCAGAGCCATGACCCGAAAAGGTTCGAATTTGGCAGTCAAATTCATGGCGGTTGCAAGGCGGAGTTGAGCTAAGCGAGATTTTGACGTCAATAGGGATGTCATGCAGCTGTACAGTACAGGTACAGTACAGTACTGTACAGCAAGTCCCATGCCCGCCCGCAATTGCTCGCACTTTTTTTTATACATCTTATATTTTATATTTTATATTTTACATTTTTTGTTTATTCGCTTTCAAGCCCAAACGTGCGCCTCTCTTCCAAACTCGCATATCTGTGGGACATGCAGCTGGCTATTGCTGCTAAGTTACTGTACTTTGATCCAAGATTGCAAGATCAACCTCGCCTTGCCCTGCTCTTCCCTGCCTTGTCTTGCCTTTTCCTCGCACCCCGATCCATCTGACGATCCAAGATTCTCAGGCGTCACACGCCCTCTTTCTCCAACTTCCCACCAACGCGGATGACTTCCGACTGCTTCGTCGAACTGCTGTTTACAAGCACGTGCATCGGCATTCACGTCAAACTCTGCCAGGCTGCTCAGTGGGCAACGCTGGTCGACCAGCATGAACTCTGCTTCAAGTAGCTTCTTGGACATCGAGGGCATCGACTCCTGGCTTGCATCTAACGAATCATCGCAGCAGCAAAGAGATGCTGCACTTTCAGCCTGGCTGCAAGAGGTATTGCAAAGTAACGACCATGACACCGCTGGCCCATCTACACAGGCTGGAATCAGTCTCACTGACGGGTCAATATCAAACCCTTTGACCCTAGCCACATCACCGTCTGCAACACTCGAACAGATTCGTCGAAAGAATCGCCTGGCGCAGCAGAGAAGCCGTGAGCAAACTTGGCACCTATGCATCCTGGCAGGCAGTCCTTTCGACTGAGCTTACTGACTGAGCTTACTGACTGAGCTTGCTGACGTTTCTTCCTGACACCTTTCCCTATCCACTTGTATCGATCGACTTGCTTATTGCGCTGCTTGCAGGAAAGCGGCGCAATGATCACGTCAAAGAGCTCGAGGAGGAGGTTCGTCACCTAAAGGAGCTTCTTGCTGCAGAACGCCGCCGCAGTCTTCCCATCCCTTACCAGCGTCGCATCGGCCAGGACACGGACGCCGACATCGGGCTCGACAAGCAACTCCAAGGTTCCGCTTCCATGTCTCATCTCTTGGCTTCACTTGCCGATGGCACCTTTGACGACCGCTTCTTCCCTCTCCTCGGACGACACTTTGGCAACTCGGAGCCCCATCGGCAGTCCCGACAGAGCTCGCTGTCTTCATTTCAAGACCCGGATGCAGCCATCTCATGGCTGATCTCTTTCACCACCGACTCGAATAATTTTGCGAGGGCTGCCAGTGCCAGACAAATGAGTCTGCCTTCCGCCATTGTGATGCCTGAGCTAGTACTGTACAAAGTATGTCGCTTCTACTTCCGGCTGCTCCTGCCTTTCAGTACCTCATTTGGTAGCGGTCTGGTCAACCTGAATTCCGCCAAAGTTGTTCGTGAGCCAGAGATGGTGTTCACACGAGCTGGCCACGACACCACATCTCGCACCGATGCAAGCTTGAGCCAAGACGGCACGCTTCCAGAAGTGCTCATGCCAACCCGAACGCAAAGGATGGTCGGCACTCATCCGATTGAGATCGCTGTGATTCCGTTTGCCACGCTGCGGGAAAAGCTGCTATTGACTCTCATGGCGATGAACGGCGGGCAAAGCTTTAAAGTCGATGATTCAGACGTTACAGTGATACCAGACAACAACAAGATCTACGAATTTGATTTCAGTCACAAGCCAAACAGTGGACGCGCCCATCCGGATGCCAGCAGCAACAATCGCACTTCCTCCAAAGAAGGTCCATCCAGGCGAGATCCGCTGCGCCCTGTCGCACGTAAGTGGCTCGACACTTTCATGGTCGATTTTGTCGGCTCGCTGCGTGTGTGGAGCGCAAGCGACGACTGCTTCAACACAACCGGGTTCGAGCTTCGTCCCGATTTTGTCGCAAAGTACGGCCTGATGCTCGACGCTGACATTATCAAGACGAGCAATTTCTGGAGGCGCAGCCGGGGAGAGCCGAGATTGCCCATTGGGTGATCGGACCGTCCTTCGTCAGTAGATGCAAGTCCGCAAGATGCTGTCAACTCTCGACTCACAGATAACTCGCTTATCAGACAGACTGCAAATTACTTTCATTCTCGCCTCCATCACACAGTGATAATCTGCAAAGCCGTTGGAATTTCATTGCTCAAGTCGATCGAGACAGTTCAGAAGACATAGCTTCAAGGAGCAGGACGCTTGGCAGCATCCTCGAGCAGCGTGTTGGCAGCGAGCTTGCCAAGGTTGTTGGAAGCAAGCGGCGAGTCGCCCGTCAGAAGATAACGGTCACGGTGCACCTGACCAGTGATACCGTCGTTGATGATTTCGACGCCCAGCTTTCGGACGTTTTCACCAACAAGCCAGGGCATCTTGCCAGGAATGTAGCCGATGTCAATGTTGGCGCCCTTGTCGAGCGAATCTGGGAAGCAGACGATCTTGTAGCCTTCGTAAATGTATTTGGCGCCCTCGGATTTACCAACGTCGGCGGCAAGGAGGCAAGCGGGTCCGTGGCAGAGGGTGATGACGTATCGCTGGTGTTCGTCCGCCCATCGGAGGATATCGCCGACGGTGCGCGAGAAGGGGATGTCATTCAAGACACCATGACCACCAGGCACAAAGACTCCGAGGTAGGGCGTCTTTTCGTTGAAGCCGTTGGCCCAAACCTTGTCGAGGGAGAGTGGAGATCGGAGCTTTTCGGCATATTTTTCATAGATGCGTTTGACAGCGTTGTCCTCATTGGGGAAAGCCCAGACTTCGAACTTGACGGGATCACCAGAGGGCGTAGCAACGTCGACCTCAAAGCCTGCACTGTCGAGGTGGAGCAAAGGAAGGAGGAGCTCAACTGGGTGGTTTCCGGTGGAGAAGAATCTGCCGTCGGCCATCTTGAGGTAGCGCTCCTGGGAACCGATCAGAAGAATCTTCCATTTGCCAGTGTAGGCATTGTAGCTGGCCCCGTCAAAGTCGGTTTTGGAGGTGACATACTGGGTGAGCGAGAACTTGGATGGGAAGAAAGCGTTGAATTCGGCCTGATCGGGGACAGGCTCGCGGTCGGTGGATTGCGACATGGTGATTGAGGTCTAGTTGTGTAGTTTGTCAGATGTGAATGCGATGCTAAGAAGAGATGTCTCAAGAGCAAGTTGCTCCAGTATATATATCCAACGCTACCAGTGTGAACCGGATTTGTGAATCTATAGCATTGGCATTGTGACATAGCCATAGGAAGCGTATCCAATCTTGGCAATGGAAGAACAATGGCGAAAAGCTCGTCTGTGCGATATGATACCGCTTTCTCAATCGTCATTTCTCTGGAAAGGACTTATCGTCGGAATGCTGTGCTCGCAATATGGTTCCGACCTGGTTGCTCTAAGATGCCATGCCAAGGAATGGCCTCTCGAACAACCGAAGAAGCTTCTCACATGTTGAAAGATGCCATTGTGAAAGACTGTCAGGAATCGTAGCTGGACTCATCACGTTGGGTTGAGTCAATCACGTTGAGTCAGTTGAGTCAACGACCTGAGTTCCGGCGGAAGTGGGAGTGAGCGTGTATCACCCGATTGTGGAGTGTATGCACCGATCTGTAACTAGTGCTCTGCCAGACTCGCACGATTTAAGCACGTCAACTGGTATCGCGTCTTGCTACTATTTTTTTTTTTCTTTTTTTTTCCCCCTCTTATCGTTGATTTTTCGGAGAAATTGAAAAAAATTGATCAAAAACTCCAGATGATCTCGCCTGATTAGAAAAAAGGCATTCAGCCTCTGCGCTTGTGCCCAGGCTACGGCGTTCAATGGCGCCTCGGCGGCCGTGCATTGGCGTGAAAAACTCCTCCTGTGCCCTCAAACTGTGTTCTGGCAAGTTTGTTTTTGTGTTCGCTTTGATCGAGGTACGCATGGCCTCGTTGTTCACCAGAGGGCGCTCACCTTTGTCTTGCTGAGCGGATGCAACGTAGCATCTGATACAAGGCTGTGGCGAGTGTGGTGTTATGTATCTGTCGAGGACAGGGGCTGGCAAGAAGAAGAAAAAGAAATAAAGAAAAACAAAAAGAAAAACAACACAAGGCCACCGCGCCGATGTTCGCATGACTCTCTAGCTGCATTTGCCGAGCTGAAAAGCGTGTTGTTGGCGTTGAGCCATCTTGAGTTGCTTGTGTAACGATCAAACGATTCTGGTCTTGAGTCGAGCATATGTTGCTATCTGCAAGATCAACGCTGACCAAAAGTCAACACGCGGGGGGAGAAGAGATGAGGCGGAGTAACCATTACAACAACAAAGGGGGACGCAAGAGAAATGTAGGCGCCGGCATTTCAAGTGTTGCTGATCAGGAGCTGCATGCCATCAGTTGATATGCTAGTCCTGCGTGCGACACACACGCAGAAGATCGAAATGGACCGACGGGCGCACGAACTCGACCGCTGGTCTGACACGGCGGTCTCTCTCTTCCTTGTCCTGCTTTCCCCTTTGTATTTTCACAACTGGCACCTTTTCACCGATCCCAGCCGCGGCAGTTCATGCGGCCAAGTGTGGCATTTCCACAAAGAGAAAGAAGAGAAATTTGAGCACAATACAGCACACAGGAGCACTGTGCCCTGTAAAACGCATTCCATCACACAATTGTGGGCATACAATAGTTGACCGTTGTAGCTTCACAGCCCAGCCCACACGCAGATCCTTTCCTGATTCTCCGGAGCGGTCTCCGACAAATGCCATTCCTGCCAGCCAGCACTCTGTGTAGTGTAATTTTGGGCGGCAACAACGTTTGAGTTGGCAGCCCTGCCTAAGTTGCTATGCATCTCGAGCTAAGTTTAGGAGTTCGACAACACTTGCCTGTTGACTGTCATTCACCCCCCTTTGGCTCTTGCGCAACCTGACCTCTCTCTGTTGCTTCCACACACCCTCGCCTTGTCTCCCTTTATTCTCCCCATCATCATCACTTCCTTCCTCCCCGACGTCTCCCCATCCAATCCCTTTGCTTGACCACTGTACCGGATCCCCCGCCAACATATCCGCATATCCAGGGAATCGCACTCTGAGCTTCCACCCCTCGCCGTCTTGCTCATTCCTTGCAACACGACGCTCCCGACAAGCATCCTGTACTTCCATCAACATACATATCCTCGGCGTTGGACTTGCTATCGATCCACTTTCATCGAGAGCGGGACACATCAGCTCCTCTGAAAACTCTTCCGGATCTTGAAACAATCCAGACTCGCTACCATGTCTAGACAATACGGCGCCGGCGCCTCGTCTGCGCATAGCCCTCCCTCCAGCTCTTCCACCAGCATAGGCGGCAGCAACTCATACCAGCATGATCAGCTTCTAGCACCTCGAGCAAACTCGCACCCAAACTCGACTACAGCAAAGTACCAACTCGCCAACAATGCACTTACAGAGGAGGAGGACGACTATCTCCACTCGATCGACACCAAATGGGACTCATCCTCGCACAGCTGGAATTTGCGTGGCTTCCTCAATGTTCTCACCCTCACCCTCCTTGCACTTGGCTTGCTCATGCTCTTCCTCGGCTACCCTGTCCTCATCAAGATTAAGAACATGTACGACAATGACACCAAGGGCGCCTTTGGTCTCGGTGGTACCAACGGTTCGGGACAGGTGCCTGCCCTTGCCATCTCCTCGCTCATCGATGCCGATACCCCTCAGAGCGCCATGAAGTGGACTAGCAGCTACGACAAGTCGTCTTACCATCTCGTATTCAGTGACGAGTTTGAGGTCGAGGGAAGAACCTTCTGGCCCGGCGACGACCCTTACTGGGAGGCCGTAGATCTCTGGTACTCTGGTACCGGAGACTACGAATGGTACTCGCCCGAAGCCGTCAACACCACCAACGGAGCCATGGTGATTGCTCTCGAAGAGCATCAGCTGCACAACAAAAACTTCCGCTCCGGCATGGTCCAATCGTGGAACAAGTTCTGCTTCCAGGGCGGTTATATTGAATTCAACGTCATGTTGCCTGGCTCGCCTAGCACCAGTGGATACTGGCCCGCCGTCTGGCTCATGGGTAATCTCGGTCGTCCCGGCTACTTGGCCTCTACCGAAGGCACTTGGCCATACTCGTACAACTCATGCGACACTGGTATCCTGCCCAATCAAACCTGGATCAACGGCACCGGCCCCGACCTCGCCATCCACTCTTCCGGCACATATGCATACAATGGCGAGCTCTCTTACCTTCCTGGTATGAGATACTCGTCTTGCACCTGCCCTGGCCAAGACCACCCTGGACCCAACAACAACGTCGGCCGTTCGGCCCCAGAAATTGATATTTTCGAAGTTCAGGTGCAGTCCAAGGAAGGCACTCGCCATTCGTATGCTTCTCAATCGCTTCAAGTCGCACCCTTTGACGATGCTTACGGCTGGGGCAACACGTCGGCGGACGCCACCATCTATGATGACACCGTCACTGAGTTCAACACCTACACTGGTGGTCAGATCCAGGAAGCCGTTTCCTCGGTCACTCGTGTACCTGACCGTGGTTTCAACCTGACCAACAACCAGTACGTCAAGTACGGCGTTGAGTTCAGCCCCGATTTCAACTACGACGGCAGTGGATCCATGACCTGGTACGTCGATGGAAAGCCATCGTGGTCTGTCAACCCCAAGGCTTTCCCTCCCCGCAAGAACCTTGACATCGGTCAGCGAATCATTCCCGTTGAGCCCATGGCCATCGTCATGAACTTGGCCATCTCGAGCGGTTTCCAGTATGTCAACTTTGGCAACGATGGTATCACGTTCCCCGCCTTCATGGCCATCGACTACGTCCGCGTCTACCAGAAAGACGGCCAGTCCGACCTCATCTCGTGCGACCCCCCTGATCACCCCACAGCCAACTTCATCGCAAACCATCCAGACCTGTACACAAATAACAACTACACTGTCTTTCCACGGGATAAGTATCAATGGCCCAGGAACAAGTTGCAGGGCTGTTGATTTGCTCGCCTCGCTCGTTGCGTCTACCTAGATTCGGAGCGACACGCAGCTGCTTTGTTTGGCTGGCTCACAAGGGTGGTAAGCGCATCCCCTTCCTTTCCTTCCAACTTTCCTTTTCTTCTACCTTCAACGGACTCGTACATACAGCATCTCATTCCTTTTGCCTCGAATTACATCCTCCGAACACTTTTCTCCTGTACTAATAGAATTCGTTCCTCGCACGCCCTTGGTGGCGCTGCATATCGCAATCTGCCAAACGTTTTGGAATCATCTGGTTGCCGGCGTGGACACATGCATGGAGGATGAGTCGGAGAGTAAGTTTTGTCAGGTCGGAACGCGAACACCTTGATCAAAGAGAACAAGATTCATATTGAGTCATGCTGCCAGAGTCTGCGCACTGGTTGGTGTGCTGTCGGGATTGAAAAGTCACTGTGATTGTCCATTGTGATTACAGGATGCCATACTAAGCAGGAGTGGCAAGCTGTCTAAGGAATGCCGATGTACTCGAGATAAAGCGGCTCAGTGGGGAGCATCATAGGTGGGTCGTAGATTTTCCACAAGCTGGGCGACCTGTTACCCCAAGCATCTGTGAGGCGCAAAGCGGCACTGGAAACGCCGTGATGCAAGTCGATCCAGGTGTCGACCATGGTGTATTCCTCCGAGACGTCGTACATCTCTTCTGGTGGGCTGCCGCCGGGGCAGCTGGAAGTGAGGAGTTGGGCGCCTTCGCGGCTGATGGGGTAAAGTTGGAGGGTGCCGTTGGCGTGGAGGAGGTAGCTGCCGTGTTGCCAGATGAGCTGGGATTGGATGCATTCTGGTTTCCTTGCTGTTGTGGGCAAACGCAAGTTCAGGTAGGTTAGTATGCGGGTTACAGATGGAAGGAGTGGATAGAAGGCAGGAGGGGCGCTTACGGTTCGGTGTGACGCGGTACTTTGCAAACTCCCAGTAGCCATCACGGGTGAAACTGTATGCCTGACCAGGCACCGGTGGTGCAATGAAGCTTCTTGTGCGTGGGTTGAAAAAGCCCTGTGATACACAACAAGCCGCATTATGATGATATCAGTACTTGCTCTTAGCATAGATTCGTGCTAGATTCCGTCCTACTTACCTGACCTGTGACAACCTTGCCAGACCCCGAAGACCAAGTGCCTTGAAGTGTCGCTTCATCACCAGCGTGAAGCACTGCATATCGCTGTCGCCCTGCCTGGACCATGCTCGAGCCCTGGATCCATATATAGGCCAAGCAGGCAAGTAGCAAGTGCATTGCGCGCGCCATTATTAAAGACCCTTGCAAGTTGAGAGTCGGATTGGGGTGTTGCTGTTTATAGTTAAACGAGACGATGATACGCTGAGCTGGTGGATGTAATTTCGAGTGTGAGAATGCCTCGATACGATATCAATGACAACAATAAAGGCGTGGTGATTCTGAAGCGAATGCGCTGATGGTGTTGATGTGATGGTCGCAACGAAAGACGGTGTAGAGGAAAAGAAGGATGGAGATCAAGCATGAAGCGATGGAGGAAGTGGCACCTTCTACCATCGAAGTCTGCTGATGGCGGCCACAGTCTGACGATAGAAGCACCAAGATCAACCACAGCCCGCCCAGCTTTCCTGTCATGCCAATCGGAGTTACCGACCCTGCCTGCAGACTTGACCAAAAGTTTCCTATGAACAGCACACCGCTCGAGAGAGAGAGAGAGAGAGAGAGTAATGATCAACTTAGGGGGAATTGGATTTCTCAGTACAAGCGACCGGTACAATGGACACACACTGTGTGACAAATGGATGATCAGCGCTGCACACCATGTCAAGAGACCCAAGATGCTTGGCATTTTCTCGTCGCAGCTGCTGTCAACTTGAGCCTGCAATTTGACTCTCACTCTTTCTCTCAGCCCCGCCCTCTCTCACACACAGAGACGCAAGCAGGCATAAACGACGCAAGCCAAGACGACGGCTCCTTTTAGCCTTGCACAAATACTGTACAGTAGAACGTGGTGTTCCAGCAGAACCCTTGATACTGGCAGTTTTGGATTGAAGACTGATATGGTGCCTATGTTATTTGCCAAGTCTTGGCAACTGGATCCAAATTGCTTGGCATCGCCAAAATTCGCGTGCGTATCCATTGGCCGACCGTGTGTGCTTCTGTGCGGAGGAGCCCTCAGCTTGGGCATTGGAGAGACCTGGGGGAGAAAACGTATTGATCAACCGCCGCCTACTTGCACTCGAAATACTTGATCGGGATGAGCCGTGATGGATGACTGATTGCTCGTATCTTGATACTGTAGTATGGATCAGATCATGAAAGCACAGTTCTCACGCACGGCGGTGCTTTGGTTCGGATAGGATTTGGACATGAACAATGGTGCGGGATGGCTGCATCGCCTGGAAAGGTGTGTACTGTAGCCAAGACAAAGTGTTGGTTGCCACTTGCTGGCTGTCAGATAGCGTGCTTGAAAGGCTATGCTCATGCATCGTCCAGGGGAGCCAAGACTTTTCTCTCTCGGTTTTGCTGCGCCTCCTCGCCGATCCCTTTCTCTTCGTTTCGGCGACTTCCGCCATCGCCCAAGTTATGCAAGCTCCTACTAACCGCAGAGCACTCGTCAGACAAGAGACACCTCCTTGACATGTCTTTCTGTGTATCCTACAACTCTTCGACAGCTCATAGCAACGACACCGCTTGTAACGGCGCTTGGTCTTTTCCTTACCTACATCGAACACCAATCCGGTCAAGAACACTTTCAAGATCCGCATCCTCCGTCCTATCTTCCGCACCACCAACAGCAATACTGCCAACATCAAGACTCCACACCGCGATCACCACCTGACTTCCATTCGCACGAGGCACTGTGCTCGTTAGCATACCCCCTTTCCTAGCTATTGACAAGCAGCTGTTATCCAGAGGCTCAGATCACCCACTTTTGCATATACTCACAATGCCTGCCAGGTCAGGCGCAGCCTACCACCGGGCCGACAACCCGCCTAGTATGACCTCGTCACTCCCTTCTGTCCAGACCGACTCTAGCAGCAGTTCTTCCTCGCAAAAATACTACACCATGCCTCAACAGCAAGGCTACTCTCAAGCTGGCAGAGGAGGATATACCAATGGCCGAACCACCCCAGCAGCACCCCTGCTCACGGACGATGACGACGAGGATGACTACCTCTACTCTGACAAGGGTCTTGATAAGCACTCTGGTTCGTGCATCAGCGTTCGTGGTCTTTTGAACGTCTTTACCCTCATCCTGCTTGCTATGGGCCTGCTCGCCCTCTTCCTCGGCTACCCGCTCGTTGTGGTCCTCAGCAAAGTATTCGACACCATCGACATCAACCCTAAATCCCCACAACGACTGACCACGTTGAACCAGCGCGGCTTGATCGACCCAGATACCCCGCAAGCAGCCATGCGCCGAACTTCGCCCGTTGACGGCTCCGCCTGGCACCTCGTCTTCTCCGACGAGTTCGAGGAGGAAGGCAGGTCCTTCTGGCCCGGCGATGATCCCTACTGGGAGGCTGTCGACCTATGGTACTGGGGAACGGGTGATTACGAGTGGTACTCCCCCGAAGCTGTCAACACTACGGGAGGTGCACTGGTCATCTCTGTGGAAGAGAGAGAGACCAACAACAAAAACTTCCGCTCCGGCATGGTCCAGAGTTGGAACAAGGTTTGCTTCCAAGGTGCCTACTACGAGATTTCAGCCCGTCTGCCTGGCTCTCATGACATTCCTGGATTGGTACGTGCCGCTATTCCCGCTCACCTAGTATCAGAAAAGCCCTTATGATCTTGAGACTGACCTTATGCTTTTCACCCTGCTTTCTCTTTCTGTCTGGCTTTCGCTCGCTACAGTGGCCCGGTCTCTGGACACAAGGCAACCTCGGTCGTCCTGGTTATGGTGCGACCAACGAAGGCATGTGGCCCTACTCTTACCAAGGCTGTGACACAGGTGCCCTCCCTAACCAGACGTACATCAACGGCACCGGTCCACCCAAAGCTCTCGATGCCCGCGGTCTCTTCTCTTCCGGATACAACTACGAGCTCTCCTGATTGCCCGGTATGCGATTCACCTCGTGCAACTGTCCCGGCACTGAGCATCCAGGCCCGAACCGAGGTGTCGCCCGATCCGCACCCGAATTGGATATTCTCGAAGCCAAGATCAATGTCGCCGGTGGTCACGGTGAGACCTCGCAATCGCTCCAAATGGCTCCGTTCGACGTAGACTACTACTACGGCAACAGTTCAGCCCGTGGCGACATTCGCATCTGGGATGCCAACACCGTGCTTAACGACTACAAGGGAGGTGCCATCCAGGAAGCCGTCTCTGCGCTTTCCCAAGTCCCTGACGTTGCTTATGAAAACACAGTCGGCGGAAGATACGTCACTTTTGGTGTAGAGTACGCTCCTGATTGGAACGAAAACGGTGACGCCTACGTGACATGGTACATGGACGGTCGCCCCACCTGGACCTTGTACGGCAAAGCTATTGGACCAGTACCGGAGCTCGACGTTAGTCAACGCTTGGTCCCCACAGAGCCAATGTTCATGATTCTCAACGTTGCCATCTCGGAATCCTTCCAGGTGCCCGATTTCACCAGATTGACATTCCCAGCTCACATGTACATCGACTACGTTCGCGTCTACCAGCGAGATGGTCAGCCCGATCGTGTCGGCTGCGATCCAAGCAACAGACCAACTTACGATTACATCGAGAACAACAAGGACATTTACTATGATAGGAACAAAACAGAGTACCCAAAAAATAAGATTCCCAGGAACCGTCTTCAGGGATGCTAACCAAACCAAACCAAACCACACTCTTTAAAGTATACTAAGTACAATAGGTTCCCGGTCTTTCGTGCAATGCATTTTCAATTACAACTTTTGTGCGCCAAGTTTGATCGTGTATTCTCATCATGACCAAAACATCAAAGACAGCAAGCATAATTGACTCCTAGATAAACACTTGGCCACGTTGTGACTTGTGACAGTGATGGTATGAATCTCTTTCATTTCGACGACGAGTAAACGCGATGCGGAACCAGTTTCACATTTAGGCCTTGACCAAGTCGTAACCAGCATAGCCGGCGGCCCGACACTCTGCCAGCTCCCTGACGTACATGGGGATACCACCGGTAAAGTTCAAAGCCTGGACTGGCTTGCCTGGGATGTTACGGCCCATGTACCAGCCATGCGACTCGTGGAACAGAGTCTTGGCCGAAAGCTCGTTGATGTGTTCGCCGAACTTGGCCTCTGCGTCGTCCTGAACGTCGAACGACTGAATCTTATTGTCGCGCATGTGCTTGATGAACTCGCACACCCATTCGGCTTGTACTTCGACGGTGGATGGACCGTTGGAGTAAGCGGTTGGGCCGTGGGGGCCGTAGAGGAAGAAGAGGTTGGGGAATTTCTGTAATCAGCAACGACGACGACAATGGGAGTTGAAGAGTTAAAAGTCAGCGATCAAGTCACTAGAAAAATGATGATTGGGGAGTCAAAGAGATCTTACAGCGGTGTTGAGACCATTGAGAGAGTTGCACCCCTGTGCCCACTTGTCGGTGAGAGGAAGTCCGTTCTTGCCTCGGATGTCGATCTGCTTGAAGCCACCGGTGTGAGTGTCGAATCCAGTAGCCAGAATAATCTGATCCAACTCGATCTCCCGACCACTGTTCAGCAACACTCCCTTCTCAGTCAACTCCTTGATACCCTCGTCGCCACCACGCTTGATCGAGACGATCTCGACATTGTCCTGGTTCATCACCTCATAGTAGTTCTGCTCAAGGGAGGGCCTGACAGTGCCAAACGTGTGGGGCCACTCTTTGGGGCACAAGATCTCGCGCTTCTTGGGGTCTTGAATGCGCTCGGCAACCTTCTTCTGCCAAAAGTCGTACGCAGTCCTGTTGGCCTCCTTGTTAGCGTACAGGTCATGGAAGGTCTCGAGCCAGAAGTGGAATCC
The DNA here is from genome assembly GCA_900323505.1 of Ustilago trichophora. Lineage (NCBI taxonomy): Eukaryota > Fungi > Basidiomycota > Ustilaginomycetes > Ustilaginales > Ustilaginaceae > Ustilago > Ustilago trichophora. The sequence goes on along the minus strand of OOIN01000010.1, from coordinate 687,203 downwards.
ACCGCGGTTCCAAAGTTCCTCGAAAAGCTGCTCTCGCTCCTCAGCAGAGACCGAGAGGGTGTCACGAGGGTCAAAGTCGTAATGGAAGCCGCCGAAGGTCTTCTTGCGCTTCTCAAAGATCTCGGGGTAGATATCCTTGAAGGCCTCCTGTGCGCTGGCCTCGAGCTTCTGCTGCTTCATGGGAAGAGCAAGATTAGGAGTGCGCACAAAGACAGTCAATCGGTCGACGACTGGACCGATCTCCTGGCTGACCTGGATACCGGAAGCTCCGGTACCGATGACGGCAGCCTTCTTACCAGTGCAATCGATCGATTCGTCCCATTCACCGGTGTGGATGATCTGGCCCTTGAACTTCTCCATCCCAGGGATCTTGGGTATGTTGACCTTGGCAGCGAAGCCGAGGCAGAAGATGACGTGCTGGGCAGTGACAGTGGTGGTCTTGTCCTTGCTAGGGCCGGCTGTGACGGTCCACTGCTGTGCCGAGTCATTCCAGTGCGAGCTGTGAACTCGGTGGTTGAAGCTGCAGTCCTTGCGGAGCTGAAGCTTCTCGTCGAGGTGGTTGAAGTATTGTCGAAGCTCCTTGTAGTCGGGATATTTGCACGAGAAGTTCCACGACTTCCATACCTCTGGGAACGAGAGGCCGTAGAGTGGAACCTCGCTGTCGACTCGTGCGCCGGGGTACTGCAAAAAGCAAGGGAAGAGTGCAAAGTAGGATGGCGAGCAAAATATCACGGTCAGGAATGTACTTCAAGAAATCTGGTGCACAAGGACCGCTAGAGGTGCCGAGCAAAGAGAGGCTAGATGGTGATATTTTGGAAACTTACGCAATTGAGCCTCCAGATACCACCAAAGTCAGCAGCGGCATCAAAGAGATGAACCTTGAAGCCGAGCTTCCTCAGCATGTACAGGCTGCACGACGGAGAAGAATCCAGACCGAGAGTCAGTCATCCTGCACACTGAGTCCCGCGAGGAAGGGGATGTCGGTCCGTGGGTGGGGAACATGTCAACCGTTGAAGCTTTGGAATGGCTAGACCTCCACCCCATTTCGCAAACCATTGAAAACTCACTGGTAGATTCCTGCGAAACCACCGCCGACTACCACGGCGTCGTAGTGCTCGGTCATGATGCTGTCTGGCTCGTTGAGAGTGATGTATTGATAGGTTGTTGATTGGTTGAGGTGAAAAGTGGTGAAGCTTCGTTGTAGGAAGCCAGAAGTCCAAAGAACACTGGTAGAGGCGGACGGCAGCAGGGGTGCGATCAGTGGCAATGGCCCTATATACGTTGACCACTCAGATACGGCTTGGCGGTGATAAGCTATCTGTCATAGCCAAAGGAGGCTGAAGCGATCTTGGTTCGCCGAAGCAGAAGGCCGGCGACGCACGGTCCTGTAGCTTGGGGTAAATTTCACTCTGTTCTAGTGCCATTCCATGACGGGAACTTGATAGCTCAAGTACGTAGAAGATGTCCCACAAGCGAGAGTCTCATCTAGACTTGGGTCTCGGTCTGTTGGGGAAGCGACCGTCGACAAGGGAAATGGCACACACTGGCCGGCGAAAAGGCAAGAATGGCTAAGCGCGCGTGACATTCCCCACACCGTCTGCCTGTCGTATGCAGGTCATCTGATCCACTATGCACCTGAGAAGAGATACATGCTAGACGTGCAGCGGACAAGCGCACAAGCTCCCTGGAAAACCACGAAAAAATGTGGGGAAAGAGGGTGCCAATCTTTGGTATTGGCCCGCTCTGCCCTTTGAGGTTCTTGTTGTAGAGGAAGCACGTTCTGTGCACCCTGTCGAACAAGGAAGCATCGTTGGGTTAAGGCGGACTAGGGTCCAAATTGTCGGAAGTGTGCCAAAACGAGACGCCGCTCGATTCACCGACCCTTCCTTCTCCTTTGGACCGTGCTGTCCTGACTTGAACCTTCACTCACGCAGCCGCTCATCCAAGTTATGCAGCATACCCGCGCATCCCTTTTCATCCTAATGGATACTCCGACCCGTCGTAAAAGAGCTTTTACAAGGTGAGTTAGCATGTGACTTACTTCCAAAGCTTGAGCACATATTGACCGACGGAGCATCGACCAGTCTCAGCACTCCCCAATCTTGTTTTACGGTCACCACGGGTTTGCTCTCACGCTTCTTCCTTCATCTTCCGACGATAAACGTTTCGTTAAAAAATGCTCAGGTGGCGTGCGCAGGTGCAGCAGGTCAAAGAAACATATCTCATAAAGAGTGTGTGTAAGTTGGGTGGGATGTGCCGGATAATGATATCATTCCTCCATTTTCCGCCATGGCATAGCGCGCGTAGGTGCTTCTTTACCCCGTTTTTTTTTTTCTCGGTGTTGTTGCACAATCAGACAGGCCCGCGTGCTTGCAGCCACAGCATCAGTGTGGGGTAAAGAAAAAAAATTGCTTGTATGGCTCGTGCGGTAATGCGGAAATACGCATCCCTTTCACCGAAACGCTCCTCGACCATGACGGTACGACACCTTAATCTTTGAGATGCTCGTTGGGTGGGACAGACAGGCTATACTGTTGTCGGTCGCCGAGGTCGGTCTTCGCCTTTGATATGAGGTCGCTCACGGCCCATACTGTTCTTCGGGCTGAGTTGTCGGTTTGTGTTTCGAGGGCCTCTAAGCAAAGATGGATTGGTGTAAGGTGTTAATAAGTAAGGGTAAGCCTGAGCACAGCTTGCTTTGCTCACAAATCATGCCTGATATGTTGACCATCATAAATTTTAACTCGGATTGGGTGTCAAATTAGCCGACTCTGCTGCAGTATCCGTCGACTATGATTTGTGGTAATGCAATCTCACTTAGCCTGAGTTCTGTACCACCCTTGCTTGTGACTTTTCCCATTTGCTATTATACATGATGGCCAAGCAATGCCTCGTATCGCCTCACCTAGATCTCATCCTGTTCTGATCTGTGACTATCAGATTCGGTTAAACCAGAATATCACAAATCACAAATTCCTAGTCTTGCTGTCCGCCAAGCTCAAGCCTCAGTTTGCAGCAGATGCGCGAGGTACCGCCTTGTTCCGTCCTCCAACCCTTTCGCAAGCCGCCTTAACAGCGAGCGAGGGCTCGTTCCGCATAAAATCAGAACGTCCTCATCGGGAGATATCAAAAACGAATGAAGTGATCCTCAAGTGGTCTTTCTGCTGCTCCGAAAGGGCTCCAGGGATGACAAGCTCGTGATGCGCCAGCAATACCGGCCAACCTTTGCCACCTCCTATCTGGTAGAGCTGCTGCCAAGAATTGCCATGGCCATGGTCAGGGTGAGCAAAGACCACTCCACAAGAATCATCACGCGTTAATCTGGTAGAGAAAATCAGATTTTGCGGGGAATTCTTCAGCCATGCCCACGAAATGTTGTGCAACTCTTCCTATTTTGCCTCCTGCTCGGTTAAACATATTTCGTGTGTGGAGTACCAAAATGAAAGTCGAAAGGAAAAGGCGGGGTTGGCAGGCACAGAGTGCGGATTTCCCTCTGAGGCCGGCAATAGATTCGGGGAGCTCTTCGTTCACCTTTTGTTACTGTTGTTGTTGTTGAGCATGGTCGCGCGCTAGAGCCAACAGCGACTAACTACGTCTTCTGCTCTCACCTCCCTTTCAATCGCTGCCCATCTCCCATTCCTTTCTGACCGAGTCCAACTCTCCTTCACCATTAAAGTCCACGCACGCAATTCACTCCCACTGCTAACGCAAAGAACTCGAACGCAAGAGTCGCACAAAGGCAAGATGATTTTCACCTCGACCTCAGACCCCGTTAAGGATCTTCCCGATGACCTCGACGTTTACGGATGCATGTATGAGTACTTCCCACCTAGCCGGCCCGATCTGCGCAACACAGGCCTTCCGCTATTTATCGACGAAGTGACGGCCCAGAAGTGGACTTTTGAAGAAGCCAAGGAGAACACGGATCTTCTCTCTGTCGCCCTCGCAGAGAAGTGCGGTATCAAACCCGACACTCGAGCGGGTATATACGCTACCAACAGCATCTACTTCCCAATGGCTGTGTGGGCTGCGCATCGTCTGGGTGCTACGATTTCACCCGCCAACCCGGCATTCTTGGCAAAGGAGCTAGCGTTTCAGCTCGAGGCGTCTCATTCCAAGCTCTTGTTCGTCAGCGAGGACGCAGTGTCCCTCAAGAACGGTTTTGAGGCGGCAAAGTTGGCCAACATCCCCCGAGACCGTGTAGTCATCATTCAGGAACCGGTCACTGTTCTCAAGTTTTCCGAGTCCAACTACGGTAGAATCCAACGTAAGTCTCAAGGAGCATGGACCCTCGCTGGCCTCATCGAGGAAGGTCGCGAGCTCGTCAAATCTCAAGGTGACGCTATCCTCTCTTCCACGCGATACAAGCTCAAGCCAGGTCAAGGAAAGAGCAAGATCGCTTTCCTATCCTTCTCCTCGGGAACGACGGGCTTGCCAAAAGGTGTTGCGATCCAGCATTATGCCGTGACATCAAATGCGCTTCAGACTATGGCCCACAACAAGGTCGGAAACACCATCGGTGCCCCCGGTCGATTCTGTCCTGGCAAAGACGTTTCTTTGGGCGTCTTGCCCCAATGTCACATCTTCGGGTTGTCAACCTGTTTGCACTTTACGTTCTATGCCGGAATCGCCAACTTGGTGATGAGTAAGTTCAGAGGTATCGAAGCGATGATCAAGACCATCATCAAGTATCGAATCAGTGTTTGGTGGCTGGTTCCACCACAAATCGTTTTGTTCTGCAAAGACCCTAGCGTTCCACCGTACCTGGAAGAATTACGAAAAGTGGCGCGTTTTGCCATGGTGGGTGCTGCCCCGCTTTCCGACGATCTCAGTCGACAATTCACCAAAGTCTTTCCCCAACTCGACTGGGGTCAAGGATCCGGTATGACCGAGACCTGTTCCGTCACCACCATGTTCCCCGTCGGTGAGGCTGCTGTTATGGGCTCTGCCGGTCGCCTCATCTCCAACACCGAGGCGAAAGTTGTCAACTCCGAAGGAAAGGAAGTCGGTTATGACGAGTTGGGAGAACTCTGGTTACGCGGTCCCCAGATCACCCTCGGATACACCAACAACGAACAAGCTACCAAGGAAACTTACCTTCCCGGTGGATGGTTACGCAGCGGTGATGAGGTCAAGATTAGCAAAGACGGAGATGTATTCTTCATCGACAGGCTTAAAGAGTTGATCAAGGTCAAAGGATTCCAAGTGGCACCCGCAGAATTGGAGGGATTCCTGTTGGATCACCCAGATGTGTCAGATTGCGGCGTGATTGGTATTCAGGATGAAGCGGCGGGTGAATTACCGTTTGCTTTCATTTCGCTTTCGCAAGATGCAAGGAAACGGACAAGCACGGCGGGCAAAAAGGAAGAAGAGGAGATCAAACAGTCGATTCTCAAGTTCGTCGCTGATAACAAGGTGCGCTATAAGCATCTGTGCGGTGTTACTTTGTAGGTGCCTCCCTCCTCCCCTTCTTTCAGGCTCGAATGAGTAATTAGGTGTGAATGCTAACTTTTTCCATGATTCTGTTATCGAAATTTCCACCACCCAGCATCGACACAATCCCCAAGACCGCCTCGGGCAAGATCCTCCGCCGCGAGATGAGGGAGATGGCCAAAAAGCTCCCCGCCGAAACGTTCAAAGAAAAGCGCAAGATTACCTCCAAGCTCTGAGTGGGCATGTGCCCTATTCTCTCCTTTCTTCTTTAGCGAGCAACGTCTCGGAACTTTTTGTTGATACGAATTGATTAATAGTACAGCTTGCTGGATGCACGACGATTGATAGAAATAGTACAAATGAGAACGAATTGCTGCAATGCCGAGCACTCTGTAGATCGCGCTGTGCATCTGATGCGATAAGGTGGTTAGAACATGCGCCTGCGTTTTCCGACGCCGGGGAAGCCAGTGCTGGTGCCCGGCGGGTAGAAACCTGGACGCTCGCGTTTGAGATAGTACTGTCTGTGAGCTTCGCGTAGGTGATTTGGTCTAAGGGGCCCTTGTTCTCCTCGTTGCGTTTGGATTTCGCGGGCTGAAAGGAATAAAGCGGAGAGGGGGAATGTGTCAGCGATCTGCAAATGGGCAGAAAGGCGGGTGGAATCGAAGCTTACCTTTCTCGACAATCTCACCGACAAAGATCTTGGCGACACCTGAGACGACCATGGCGACGTGCTGCGAGACGGATTGCGAGAGGACATGGTTGACGAGCTTTCGGACGCTGGTTTTGTTCAGAGCACCACGACGGGAGGCCATGTGTCGGTCTAGTTGGTCTTCGTCCATCACCATTGACAGCAGGCTGTACGGAAAAGGCAAAATCACAGTTGTTTGAAAAAGTCAGTAATCGTTTCGAGGCCGGTTCGATGTATAGTGCGCACGAATGGTACGAACCCCATGTTGCGCTGCTGCGCGGCATAGATAGCCTCCTGAGTGGAAAAGTGATCCTTGCCAAGCTCCTCTACGCCATCATCTGCTTCAGCTTCCTCATCTTCGGCCTCCTCGTCTTCCTGTGGTGCTTGCGATATAGGCGCTGGTTCCTCGTCATCGTTGGCGTCATCCTGCGGCCTTTGACTGCCTACGCGCGACGTTGCTGGAGTTGCGGCGTCTCTCCCAATGGAGGACATTCTGGAAGCAGATCTGGCTGTGGAAGATCTGGCCTTGCTAGCACCTTTCCCACCCGCTTTCGACCCAGTCACTTTCTTTGATTTGCCTTTGGTCTCTTTGGATGGAGAAGCGGGTGTTGCAAAAGGCGCCGGCGAGGCTGTGGCCGAGGGTGCCGCATCCTTGGCCTTATCCTTATCTGCTGCTTTCTTCTTGGGTGCTTTCTTTGGCTTAGGTGCTGTTGGAGCAGCTCCATCTTTTGATGACTCGGCAGATGCAGCAGCATCTGTGGCAGCCGATACAGCAGGCTTCTTCTGTTTTGGTTTTTTGGGTTTGGCTTCTGCACCTTCTGTTTTTGGTTTGGGGGGCTTCTTTGCCTTGGTAGCGGCTGGCTTCGGCGTCGATCCTTCAGCAGGCGTCGGAGGAGAGACAGCTACGGAAGCAGGGTCATCCATCTCGATCTTGATGCCAGCTGATATTGGATATGTTTGGGGCATATCTGGCATGCTCGAAGGCTGAGCCATGGGGTAGGAAGCTGCGGCGGGCATCGACGGCATGGATGCTGCAATCTGTGCGGTCAGCGCATCAAAGTTGGTGGCGTCCGACATTGGAAGGTCGCCTGATGGGAAGCCAGACATCGAGTTAAAGTCCACATTGCCATTTGCGGGCCCAAAGTCCATGGGCATGTCGAAGAAAGATGATGGGATAACACCTTCGCTCGTGATGGGTGGCATGTCGGAGTGCTGCGACACGTTGCCATTGCCCGGTGCTTGGGTTGACGACATGGCAGCACGCTGGCTACCTGTTCTGCCAGGTGTCGAAGTAGAGCTTTCTGTAGGCTCAGCTTTATTTTTGTGCAGGAATGGCCACTGAGGAACCTGTCAATGCTATGGATACCAAGTGATGGATCGGATGCAAGTGTCACAAGCTGCGAGAAGCATGTAGCTCCACTTGTGAAAGGGCGCACGTGACGGCAAGAGGTGTCAGATTTTGAGGTGTGCACAATCTTTGAATTCCGACGCAAATGTTACATCGAACAAGCCACAACTTCTCCCAAGACGGCATTTCTCCGATATCGTCTCGGGGCCTCGCCGAGCGCCCTTTTTCGCCAACACGTGTTGAGACTTTGCTGTCCGTCTTTGCAGATGGACCTGAACAGGACACTTGTACTCTGCCTACTCTAAGCTAACAAGGCTTCAGCTTTCGATATAGCGTACCGGAAGTTGCTTTGGCGGGGAAAAGAGTTGCGATTGATTGTGTGATGGGGGAAACAGCTACCGGAATCTAGCCGAAACCGATACGGTGCTCACGGTCCACAAGAAGAAGAGAAGAAGAAAAGAAAAAAAGGACAAAAAAAAAAAAAAAAAAAAAAAGGTTTTTGTGACATTTTGGAAGAAAATTTGTGCCAATTTGCAAGCGCTCGTGCCGCTACAACGCCGAAGATGTGCTTCCATTTCAGTTACACCAGGAAAGGCCTCGATTGCAAAGAGTCCGAGTGGGTTGAGCTAGATTTCTGATTCGACCTGTGTGTCTCTCTGAGTGTGTGCGAGTACTGTATGCTTTGGAGTCTTATCGCCCACACCTTCGTCTTGAACTACCACCTCGTCCTTCTCATCGATCCTTTCCCGAACACAAAATGGTCGTCCTCACTCACCCCAACATCCGCGATGGATGGTTCAGCGAGACCAACTCTCAGTGGCCCGGTCAGGCCATGAGCCTCCAGGTTCAGCGCATCCTCCACCACGAGAGGTCCCTCTACCAGGATGTTCTCGTCTTCGAGTCTACCACTTTCGGCAATGTCCTCGTCCTCGACGGTGTCATCCAGTGCTCCGAGCGTGACGAGTTCGCTTACCAGGAGATGATTGCCCACCTTCCCCTCGCTTCGCACCCCAACCCCGAGCGTGTCCTCATCATCGGTGGTGGTGACGGTGGTGTCCTCCGTGAGGTCGTCAAGCACGACTCGGTCAAGGAGGCAATCCTCTGCGACATTGACGAGGCTGTCCCCCGTGTCTCCACCCAGTACCTCCCCAAGATGGCCGAGGGTCTTACTCACCCCAAGTCCAAGGTCATCATCGGTGACGGTTTCAAGTTCCTCCAGGACCCCAAGAACAAGGGCAGCTTCGATGTCATCATTACCGATTCCTCGGACCCGGTCGGCCCCGCTGAGGCTCTCTTCCAGCAGCCATACTTTGCTCTCCTCAAGGAGGCCCTCAAGCCCGGAGGACACATCTCTACCCAGGGCGAGTGTGTCTGGATCCACCTTGGCCTCATCGGTGAGCTCCACCGATCCACCAAGGAGCTCTTCCCCGTCGCCGACTACGCCTTCACCACCATCCCCACCTACCCCTCGGGTCAGATCGGTTTCGTCGTCTGCTCCATGGACGCCAGCCACAACCTCCGCGAGCCCCTCCGTGAGGTCCCTGGCTGCCGATACTACAATTCGCAGGTCCACAGGGCTGCCTTCACTGTCCCCGAGTTCGCCCGCAAGGTCATTGAGGACGGTGCTCCTGCTCCTGGCCGCGTCATCCCCTCGGGCGATGGTCTCTCTAAGGCCCAGCGTGCCCCCAAGAAGATTCTTCTTCTTGGCTCCGGTTACGTTGCCAAGCCCTTCGCCGAGTACGTCACCCGCTTCCCCGAGTACAGCCTCACCGTCGCCTCGGTCAAGCTCGAGAACTCGCAGCGCCTCATCGAGGGTCTCCACAATGCCACTGCCGCCTCGGTCGACGTCAACGACCCTGCCGCCCTCTCCGAGATCATCAAGGGCCACGACATTGTCATTTCTCTGATCCCTTACATCTACCACGCCGCCGTCATCAAGGCCGCTTGCGAGCACAAGGTCAACGTCGTCACCACCTCGTACGTTTCGGACGCTATCCGTGCTCTTGAGCCCGAGATCACCAAGGCTGGTATCACCGTTATGAACGAGATCGGCCTGGACCCTGGTCTTGACCACCTCTACGCCGTCAAGGCCATCGACGATGTCCACGCCGAGGGTGGCAAGATCAAGTCGTTCCTCTCCTACTGCGGTGGTTTGCCCGCTCCCGAGGCCGCGGACAACCCGCTCGGCTACAAGTTCTCGTGGTCTTCGCGTGGTGTCCTCCTTGCCCTGCGAAACACTGCCAAGTTCTGGCAGGATGGCCAGGAGCTCACCGTCTCTGGCCCCGAGCTCATGGCCGCTGCCAAGAGCTTCTACATCAACCCTGCTTTCGCCTTTGTTGCTTACCCCAACCGCGACTCGACCCCCTTCAAGCAGTGGTACAACATTCCCGAGGCCGAGACCGTCATCCGTGGCACTCTCCGATACCAGGGCTTCCCCGAGTTCATCCTTGCTCTCGTCAAGCTCGGCTTCCTCGATGAGGAGGCCAAGGACTTCCTCGCCTACAACGCCAAAGCCTCTTGGGCCGAGGTCACCGCCAAGATGGTCGGTGCTTCTTCGACCTCCGAGTCGGACATCATTGCTGCTATCAAGGCCAAGGTCTCGTTCAAGTCGGCTCAGGAGGAGGAGACCATCATCCGCGGTCTCCGATGGCTCGACCTCTTCTCCACCAAGGCTCCCGTCACTGTCCGCGGCACTGCCGAGCAGGAGGCCGCCAAGGTCGCCGGTAACCCTCTCGACTCGCTCTGCGCCACTCTCGAGGAGAAGTGCGCCTACGCCCCCGGCGAGCGCGACATGGTCATGCTCCAGCACAAGTTTGAGATCGAGACCGCCAGCGGAGAGCACAAGACCCTTACCTCGACCCTACTCGACTACGGTATCCCCCACGGCACCTCATCGATGGCCAAGCTCGTCGGTGTTCCCTGCGCCATTGCCACCCGTCTCATTCTTGAGGGCCACCCCGCTCTCTCCAAGACCGGAATCCTCGCTCCTTACACCAAGGACATCTGCGACCCCATCCGCCTCGAGCTCGAGAAGGAGGGTATTGCTCTCGAGGAGCGATACGTGTAGAGAATCACACCCTCTTATATACACATAAAGTCTCTTTCCTGTATTGTACTCGCGACATAAAAGTGTTCGACCCTCGGCGCCGGGGTCTGGCAATTTTTACACATCGTTTGCGTCAGTCTCTCCTTTGTTTGTGTTTATCATGAATTCGAGATGAGAGGATGCTTGTAATTTGCGGCAAGCGAGAGTTGAACGACAGACATGAGTTTGAGTTGGTCAACATGCTAAAATGATGCCTAATCATTGAGATTGCCGCTTGGATGCGTTTGGCCTCGGATCTAGAAATCCTTCGCAACGCTTGCGGAGACCCTCAACGAGAAGCGCTTTCCTATCTGCCATTCCATCTGACATCGTGGGTAGCAGGCACACGCGTGACCCAAATCTCTTGCCGCTGCTCCGGCGTCAGACCCGTAAACCTCTCAGCCGATCGAGGGCCAACGAGAAAGACTTGGTCATCGCTGTCTCCAAAACGAACCAATCGAAACGTGGAATCTCTGTTTTCGAAATGGATGCCATTGTCAGCGATCTTCTTGATTTTGATGAATTTTGTTTCAGGGTTTCGGGGCCTGAGCTGGACTGGAACGAAAAATGATGGGACGGTGCGTGGCTCCACCTTCCAATGAGAGCCAGCGTCGGCAACAAACGCTTCAATGACGGGTCTAGCCGCAGATTCGGGTGCAGCAAACACGCGAGCAGAACGAGAGAACGAAGATGTGGATAAAGGTGCGCTCAGGGCGAGGCAAGCGGCGCAGAGAAGGACTGCCGTCATTGGACGAACGATTGAGAGCCCGGCTAGTTGCATCTTGAAGGCGGCTCTGTGAGAGACTTGATGTTGAAAGCGATGCTTGACGACTCAGAGTTTTAACCTGGCGAGGGAGCCCCTGGAGAGAAGCCTATCTGATGCGGCATCGCCCTTCGAGTCAAGAAAAGGTAGGCTCTATTTATCCTTCTCCGACCGCTATCATGGAGTAAGCCTTTGCTCTGCCCTGACTGGTCACAAGAGCGAAAAAGCCGCACTCAAAGAAGCACCACTACTTCATCCACGGCGTTTCAGCTGAGGTCCAAACCTCATCAAACCACCAAATCACCATAGGCCCACACTATTTTTTTCTCTTCATGCATCAACGTTCACGCCAAGCCTAATCCCCATCCATCCATCCGCCCACCATTGCATTGAGTTCCTGCAACTGCACCCGCCACATGAAAGTGAAGGTTCGATCTTGGCATTCGTCCTTCGGAAGAATAGGATATACAGTAGTCAATTTAGGCGCGTTAATTAGGTGGATGTGGCAACTGCCAAGACCTCAGGTCTTGTGCGAGATGGTGGGCGGAAGGCAGGATTTCGTTCGTGAGAAACGACGAGACAAGAGCACAAAACAATCAGATTGGGCCTGTGACAGCAAGCGAAGCTCGACTGCCTTGCCGCTGTCGTGTTTCACAGGCTCTGGGCTTTACTCGTCTCAGGACAAAATCGCCTGTGAAGTACATCACCGAACTCCCACTATGTTCCGGACAGGGTCACCGAGACCGGATGCATAGAGAAACTTGGCTTTTCTTCCCACTAGAGAGTTGTAGGAACGTACCTGCAATTTCTTGAGGCAATGCGACACTTATCCAAGTCACCGGGTGTCTTCAGCCGAGTACGATCATGTACAGAGTCCCCACGGTCGACAATCAATATCTTTGGGTGAGTGAAGCGAGCAGCTGCAGCAATGCGCCAACTGCTGCGAGTAGTGAGAGCGTCTCCACATCGACATCAGTGCTCTGCACACTCGGCCAGGCTGGGCCCTGGTGGGTCGCCCAAGATATATTGTGAACTGCACCCACCAATGGCTGAATTATAGGGACAATGTTGGCAGAGGTGAATTGAAACGCATTGTTGCTATTCTCGTACTGTGTGGGCATCGAGCTAGCCGGTAAAGTACAAGGCGTATCGGTATCTAGAATGCAGGGAGGACGAGATGATGGCCAACCATCGACTGTCAAAGGCAAGGAAACGGCATGCTATGGTCTCGGTGAAGATTCCCGGAAATGGTGTTCCATGCTCCCTTCAAGGCTTGTCGCAGCAACGTGCGACAGGCGCTACAACATCCTTCGCACGGGGCTTTGGAGGAAGGGCTCCGGTGAATTGATCTGAGCACCGCAACTGTGTCCTCGAGACGACAATCGCATTTCTTCCGAGCTGAAGCCACATAGGCCCCTGTCGCTTTCGTCAACTGTCAGGGAACACGAAGTTGTTATGTACCCCTGATACTCAACACGGAATCACCTGACCCTCCTGACCACCGAATTCTTGGCGAAGTACTGTCGTCAGGAAGATCGCCCGCCAATGACAACCTGATCGCATGGCGTGCTCACTTTGGGCAATCTAATCCCCCACCCCGTTGTCAATCGGGCATTGTTTGTAGCATGCAGATGCTCCCACCTCCGTTACACACTTTCGTCCAAATCTTTGTCGAAGCTTCTTTAGTGCAGGTTGCTGCCGTGTTCAATGCCGGCAAATACCAGGAATAACGTTACGGTAGACTTTTCAGCCAGCTAAAGATACCACCATTTCGACGGTCGATCGATACAACTCTGCCATAAGTGAGCTCAAGCCTGTGTATATGATCCTGGCCATAACGGTCGTCGCTGAATCTTCATGTGGCTCGGTATTCTGTGAAACGGCCCGACTGAGAGGTACCTCTGACCTGGTTACATAGGAGGCTTTCTCTCAGCTTACCACCCTGCAGAGTAACTCCTAAGCTAGACCCGAAGCCGTGAGAACGGGGGCAAGCCAAGACGCAGACCTCATTTTGTGAAGCTCTTCCTCCGCTTCTGGCACATGGGACCGACAGGAGCTAAAAAAGACCTGCTGTATACAATTTGTGAGACGCACGGAACTATGTCGAAGTATGCTGCAGACAAAGCCATCTGCAACCGTGGCAACACCGGTGTCTCTGTTCTTAGTAGACGTTGCTGTGGAAGGCCACCTCTAATCGACCATGATCTTCCACCATGCGAAGGAATCGAAATCGAAGCAGGATGCAGCCACCATGATCTCAGCATTGACTCCGTATTCCGATCTCAAGAGCCATCACTTGAGAGAGCAGCCCAATGAGATGTGATCTCTGGCGTCGCTGCAACAACGCAAGACGACAGCTGTCAAACAGATCCAGCATGTTGCATCTCATGCACTTAACATGTTGGTAGCCTTTTCTTCCTCGGCACCGAACCCTCCTTTCGATTTGGAAATTCGACCATGCAACTTTGTATTTTTAGTCTTCTTCACGCAAGGAGGGCACTGGTACTGTATTGATTTAGCAACCGCGGCTGCCATCTAACCTCAAAAATGCATGAAATGGGCCGCTGGCTTGTTTGGCTGGCCGCATGCCTCTGAGAAAGAGGGGATGTGTGTGTGAGAGAGAGATAGAGAGAGCTTCTGCATCACGGGGGCACTTTGCTTTGAACTTCCACCACATTGCGCCCTGCCCGCCAGCTACTGGTGAAACACCTCTCTGTCTTTTTCCGCTGCACCACTTTTCGCTAGCTCGAACACCGAACCACATGCTCTTCTGGTTGAAAAAGAGGACGCAGACTAAAACAAAGCATCTCTTTGCGTGCATGGGAACATTTTGAGCTGACTGGCCACCTCTGATCAGGCCATTTCTACGCGTCTCTGCTTAGGTGCTGCTCGTGCGCTGTGCGCTACGCAATGTTTTTGCGGAACCTCCAACGTCCGCCGACGCATCGGTACTGTACTGCTTGTGTTGTGAATGTTCTGTATCCCAATTGAGTCGTCCGTTGCATTGGTTTGCTGCAGCTTCTTGTGGCGCAGTGCAGCTGCAGAAGCGCTCCACTGTACAGTACACCCCAACGGAGTCCGATCCGACTCAAGGCGGCTACCACAGTCAGTACTGTACAGTGTAGCTGAGATTCACCCTTCAACACCTCATCCGTGCTCTAATCAGTCTAAGCTGCGGAAGCAATCATGCGAGTGGACAAGGCTGAAACGGCGCCCATCTTGCCCACGCCGATATTTGTCCCCGTCGGTCGTTCTGCCGCCGCATAGGTTTCTTTGCAGGGAATTGGGTGAAATACTTAGCATCATTACGAACCTGGATCAAGGCTTTGATGGAAGTCTTTTTCATGAAGTGCAAACAGAAATTGGAAATAATTAAGCGATGGTGCTGAGTAATTGGCCGAGTAGATGTGGTTCACACCACCCAGCCAATGGATAACCGTTGTTCTCCTTCAGCCCGTCACCGCTTGTCGAGCTGAATAGGAAGATCATACAGACACCGACGTTCGTCAGCCCCACCGAAATCATAGCAGCGCTGATCGACTCAACCATGTGAGAACGAGCTTTGGAAGGAAGATGTCAAATGAAGAGCATAGCAACGACGCTTAGCTTCAAGAGCGAATAAGCAGGTAGCGACGCACTATCTAGGCGAGCTTGAGATGTGAGCCATCGATCTGGCACTCCGGGGCTCGCCTGCCTGCCACGACAGCTCGACACAACAACATCGCTAGCCAGGCGAATTGACTCTCGTTCTTGGTGCCGCCGCTCTGGTCATTGCAATGTTGTGCACGGATATACACTCTGCCGTTGTAGGCGAGGAGTTGGCTCCACAGCAGCGCAAAAGGTTTCATCTGTTCTTTCAGATCAGATCGTTTCTCTCTTGCTGCGCTACTGCTGGTTTTCAAAGTCACCACCAAGACAGAAAAGCCACGCAGCTCACCTCGCTTGCCCCTTTAGCCTCCCCCACTTTTCTGTCGGCCCGTACTAGCGTCAAATTTGGATCTCGCCTATGCTACGATCCGTTCCGGAAAACCAATCCACGCACCATCATCAGCAGCATGAAAATGGAGAAGGGCAAGATGTGTGTGAGAGAGAAAGAGAGGAGAAAGATTCAAATTGCCGAGCCTCGCGGTGAGGACGTGCGAGCGACGACGTGGTTCGGCAATCTAGACCAAACATTCGCTCGTTGTCGTGGATCCATGATTGCGGCCTCACCCGTGATTGGCTGAAGTGTACTGCCGCTATACGACAATGACCAACGGGGTTCAATTCTACTCGCCGTACCGTTCTGCCTCCCATGTCATTTGTGACGATGAAGGTCACCCTCCAATTTGAATGCCATATCTTTCGTTGCTCGAAAATAAGGCATGCTGTGGTTAGGAGTCTCTGATTTAAACTCGAACTTGCCCGTCTTTGAGCACGCAGACAACGATAGGGTGACCCGCAAAAGTTGAGCGATATGTAACAGGGAGGGAAAAGATGGGATGCGGGCGATGCCAATTCCACTGTGTTCGTGCGTGTGATGAGATGCAATTACGTCATGACACAAATTTGCCGCAACTTCCTTTCTCACTGCTTTCTCGTTTTGGAGTTCTTTAAGAGCACCCTCTTCGACCTCAGCTCAGCAGCATCATTACAATCCATCTCTCTATCGCCATTCGGACGAACCCTTTCCGAGCAAGTCACCATTTACAAGACGGCGTTTTCGCCATTGCTCCATCTCCGGTCGCTGCTCCGACCGGTCTCTGCCGACCGTGCCGAAGTTTCTGGCAAAGCGGCAAAGCCGAAAATGTGAGATCGAGATCGCCATTGATCTAATTGAAAGAAGAGAAACATCCGGTGTGGCCCTGATCCTCGCTTCATTGCAGTGGTCTCGCCAGTGCGGCCACGATAAAAATTGTACTCTTCTGCAGGATCTTGCATGTTTCCTGCCGCAATTGGAAGTGAGGCAGCGCAGCGATTCTTTGTGTTCCCTCGGATGGGGTGCCGAACTCTTGACGCCGCCCCGTTGGTCAATCTCCTCGCCTGTCTCTAGCCTGCAGCGGATTATCCATACATCGGCCACTGTAGCTACGTGTACTACTTCATGCGGTAACAGTGAGTGTCGACAGCGATAGTACACCAACAAGACTTGGCGAGACCGGTCTCTTTAGCATGGTGATGCAAGTAATTGCATCGAGTTGGTGCATATGTGTCTGAATAGAAGGTGGCGCATGTGGTGACACGAACTGAGTTGGGCGTGACATGTCGGTGGCAGGCAGAAAAAGCTAGCGGAGCCAGCGGGGCGCATTGCTTCGACGAACCTGCGAGTTCATGCGCCGAGGTCATCACACCTCTTGACGCTCCGATTTGGGCTTCGGGTTCAATCAATCCATACGTCGACCCAGCCGACCTATCTTGCCCCTGTCCCTGTTGGTCAGCACCAAAGTTGACTCGCGTTTGCATCTGCCAATCCGGGCAGACATTGTTTGTTCCACCGCCAAAGGTCGAACCTCGGACTAAATCGAAACCGGGCAAGACGCTAGTCCCAGACCTCTGATGCCAAGCACCAGCACCGCCCTATGCCGAGCTGATCTGAAGGTCCGACCGCAGCCAAAGTGAGCAGCCGGGGGCAGCGGTACAGTAACAGGTGACCGGGAGCCTTGTTGGAGCTTGATGTGTGTGCGTGCGTGCAACACAACAAGCTTTGCACAATTCAACTCCGACCAATTGTCGTTCAAACAGTGAAGAAAACCGAAAAAGGGCGACAAATACCAAAAGTGAGGAGTTAAAAAAAAAAAAAAAAAAAAGTGCGTGTGTGTGAGGTGAAGTCAGGCGGGGCGAATGAATTCGGCTTTTGAAACCAACAACCATTCGCCATTTTACAGTTTTGGCTGATCAAGCCGCCGATGCTTTTTCACTGAAGAGGATTTTGAATTCATTTATTTTTCTCTTCATGGTTATTTGTTAAAAAATTTCAGGTCGAGAGGACCATCGATTTGTTCGAGAAGGGCAGCTTTGGTTTTGTGACTAGTGCACCCAACCCCACGCTGAAAATGGATCACTACTGTACATTGTGTTCTCTTTGGTCGCCTGACCCTCCGTTTATTACACAGCTGGTAGGCAAGCAAGCAAGCAAAAGCCCTCGATGCAGACCGTTTTCTGTTGAAAAAGCCTCCCAGTCCTTCACCCCTCTTCCGCCATACCCAGTGATGATGCTGCGGCGTCGCGCCACGCTGCAGTGCTTTGCTAAGAGAGAAGGTTTTTACAGGCATCCGAACCTCGTTGACATAACAATTCACATCTACAACGCTCGCACACAACAATCCCGAACGTAAACCGTTCACATCCGAACGCATGGAGAATGGAGAAAGTCGAACGTTTGTGTGAGCACAGAACGAACACACATAGATAATCATGTCACGGAACGTTGCCATCAGCACAATGCATAGCGATGAAAACTGGAGCATGCGGCGGACCTTGAACGTCGTGGATCGGTGTTAGAAAAGTCAGAGAATTGGGCGCCAACGCCCAACCGCGGCCTTTGGGGAGTAGGTGGACAGCATCACTGCTCCTTGGCTCTCAATTAGGATCCATTTTGCAACTCCTACCCCTTGTCATCCGATTCTGATTCTTGGTCTCGACGGAGTTGAATTGCTAGCCGCTGTCAAGAGAGCACAAGCACGTAGGGACCTCCCCGTCGGAGAAGAGATGTTCTCGTCCTAGAAGATTCGGTTGGGATACTGGATTCCTTACAGTGACCTCGCGCCTCGTCAGGTTGCTGTCTAATCCTCTCCTCGAGGTCACCAGCAGCCGTCTTTTAATCTCTGGTCGCAGTGACGAGAAGGGTCAGAGCAACGTGAAACCAATTTGCTTTTTTTTCTAAAAGAAAGCCGCGATGCATCTGGTCCTGAGGGCATGTCTTTGCCACCGATCTTGCATGCATGTGCATGTGAGCCAAAAAAGCAGCTCTTTTTTATCCTACAGTAACTTTCGCAAGGCCATTATTCGAAAACACACACAAATACACACCACCTCAAGTCTGTGCTGGCTGCTATCTTTTGCGAATCTACCGTTGACCTGTTCGAAAAGCATGCGTCACTCGACAGCATCTTCTCTGCTCAACTGATCACGTTGACGGCAGAGCTTCAAATACAGGCCAGCTGATCATCATCGAACCAGTGATTTTTGTTTCGAAGTGCCGATAAGCTGAACCGCGTCTGGCGGTGCAGCAGTACAGCCAGGTGCGGTCTCAGTCCGAAGAGGCTAAGGTCTGTGGATCCAAGGCTTCCAGTGGAAACGCTTTTCTCTGGTCCAAGCAAACAAACCGTTCTGATCCCCGCAGTCGGTTCAATTCTTCTCTTGTTTTGACCGGTCAAGTAGAACACACCATCGACGACTCGAAGCCATAGGCATTGAACCGCTCTCTTCCGCAACCTGGGCATGGACCTGGAACATCACAGCACTAGCGGCTAGCCCAAGGGCGGGCCAAGAAAAAAGAAAAAGAGGAGCAGCGACCCTTCCATGGAACGCAGCCCGTAGCTTGGAAGTGGGCAGCGGCGGTCAAAGAGGTCGGTTTGAAGGGTGGGGCTTCACGCGTACATCTTTCCTTTCCATCGGAACTGTAACCATTCTTCACGAGCTCTTGGTCTTTTTCGCTAGATTGTGAAAAGCTAGTCGAACACGCTCCAACATGTCAATGACAGGCCTTCGCCGACAACGACGCAATCAGATCTCAAAGGACGTGATAGGACAGGCTGCATTTTCAGCATGATGAGAAGAAGCGATTCGTCTAAATTGTACTGTGATGGCAGGCCGAGCGGAACTTGGAGATGGCTCACGGCGGAATTCAAACAAAGGACATCATCGAGTGTGTCGGTGGTTGAATTTGTGGAAAAGCAAGGCAAACCCACACCAGACCAGGGGTGTGCTGTGACTGCAAATAGGTCTCATACCCTCACACACACACATACACTGACGCCCCATCTGCGGAGTCGGCTAGCCGAGGTCCCAAAAACAGATCACATCGATCTGGCTTGCCTTGTTGAACACGCGTATCCTCTTGTCTTGCCAATCTCAGTCACATCTTTCCTTTTTTTTTGGAGTCTGAGTCGCCCCTTTTTTGGAGAAAAATCATATGTTTTACACTTTTTTTTTTGTTTAAACTTTTGTCTTTTTGTTGTTTGGTTTGAGTCTCTTCGCCCACGCCGTGTCCACTGCGAACCAAGCCCTGACCCTGCGGCACTCTCTTTTTTTTTCGGTGTGTGAGATCAGCGAGTTTGGCCCTTTTCTTTAAAGAAAAAATTATTTTCCCCGTCGTTGGTTTCACAGCGAAAAATCATGCCTTTGCTCAGCACGTACTGTACGAAGGCACGCTACGATACGGACCGGAAGGGTCTCATGGTAGTTGCGGACTCCAACTTTTTTTATTTTAAAAAAATGGAGCTCGATTTTCTGACTTTGGCTTCAACGCAGATCACTTCTTGCATCATTAAAGGAATCAAATTTCCCCTTTATCTTCTAATGGAGGACCGAACTGGAAGACAACATAGACAGAAGAATGAAAAATGGAAGGCGGCCTTCTGTTGGAGACCACAGGGCGCAGCAACGCGTAACTGTGCTGACTGCACTCAGAGGATTCAGAGGGCCGAATGAAACAACGTAGCGGCTCTGCCATGCACGGTGATTGACCGACCGTCCGTTTTTTATTTTTTTAAAAAAAAAAAAAAATGACGCCTATGATGAGGAATTCAGAACTGACTGAGTGGTATGTACTCTAATAACTGCTGCCATGCGTGATGTGTGTGCGGCAGCTCGCTTTTGCCGTTTGCCCGTTTGGTTGGTTTGGTTCGGCGTGCATTTCCCCCCCCTTTGGCCTCAAGTGGAATTGTAACTTTTTGGCAAGCTGCAGGCTTCTGCTTGTGAGGGCTTCTCCTGCCGCTTTGCTCGTGCATTTGGCATCTGCTTAGCTGCCCCGCTCAATCGATCAAAGCAAAGCGCTCGCACACATATGCAAGCATCATCCACAGCTGCAAAGCACAGCGATGCACATCACCAACCACGCTGCGTTCTGCCGGTGTGAACGACAAGAAAAAATAGCTTTGTATTGTACTGTACTTCCAGAGAGAAACGACTACGCCCTGACGGGTTTTTTTTCCTGCCAGACAGCTGCTGCGATCTGCCTCGCCTACGACCTGTCATCTGGCTTTGCACTCTCAGCATGCTGGGGCCTGCTCTCTGTTCTTCGTTAGTCCGCCCGCCCGCCTGTCTATCTGTACTCCGACAAGAGGGAAGAGGCCGTGACTTGTCGTTCTCTCGCTCTCTCTTTCCCTCTGGCCATGCTTCGTTAGCCCGTTTCCAGATCTCATTGCTGCCTCAAACCTGTCTCGCCCTCAACGTCACCGTTCAACTGGCTTCTCATATACAGTACAAACTCAATCCTCAGCCGGACAGAGCGACTGCTCATCCTGCCTGTATGTCTGGCTGCTTCACTTCGCCTAGCTCTCGCCTTTGCCTCGCCTCGCCTCGCCTCGCCTCTCGCCACGCTCCCCCTGATCCTCCGCCTGGCCCCAGACACAGTTTTGCTACATCTAGGTCCAACATCCTTCCCGTCTGCTTCTCCGGATCCCACTTGTTCGCCTTCATCTCTTCCTACCACTTAATCATCGTCATCTTCTCATCGGACGTCTCGTCTCTTGACCATCACTCATCCACCGCGCCATCCGGATTCCTTCCCATCATCACATCACGGACAACAACGCTACGTCCTCCGCCTCCTTCGTCAACATCACGAGTCTGTAGCTTCCCTTATCTTCACCAATCTTTCATTGCATCGTTAGCTTGCGTGTCAGATTCAATCTTGGCAGCCTTCACCACGGATATCATCGTTGCCGACGTCGCCACAGACATCTTTCCCCGAAACTGTTATTGATTCAAGAGGATTCAACCCGACTGGCATTCAACGAACCGGAAAAGCGTTTCCAAACTGCCATCAGACCTACTCGTATCGATAGCGATCACTACATTTCGAGCCACTCGCGCAAGAGTTTGCATTCTTCATAATGAGCGCAAAGTGAGTATAGAGCGAATACGCTATTGCCTCCGATTCCGTTTCTGCAGAGCGTAGACAACGACTCACTATGGCGACGTCAATTCGAGACTCGCGTCACAGATAACAGCCTCTTGTGCGCTAGATCCGCGTATCTGCGGTTAAGCACCCACGACTTTATCTCGGACCTGCTTGACTGACATTCTCTCTTTTATTTGGCTTTCTTGTGTTTGGCAGCGCATACATGGAGCAGGCAAACTACCCTGCGCACTATGGTGCTATGCCGGATCGATCGGCTGCGCCACCAGTCTTTGCACAAGAGTCTCATGAACCGCGTGCGCCGCGTCCCTTTGAGCCGACACACAACGCCACTTCCAATGACCCATACGGCACTGCAGCAGCCATGCCGGCTCATCCGCAACCGGGCGCCATGGCAGAGGGCCACTCGCCCATGTCCAGTGAGTATTCCCTCTGATTCAGCAGATTTGGCAGCTCCGAAAGGTGCTCTCTGCACTGCTTCGGTAGATCCGAGAGCAACAAAGTTCAGGTTGCAAGATCCGAACGAACCGCTGACCTTTTCCAACACTCTTCTTGTTCTTTCCGTCCACAGGTTACCGTGGAAGCTTCTCGCACACCTCGTCCATGGGTATGCCGCACCACCGCCAAGATTCGATCTCGTCCATCTCGTCACCTCACGATGTGACCGGCGGTTGGGCGCCTTCGTCTCCTGGCTTGACCGCAAGCCGACACGCTTCCATTTACTCGTTGAACGGTCAATTTGACCAGGTCGGTCTGGGCAGCAGCATCGACAGCGGTTCAACGGGTGGTCACTTTTACGACCAGTCGCCTCCTCTGCATGCTCAGGTCCGACATGCTCAGGGCCAGGTAGCAGATGCACGTCGCTTCTCACTCGATGAACGTGCAGTTCGCACACAGCCTCAACTGGGCAAGCCCGGCCTCGTCTCAGCTGATTATCAGGTTCCTGGCTCTTCGGGCCGCCACTGGCCCTGGGGCGCTAGCTCCTCTTCTGGCATCCACGGACGCCATGCCTCGGTCTCGGCAGCCCCACCGCAAGGCTACGACCACAGCCGTATGGCCTACGGTGCTAACTCGGGTATGCAGCCTGCGTATGGCTACGATGCTAACGCCATGTCTGCCATGTCGCCCACACGATACCGATCGATGAGCAGCTCGGCTGCCAGCGGTCGAGCCTATGGCAACCCTTACGGCGCTCCCGGCACTGCTGCACACGCCGTCGCCGCAATGGGTTACGGCATGGCACCGCACCTCGGCCCTGGAATGATGCTCGAGAGCGACATTCCTGGTGGACCCGGTCCTGCTCGCAGGGCCAAGTTCAAGCGTAGCCGAACCGGATGTCTCGTCTGCCGAAAGAGGAAGGTCAAGTGTAGCCAGGACGGCACGCCATGCAAGCAGTGCCGAATTGGCAAGCGTGACTGCCACTACGACGAGAACCCTCAAAAGAAGAAGTCTAACAAGAAGGAGCGATCCGTTGGCTCGATCGATGGAGGCAGCAGCGAGAAGGGCTCCAATGGTACTGCCCCTGCAATGGCGCATATCAGCCCCGACCAGCAGGCCAATGGCCACATGGGCTCTACCGACCCATACTACGCGACTATGGGCGCGTTGGACCACCGCACCGACTCCAACGGCAGCAGTGGCGGCGTCACCTTCTCGATGCCCTTCTCATCTCAGACTGCGCCCGTGACCGCGCACTCGTCGACTACCGATAGCACATGGTCCAACCCGTCGCCTTTCGCCCCTGGCCCTCACGGTGAGACCCACCCAGAGACACACCAGGTCGCGACGCACTCGGACGGCTACGGTTGGCCCAGCAAGCAGGAGCACGACCCCACACAGGCTGCTCCATACACCGACCCTTCCGTCGACCGCAACGCCGGCTACTGGAGCCAACACCCCGCCGCCTATCCTCCTCGCGCTAACAAGCTCGAGGTGTCTGAATCTTAAAATTTCTCGGCTCGCATTTGCATGGAAATGAACCCCGTAGACACAACGGAATCCACTCACTCTCATCTTCTTCGTACTGTACCCATACTACTATTCTCCCTTCGTCCGAGCCGCTCCCGATGACGACGACGACATCTAATCATCAATTTCAACTTACGTCTCTAGTATACCTCCTACCTACAATCTTTAATCAAGCCATCTCGTCAGCAAAGGCCATTATCCGACCGACGATCTCTCTCGTACAGCGTCGGAATCGCGCCCGCCCTCGTCTTCTTCCCGGAATTCTCTCGGTTATCCTGTACTGCCCGTCCCACGTTCGCGTACTTTGTAAATCTTGTACAACGCTTCCCTCGTATCTTTCGTTCCATCCAGCCTGCCCTTCTCCAACCCCCACTGCGTGGGATGCGGTCAGTAGCCCAGCTGCGGAGTATACCTCGAATTCAGATCGTTTTTTTCCCTTGTGAATTTCATCCTCAAATCTGTGCTTCTTGTGCTGTATTGCTACACGTGGCGAAAATGGTTGTTCGGAATCCGATGAGACGAAAATGGTTTAGCGAGCTTGTGTGGTGTCACAAGCTCGGGATGCATCTCGCTTCAAGTAATGGTCAGTGTTCGGATGTGCGTTGCTTTGTCTCCATACCGATGTTCGGCAACTTCGAAGCGACTCGATGGTTTTTAAGGTTCCTTTGCGGGGTCCGAGCTCAAATCTTGATTGTGCAGGGCGGAAGTGAAGCTCTCATCTCCCGCAGCCGAACGAATAGCCCTGTTTTTCCTTAAATTCTCAAAACACACTCGTGATAAAGCAGATTTGCAAGCAGGGGTATACCATTCCAAAAACATCCCGATTCGTTCTTTTCTGATCTCTAACTCGAGCTCCTAGTAGCCTTATGAAATGCAATCAGCCTCCAGCGCCTGGCGTCCTTTGGATGGGCAGAGATGATATTCCCCCTCAAAAAGAGCTCGATCATGGCATCATCCACTTCACCGCCTGTCCTTCTCTGGGCCAATCTTGCGGCGCTCACCCAGGGATCTAACGGTTTATCCCAGGCCTGGTTCATGAATTCATCCAGGTAGTGACGGAGAGTAACCACTTTGCGATTGTCACTACCGAATAAGGATTGGCCCATGTCAATGAGCTGCGTGAGAAGCGACTTGAAGCGGTCCTCTTCGGTTTTGAATTTTCGCTTAAGCTCCCTGCTCTCATTCACCCAGATATCGACAGCGATAGAGTCAGTACGAGGACGCAACAAGTAAAGTTGTAGGAAGCGGGAAGCACACATACCGTATCGCAGAATCACTAGTCATATCAAGCTCCTTCTTGGCCCGAAGCTTTTCCATTCGCTTCGTCAAACCCACGGTGACAATGTTCAAATCGGACTGCAGTTGAGTCTCCCTAGCGAGGGCATCACGTTCGGAAGCTAGTTCGGCCTTGAGCATCTCGAGTGCGGAAGCATACTGCTGGGTGAGATCATGCAGCTCGGCGCGGGTGCGGACGTCGAGTACTGTTGCAGAATCGAGAGGTGGTGCTTGACTTTTCTCTGCAGCGCGGTACAAGGCGGAGGATGTGAATAAACACAAGATCGTGAGTAAAGGATGTGCTTGTATGGGATGAATAGGCTTGAAAGGCCTGTGTTGCTTACCCTTCTCGAGAGCACGAATGGCGAATTCAAGCTGCTGCCATTCGATCTCTAGCCGTTGTTGCTCGTCGTTTCTTCGCTCATCCGCCTTGCTGCTACTTGCTAATGTTTCCATTCTCTATGTTCGCATACTCGAACAAATTTGTGTTAGTACATCGCCTTCCTGTTTCCTCTGCTTGGAAAATGTGCGTCACTTACCTTGTCAACCTCCCTCGCAAGAACATCGTTCTTCAGCTTCTCGTCCTCGTACACGGCCAAAAGCTCCTCCGTCTCGACTTCCGCCTCAAGAGTTGACCTGCTCGATGATGATCTTGACGCCGAAGCTGCATTCAATGGAGAACGCGTCTTGGCACGCGACGCGGCTTCCTGGAGCACGGCCTCGCGCAGCAGCTCTGCCATGTCGTAGTATGCCGTCCCCTCCATCGTGGATCGAGTCTTCTCCTTTCGTCGCTTTTGAGGATGAGACAGTCTATATGCCTGACTATGTGGGGATTCGCTGCGTGCTGCGAGTTGTGGTGGGAGGAAGAGGTATCGCAGCTGGAAGGGAGGTTGCAGTGGTGGAATTGAGGAAGGTCCAAAGTGACAGCTGCAGCCAGGTGTTGTTCTTTTTGCTCCATCAACGCGACAGCGCGTCTGAGTGCCGAGTTCCGCGATTTCGACTCTCAAAGTGGAGGAGGCGAGGGGAGAAAAAAAAAAGTGGGGTTGCACAGCGCTCTCTTTCGCTTTCTTCCAGATTGCGCAGTTGGATGCATGGATTGCATTGACATCCATCCACGCACGACTCTCGAGCGATACCACGACTATCTCAGTGGTGGTAGGATGGCGGAGACTCTGTTGCGAGCACTGCATAGCGCTCTTCCGCGTTCGGCACATGCAGTGTCAATACGGCATGCTGCAAGAGCATTGTCCACAAGTTCTTGGCCGAGTAGAACAACTGTTGCACAGCAAGCGCTGTTCACAATACACTACAGACCACACCATGTTCAGATACAGCGATTCTACAGTACATCCGTAGCAGAAGCCACAACATCGCATTCAACAGATGTACCGCCAGCGTCAGATCCACCGGAATCCTCTTCATTCTCTCTCCGCCCGTATCAAGAGGAATGCATCCAAGACTGCCTCTCAGCCCTCTCCAGTGGTGTCACTCGTATCGGCGTCTCCTCTCCTACAGGCAGCGGCAAGACCACAATCTTTACCCACCTCATCGATCGGCTACCTCCGCAAACTTCCGGCGGGGATCGAGTCCTGATTATCGTCAACTCAATCGAGCTCGCCCTACAAGCAGCCAACGCAGTGACGAGCATGTTCCCCGCCAAATCGGTCGAGATTGAGCAGGGCTCAAAATATAAGGCCTCTGGACTAGCTGATGTGACGGTGGCGACATATCAGACGCTCAACCGTAGCCAAGAACGACTGAACAAATTCGATCCGGCGGATTTCAAAGCGGTGGTCGTCGACGAAGCTCACCATGCTGCCGCCCCATCATACCTCAAAGTTTTATCCCACTTCGATCCACAGATCGGGCTCAGCCTGGAAGAACGTCAGACCTCAGCGGCTTCGAGTGTTCCCGTGATCGGTTTCTCAGCAACTTTCTCAAGACATGACGGTTTGGCTCTAGGCAAAGTCTTTGACAGAATCGTGTTTCACAAGGACTTTCTCGAGATGATTGGCGAGAAATGGCTTTGCCCGATCCGTTTCACCTCCATCAAGGCGGATATCGACCTTCCCTCGGTAAAAATTTCAAACCTCAACTCGGACTTTGCCACCTCATCTCTCGCCTCTGTGGTCAATACTGAGGTGGTCAATCGGATCGTGCTCAAGGCGTGGATTGATCGTGCGCACACACGGCGAAGAACCACACTCATCTTCGCCGTCAATATTGAGCACGTACAAGACCTCACTGCTACGTTTCGCAACGCGGGCATCGACGCGAGATATTTACATGGCGGTACGCCTATGCTGGAGCGTCGACAGCTGTTGGAAGATTTTCGGGCGGGTAAATATCCAGTGCTGGTAAACTGTGCCATCCTCACAGAAGGCGCCGATGTTCCAGCGATAGACTGCGTGCTACTAGCCAGGCCTACACGATCTCGCAACTTGTTCTCGCAGATGATTGGTCGCGGTCTGCGATTATCACCGAAGACAGGCAAAAAAGACTGCCTGGTCCTCGACATCGTTGGCAACATCGAAAAAGGTGTCGTCTGCACACCCACTCTCTTTGGCTTAAACGCAGATGACATTATCGAAGACGAATCAGCAGAAGGCCTTCTGGAACGATCTCACGAGGCGGAATCATTCACTTGCCCTGCACAAGAAGAATCTCAGGACCCGTTCGAAATCTCCCTCTCCGATCCGACAAGGATAACCTACATCGACTATGAAGATCCCGCAGCCCTCCAATCTGCCATGCTTTCCCGATCTACCGTTGTCGAAACGCTTTCTCCGAATGCATGGGTGGACTGCGGAGGACAGGTATACATCCTTGACGTGCCGCGGTATGGCTTTGTCACTGTGGAACGACACTCTGCCTCTCCAGGCGAGACCGACTCGGAAGAAAAGGTGTGGACCGCGTGGTTCACTCCGAGCAATGCAGATGCGGATGAAGCAGCCGCCTCTTCCCCCTCATCCACTTTCAATCCGTATAAAAAGTTTGCTGGAGGTTCACCGTACCGCCGACCTAGGCATATTTTGTTCTCGCCCACATTGGAGTCCGCGGTCCGGGGTTCGGATGTCTATGTGCAGAAAAGCGTATTACGCAACTCCCCGCAGCTATTTGCAATGCTCAACAGACGTGCGGCTTGGCGTGCTACCAGAGCTACCGACTCCCAGCGCAGGCTTGTGGAGAAACGACTTGGCTTATCTAAAGTCCCTGCCTCTCCAGCAGATGCCGCAGAGGGAGGAGAAGGGAAGGAAGGCAGGAAGAAGAAAGCTCTTACATCAACATCCCAGCTTACCAAGGGACAAGCTTCGGTTATCCTCACACGGCTACTGCATGGCGCCAAGTCGAGATGGAGGGATCGCGTCAAACGGGCCAACAAGGTGTGGCGGGAAGGGGAGAAGGAGCGGGCGAGGAAGGAGAGAGAGCTTGTAAAAGTTGGCCCGCTGGGCGCACACTAGCTTCACTGAAAGATGGGATGTTGATTGTTTGTTATGATTTGATACCCCCCCACTTTACACTGTGCAATTCATGCAGACAAAAGAGTCCGATACGAATTAGAGCGAGTGTTGCGATGAGGTTGCGGTGGGGACCACCCTATTTTGCCAAATTTGATGGTCGAATTCCACTTACATGACGTTACCAGCATTGTATGCGCTACGGCGTTCGTCTATGGTGTGGAATCACCACCGATCTCCCCAGGCTTTGTTGACATCAGTTGCCGACGTCTGTGATAACCGTGTCTGCTCCCATAGAGTCGCTGGTAGCCTCTACGTTTGGTACAGTACAGTTGAGCTTGTGGCTTTAGCGACTCCTCAGTCTCCAACTGAAAATCTTGCCTATTCCAAAAGTTCCGCAAGTCGGCCGGTATCAAGGTTTCCCACTGTAGCCAAGCTGCAGGGGATTATGATGGGAACGTGGGCGTATTGGTGGGCTCAACAGCTTGCCTATCAACCTCTAGATTTTGTTCTGCTGCTGCGCTTGTGTCGACTCTTCTTTCGTGTTTGGCTAGTGGTATATATGTACCGGCTAGTACGACTTGTCATGGCTCCAAAACTCGGTTTTCATCTATATTTACCATCCTGTCAGCCGCACTGCATACCTTTGATCGCACTGCAACGATGCGATATCAGACAAGTTCTCACACATTTCGACCCTCATCGCAGCTCTTCCAGTCCAACCTTCTGCTCCTCTACATAGCCCTTGTACTCGCCTCTGTCGCGCTTGCCGGACTTTCCAAACCTCCAGCCGATGAACCGGGTCTGATGCTCACCCTCGAAAAAGAACTCATGGCAGAACACGCGCGTCACCAAGCACAGCAAGTCGGCTGGGCACTTAAAATTCGCTCTAAGCCGATCCCCTGGGCAACAAACGAACATTCGTTGAAAGGGCTTTTCCAAAAACTCGGCAGAGCTCATGGAACAACCGAACCTGATATTTTGGCTAAAATCAACGAGTTTCGCAAACCTGGATTCAGGTATGAGATGGAAGTCGATCCGGGACTGCACGCTCCGTTGGGGACGCGATGGAACTTTCAACTCCTCGGCCCGTATCCTTCTGTTCGCCTTGCTCAGGCAGGTTTCAAAAATGATAGGAGACTCGTCGAGACGGAGCTGGATAATGCACTGGATGCGCTGAACAAGCAGAATTGGATGGAGACCTATGCGAACAAGTTTGAGCTGGCGTATACGGATGACATCAATTTGCTACGGTCTGCAATCGAATATCATCAGCGACGATTGACGGACCCGTTGCAAGTCAAGGCCGTGCAAGGAAGCTTAAAGAAGATGAAGATCGGGCCAGCGATCAAGGAAATTGTGAGACCGGCGTAGATCGCTATGCGTGCTCTGGTGTTGGAGAGGAAGCCGCTGGGGTCATTCGGATTTCGGGTGGCCTCAGAGTTGCACTATGCCTGTGCGTAGAGGAGCAGCAAAAGAAGCGACCTTAACTTTCCCGTTCCATCTCTATCCATCGCCCTCGGAGAAGAATGGATGAGAGACACCAGTGTACCGTAGACTATTGTAGACTTTGCACAAAGTGAAAACATACTAACACTTAAACTTTTGCATAATCAAACCAACCACATTCTTTCTTCCATCCTTCTCTCTCCCGGTCTTTTTCCGTGTAACCCGTCAGAACGGCACTTGATCGATGCGCGAGACAGAATTCTAACAACCCGCGACGCCTGAAAGATGCATCTTTTCAAATGTGTAAAGCTTCAGACTCCTCATATCCTAATCTCTTGCCACAAAAGCCTCCATCTCAGCCACGAACTCATCATCGTTCAGTCGATTGGTTCCACGTCAACCCTCACACACATTACTTTTCCTTTTCCTTTTCCTTTTCCTTTTCATCGGGGCTTGATTCCAGCCACGCATCCACCAACACCATCACATGTCACATTCTCCCACCTTTTTGGGACATCTAACATCAAATGGAGGCCCACATGACATGCTGCGGCGCTCTCTCTCTGTATCTTTCGACCAGGACCCACTCACCCTGGCATTGGGAGCGCTTGAAAAAGGGCAAGTCGTTGTTTCTTCTTCTTTTCTTTTCTTTTTTTTTCTCACAGCCACAATATGCTAACCGCTCATTCGTTTACGGTACCACGCCAAGCCTCATGACATGTTACGCCAGTCTTGCATGGACTGCTGCGGAGCACAGTGGCTCTCAGCTCTCGACTTGCCGCGAAAACCCCGGCCCATCTCAAGAGGGAGAAAATTGAACCGTTTCAAGCCACAATATATCACATCACAACAGCCATCCTGACAAGGCAAAGCAGAGGCCGAAACTGGAGCGGAAAGTGGAGTTGAAGGTCGACCACCAACCACCCCGTGTGAGACAGCTGAAACCCTCTTCTTTCCGGTCACAAGACAAACTTGTTCTTTTCGGGATAGTGTCTAACTAAATACCGGGATTGCTTCGGCCCGGCTAGAGTCAAACTAACAATGCTTTCCGATCTGGAAGTACACCCAACAATATGATGAAGATTTCGATTGTTTTCGGAAGTCGAAGGTTCAACTATTGTAGTCCGATCAAGTCATCCACCCACCCTTTCTCATTTTGTTTTACTTTTTTTTTTTTTTTTTATGGCGAGGCGAGGCGAGATACTCATGAAATATATTTCCACATCTACAGCTGCTTCTGCTGGTGATGGTGAAATGGTGGGAAATCGATGGCTCGACATCCACGAACGATGCACAAGGCGCATGTGCATGGGGCCAAGCGTTTCCTTTCTTTTTTTCAGGCGGTACCAAACCTTAATTTTTTGTTGCAACATAGAAAAAAGCCAGGCAAGCCTCTGAATCAGTGAAACAAAGCGACTCGGTCAACGTGGACTCGAAGCTCGACTTCGGCAAGGTAAAGAGATGGTAGACGCTGTGTAAGCAAGAGGGATTGTGTGTGCGCGAGAGAGAGAGGATAGAGTTGTTGGGCTGGATTTGTGTGTGTGTGTGTGTGTGTGTTTGTGTGTGTACTATGGCTTTGAGCGTTAAGAAGAAGAGCAAGAAAAAGACTGTCTAGTTACCCTACAAAAAAGTCTTGCCGTACTTATACCGACCTTCTGAGCCCTAAATCTTCGACTGACTTGCCTTATTCGTGCATCTCTCCTTTCTTTCTCCACCTGTCGTCTTTTTTTTCAAATATGACCACCCAACAGAAGCGCAATGCTAGCGGTGGCAAAGCAAAACTCATGACATTCTCTCTCGTCAACCCCTTTTCCATTCTAGTCATGTTACTTGTTCTGTTATCGTCTCGCAAAGCAGTAGCTGTTCCAATGCCTATGCCTGCACCTCTTGGTCATCTCAACGAAGTAGCTCGATTAACCGGCGAAGCTACCGAACGACAACAATTGTTACATTATCTTCAACAAACGTTACCTGCCCAAGTACGATCGCCTCCACCTATCGAAACTTTCTCGTCTTTACCTGATCCCCACCAGTTGACCCCAATCCCAATGATCCCAGAAGGTCACTATCCACCCAACAATGGACTCATCTTGTACGGTCAACCAGTGTACAGACACACCCCTCCTACAGCTGCTCGGGTGATGCAAAATTCCGGTAGAGGTAGAATCACCCGCGACAGTGGTGCAATGAGACGATTGGATACCAACAATTACCAAATCCACCACGGTCACGGTCAGGATCAGTCCAACGGCGCGGTAGAAAGCAACCAAGACGTAACCAGAGGCCTGGTAGCCCCTCCAAACACTCCTGAGCGTCTTTACCGTGCAAGACGCAATCAGTAGATCAAACAGAACCAATCCAGAGAATCCTTCTTTCATCACAGCAACACCACACACATTTAAAAATCCTTCTCGCACATAAAAGATTAAAACTATTGACACGCCGCTCACTCAGTCGGCCATGACCGAAATTCTCTTCTCATGCAAAAAAAAAATTGTCTCCTTAGCAATGCCAAAAAAGCGTTCTGTTTGAGGGAAAAGACTGTGCGTGTTGTCTTGAAGGAACATTCCAAAGATGGTTCCGGTTTGTGCAAGCGACTGCTAGCTAGAATATATATAAAAGGAGAGCGCCGGGGTGTGCGTGTGTGTATGTGTGTGTGTGTGTGTGTATGTGTGTGAGAGAGAGAGAGAGAGGGAGTGTGTGTGTGTGTATGTGTGTGTCTATGTTCCCCATGGAGTCATAGAGTGACGGTATGAAGATGCTTCAACCTTTAAACACTAGGCGAAACCCAAAAGCTAAGCGCAGCAACAGCATAAAGCGAGCAGAGCATTGCACCTTCCATATAATTACTCTTTCCGTCCTGAACCAACGTGTTGACCAAAAACACTGCTGCCACCAAAATTACCGTCTCAAACGTCTCAAAGTAGAGCGTCAGGGGCTGCTTGATAGCCCAACCGACGAGGACGAGGATGGGAATCATTCCGACGGAAATTTGGATGCTGGAGCCGATGGCGATACCGAGAGAGATTTCCATCTTGCCTTTGCTTGCCATCCATACAGCGGTGAGATGCTCGGCCATGTTTCCTACGATGGGGAGGAGGATTACGCCGATGAAAGCCTTGGGAATGTGGTAGTCGGTAGCCACTTCGTCGATTGCTCCGACCAGATAGTCGGCGTTGAATGCGGTCAAGACCGTCACTCCACCAAGCGCAATCATCGCCGCAAGGGGAGACATCTTTGCCTCTTCCTCATCATCGTCTTCCTCTTCAGCTTCGTAAAGGAACGCATGAGACTTCAACTGGAAGTAGAGGTAAAGCACATAAATGCCCACCAGGATCAAGCTTGTACCCCTACTGATGAACAACAATCCCGAACGATCCTCCTGATCCGCACTGACGGAAGCATTCAACGCCGCCAGTGCGTCAAAGTTTCCGCTGAAAACAGCAGCACTCTTAAGTGACATGTGGTAAGCAGCCGGAATCGCCAGCGTGATGCATCCCAGAGTCATGATGGAGCCACTAGCCTGAGCTGCGGTCTGCTGGAACGTGTTTTCGCTCCTAAAGAATCCACCGGCGACAAAGCTCATTCCCAACACCAACAGAATGTTGCTGAGAATCGAACCGATCAAACTAGTCTGAACGATGCGCAATTGACCCTGCATCAGAGCCACGATACCCACGATCAGCTCGACGGCATTGCCAAAAGTGGCATTCAACAGTCCACCAAGCGTCTGACCCAATCGAAGGGAGACTTGCTCCGTAGCATCGCCCAAAATCTTGGCGAGGGGAATGATGGCGAGGAAGTTGAGAGAGAAGATCCAAATGGCAGGCCAATGGGCATGCTCCGCGACAATTCCCAAGGGTACAAAGATGAGAAATACGTTGATCCAGGAACAGGTTAGGATCCAGTAGAGTGAGGATACAATGTTGGGTTGATGACCGTGCGAGTCCGAGTCAGAGTGATTGTGACTGGGCAAGCCGGAAGAGGAGTTGTTGTTGTTGCCGCTGACGAGCGGGGTTCTTTCGTTGGTCGGCATGTTTGCGTCCCTCTCCGTCTTGATATTTTTTTACTCGTTTCTTGATGATGAGAGTTGAAGATGATGATGGTGAAGAGAGAGAGAGAAAGAAACAAGCCAGAGAAGCTGGATCCAAAAAGGCAGGAAACGGATGGATGCAAAGTCAGTACAGTATCATTACAGACAAAATCAGGCCCACATACTCTGTACAGTACTGTGTGTACAGACGTCACACGTTGTCCGATTTTGCATGTCAGGTTGAAAATTCATCTGCCACCGCGCTCTATACCGTTGGGATCGTAAGCCTTGACGCCATGGGCAGGCAGACAAACAGACAAGACACGCTACGCTTCGCTGTGCACATGCTGCAATGACGATTTCTTGGCATTCCTCTCTCTTTCTCCCTCCATCTCGCTTGTGTGGCCAATATCCAATTCCAAAAATAAAAATAAAAATAAGAACAACACGCACGGTTCACCTCCCCGATTCTTCCTCTCTCACAACCACACATGATGCCCCCGATCAGAATCCACTCGGCAAGAGAGATCAAACACAATGCTTATACTGTATGTGAGGGTATGAAAATGATACGGCTTCATATGATGATGCCGGTGGGAGCAACTTCAAGCCCCACCAGCAAGTTCAACAATCAATCGTGTGGCGCACTCCAAGAATAAAAACGGACTGTTGACTTCCTTCCTCCCCGCCGGCACGGCTGGTGCCAGACTCGGCTTGATCCTCGTCCCATCGAATCGGTGCTGTCCCCCGTGGTCACCATCCCGCATGGCTTGCTGTGTCTCTGTCATGGCCTTGTCAAAGGCTGCTTCCAGCTTGCTTACGTCGACCCCATCGCTATCCTTTGCTTCTTCGTTGTTGCCATCCTCGGCCTGAGAGTGACCGTCGACAGAACTCGGATGTGGTTCCAACTTGGTGTATCCAACATTCCGGAAATCGACCAGATAGTTGGTCGCATCGACGTGGTACAGTTGCAGATCCATTCGGACGAGCACATGTCCCACTTTCCACCTCGTCTCGAGGAAGAACAGTTCTTCTCCTTTGCTCGCTGCTCCACTTCCACCCACTTCCTTCTCGCCTCCTTCCGCATCTCCATCCTGCGCTTCGCTCTTTGACTTGTTGTTCTTGGTCACCGGCTTGGCCCTCCATTCCATACCCAAGGACTGCAGTGTGCGATATAGCTCGAGCATAATCTCCATCGGAGGACTGCGGGAGCGAATGCCGAAATGCCAGCGTGAGCGCGGCTTCTTGTGAATCTGGGCCGAAACTGCGGGCAGTGCAGGTGTCACTGTGCCAGACACCGGCGAGATAGGTGTACATTGCGGCCACGACGTCTTTTCCGCCGAGGGTGTCGCCAGCCTCTCTGCCTCTCTTGCTCGCAAGAACCCAGGCAGCGATGTTTCCAGCACCGCAATCCGCACCATACGCTCCCCAGATGGATCTTCCACATCCGTCAGATGACCGTCTTCGTCTGTGAGCACATCGTCATCATCACTTGCCAGCGTCTCGTTCCCATCATCGGAAGGATCGGCGTCCGCAGAGTCGACCATAAACGAGTCGCCCTCGTCTTCGCCCGCCGCCTGTGTTGCTGACGCGGGAAGCGGTGGTACAGGCTCCTTTGTAGCTGAGACAGCGGCAGCTTCCTTCTCGCGATTCTTGCGCTTGATGCTGGTAGACCGGCCCATGAACCCTTCAAGGCCTTCATTCCACGCAGGCGGACTCTGGGCGAGGAACGTCTCCATACCGTGTGCGTCTTCCATATGATGGATCTGCAGCATGCGTCGATGATCGCGCACAAGCTGATATGCGACCTTGACCTGATTGTCGCCCTTGTCCATGAGGTGCTGGACTAGTTCGCCACGATTGAATCCGACCATTTTGCCCACAAGCTCATCCACGATATCGTCCTCAATGGCGCCCAGATCTCCAGTTACCACCGGCTGGCTGCCTGGTCGACTCGTCGGTGCCGAAGTCTGCGAAGAGGCTCCACTGTTGGCGGCTGATCCAGACGTAGTTGGCGATGTGACATCCGCAGGCGAACCCGTGTCGGCAGGCGATGCTGTCATGCCAAAGTCGAATCCGCGATTCTCAGCCGCTGGTGTGGGAGGCAGAGGTCTGAGATATGCCGGTAGATCGACATTAAACCAAGGATGCTGCCGAATCTCCTGGATCGTGATCCTCTTGACCGGATCCACGATGAGCATTTGGCTGAGCAGATGCCTCGCCTCGTGCGAGAGATAGCTTGGTAGCGTATAAATGCCGTTGTTGATCTTCTTGAACAGCGTCGGAATGTATTCGTCATCGAACGGCAGCCTGCCGCACAACATGACGTATAGGATCACACCGCAAGACCAGATGTCGATCTCTGGCCCAGCATACAGCCTACCCGAAATCACCTCTGGCGCGGCATAGTTGGGACTACCACAGCTGGTCTTGAGGAAGTCGCCATCAGTCATGATGTTTGAGAGGCCAAAGTCGCCAATCTTGACATTGAGATACTCGTCAAGCAGCAAGTTTTCGGGCTTGAGATCACGATGGACGATCTTGTGTCGGTGACAGTACTCCATCGCACAGATGACCTGCTGGAAGAATCGCCTGGCTTCGGGTTCGGGCATCCGTCCGCGGTCGACGATGTATTGGAAGAGCTCGCCACCTGCGTACTCGATGACCATGATAATATCGTTGGGCGTCGTAATGACTTCGTACAGCTTGATGATATGCGGATGTCGCAGCAGCTTGAGATATTGAATCTCGCGCTTCACTCGACCACCCATGTCGAGACTCGAAATCTTGCGACGGTTGATGATCTTCATCGCAACACGATGACCAGTAAGAGCATGTGTTGCGAGCTTGACTTTACCGAACGAGCCGGCACCCAGCGTCTGTTGCAAGATGTACTGGCCGATGCGCACTGGCTGTTTAGGCTCTCTGTTACGATGCATCGAGCCGGAACGAGATCCGACATGGCTTGAAGACCGCGACGAAGAGGCTACACCGGAACCTCTATGATCTTCACGAGAGTCAGACGGTTGGCGCCGCGAGCTGGAGGAACCATCTCTGCCGGACATGTTGATAGCCGTAGCTCCGCACTAAGCGAAGGTGTGATTTAGGGCAACGAATGCTGTTGATCGGCAAGGAGGAGCGGGAGCGGGTATGTGATAAGGAGAACTTGGCTACGTTTATGGCATGTGCATACCGATGTGTGAAATAGATCTCGAACCCAGGCTGGACAGCGGTTGGTGGTGGACGATGTCGAGTGCCACAAATGTGGCTTGGTAAAGGCAGCTGATTTGCAGAGTTTGGACTAAGAACCAGAGCGTTGCGTCCAGCAGCGCTTCCAGATGTGGCAGCGACGAGAAAATAGAGAGAGAGAGAGAGAGAGAGAGAGAGAGTAGGGGCGAGCGACACTTGCGCTGAAACGATGCGAAGCGGTTGTCGAGCGAGATCAGGACGAAAAGACGAACGATTTGAAGAACTTGTCGATCAAGAAGCCTGCACTGAACCAAGACGTAGACCGCAGCTGGAGATGTTACTGGCGCTTTCTACTGCACAGGAGTTTCGAGAGAGCGATTGTAGATGGTAGGTGTGGAATAGGAACAAGGAGGACGAGGGCTGGATGAAGAGAGCATGTGAGTGTGAGTATCTGAGACAAGAGATGTGAGCAGTCGGACAGTGACCAACTATCAAGCCTGGCGCGTCTGTCTATGTGTGGCTTTGTGTGTGGTCTGTGTGAGCTGTGCACACTGCAGTTGAGCCCTTTTTTGGCCATTTCCCATTTTCCATTCGCAGTGACGCAGTGCACACACACAAAAAGTCGAATCGGCGATAAAGCGCAAAGCACACATGCGTGAAATTCAGCCAGCCTTTGCCAATCACGCACTTTGACCCCGCATCCCCCCGCAACGCACAGACAGCACACAGCACACACAGTCCACCACCTTGTAGCCAAATTTGCGCCCGTTTCAACCCTTCAATCCCATTCGATGGCTTCTACGCAAACCGCACAATCACCAACAGAACCCACACACTCATACCCACACTGCAGCTGTAGAACAAGTCGAATGTCATTAGACGAAAAGCAAAACCCAATTCAAAAGAAAAAATTGATGAATGAAAGCTGCGAGCAGTATACTTTTCAACGCAACAACGCAGTCGACAGACCCCTGATCGGCTTGGTATTCTCCAGCTGCAGAGCATACTCGAAGCACTCTCTTGCCCGCTGAGCCCTCTTGCTTCTCTGCACTGCCTGTCCCAAGAATAGCCATGCCTCGCTCGAGTCCCATCCAGCACCTTTGGTCGTCGTCGTCAGCAGGCCCTCTGCCAAGCTGACACTCGACAGATCCTGAGCTTTGGCACTCAGCGTCGCTTCGGCAGCCGTCTCGTACTTTTGCGTCACCATCACCGTTGCCGTGTGTTTTTCGACGGCGTCGCTTTTGGGCTTTAGCTCTGGGTCCGCGAGGAACAACCTCGCGAGGTGGACCGATGCGGCTACATCAGCTCCAGAACACGCCAGAGCCTTGTACAGCGAGTCGACAGCCAATCTGTTGGATCCGTTGTTGGCAAAGTACAGCGAGAGCTGAACCCACACATCTGCCAGACCGGGCTGAAGGCGCTCAGCTTCTTGGATGGCAGATCGGCATTCTTTGAGCTGACCAGCGCGGCGGAAGCTCGCCGCCGAGATGAGCCAGATCTTGGCGAGTGCCAAAGATTGCCTCTTGAGGTGCTCGAGAGTTCGCTCGGCGCCAGATCGAGAGAGATCTTCATCGAGACCGCCAAGCTGCATGCCTGGTAGGATGGCTGCGTTGCTCTTCTGTGGGCCGCCAGCAGCGCTAACAGATCGTTGCGCGTACGATCGCGCTCGACCGGCAGCGGTCTGCGAGCGTCCCAGCACGGTATCGTTGCTGTTCTGACCGCCGACCGCTGCGAGCGAGCCATACCGGCGCAGTCCACCCAAATCCTTCGACACTCGAGGGTTGTCTGCTCCACCCGGTGCACCACCAGCCGAAGACGCCGAGGCAGAAGCCGCTGCCGCTGCAGCGTACGGGAAGACACGGTGGAAGTAGGCAAACAGCTCCTTCTGTCCAGCAATGGCGCTCTCAACACCATCGTTGAGTTCCTCCAGAGCGTTGTATGTCACCATGAGGCGCAAGATCGACTCATTCCTCTCGAGCGGACGTGGCGGGTAGTCGACGCTGAGCAGCTGCGATGCTGCAAAGTTGGCAGGCGAAGTACCATTGACACCCTGGCTGGTCCCGTTGTCATCATTCTCGCACTCGTCGAGCGCCACTTCGGCAATCTTGAATGCATCCTTGTACTTCTTCTGCGCCGAGAGCAGCAGCACCAGCAGATGCCACGACTCGACATCCGCTGGCTCGAGCTCGATCGCCTTGCGAGCCGACTGCACCGCAGAGTGGACATCACGCAACTCGGCCTGCAGGAAGGCAAGCTGGTAGTGAGCCTCGGACGATTGATTGTCGAGCTGCACAGCAGCAGTGAGTTCGGCGAGCGCCTCAGCCTGCAGCACTGGCCTTCGAACAGGGTCGGCAAGCTCGATCGCCAGACCTGCTTTAGCAAAACCGCTAACACGTTTGAGACGAGCCAGCAAGACCGCATTCTGCGCAAAGGCAGGCTTGAACTTGCCCTCGCTATCCTGCACCACCGCCAGAGCTTTCGAAGCCATCTTGTCCGCCAGCGCAAAATCGTTGCAATGACGTCCTACCAAGTAGGCACCGTGTGCAAGTGTGTTTGCATACACCTCGTCAGTGTCATGGTCTTTCGAGGAAGTTGCGTGGGTTCCGTTGGCTTGCTGCTTGTCCTGTTGAGCCTCTCCGTTCTCGGCAGTCTGCTCCTTGTCTGCTGAGGCGTTGGCGCTGGAGCTCTGTTCCGCCTGCCTCGCCTTCTCTACCGTCTGGACGTATGCCTGCAAAGCACGCTTGGCCTCATCGTGACACTCTGCCGCAAACAGCAGTCGCACCAGATAACGGGCAACACGCTGCGAGTGGAACGTGAGCTCCACAAGACCGTGGAGGATCTCGGCGACATCGTCGGCCTGCTCACCGCCGAGCTCGCCGTTGATCTCCCAAGCCTTGACCATCTCATCGGCAAAGTCGAGCACCTCGTCGTTGATGTGACCTGCCTTTGGGAATGCGGTCGACTTTTGGAGAGAGTTGAAAGCAGCCTTTTGTGCGGTGAGCGATTCGTTGGACCAGGATACGGTGGGAGGCCGCAGTTCGCGATAGGCGCTAGGACGGCGCTTGGAGACGGTCCGCGAGATGACGCGGAGTGAAGTGAAGGTGGGAGCGATGCGCTTGGCGGCAGGGTCGCGGTGGAGACGCTCGGATTCGTAGTCGCGGATCTGAACGCGCGAGGCGACGGTAGCCACGACGGAAAGCTGGTAAGCCTTGCTCCTCCAGTCGTCCCGGCTGGGCGCAGGCAGCTCGGGTGGGTCGACGTAGGTTCCCAACTCGGCGGAGCGGTTGAGGACACGCAGGTAGTATCGGTGAATGACGTTCCGCTGTGGCAGACGAAACTCGGCATGCCATCGACTCGCATGCGCCTGGTAGGACCGGAGCGCATTCAAGCTCTGGACTGGCTCACCGGCACGGATCGAGAGCAGCGCATTGCGGTACAGAGCCACCTCGGCCCATCTCTCGATCTCGTCGGCCTGCAAGCCACGCAGGGCGTTGGCCTTCTTACCTCCACGCACCGCCTCGTGCAGCTCGATGGC
Source organism: Ustilago trichophora (assembly GCA_900323505.1). Lineage (NCBI taxonomy): Eukaryota > Fungi > Basidiomycota > Ustilaginomycetes > Ustilaginales > Ustilaginaceae > Ustilago > Ustilago trichophora. The sequence goes on along the minus strand of OOIN01000010.1, from coordinate 646,919 downwards.
ACGAGCGTATCCTGCAAGGGCAAAAGGTGTGTAGCCTGGCTCGTTCTTGCTGAAAAGCAACCTCTCGTTGGCCATACCGTAAATGGTGAAACCTTGGATGATGAGTGCAGTGAGTGCGCTGTTGTGGATCTCGGGAGTGGCAGCAGCCTCGCCTGCAGTCTCCATGAACTTTTCGCGATGCAGAATGTCGACCGCCTCGTCATCGCGGCCAAGCGCAAAGAGCGCCAATGCTCGCAAAGAGACGGAAGCAGCCCTGTTGTTGCCATCTCCGTACTCGAGGACGCGGTCAGCGATCTGAACGACACCTTCTGTAGACCAGCCGACGCCTTGGGCACCGGATTGCATTACGGGTGGGAAGAGGGTAGCATCGCCTGTGCGTGGATGCAGCTTGTAGTCGACAAGATGGGATGCATCGGTGTAGTCGGAATCGGCATGGAAGTTGTGGATGGCGGCCTTGAGTTCCTGTTCGAGGGTTGCAAGGGCGGCGAGGGCTAACAGAAGAACATCATAAGAAGAGAAAAAGAAATGGATGTCAGAAACAGACGCTCCCAGTTTAAAGAGGTTGCTGCAAAGGTGCACCTACAAGGCCGATCAGCGTTGTGCTTGGAGAACTTGCGGAGAAGCTCCTTCCAAGGCAACGACTTGCCAGACTGGCTAGGCTGCTCGCTGAGCCAGTTGCCTCGCAATCGGGCCGAGTCGAGCTCCTTGAGGTAGAGCTCGGATTTGCTCTGTGCGAGTGTACAAGGATGCAAAAGCAAGAAAAGTCAGTCAATGCTGCCACCATAGCAGCCATATTGAATTTTGAGGTCAATGCAGAGACGTACAGATTTCGACATGATGGGATATGTACCCCGTCTGGATTGTTTCTGGGACAGCTTTGCGCCGGCAGTCGAGTCGAGAAGACGGCTTGCAAGACGGATTTACTATGAGCCGACTCGTCGTGTACCTGCTCGCAAGCTCGTTTGAGGGTATGTTTGCAAGGGGCCCAGTCGCGATGATGGTTGGTCGAGAATCGAGCTCGCAGTACTGACGGTGTGTATGATTGCGAGAACTGATGGCCGACGGTATCGTTTGGTGATTTGGACTGGACTGGATGGAGGAAACGAACGTGTGGACTAGCCTTTTAGGTGGATACGGGCGGGAATGAGGGTTAGGAGGATATCAAGATGGTCGGACCGCCTGGTTGCGATTGAAGTCTGGCAAGCTTGGCAAGGTGGAAGGAAGGTCAAGGAGAAGAAGCCAGATTATGCCCCTGAAAGTGCGTGTCTGTGAAGAGGGATTGCAATCGACAACGGCGATGATGTTGAGCAAAGAAAGGCGGGGGGGAGGAGGGAGAAGCCAAGTGCGAGCAGCGGCTCTGTGTTCTGCCAAAGAGAGAGTGTGTGATGCTGCTTTTGGGCTGAGATTGAAATTGAAAGCGAGCCGTGCACATTTCCTCTTTTTCTCTTGTTCAAGCTAGAAACATGCAGCTCTGCGTTGTTGATGCACTTTAGCCGATGGTCTCTCTTCCTCTCTCTCTCTCTCTGTTTGTGACCTCATTCTAGTATATTGTCCGTGTAAATCACAGACCCAAACAGCGGTTGAAAGCGTGCGGGACGCCAGAAAAGTACCTCAAGAAAGAGACAGAGAGAGGGAGAGAGAGAGAGAGAGAGATGTGGGCGTTCGAGATTCAAGACATGCCATTCTCACCTGCACACAACACAGTCTCTTGCCCCTTTTCTCATCCTTTGGTCGGCGGCTAACAGAGCACATGTGTGTGGGTTGATTGGGCTTTGCTTTCCGTTCCTGTCCATTCTGTCTTCTTGTAGATCAGTCAATTGCTCTTGCCCTGGGCGTTCCTACCTTCTCACACATGTCCCTTCTCCCCTCGTCGTTGACCTCGCAGCGAATCTCAGCATTGCGGCTTGTTCAGCCTGTACGATATCATTGTATTTATCCAATTCAATCAAGAATCGTCGTATGGAACATTCAGGGAGCATGTTTGTGGATGGGCAGGCAGAATTTGTGCAGCCCAAAAACGCAGCCGAGACCTGCCACCACCCAGCCCGCACGCCCCGACTAAAAACCCAAAATTCCAAAATGTCGAGTGTGAAAGCTAGAAAAGCAAACCTCAAACTGCGGCTCTGCACTTCCTCTGTCTCTCTCAGTCTCTCTCTCTCTCTCTCTCTCTCTCTTCACTGTCCCACTCAAACACATAGACAACGCAACTCTTCCCCGCATCGCAAAGCGCAAGCCAACTCTCCGGAACCGCTCGACAACCTTTCCTTCGGGTCCTTCTGTGTGTGGGGTCCCCTCTTCGCTTCCTCCTGACTCTTCCGGAATCTGTTTTTTGGTTACCGCTCAGATGGTCCACACTGTGCCAAGGATGTGGTCTGATGCAAGGCAAGGTTGAGTTTTGTTAGAGCGTCTGTGTCTACGTATAAAGCTTATTCTTGCGCACAATGCCCTCGTCCTCCTCGTAGAGTCGGTCCGATACTCCTCAAAACTTGATTGTCAAATCGCTCCTGCCATACAGTCACTCCTTGGCCTCACCCTCACCCACAATCCCACGAGAACCACATCCTGTACAATAAAGATAACGAAGCTGGGAATTCAAGAAAAAAGGTTTGATGTGATCACTTATGTATCAGAATCGAAATGAAGAGTGGTTAACTTTGAGGTCGAGGCAAACATCAGATGGGCAACAGCAGCGAACATCAGCAGCGAATCGTCGGTGCAAATACCTTCTCGACCCGGCTTTTCCCCCAGAAGAAAGGAAAGCAACGGCATCGAGCTGGACCCACTGTCAACGCTGCTTGCTACCCACCACCGACGTCTACATGATTACAGTACATGTCCTTGAAAACAGAGAACGTTTACTCCTGAACGAGCTCCTCTTCCTCAATGTACTCGCCCTCAATGTCCTCGTCGAGAGCCGAGGCGTCCTGGTACTGCTGGTACTCGGCGATCAAGTCCTGCAAGTTGGACTCGGCCTCGGTGAACTCCATCTCGTCCATACCCTCACCAGTGTACCAGTGCAAGAAAGCCTTGCGCTTGAACATGGCCGAGAACTGCTCCGAGATACGCTTGAACACATCCTGGATGGCGGTCGAGTTACCGATGAAGGTGACCGACATCTTGAGACCACGCGGAGGAATGTCACACTGGGCAGTCTGGACGTTGTTAGGGATCCACTCGACGAACTGGGTCGAGTGCTTCTGCTGGAAGCTCTGCATCTGGTCCTCGACGTCCTTCATCGAAACCTTACCGCGGAAGTAGGCGGCGCAGGTGAGGTAGCGACCCAGACGAGTGTCGCAAGCAGTCATCATGTTCTTGCTGTCAAAGGCCTGCTGGGTGATTTCGGGGATGGTGACGGCACGGTACGACTGCGAGCCACGTGCGGTCAAGGGCGAGAATCCGACCATGAAGAAGTGGAGACGAGGGAAGGGCACCATGTTGACGGCGAGCTTTCGCAAGTCCGAGTTGAGCTGACCAGGGAATCGCAAGCAGGTGGTGACACCAGACATGACGAGCGAGACGAGGTGGTTGAGGTCTCCGTAGGTGGGGGCGTTGAGCTTGAGCGTCTTGAAGCAAATGTTGTAGAGAGCCTCGTTGTCGATACAGAAGGTCTCGTCCGAGTTCTCAACGAGCTGGTGCACCGAGAGGGTGGCGTTGTAAGGCTCAACGACGGTGTCAGAGACCTTGGGCGAAGGAAGGACCGAGAAGGTGGCCATCATTCGGTCGGGGTACTCCTCGCGAATCTTGGAGATGAGGAGGGTACCCATACCGGCACCGGTACCACCACCGAGCGAGTGGGTGATCTGGAAACCCTGGAGCATGTCACAGTTTTCGGCCTCCTTGCGGATGACGTCGAGGACCGAGTCAACGAGCTCGGCACCTTCGGTGTAGTGACCCTTGGCCCAGTTGTTACCGGCACCGGACTGACCAAAGACAAAGTTGTCGGGGCGGAAGAGACCACCAAGGGGACCGGAACGGGTCGAGTCCATGGTACCGGGCTCCAAGTCGACGAGGACGGCACGGGGCACGTACTTGTTGCCGCTAGCCTCATTGTAGTAGACGTTGATGCGGGCGAGCTGGTCATCACTGGTGCCGATGTAGTTACCGTTGTGGTCGATTCCGTGCTCGTCCGAGAGCACCTCCCAGAACTTGGTACCAACCTGGTTACCACACTGACCGGTCTGAAGGTGGACTGTTTGGGATGAAGTTGGGCGGAGGTGGATGAAGCCGAGTTGTGTTATTGTAAAAGATGCGAAGCACAAAGCAATGGTGAAGAATCACAAGCAGAAAAGTCGGACAAAGCAAAAGGGTCGTTAGTGTGTCGAATTCAGCTTGTCGAGAGGGAGTCAAACCAAATGCGACTCTGAGGAGGGTATGATGTTGATATTGAGGGTGGGACTTACCAATCTCGCGCATCTTGAAAAAAGGTTAGAAGAGGGGTCGAAAATGAATCCTGGTTTCTTTGATGACTGCGAGGATCAAGGAAGGAGTTGAATAACGAGAGTGTCAGAAGAAAAGTTTCAAGCCATGCAAGGCAGAAGGATCCACAGCAAAAGCGGCAAGCGATCCAATCTAGTCGAGCTTGGGAGCTGAATGAGAGGTTGTCATCGAAGGTAGTGGCACAATTGAATGCTGTTGCAGCCTATCGGCGTCAAACTGGAAGGTTGGTCGGAAGCTCCACGTCCAAGTGTCGCTCGGCTGATCAAGCGATAACACTTTTTTTTGTAAAGTGATGATGGAGAGGATGAAAAGAGACATCGCAAGTGCCGAGAGAGCGTGTGCTTGGGCTAAGGCTGCCATCGTTCCAACCTGAAGCAGTCTTGTCAAGTTGGCTGGGCATCGACGCGTGATTTAAGCCAAGAAGGGGGATTGTGGCCCTGATAGAAGGCCACATTACAAATCTATGCAAGGTTGAATGATCAAAATTGGAAGAACAGAAGCTGCATTGTCGATGGAAGTGCTGAAGTCGTGTGTTGAACCTGCGAGTGATGGATTGGGTCGATAGAAATGATCGCTGCTGCTGCTGCTGCTGCTTGCTGGATTCTTGTATCGATGGACACACTTACAGCTTACTGTTGGTGACGCAGGACAAAACCGACCAAACTGATTCTGCCAGATGTGAAATGAAGGTGGTGAGTAGGTGAAGAAGCGGGCCAGAGGATAGAGGTCGCAGATGGATAGGGAGGGGGATGGTGGTGATCAAGAGGAAGCGCGCGGTGGATTCGTGATGATCAGCAGCGAGCTAGTGTTGGACTTGCGACGGGCGAACGGATGGGTGAGAGGGCTCAGCAGCGCGCACACGCACACTTGCACACACACATGCTCTCTCTCTCTTTCTCTCTTCCTCTTTCTCTCTCTCTGCCTCTCTCTCTCTCTCTCTCTCTCTCTCTCTGCCAGTCGCACGCACGCACACGAAAGAACGAGAACGCCGGCGCGCCACCTCACTCTTCTCTCTGCTCTCTCTGCTCTCCCTGCTCTCTCTGCTCTCGAATTCAGACAAAGAAAAGTGTTGTTCTTTTTCCTCATCGCCAGAACAGACACATCCACACACCTTTACTCGGAGACTGTCATTTTTCAAATCAAAAAGAAACACACACGCGCCAGTCGTTTGAATACAAATTTCGATTTTCAAAACGCACGTCCGAATTCATCTCTTTTCTTTTTCGGAATTTCCTCAATTTGCTGTTGTTTGTCCTTCCTGAACCATCTTCTCCCACCGCTCGGTCCCTCTTCCTCCCCGCCATCTTGTATATCTTTTCCAGCCTTATGCTGCTTCAGCGCATAGATTATGTTCGTGTGCGAGCTGAGATCGCACGAACGATTTTGACACTGAGTGCAGAAGCGAAGAAGAAGAAGAAAAAAAAGCGGTTGAATAGTGCTTTGAGAGGAAAATGTGACTTCAGAGAGGGAGACGCATGCACGGATCCGCGCGCGCACTGAGGAGGTCCTTCTTTGTTTGTTTCCCCTTTAATCACATTCCTAGAGACGCGTCGCGCGTAGCTTCTGTGCTCGGGCCAGAAATTGAATCGCATCGGCGATCCATAATAAAAGATCGGATAAGATTCAGCTGTTCCAAGGTTGCCCTTTCGATTCTCCGTTGCGTCCTTGGGCTTTGCTCAACCTCCTGCTTGTCAGAGCGGATAGGATGTGATTACTCGGGGAATACACAGTGGCGTCAATACATTCGCAATCAGCATCACATGTCTGAGCAATGCGCGGAATGGGGGGAAAGGTGAAAGAGAGTGTCTGAATTTGTGTCCTCATTTTTTGAGATGCTTTTTTTTTCTTTTCTTTTGTTCTTTTTTTCTTTTTTTTCGACAGCGACAAGTCTCGTACCATTTCATTTGCAACAAACCAGCTAGTGTTCTTCTCATAGAGGGTTCAGCTTGGTCCAGCTCCATAAATTGGCGCAACGGTCCTCAGAATAACTAGATACGATTCTGGAATGCTAAAAGTACAGTGATGCGACGAAATCGAGGGTAAACGAAGGGCAAACGTGGTTGGTTGTCTTTTCTTTAGGCAATGGGTTTAATCTTGAAGTGTAACGAGATCAGGCTGAAAATGAGGCACTGTCAATCACAACGACAGAGAAACGACAATACATGTGACCAAAAAACAAAAAAACAAAAGTGAGTCAGTCTCCTGCCACTCCTACGCCTGTAGCCAGCCTGTCGAACAGCCTCAACGTACCTTGAGATCCTGTACCAAGTAGTACATTACTCGCAAACCTTCCGGATCTTCACTGTCCTGGACGTCTACCAAGCTTCCGATCTTTGCCGTCTGTGTACGATTATACCACCATCAAGCCGCGATTGAAATTTCTTCGTCAGCTTCTTACCACCACCGGGGAAATTTACATGTGTGCGGGCAGGACAGGTGCTTACCTCGAACGAAATGTGTTCTTTTCCCAACCTCACTTCGAGCTCCTGACGACCGGTAGAGTTCTTCTTGGGCCACTTTGCGTCGTCTTCACGCATGATCTCGCTATCTTCCACAATCCGACGTAGCTCCTCTACCATGAGGGGGCTGATCCACACTGTCGGCATCCAAGTGCAAAGGATCAGAGCATTTAGGGTCAGCAAGCGAATTCAAAGTGATTGATAGGATATCGGGCTTCGCAATAAAGGTTCTGTGGTGGGACTTTTGCTGCTCACTCTCTTTCCGAATCAGACTGTCGTTGCGGTAGTTCGAGTTGTTGGCATAGCGCAAGCGACCGCGGGAATATTCGAACTCGAGAAACTCGTGTCCGTGTCGGCCTTGATGTCCGGTGCTACGTCAAGTTGATGGCACAGAGGGGAAACAGTAGGGACGAGTGATGTTAGTGCGTCCATTTGTCATGAGGAAGGCCAGATTATGCGGGAAGAGGTGCCGGGTGAACTTACTAGTATCGCACGTAGAAGTCGGACATCTTGCTGATGTTGTGCTCTCGGATTTGTTCTGCTAATTCGTCGACGACTCGTCGTAGGTTCTTTTGCACCGACGTATGGTCCTTTCGCTATTTAGAGCTGACGAGTCCGAGGAGCGTTTGGAGCTATCGAAAGTGATGAAGAGACAAGTCAAAGGTGGCAGTAGAGAGGAAACGGTCTGTGAGCAAAGCAGCGGCTTTCTTCTGCATTACACCAGTACATTTTGGGCTCGGATCTCGGATGTGGAGTTTTTTTCTTTTGGTCAGGGTTCAAGAGGGTGTGCGCACTTCATGCAACCCTTTCTTCTTCCTGCCTTCCCCACCTCTCCCACCCAGTTCATCACCTCCTCGCTGTAGATCCATATTCAGGCAAGATAAGCTTTACAAGATATGGCGCTTATATGCATCGTCCGCCAAGCAAACGCCGACGCTTCACCCAAGAGCCGCTCGAGGATGACAGCTTGACTTCGCACGTCTTCGCGTCTTCTTCCTCAGGCCAACCTTCGACCAGCAGCACTTTGCGACCTTGCTCCTTCGAGATCACCCTAAATCATGACTCCGAGCTCAAGCGTTCACTACGCTTCCATCCAAGACCGTCCTCTGCAGATAGCAGCTCGGCGTGGGGCTCCCGACTTGTCACATGGACAGATTCAACCAACAGGCACAGCATAACCACATCTCACTACGACGCAGTGCACCTGCTCACCGACCTTCCCACAAAATCAATTTTGAGCACAACAAAATCGGTGGTTGAAATGGACAACGATACCGGCTGGTCAGACCTCGACAGCGACTCGGAAGACCTCTTCTACATGACCCCTTTGGAAGTTTCTACATTTATTCACAACAAGGCTAAAGCAAAACTCAATGCTCAACATTCTTTACGATTGGCCAACCTCGGTTCTCCATCGCCATCTCCCTCCTCTTCTTCTGGCTGTGACCCTGAAGATGAAACCATTGGGTTGGAAAAAAGTCAGTTCGAACTGATGGCAAAGACCGCCAGAATCCTTTCCACATCCTCAAACCCGGCGATGCTGGAGCTTAAGATCTTGGCCAATCACGGCGGAGATGCACGGTTTGGATTTCTTCGCAAGGACCAAGATTCACGGTGGAATGGTGTTTGGGAGGCGCTGAACAAGTGTAAGGGTGAATTGGGGTACGAGGATGCACTGCAATTGGTACAGCCGAACAAGACAGTTGAACATTACGTAAAAGATAAGAAGAAGCAGGGTGGAGGCGGATTGGTTGCGTATGAGGACAGCGACTCAGAGTCAGAGCCAGAGTTAGAAGCTCCCTCCGAGGAAAAAGCTCTAATCAAGCCATCAGAGAATCAGAAAGGAGAAGAAGACAACCAAGCAAAGTTGAAAAAGCAGAAGCAAGCAGAGCGTCTCGCCCGAGCCAAAGAATGGCTCAAAACACGTTCCAAACCACCACCACCACCACCACCACCACCACCATCACCACCATGATGCTCATGAATCAGGAATACCTTACTTCCAAACACACTTGTAAGAGAGAGCTAAGCAAATGAATGCTGTGTATACTTTGTGACAGACATTGTAGGAACATGGGGAGAAAAGAGAAAGAGCGGTGATGATGTGGAAAACAAGCGGCAAACCATTTGAGAAAGAAAGAAAAAGGGAATACTATTGAAATACACTTTTGTAAGAGAAGCGAAAAGAAGAAAACAAACGAGCTGTCGTTATGAATGCATAGAGTTGACGGAGGTGAGAAAGGGTGTCTTTTCCGACATTTTTTTTCTTGGAAAGGGGGGATGGGGAAGGCTGAGACTAGGATTTGAGAAATCCATTTAGAAGCCCATGCCGCCCATACCACCCATACCGCCCATACCACCCATGCCACTCATACCACCGGCGGGGCCCTTTTCCTCGGGAGCCTCGACAATGCAGCATTCGCTGGTGGTCAAAAGCGAAGCGACACCGGAAGCGTCCTGAAGGGCGGTCTTGACGACCTTCAAAGGGTCCAAGATACCGGCAGCGATCATGTCCTTGTACTCTCCAACGCTGGCGTCGTAACCATAGGTAAAGTCACCGGGCTTCTCAAGCAGACGACCGACGACGACGCTTCCCTCCTCACCGGCGTTCTCGACAATGGTACGGGCAGGTCGGGTAAGTGCGGCCTTGAGCATCGAGAGACCCAACTGCTGGTCAAAGTTGGCGGTAGCCACCTCGTTGAGGCTCAACGAAGCCTTCAAGAGTGCAACACCTCCACCGGGCAAAACACCAGCCTCGACAGCGGCACGGGTGGCGTTGAGAGCGTCGTCGTATCGGTCCTTCTTCTCACCTACCTCGACTTCGGACGAACCGCCGACCTTGATGACGGCAACACCGCCGGAAAGCTTGGCGAGACGCTCCTGGAGCTTGGTTCGGTCGTATTCGGAAGTGGTAGGGTCGTTGATGGCGGCACGGATCTGCTCGCAACGGGCGGCGAGGCGGTCCTTGTCACCTTCGCCGTTGAGGAAGATGGTGTCCTCCTTGGTGATGGTGACGGCACCGGTGGTACCGAGCATCTCGGCAGTGGCACGGTCGAGCTTGGTCTCGAGCTCGTCGGAGAAGACCTGGGCACCGGTCAAGATGCCGAGATCGCCGAGGATGCTCTTCCTGTTGTCACCGAAACCGGGAGCCTTGACGGCAGCCACCTGGAGCTGACCACGGAGCTTGTTGAGGATACAGGCGGCAAGAGCCTCGCCGTCAATGTCCTCGGCGATGATGAGCAAGGGGCGACGAAGCTGAGCAGCAGCCTCGAGGGAAGGGAGAATGTCCTGGAGAGCCGAGATCTTCTTCTCGGAGAGCAAGATCAAGGGCTTCTCGAACTCGACCTTGGCAGTCTTGACGTCGGTGATAAAGTAAGGCGAGATGTAACCACGGTCGAAGCGCATGCCTTCGGTGATCTCGATCTCGTCCTCGAGGGTTTTTCCTTCCTTGACAGTGATGACGCCCTCCTTTCCGACCTTCTCCATGGCGGTGGCGATGAGCTGACCGACGTGCTTGTCGCCGTTGGCCGAGATGGTAGCGACCTGAGCGATCTCTGCCGAGGTGGTGACAGCACGCTTGTTGGTCTCGAGGAACTTGATGACGGCATCGACACCGGCCTGGACACCACGTCGGAGGTCCATAGGGTTGCAACCGGCAGCGACGTTCTTGACACCCTCTGCGTAGATGGCACGGGCGAGGACAGTGGCGGTGGTGGTACCGTCACCAGCAATCTCGTTGGTCTTGTTGGCAACGTCCTGAACGAGGCGGGCACCGAGGTTCTCGAACTTGTCCTTAAGGGTGATCGACTTTGCTACGGTGACACCGTCCTTGGTGATCTTGGGACCGCCAAAGGGCTGTTCGATGATGACATTGCGGCCTTTGGGACCAAGCGTGACTGAGACGGCGTTGGCAAGGAGGTTTACACCGTTGAGCATGGCGGCACGACCATCGTTGCTAAACTTTACCTCCTTGTGGGCGTTGTTGACGAGCGAGGTGGAGAAGCTACGGCCCTGGTTGGAGGCAGCCTTGCGGGCCGGGGTAGCAGCGTTGCGGAGAAGAGACATGGTGGCGGCGTTGTGGGAAGAGAAAGAAAAGTGTGTAAATGGGTATGATCCTCCTTTTGTCGACTATTGAGAAATGTCGAAGATGATAAGGAGTGAGACGGATGCGAGGATGAGGATGAAGAAAGAAGAAAGAAGAAAGAGGAGGAAGAGAGAGAGAGAGAGAGAGAGAGAGACAGGGAGGGAAAGCAAAGCGGTTGGGCTGAGCGGGGTGAATGACGAGAGCACGAAGAAGAAAGGCTCTGTGTGAGTGGCTGGCCCGTGGAAGAAATGAGAATTTACGAGAGTAACCGGTCTGTCTACTTTTTTGGTCCAACACTGCCCGATTTGACCAACTGTGTATGATTGGCTCATTTGACCGAGTACGAGTATTGCTCCCGCTGCTTCCGACGTAAGGCCTTTCTTCCCGATTTCCCAATTTGCTTTTGCTTTTTCTTTTTCTATTTTTTTTGCTGCTTTTAAAGTTTTCGGCTTTGTTCTGCGGCCTTCTTTTTTTTCGCCGGCTTTTCACCGATAGCACAGCTGAGCAGCTTGACTCGATGATTACTAAATTATACAGTACAAACTACACACTACTGGATATGGAGGCTCTACATCTGTCGATCACGGTTTTGCCCGATTCCAGCTTGACTACACAAACTCGCCGCGTTCAGTGGACAGAATAAATCGACAGACTTTGCTTTGCCAACAGCTCGATTCTTCTGACAGTATTTCGACAACCGGTGGTTGGGGTTGGCTCTGACTCTGGAAAGTTCCAGACCAAAATACAAGTGCGGGGCAGACCAGCCAAACCATTCACTCTGACCATCCTAGCACCCTCTTGACTCACACATGCAAGTTGTTTTGAATGCAAGTCTGTGTGCCTGAGCATGATCCTGTGCGTGCTTATGCCGAGTGGAATCTTTGAGCATGTTGACAAGATCGAGTCGTGTAACTACTCAAGAGGTGGTGGCACAAACAAACGCTAACTTACTCCGCGTTCCGAGTCGTATTTTCAAGCAGAGCAGAGCGGTGGAGAGTAGAATGTGTGAGTGTGTCGCTTCTTCCGAATTGCCGTTTTCAATCAACACTTTTCTTCTCCACTCACACCATCTTCATTCTTGCTTCCCTGATCACCACATCGAAACACTCACTTTATTCAAAATGGTATGTGATCCACACTTCTATCAGTGCTGCCAAGTTGGTGCTTTGGTCTCCATACCCACTTGATCGACAAACTGACATCAACTTGACTCAACACGACCATCATTCCAACTTGCACAACGCCCACTCGGCCCACTCGGCTTCCGACTCTTTCACTCAATGCAGGCCACTCAATCTACCATTCGCTCGATCAAGTCGGTCGTCCCCCTTCTCGACCGCGTTTTGGTCCAGCGATTCAAGCCCGAGACCAAGACCTCCTCAGGTCTCTTCCTTCCCTCCTCCGCTGCTTCCTCTCCCCTTCCTGAAGCTAGCGTCATCGCCACCGGCCCCGGTGCCCCCGACAAGGACGGCAAGATTGTCCCCACTTCCGTCAAGAACGGTGACAAGGTCCTCCTTCCCAGCTGGGGTGGCAACTCGATCAAAGTCGGCGACGACGAGTACCTCCTCATTCGTGACTCGGAGATCCTCGCCAAGATCACCGAGTAAAGCACCAGCGCGCATATGGTTCCATAAAAAAAAAGCACATACAGTAAACTGCACTCTTCCTCCTCTGTAACACCAGCATAGGCCAACTCTCATACCAGCATTCATTGTGTTGGAAGAAGCGGCTTGACCTTGAAATCACACCTTTTCAGCATATCACATATCACTCGCAAATACGGCCTTTTTCTTTTGCGTGACAATCTCGGATCAGCCGACATCAGCAGCATTCTCGTCTATAAAAGAAAAGAAGAAAAGGATGGCGAGATTGGCATTTCAGTAATGCACTCACTTGTGGCCCGTATCAGCAGTCGCTTTCGTAGGCGAAGAAACGGTCTCTGCACCGCTCGAACCCGTTCCCTGATTTCCACTACCAGCATTACCCGGAACCCCCATGAGATGTCGACTCACCGCAGCCAATCCTCCAAAAGCACCCGTCTCCAATCCTCCCACCACACCTACGAATGACCCTCGTTTGCTCGCTCCCATCATTGTCGGTCTGCTTGATGGTGCTTTCTCCCCTCCCGGCCCTGTGCTGCTTCTGTCTTTGGCCTCTTCGCCTGCCCCGGTCTCTCTCTTAGCCCCTTGGTGAGTCGCGTCCGCATTGTCCTCGACTGACTTGCTTGCCTCGTCATAGGCTTCACGTGAGATCGCGTTGAGCGAAGTCGTCTTGAGCGCTCCGGCCAGCGAAGCACCCATCCAAGCCAATAGATTGGCCGCAAATGCCGGAGCTGATCCCCCTTCGCTCCCTCCCTTCTTTGCCTTGTTGCTACCCACGAGTTGAGATTGTGAAAGGTCTGGCCAGGGATCGTTCAACACTGCCACCGAGCGATGCAGTCCCAATCCTAGATTCTCCTGTGCTTTGTTCTCCTCTCCTTCTCTAGCCCCCTTCAGCCGCCTAGCGTGCCTTTCGATCGAAAGCGCCCCTCCCGGCAACTCGGCCTTCTTCACCGCAACAACCAATTGCGTGCGGAAACGATTCGCAAATCCAGGGAGCATCGCCGTACCACCCGACACTAGGATACTCTCACACATGACCCTACGCAAATCAATCGGCAGCTTGGCAATCGCTGAAACAGTCATCTCGATCAGCCCAGGATCCCCTTCATCATCGTCGCCTACCTCGAAGAGTAGCTCTGCTGCCCGCTCGCGTACCCACCCCGGTATAGCGATGACGCCTGAAGTAAAGATCTTAGCAGAGCCGCTGGTGAAAGCCGAGGCTGAAGTTGAGGCTGGGGCGGAGACGCTCTGGATGAGAGAGGCTGTGCCGTGGGGGTCGATCGAGTTGGGAGAGACGGCAAATGTGAACGGTGTTGCGGTGGATGTGGAAGTGTACTTTTGGCGGATGGATTGTGCTGCCTCGGCCTTGGCTTCGTCGGATACCGCGTGAGAGTCTGATGGTTCACTCTCCAGGACAGAGAAGAGCTCTTCCAGTCCGTGTAGATTTGGATCGTATGGGCCGACGAACAGCGCCTTCGCCTTGATCTGTTCCAGTCGGTCGTACGTGAGCATTGCTGGATCGATTGGGTGCGTTCTCTCCTTCAACGGTTTTGCAGAGTCCTGCAGGCTCGTCTGTGCCGCGACAAACTTTCCATACTGCAACAACAACCGTTTCAACCTCGCATTGAGCCTCTTCCCCGCCCTAGCACTCGCCATCGTATAACTCGTCAGCGGTCTTCCATAATACACCGGCATCAGTGTCGACTCCAAGAACCCGACCTCGAGCACCAACCCTGTGATCCTCCCCACCGCCAACAGACTCAATAAAGGTGCTGGAACAAACGACACCGACGGCACCTGCAGATTGTTGAACAGCACTTTGCAGATCATCTCCTTGATCGAGGTGGGCAGCATGGGATTCTCTGCTATGATCACTTTCCGCTGTTTTGGATCGACCATGAGATGCTGCGTGAAGGCGGTTCGGAGGAGCTGTGTCAGCTGAGCCAGTACTAGGGCTCGTTTGCCTCGTCGGAGCTGGTCGTCGGGACATTGTTCAAAGTCGAGATCCCACAGAGTGTCGCCGACGCTGTATGGATCTGAAGTGGAAGAGGATGTATCGAGACGGAGATAGGAGGTGGAAGGTTGAGAAAACGACACCGAAGGAACGATGGCTCGTGGTCGAGGCTCGCCGCTGAACCCAAACTTGGAGTATCTGCTGCCAATGTCGAGCACGATTCTGTCCTCAGTGCCAAAGAGCGAGTGCCGGCGAGTTACACCAGAGTAGGCAGAGTAGGCTTGCTGTGAGGTGAATGAGGTACCTGCGCCTGTCGTTGCGCTTGAAAGGTAGGCTGAAGAAGAGGACCGATTGGCAGATGCATTTGTGCTGGTGCGCTGGAACGAAACCTTGCGACCTTCGGAGGCGGATGGGGTGCTTGAAGCAGCTGCCGAGTCTTGCTGTGTGGCGCTCGACATGGCGTTCAAGGTGCTGCTGTGGCCACAGAGAAGACCACACAGTGATGGAGGACGATGAACAGAAGTCAGGATCACACGTGTCGGTGTCAGAGACCAACACTCTTCGACACTTTGCTTCCAATTTCGCGTGTCCCACTTTTGATGCACAGCGGTTAAAGAAGCACGAGTGGCCTGTGCCAAAATTTGCTCAGTTGGACCTCCACCTTCTTACTCTTGCTGCCACTCCGCATCTTGTCCTTGCTTCCTTCTTCACCTTCTCGACCTCTCTGTCGATCGCCATACAGCTTGTCATCGCCTTTTTTACCCTAGCACATTGGTTCCCATCGGAACCCACCATCACTGCAAACAAGCCGCGCGCTGCCAACAACATGTCGAGCGTCGGCATAGACCCGCTACCTCAAACGGATTCGTCCATCACCAACCAACGTCCTTCGGCGCATACACAACGGTATGACCGACAGCTCCGCCTATGGGCATCCTCAGGACAGTCATCGCTAGAGAAATCACGCATCCTCGTCATTGGGGCATCAGCACTATCGGCACAGATACTCAAAAACTTGGTGCTGCCAGGGATCGGATCTTTTGTGCTACTGGACGAGGCCATTGTCAACGGCGCCGATCTGGGCGTCAACTTTTTCTTGCAGCCGGGACAGAGTGAAGGGAAATATGCGGCCGAAGAGATGTGCCGCCTGCTCGCAGAGATGAATACGAGTGTCTCTGCCGAAGCCAAGCTCGAGAACCACGCTTCGCTCCTACAGTCGGATCCCAACTACTTTGCCAGCTTCACAGTGGTCATCTCGGTCAATCAGACACGGTCGTTCGATCTGGCACTCTCTGAAGCGTTGTGGTCGCTGCAACCACCATCGCCTCAGGTCCCTTTGCTCCGTGTTCGTAGTGCAGGTATGCTGGCGCAGATGCAGATCAGCCTGAAGGAGCTTGGCATCATCGAAACTCATCCAGACAGCGTCGTCGATCTCAGAATCACTCGGCCCTTCCCTGAGCTGGTCGATCTAGCACGGCAATTCGATCTCAACACCACCGACACGATGGAGCACAGCCACATCCCCTTCCCCGTCATCCTCATCAACAAGCTCGCCGAGTGGCAGTCAACAAACGACGGCAAGCTGCCCACATCCAAAGACCGTGATGCGTTTGTCAAGTCGATCAACGCATCTCGACTCGCGGGCAACCCCGATGCAGAGAACTTTGACGAAGCTGTTGCTGCACTGGGCAAGCATCTGTGGCGACCTTTGGCATCAAACGGTATCGGCGGAGGTGGCGTGCCGGACGATGTAAAGGCCATGTTCCAGGATGCTGCCTGTAATGACATTACACCATCGTCGATCAACTTTTGGATCCTGGTGCGGGCATTGCGCGAGTTTGTGGCAGCATCGCCGACGCAGTCTCTGCCCTTGTCGGGATCGGTGCCAGACATGAAAGCGACTTCTTCGGGATACATCAAGCTGCAGAATACATATAGGAGCAAGGCTCTGCAAGATTTGGAGCAATTCCAGCAGCTCGTATCGCAAGTCTGCGAGGCAGCTGGTGTGGAGGGCAAGATCGCAGATGAAGAAGTCGAGGCGTTTGTCAAGCACGCAGGTTACTTGAAGTTGATCCGAGGACGCAGCGAGCAGCAGAGAAGCCAAGAGCCAAACCAGGAAGCGGCGATGCTCGCCTTTATGGATCCAGTCAACCCATGCACATTCCAACATCACATTTCTTTTGCGGCAGCCGACCAATTCCTCGAACAGCATGGTCGATATCCTGGCACCCGTGACAGTCACTCATCGCCATCTGCTACCTCGGCACCCACATCCTTCACCTCAGAGTCAGATGGATCACCAGACCACCGACGAGTAGCTAAACGTCAGAAATCGGAGACTCCCACAGGAGAGACCGAGATCAACAGCCTCGATGTCAAGATGCGCGACGCTGCCGCTCTCACCGGAGACGCAACCAAGGATGAAGAGGAACTGCTGAAGCTCGCCAAGACGATTGCTTCGACCAAATTCAACATTGGCGAAGATGGGGACGAGTGGGACAAGATTCAGGATAGTGTCAAGGAATTGGTGCGTTCGGGCGATGCAAGTCTGCCTCCGACGACGGCACTGTTGGGAGGAGTGGTAGCACAAGAGGCGATCAAGCTGATTACCAAGCAGTATGTGCCGGCGGACAACACGGTGATCTATGACGGTATTCAGCAGGCTATTGGTGTGTTTAGACTTTAGAGCGAGCGATTCGAGCAATCTCGAAGCCACCCATACTCGATTTGAGAAGTATCTGTGGTTTGAAAGCGAGATGGACAGTGGTGGTCGTATGAGCGTCTTGTGGGCCGACATTCTTAAATTGTTAGATCCTGACTAATACAATCGGGGGCACGTGATACAAAACAACGATGGCAAGAGCTCTCTTTGAGTTTTGGCTGGGACGCGTACTTGAACAGCTGCTGTCGAGCGGGCGCGCGTGTTGGTCTTTGGTGAATTCATAGCGAAAGAGTTTTGAGGCGGACGCACGCTCTCTCTCTCTAAAAGAAAAAAAAAGGGAGGCTGCAAAGAGCAACACAGAACAACACTACTCTAGCCGTCAACTCAGCCTCGGTCACGATCAGACAAAGCTTGACTTTGTCTTTCACCAGCCAACCATCAACGACCACTCACATCGACCAAGGACATAGAACCAGACCATGAACACAATCATTTACTCGTAGGACTGGGTCTTCTTCACATTACCATTCACCAGCGGCAACACCGCCAACCGCGCAAAACCTCTTGAAGCTAGCTACGCTCCCACTCTACCCAACTCTGCCTAGCAACCGCACCATCCATCCGTGCCTCGAAATCAGATAAGGACAGCACGTTCCTGCTGTTCTTGAGAGCTGTCTCACTGACCGCACCTACACATTCACACAACCTCGATCAACTCTGAAGAAACACCAAGATGCGTATCGAGGAACTCATCATCGACGGCTTCAAGTCGTATCCTGTGCGAACGCACGTTTCCGGCTTCGATGCATCCTTCAACGCCATCACCGGTCTTAACGGTTCCGGTAAATCCAACATTCTCGACTCGATTTGCTTCGTGCTCGGTATCACCAACCTGACTGCTGTCCGAGCCAGCAACCTCCAGGATCTCATCTACAAGCGAGGTCAAGCAGGTATCACCAAGGCTTCCGTCACCATCGTCTTTGACAACACAGACCGCAGCAAGTCGCCCGTCTCTTTTGAAAACTGCCCCCAGATCACCGTCACACGTCAGATCGCCATGGGAGGCCTCAGCAAGTATCTCATCAACGGACACAAGGCCACCCAGCAGGCCGTCCAGAACATGTTCCAGAGCGTCCAGCTCAACATCAACAACCCCAACTTCCTCATCATGCAAGGAAAAATCACAAAGGTCCTCAACATGAAGCCAGCAGAGATTCTCTCCATGATCGAGGAGGCCGCAGGAACGCGCATGTTCGAGGACCGCAAGGACAAGGCCCTCAAGACCATGTCCAAGAAAGATCAGAAGGTCAAGGAGATCACGGCTCTGCTCGAAGAAGAGATCACGCCCAAGCTCGACAAGCTTCGAGAGGAGAAACGCTCGTTTCTCGAATACCAGAAAGCTAGCACCGAGCTCGACCGACTCACACGTCTCGCCAAAGCATACGAGTGGCAACAGTGCTGCGCCAAGTTTGAAGAGAAGAAGGCGCTCTTTGACCAAAAGGCGCAAGAGATCCAGGATCGTGAGGATGAAGCAAAGGCACTCAAGCGTCAGATCGAGAGCATCGAAAAAGAGCTCGCCCAGATCGAAAAGAAGAAGGAGGCCGAAATGACCAAGGGCGGCAAGCTTCAGGCACTCGTCAACCAGAGTAAGGAACTCCAGCACGATCTTGTCAAGCGCAAGACCAACGTTGATCTCAAGATGGGCTCGGTCGAGGAGGAGCGCAAGAAACTCCAGGCGGATCAGGCTTCCCTCGAGGCGTTGCATCAGACCCTCAAAGAAAAGGAGGATGCTATTGCAGAAATGTCTGGCTCCTTCTCCAAGCTCAAAGCCGACTATGATGGTGCCGTGGCCGACGTCAACAAGCAGGACGAGCTGTTGCAGACCTTGCTCACCGGTATGACATCCTCGTCCAAATCAAAGGGCGGCGAGAGCTCAGCAGGTGGTTACATGGGTCAGATCGCGGCGGCCCGCGCTGACGAGACCGCGGCAAGCACAGAGATCGAGCAGTCCAAGCTGCGAATCGGTCATCTCGAGAAGGAAGTCAAGCAGAAGGAGCCGCTCGCCAAAAAGGCCCAGAAGGACGCCGCTGGTCTCATGAGCGAGCTCGAGTCATCTCGTGCCGCCGTACAGCAGCTGCAAGCACACATGGACAAGCTCGGCTGGGACGATGAAAAGGAAAAGTCGTTGCTCCAGTCCAAAGCCGAGTGGAGTCGACGCATTTCGGACCTGCTTGAGCGCAAGGAAGGCCTCAAGTCCAAGTTGGCTGGCATGGACTTCCAGTATTCGGACCCTGAACCCAACTTTGACCGATCGCGCGTCAAAGGTCTTGTAGCTTCGTTGATCCAACTCGACCAGGACAAGCACAAGTACTCGACAGCCCTCGAGATCTGCGCCGGTGGTCGACTGTACAATGTCGTAGTCGAGGACGAGAAGGTGGGATCCCAGCTGTTGGCAAAAGGCCAGCTCAAGAAGCGTGTCACCCTCATCCCGCTCAACAAGATCAACGCATTCGTAGCCAGCGCCGAAAAGGTGGGTGCCGCGCAGAGAATCGCCCCAGGCAAGGTCGATCTCGCCCTGACGCTTGTCGGGTACGACGATGAGGTCAGCCGTGCAATGGAGTATGTCTTTGGCAACACTCTCATCTGTGCTGATGCAGCTACGGCCAAGCGTGTTACCTTTGACAATGCAGTGCGCATGAAGTCGGTGACGCTCGACGGTGATGTCTACGATCCAGCAGGCACGCTCTCTGGTGGCTCCAAGCCCAACTCTGGTAATGTTCTCGTCAAAATGCAAGACCTCATCAAGATCGACAAGGCGCTCAAGGAAGCCAAGCTCGACCTCGGCAAGGTCGAGTCGCAGATTCAATCGGCCAAAACTCAGATGGCATCCTTCTCGAAAGCCAAGCGTGACCTCGACCTCAAGCGTCACCAGGTTACACTGCTCGAATCGCAGATCAGCGGTTCCAACGCTACTAGGATTATCGGCGAGGTCGAAAAGGCGAAAGCATCCATTGCTGAGCTCAAGGAAGCCATCGATGCCGCCAAGCAGCGCCAACAGGACGCCAGCAAGGAAGCCAAGCGACTTGAAAAGGAGATGGAAGAATTTGACAAGAATAAGGATTCCAAGCTCGACCAGCTCAAGGCCGAGATCAAGCGCAAGAAGGCCGATCTGCAGAAACGAAGTGGTGAGATCAAAGCGCGTCAAGGTGAGGTGCGGACGTTGGAGCTGGAGCTCGAACAGACGCGTGCTGAGATCACAGCGTGCGAGAAGACCATCAGCGAGGGCGAACGTGCCATCAAGAAGGTCGAAGCCGAACTCGCCGAGATGCAAGCCAAGCTTGAAGAGCTGCAAGCAGATGTCGAGAAAGTCGAAGCGAAGTTGACGCAAGAGCGAGCGACGCTTTCTGGCTACGACGATGAGCTTGCTGCGCTTCGAAATGCGCAAAAGTCCAAGAAGCAAGAGATTGCTGACGGTGCACTGGCGATCAAGCAGCTCTCGCACGACCGCGAGAAGCTCGAGAACGACGTTGGCGCATTCCAGAAGTCCATTCAGCAGCTCGAAAACCAATTCGAATGGATACAGTCCGAACAGCGCTTCTTCGGTCAAGCAGGCACCGTATACGACTTTGCCAAGCACAACATGGGCGAGGTTCGCAAACGATGCAAGAAGCTAGAAGAGACACAGATGGGCATGCGCAAGAAGGTCAATCCCAAGGTTCTGTCCATGATCGAAGGTGTCGAGAAGAAAGAGTCTACGCTCAAGACCATGTTGTCCACCGTTCTGAAGGACAAAGACAAGATCGAGGATACCATTACCGAGCTGGACCGCTACAAACGCGACGCCCTTCAAAACACATGGGAGAAAGTCAACGCCGACTTTGGATCGATCTTTGGCGAGCTTCTTCCGGGCAACTATGCCAAGCTCCAGCCTCCCGAGAATCAAGATCTGACCCAGGGTCTCGAAGTCAAGGTCCGTTTGGGCACGGTATGGAAGCAGTCTCTCACCGAGCTTTCGGGTGGTCAACGCTCCTTGATCGCTCTGAGTCTCATCATGAGTCTACTCCAATTCAAACCGGCCCCAATGTACATCCTCGACGAGATTGATTCAGCTCTCGATCTCAGTCACACCCAACACATCGGCCAGTTGTTCAGAAACAGATTCAAGGGGAGTCAGTTTATCGTCGTTTCGCTCAAAGAGGGTCTCTTCACAAATGCAAACGTGCTCTTCAGGGCAAGGTTCAGAGATGGTACCAGTTTGGTGGAGCGTACGGTGAATGCGAATAGGACTACAGCGGGGGATGATGCGATCATGATGATGGGCGATAAGGAGAATGTGAATCCTCAGAATGGCAAGAAGAGAGGTGCTAAGGGGAGTGCGGCTAGTGGGTCGGGTGGGAGGTTGGTGGCTACCTAGAGAAAGGGGCAAATACCAAGGTCCATCTCGAAGCTGCTAGATACTGGAAACCTCGACCACATCCCTATTCTTGACCCAGACCTGCTTTGTTGACCAGTCTGTCGTGATGCTAACCGAATCTATGTATTTCTATCTCTGCCCTGCGTCAACGTTTAATCTATGGATAGTGAGCCGAACCGAAACCCAGAAGCTAGACCCCACAATGTGAGACGATACAAGATGCTATGTTAATCTTATTGCGGTTCATCGGTCACTATGTGAGAAACTGTTCTCTATCAACTCTGTTTTGATTGTAAATTCCAGCATAGGCTCGAAGCAGATATAGAACTGTTTCTACCCTCTCTCTCGTCCATCTCAGAACCTTGCATCTGCATCGAGGGTTTGCACTCTGCGAATGTACTTTTATCTCCGCCATCTGTCAAAAATGTCATCGTATGGCTTCGAGCCAGAACCGATGATCCCTACACTGCGGGAGTATCTTAGGTGCTGTATGGATCTGATCAGAGTCTAACGCCGTCGAAAGGGGAGCTGGGGCGGGGATTGACAAGCGATATCGCCGTTGTGGGTGGATTTTCTTTATTCGCCCTTGATGTTAGAGTTTGACCCTTACGAAAAGGGTTCACCTCGACAGGCCGGATTTTACACGCGTATCCCCGACACCTTGGCACGGACGGACGAGGTTGGAAATGAGATGCCAAACAGTGCCGCATAATGGACATCTTCATTGCCGCTTTGGCTTTTAGTCTTCGGTGATACTTTTCATTTGCCATCCAACACCTTCCTCTCTCATAAGGTATATTAACAGCCTCTTTTGATGTTGATGCCTTCTTCCACAGCTCCAACAACAAACAACAACAGCATTACAACTGAAACCAGTAGTACCAGTAGCAAGATCGTCCTCTCACTCATCGTTGGACTTTTGGCAATCATCTATTATTTCTCCCCCTTTACATACAAGATCCCCACCGCGATTGCTTTGATTTCAACTTCAACCTCAACATCAACCCCTCTTTCAACCATGACATCTTCAGCCGCAGTTCAAGCCGCCAAGCTAACCATCACTCCTCGTCGATGGCACAATCGTGGCCATGCTGATCATGGATGGCTTAAAACCTTCCATACGTTTTCGTTTGCCTCCTATTACGATCCTGCCCACATGCAATTCTCCAACCTTCGCGTGATTAACGAAGATCGCGTTGCGCCTGGCACTGGTTTCGGCACGCATCCGCACCGCGAAGCCGAGATCTTCTCCGTCGTCCTCGGTGGCTCACTCGAACACAAGGATTCTATGGGAAACACTGAAATCCTCCAACGCGGTGATGTTCAATTCACCTCTGCTGGCACTGGCATTCGTCACAGCGAGAAAAACGGAGGCAAAGACGAAGTTCATTTCCTCCAAATCTGGTACACTCCAGACGTCTCTGGTTTACCTCCAAGATACTACACTACCCATGCAAGTGACGAAAGTAAAAGGGATACCCTTAAAACGCTCATCAAACCAATTAGCACTTTTACCCCCGAACAAGCAAACAAAACTGGCCTCTTGCCACAAGGTTCCCCAATCCCTTCCTATAGTACACTGGTAACTCGTACTTCGATTTTGTCACCAGGCAAAAAGGTAACCCATATTTTGGGCCAAGATTCAGCAGCCAAAAATGGTGATGAGAGATGGATGTATATTCACTTGGCTCAATTGAGCGGTTATAAGGATCCTGATTTCGCAGAAATCGGCATCAAAGGTGAAGCCCAGATTACTTTTAGCGATGGACAGGGTAAACATGTAACTTTGAACGAAGGTGATGGTGCTTATATTAAGGGTGGAAAGGCTGGTGATGGTGTAGAGATTACAAGTACAGGAGGTAGGGAGGCTGAATTTGTACTCTTTGATCTTCAACCTCAGAACGGCGGTGGACTTTGGTAAAAAAGAAACAAAAAAGAAAAGGAGGATGCATATGAATGCACATAACTTTTGTTCGAGCAAGATGTACATGTACCATAAAGCTTGACCAGCATTGAAAAAAAAAAACAAAAATCTAAACAGTATCACATTTTTTATAGTACTCTCAAACTGATGTACAGTACTGTATAAATCTTGATACATCTTGAAAGATATACATATGTTGTTGATCGTTTATCAAAAGGGAACCTTTGATCGAAAAACTCTTTCAACTGACCTTACCGGTAGCACAACACCCCAACCAGATAATTTATCCATCACAATCCCATTGCACCCTTACAGTATGTGTGATATTCCCGCCTTCCCTTGGAGAAACATTGATTTTAGATATAAATAACCGGATCAACCAACCTATTCAACCTTCTAACTCTAGAACGAAGTAAATGTTTTGCTTTCCATCTTGCGATTTTAGCCCTCTGTCGTTGATCAAGAATCAACTTTTCCTTTTCTTCACCTTGTTGATTCAAACCTTTTTGATTCCCACCTTTTTCTTCACCTTGATCCTTTCCACTCTGGGACCCTTCCCGATCTTGTAACAGAGTAGCATACTCTTCCATCTCACCTTTGCATCTAGATTCAAAATCAAACCTTTGACCTCGACTAAACAATTTCACTTGCCCATCAATATCCTGCTTTACACTCTCCCGATCTACCAAGATATACTTTACTGAAGAATTACCATAACTCTCATAAAATGCATCTAATAAAATCTCCTCCATGATTCTTCTCAAACTTCTCGCCCCCCCTCCTCCTCCTCCTCCACCACCACTGCTTTCAGAAGAGCAGGAAAAAGAAGAAGAAGAAGAAGAAGAAGAAGTTCCCATAGCCCGATGTACAACCTCCTCAACAGCCCCCGGAGAAATGTACAACTCGATCCCGTTCAACTTGAATAAACTCGTATACTGATCCACCAAACTGTTTTTAGGCTCCGTCATGATTCGTACCATATCGGAGAAGCTTAAAGGTTGAAGGACTACGGAGACGGGTACTCGACCTATGAATTCAGGGATGAGACCGTAGGATTCCAAATCGGTAGGTTCGAGTTTCGATAGTAGTTCGGTTTGTGTGAGATCTTCGGTTGAGTTTTTGGGCAAAACAGAAGAAGAAGAAGAAGAAGAAGTGGAAGAAAGGGTGTTTGCTGGAGGTGCTGGAGGAGATGAGGAAGGTCGAGTAGAGTTGGTATGAGAAAGCCTTTTACGAATCACCTCTTCAATACCGACAAAAGCTCCCGAAAGGACAAAGAGGATCGAGCTCGTATCGACGCTGAAACTTGTCGGTTGCGAAGACGGCGATGAACCATGATAAGCTGTTGGAGATCCTGCCGCGGCCGTCTGCCCCCTCGTCGTCGTATTACGGTTATTGTACCAAGGGCCTAAACCTCCCACTGCTTCCCGACCATCCTTATCCCTTTGTTGCTGTTGCTGTTGCACCAATGTAGCACTATTTCTATCCCCATTCGCCGCCGCCGCCGCCCCATTCTTGTCCGAAATCTGAATCGTCGTCCCCTCCAACATCCTCAACAATGCCTGTTGCACCCCTTCCCCACCTACATCCTTTCCTCCTCCTCCCCCACCTCCCCCTACCCCACCACCACCACCACCACCGGCAGCACCGTTTTTACGAAGCTTATCAATCTCATCAATACAAACAATCCCCCGTTGGGCCTTATTCACATCCCACCCTGCTTGCACCAGCAACCGTTGGATGATCGACTCTACATCTTCGCCTACGTATCCAGCCATCGTCAAAGGGGTCGCGTCAACGTGGACAAAGGGTACGTCGAGTGCTTGGGCTAAAGTGCGTAGGAGGAGTGTTTTACCGGAACCAGAAGGGCCGAGGAGGAGGATGTTGGATTTTTCGAAAAAGGGAAGATTGCCTGGGGTCGTGGAGAGGAAAGACGAAGAAGAAGAGGAGATAGAGGGGAAGTTTGGTGGGGTTTCAAGTTTGCCCGATGGTGGTAGCTGAGCAGAAGCTGAAGCAGTGGAACCGGCACCTGGAGAAGCAGAGGTCGCTACTATAGGCGAAAAGGCCGCCCCACTAGTAGATGTCGCCAAATTACCAGAGCTAGTGGCAGCTAATCGCTCACGAGCCAACTTCAAGGCCCTCTTGGTCCTTTCCTCCGCCAACCCTGCCGCATACGCAGCACGTTCTTGTGGCGATTCCCACTTCTTTGCCGCCTCCTCTTCATCCACCTCCGCCCTACTTTGCCCGCGAACAGATTTGGCTCCTCCCTCAGCACTCGCAGTACGAATGGTATTGGACGAGAAATAAAGCGGCTCATCCTGACCAAACACTCCGATCTTGGCACCTCCCCTCCCCTTCGCGTCTTGATCAGTGGCGGGAGTGAAGTCGGACAGCACGGCTTCATGCATCCGACTAGCCGCTTCTGCCAGCAGGGTATTTTCCTTTTCGCCCGCAGAGAGCTGCTTACGCTGCTGCTCTAGTTGAGAGCTTGCCTCCTCTGCCGGTGTCTTGGCTGGCACACGGCGCGGGGGAGCATCTGAGGTTGTGCATGTTGATAGGTCGTCGCCGAACTTGGGTACGATACCCGTTTTGTAGCCTCGTGGAGCAGTGTCGTCTTCGACGATGGCACTTGGCCCACCAGCGTTGACCAACCATTCTCGCTCGCTGCGACCAAACATGAGGTTTCGTGTTGCTTCGCCGTGCGGATCGCGCAACCTTTCGGCGTTGCGTTGTTCTTTAATCGTTTGATCTGCTTTCCAGCTCTCTGCAATCGATATCGCTTTATCTCTATCTGGCGTTTCAGGCCGTTTCAACTTGCCCAACCGCAACGAGCGAGAAAAACTTTCTGACACTCCTCCTGCAGTCAACCCTTTGCCTCCTTCTTTTGATCTTGCATCCACTGAATCGGTGGTATTTGCGCTTTCTCCCAATTCTCGTTCTTCCTGCCGTTGTTGTTGTTGTTGCTGAGCCATCCTTTCCTCCTCCTCCTGCTGCTGTTGCTGTTGTAGTTGCTCCTGAAGCCGCAGCTCAGCCTCCTCTTTCATCCGCTGGTTGCTAGCCACCCGCAAGTAGTGATTCCAAACGCCTACAGCGAGAACTTTTTTCGCTCGTGTTTGACCTACAACGTACGTGTCTAGATACTTGACCAGTGATCGAGGGCTGATGGAAGGAACATCCGATAGCAAAGTGGCATGAGCGGATGTTGGGGAGTGATAGGAGCCTGTTGTGTTGCTGTGATTTCTGCTACTACTGGTGATGCTGCTGACCAGGCGGAAGTGTATTGTTGGGCTGCGGGGGATTGGAGCCGTTGCTGATTGAGAAGGAAGTTGATGTGATGGTCTGGAAGTGATGGGGCGATGGTAGGTCGTGCTGATGCTAGCCAGTCTCACAGCTGAAGAAGAGGTATGCGCCCGGAGGACTGAGCTGAAACCCATACGGTTGGCCCTTATTCTCGGCAGCATGATTGCCACCCTTTCTCCAGAGAGCAATACGACGATCGAAAACCGGTTTCTGTTGCAATAGGAACGAGATCAAGGGAAGAAAAAAGGCTTTTCGATCGAGCGAGACCTCTTCTGGCCACCCCTCTTGGTAAGATAAGAAACTGCGTGTATGACTCGACGTCGATAAGTCCAGCTTTGTTTTCGACTTGATGCTGCTGAAACTGCGACAAATGTTGGATATGGCCCTCCGCTACACGGCTTGAACCTTTCTTCTGTATTCGTAATCGTGTGTCGAAAAGGCGAGATGGTTGCGATGATGGAACAGTGGTCAGTGCATAATGTGGACAAGGTAGCGTGACCATAAAAGGATGTGCGGGGTTCAAAGCCGGAAATCGCCGCACTTTTGACTCAGCCTGGCTCGAACGCGTCCTCTAGCAGCTGCAGCTGCAGGGTTCCCTTTTTCAACCCCACACTCTCGCCGTTTTCTCTCCGAGTTTTTACCCAAAATCCTCGCAACTTCTCACTCGCACACATCATCCTTCCCTCCTAAGACACAAACGCACGATCCTAGAAAGATACATAGAGAAACCATTGCGAGGTGTGTGTGCTGGATGCGACTACTAAAACATGACATGAATAAACCTTTGCTTGATCTTTCCCATACAAACCATCGTCATCGGCTGGTATGCTTATCATAGCTTCAGCTCTTGCAAAATGCGCTTGGCAAGCATCTGATACTGCCAAGGATTTCCACCGACCCTTCGGAACTGCAGCCCGTTGACACCCAACAGCAGGGGTACTTTGACGACAAAAATCTCGAACCGAACTGCCAGCTCGGTCGCCTGGGCGGCGTTCATCGTCTTTGCAGTGACCGTTCCGCCTCCTCCCACGATGGGCGACATTATGGACTGGTCGCCTGCGCCAACGCCACCATCACCGCTGGTGGCGCTGGTGTCGAGCATCAGGTTGGAATCGCGCGATCCGGAAGGGTGTAGCATCGAAGTTGCCCCCATGGAGTCTGCTCGTTGTCTGGGCGACATGGTAAGCAGCGATGGTTTCGAGGGGGTTTTGGGTGGCAGTGTGGGGGAGGATGATGGTTCACCGCCTCGAACGGTGGCGTTTTCCGCATTCATGAAGGCAGCGTTGCTGGTGAGAGAAGGTGTACGACTGCGCACCGTTCCACTGGCTGCTGCAGTATTGCCAATGCTGTCCGCCACAGAACCCTCCTTGCGCTTGTCCTTGCTCCTTCCGGAAACAAACGACAGTCGGCTGGGCTTCCGCTTAGGCTGCCTACTGTTCTCTTCCGACGTAGGCGAGCGCTCGGCCGCCTCAGCCTCTGCCGCAGCAGCGGCAGCCATCATCTCGAGCGGAATCCTGGCATTGCCTCTACCCATCGAGTCTGATCCCGAAAAGTCCAGACTGGGGAGGTGAACGCACTCGTAGCCACCGCGAATCTCGCGGTACTGCACGCCGATGCGATCGAGCACTTTGACGAGCGATGCATGGATGACAGTGCGTGGCTTGGTCGACGTCGTCTGCACGCTGAAAAGGCCTTTGAGGAAGATCGGCTTGGAGCTGCCCTCGCTTGCTGCAGCGCCGTTTGGCTGTGTAGCGGAGCCTCCGGGTGAAGTAGCACCTCCACCGAAGCGGCGGCGTGACGTGAGCGCTGGTAGCACTTCGGCCTGTCCTGGGGTGGAAGGCCCCATCCAGCCATTCCCAGAATTGCTCGGGCTGATCTGCTGCGAAGGCGACGTCTGGCCGCCCTGTCGTCCCGCTGCATCGGCTTCACCAGGCGCACCGAACATGTTGAGAGGTGCACTGGTCGACATGGTCATACCCGTGCTCGGCCGCCTGCCTGCGTTGGCTGCATTCGACTTGGGCGACATCGATAGACCAGCGGCACGACCCACAGAAGCAGCACCCATCGACACTTCCCGCACATTGCGGGCATTGGCACGCGAAGTAGGCATATCGCCCAGCGTGCCTGAACGGCGGACCGAGGTTCCATTGCCAAGTGGCACATTCTCGTCGTGGGTGGCCAGATGCTCCTCCGCCTCCTCGTATTCATACGCATCCACATCGGCAGCGTGGTCGGCTTCCTCGACACCGCTCAAAGCCATATGAGCGCTGCCTCGTCGTTGCGACTGTGGTGTGCCGCTGAGCAGCATGCCACCCGTGCTCATCCTGCTCTGCTTTTTGCGCTCTCGTGCCTCAGCATCCAGCGGCTGCGACGGCGAGCGGCTCATGAACGAGCTGAAGCGACGCGCAAGCGTAGCACCATAGCCCAGCGTCGAGCTCGTATTGGCAGCAGCAGGAGCTGGCGACGACGTAGCGGTACCTGCCTCCGACTTGGTGGGCGTGTTGATGATGTGCGAAGCTCGCTTGTCCGCACGTGCGGGCGATATGGTCGACATCCTCCTTGCGTCTACTGTGCCCGCTTCGGATGCTGCCGTGACGCTAGGCTCGGCACCTGCACCTGAAGCGCGCCCAGCTGCAATTGCGGCCGCAGCAGCGGTCGAAGGACGACGGGCGGTGAGACTGACGCTCCTCTTGTGGTCGTTGGCCATTGCCATGCTGCTATCTGGCACCAACATCGAATGGCGATGGTTGTGTGGAATGGCAGCCTCAGCGACGGGTGGGGCTACTGAGAAAGACTGTCGCTTGCCGGCAGTGCTGGCGGCGGGAACAGGCGTCATACCGCTGATGCTAGGAGCAAAAGCAGCTTCGCTGGGTGAAGGCAGACCCTTCTCGCGCAACGCTGCCTCCATATCGTCGGCATTGGCGCGAGCACGAGGTGGTCCAGCCATGATGCCCATCGGTCTTGACTTTTCTCGCGAGTCGAATACAGGTGTCGGCGATGCTGGCACTGGCATCATTGCTGCTGCAGGACGAGGTGGTGCAGGGGCGACGAGGGCTGCTTCTTGACGAGAAGGATCGTAGGCGCGGTTCGACACATGCGGTGCTTCAGGTACGCGAAGAGCTTCCTGAGGGATGTCGGCGGCTGTAGGCATTGCACCGGCCGAAGCGGCACGTGCGCCTGTGCCTGAGCCAACACCGGCACCTGCAGGAGGAACGGGAGGACCTGTAAGCGAGAGGTTGGAGGACGCAAAGAAAGAGTGTCCGTACAATCGCTCGCGTTCCATCTTTTCCTTGACCAAAAAGTAGATCGAGATGAGCGGATGGAAGCCGCGTGTAGGATCGAGTGGCTCTTTGCCGAAAGGCAACAGACCTGTTCCGGATCCAAGACCGTTGGAGCTGCCGTTGGCTGAACCCACCGACGAGTCATCCTTGCTGCCAAAGGCAGCTGCGAGCGGATTGCTGGTGAGCTTCTTTCGGTAGAACTCGATACCCGAGAATCGTCGCGAACCCGTCTTGGACTTGACCGTGTCGGATCCGCCAGTAGTCGAGAAGCTGCCACGAGTCGACAACCTGTTGAGAGCAGGCGAGTCGAGCGACGAGCCGCTGTTGCCAGCCATACTGAGACCGTTGAGGCTAGCAGGCAGGTTTTTGAGTTCCCAGTGGTGCAGCGAGGTTTGATAGGCTTCGCTAGTCAACACTTCCATAAGCTTGGCCGTAATGGCCTCGGGAGTACCGAATTCAAAACCGGTCATGCCCTTGATCACGTCTTGATCCAGGTTGTTGGGTCGAAGCGGTGTGCGCTCCGGGAGATGCGGGTCAGGCGCGCCGTCGTAACCTTTGACCATCCAGGGATGCGCTAGCACTTCAGCAAGCGTGGCTCGATTGGCAGGATTGGTAACGAGCATGCGCGACAGAATGTGCTTGCACTCGCCGCTGAGCCAGGCAGGATACTCGACCTGACCGCGCTTGATCTTTGCGTGTAGTGCAGGCATGCTCTGATCGTCGAAGGGCACTTTACCGCACACGAGCACGTAGAGAACGATACCGAATGACCAGACGTCGACCTCGGGACCGGTATAGACCTTTGCATTGAGCAGCTCTGGCGCGGCAAAGTAGAGCGATCCACAGAAAGTGGAGAGATGCGAGTGAGGCGAAAAGAGGTTGCTGAGACCGAAGTCGATGATCTTGATGTTTCCCGTCTTGGAGATGAGAATGTTTTCGATCTTCAAGTCACGATGCACGATGCTGTTGCGGTGGCAGTACTCGAGGGCACTGCCGATCTGACGGGCAAACTTGCGTGCGCTCCTCTCCCTGAGGCGGCCGTGGCTGATAATGTAATCGAGCATCTGACCACCGTTGACGTACTCAAAGACCATGTAGTAATGGTTGGTGTGGATCATCATCTCGCGCATACCGCAGACGTAGGGGTGATGCAGGAGGATCTGGAGCGAGCCTTCTCGAATGGTACGGATCTCCTTGGACTGATCCTTGGCAGCAGCTTTGGCCAGGAAGGAAGCTGAAGGCGGAGGTGGTTGCGGCTGCGGCTTGCCATTTTCATCCACCGCAGCTCTGGGAGATTGTGCGGCGGCCATAGAAGTGTGACGGGGAATAATCTTGATGGCCACCTTTTCGCCGTTGCCCATTTTGACACCAAGCTTGACCTTACCCATGCTTCCGGCACCGAGGGTCTTGCCTAGGGCGTAGTCACCCAAGAGACGTCGACTGCGTCGTTCGCGGTCACGGTCACGGTCGCCGCGCTCCTTTTCCTTTTCCCGTTCGCGTTCCCGTTCGCGTTCCTTTTCGCGCTCTTTCTCCTTGAGCCTTTCGCGTTCACGTTGGCGCTCCTGTTCTCGCTGTTCCTGCTCGCGAAGCTGCTGCTGCTGCTGCTGCTGCTGGTGGTGGTGATGCTGGATTTGCAGCTCACGTTCCCGCTCGAGCTCTTGCTCGCGTGCAGCGCGAAGTTGCAAATGCTGCTGGGAAGCGCGATCGACATGAGTGTCGCGGGAGGATGCAAAGGTGTCGGTCGCATCAAATGTGTCGCTGCTGCCTTCGTCGACGCGCGAGTGCTGCTGATGACGCTGAACGGCTTCCATCCTTGCGGCGCGAGTCTCCAAGACGCTGGCAGGGCGAGGTGGCTCGGATGCCATGGCTCTGCGGTGGCGTTGAGACGAATCGGCTGAGGCGAGCACTGCAGATGTGGCTTCGCTCTGGTAGTGGGCGTGACCGCGGGTGGGAGTGTAGGTGGCATCCGAGACGAGGCCATTGATGGTGCGGTAGTCAGTCGAGGCGGAAGGATTGTGCGACTGGCGCCTGGCAGCTCTAGCGGCGTGGTTGCGGCGAATGTCGTCGATGCTGTTGCGGTTGCTGTCCATCATGGAACGATGTGGGTCCGACTCTGGCGGAGAGAGAGGCCCGACCGAAATCGAGGCAGGCATGCGCAAAGGTTCGACGCCAGGGGTGACGGCGTCGAATGCCGTCTGCTTGGGCGGCGTACGCATCGGAGAAGCCGAGGCCGAAACTGGATGCGAGCTCGAGCCTGCAATGGGGCGAGGGATATGCTGGTTCGGCAGAGAATCTACAGGAGGCGCGCGGTGGTCTACGAGACTGCCGACGGCAGAAGACGGATAGGGCATCGTCGAGGCTGCAGTGCCATTGTTGATAGCGGGAAGGAAGGTGTGCTCTGCATGAGTAGGGCCGCCGGGCAGACCCGGGAGCGGTTTTGTGACAACGTCGGAAGATCTGCGAGATGCTGCATCAGGACGACCTCCAGGCTGAACGAGGCCGTACGAGCTTGTAGCAAGCTTGTCTAGACGTCTGCCGCTGGGACTCTCGTGCTGCGCGGCGTATGGTGGAGTCTGCGAAGCACTGGGGTCGAGGGCATTAGCGTTGGCGAAAGGGGATACGTTTGCGGATGGTAGCTGCTGAGTGTCGAGCTGCGAGTCTTCGGGAACGCTGGTGAGCGGCTGATGCTGATCGGCGGTGGGAGGGATGGCAGCTGCGAAAGCGTCCGACATGTCGAGCTCGTGCTTTGGTGTATGCATACGATCGTAGATCTCCATGGCGTCTGTGGAGCCGGGACCGCTAGGTTGTCTAGGGTGCATTTCGCCGATGAGAGGAGAAGTGACAGCAAGTATTGGCTAGATGCGCGCGCGCCAGAGAAGACGCGGATGGGCAGAAGCTGGATGAAGATGGTAGGCGACTCCTTGTGATACTTATGAAGCGAATCTGGTGAAAGTGGCCAACGAGGTCAAAGGCTAGATCGGAAGAAAGAAGAAGGAAAAAGGTAACGAAGAAGGGAATCTAGGATCGGAGGATGTAGCGAGACGGCATTGATTTTGTGTGCGATATACGGCGGGGTGGGACTGTTGACGACTGTTTTGGAAGCGCTAAGAGCAAATGAAAGACAAGAAAGTCTTGCTGTTCCCTTTGAAGCGACGACACTGGAAGCGATAGGATATCGACTGTGCAAAGTGACGATCCAGTGGAATGAAGCAGTAGGCAATCGGGTGGGATGAAGGACCGTGGCGAGGGGAAGAGCGCGGCGGACGGTGGAGGAACGGTTGTCAAACACGCGCTGGGACGAGGCACCCGAAAGATGCAATGTGCAAGGCGGGGTCGAGCTGACGTCAATTGGGGCGGTGCGGTCAATGGGTGTGTCCTAGTTCGTTTGGAGTTCGATTTTGTTTGCACCGGTGATGACGAGAAGCCAGAGATATGCCTCGCTGCCGTGCAATCGGTGTGGAAAGAGTGATATCAAAACCAATAGAACGACTTGTATGCAATTTTGATTTATGGAGGTCGAGTACGGCAGTCCGGGTGGTTATGGGCTGCTACTTGGTAGTCAAAAGAGATGATGAGGCAAAGGAAACGGTAGGAGCTGAGTCCAAAGTCGATGTTTGAGGAGGAGTAGGAGTCGAAGTCGATTACGGCGATGGTCGAAGCAACGATGTAGAGGGAGGAGGAAACGATGAGAGAGGGAGAAAGGGAGAGGTGGATGGAGTGAATGGATTCCGGTCCAAGAAGGTGTGTGTGTGTGTGTGTGGTGTACAGTATGTCTGTCGAGGCTAAGCAGCAGCTGCACAGGCACAGGCACTCAGACTCGCACACTCACACTCACGCTCACGCTCACGCTCACGCTCACGCCCACACTCTGAGCTTAGTTAGTTGAATGGCGGCGACGGCCGCTTGCTGATAGCACAAAGTACACAAAAGACAGCGCACGAGCTGACTGGCTGGCTGACTGGCTGTGCCAATTGGCTGGCTTGGCTGGACGGATGGATTGGCTGCTGCGTCGATGCCAGGGGAATTCGAAGACCGCTCAGTCTCTCCTTGTAGAAAAAGAGGAAAAAGAGCCAAGTTCTCTCTCTGCTCTACTCTGCTCTTGCCTCTCTCTTTTGGCATTTTTTTTTTTTATCATTTTTGTTTTTGTTTTTGGTTGCGGCGCGTAGAGGCCTGGCATGTGCACAGTGTCGCAATATCTGAGTTCTTTCAGTCTGCACGCGCCACTCACAGCCAGTGCCGGTGCCAGAGACAGCGAGACAGACACCCATCTCCTCTTTCTTTCTCGCTCATGCCATTTTCAAATTTAGAGAAAAACGTAAAGAAGAAAAAAAAAAATATATACCAAATCCAAAACGGTCGTTTTGGAAGGCCTTGGCCTGATCTGATTTCGATTAAGGTGAGCAGAGTACTGTGCAGTAATGAGGAATCAGTCTTTGATCGCATTGGAAGAAAAAAAAAGTCGCCATCACAAAAATGGACGCCGACATGATGTGTCTTCAACGCCGCACGCCCAGAAGACTCATCTTCTTCAGACGGTCAATTGTCAGTGAGACTCATAGCAAGCTGTATTCACTCCAATGACCTGCATCAACTTGCAGCTTTTCAACTGATCGAATGGGAAAAGGGATGCGTCTGCGTGGCTTGAGTGGGAGCTCAACTCGGATCGGATCAAGCCAAAGCGAGGCGAGGCGAGCAACTCTCATTTCTTTTCGTCTGTGTCTGCGTTGCATTCCAAACACCAAGCTGCAGATCATCCTCTTTATGGCTCGCCTCTGCAAAACCTCAGCATCTTCTTCTTGGCTACCTTCTAGACAAGATTTCAGAGTTGGTGGTTGGTGGTCACCGCTACTCTCTGGCCTCGGCAATCACAAGATGAGCAGCCCAGTTGGAATGTGCTCTGGCTTTGCCTTTCGATTGATCTCCTCTTGTAATCTGCCTACCCCACGTGCATCGACATCAACAGGAAAAGGGCCAAAAAAAGAAGCTCAAGAAGCTCGAGGTCAACCTTGCCGTTCCTCTCGCTCATACGTTTCTACCACACACTTTCTTGCATCCGACCCATCCCTTCTGAGCAACAGGAACAGGAACAGGAACAATCTCAAACGTGAATGATCATCGCCATGCCATTTCAAAGGGCTTGAAGAGAGCAACTTGAGCTATCATAAGTGCGACAATGAGACTAAAAAAAAAAGTGGCGGAATATTGCGCTATATGAACGCAATGAGCTCGATTTTTGACATCGTCTGGCGCTTTGGCGGAGTGGTTATCGCGTGGCACTCGAATTTCGATTCGAGGGGAGCATCTCCCCACTCAACAATTATACTGAATATGCCATTCCCTCTGGGAGCATAGGTTCAAATCCTGTAGGCGTCGTCCTTTTTTGCTTGACAACTTTTTTGTCTTTCTTTTTTCTCTAACTTGTCTTTGCAAAGTTGAAGGCCATTAAAAGATTTTTAATGCAAAAGATGGTGTATTTGCAGACGGACGGATTGTGGCAAGAGGAGCACGACTTGGGGCAGAAGCAAGAGCAAAGGATGAGGCATTGCAACGCGTCCGATTTTTGGCAGTGTTGGAAGATGCGTTGGTGTTGTGCGATCTGAATATGGCGTAAATGAACGCGCCTCAATTTGTCTGCTGCTGTGATGCTCAGCGATGGGACGCGCGAAAGAAAGTGTTGGTCTACTGTACCAACCAAACCAGACACGCGAGCTGCCAGTTTTACGTGAGAGCGAGTCGCCTGTGTCACAGCAGCGCTCAGTCATGAAAGATGCGATCCGCAGTTCACAGCTTCCAACATACTACTTCGACTTTCAAGCTGATTTGTGTGGCACCTGTCACACTCTCATCACCATCCCTTGTCGGTCATTTCGACCAAGAAAAAGCGACCCACCTTACATTCCCAACGGTCCTTCGCCAATCTCGGTCAAGCCGACAACGACAGCAATGACGGAACAGCCGAAGCTAGCCAAGTTCTTTGGAGGCGGTGCCAACGGATCAGCCGCTCAAGGTTCGTCCAAATCACGACAGCAGGATATCAAATCTGCTTTTGCACCCAAACCCCCCAAATCAGCCCCAAAAGAAGCTGCTACAAGCGCCGAGTCCTCAACTTTCTCACACCACGATCAGGATGATGCCGAACCACCCTCAATCTCGAAGCGAGATGCTTCTTCTACCAACGGAATTGGAACCAATTCAGACGACACGGCTGCACCGCAACGAAAGAAGCGTAGAATCATCGAGTCGGAGGACGAAGACGACGAGCAAGTGCTTCCTGTTTCAGCACCCGTCGCTCCCGTGAAGAAGGAGGCAACATCGAGCAAAGTCGCCTCCATCTTTGCCAAACCACCACCCAAGGCCAGTGAAACTGCCAACACTGCCGTCCCACAGAAGAAAGTAGCCAACGAAGAAATCAGCACTCTCGACAGCGACGGCAATTCTCGCAGCGAGCATCTTCCCGACGACGTCGACGACGAGGAAGACCACGAAGAAGCAGCGATCCAAGAAGAAGAGCAAAAGGGCGCCAAAAAGCTCGCTGCCATCTTTCAAAAGCCCTCCGAAGTCAAAGAGGGCAAAGTCACATGGAAGGAAGGCGAGCCCGTTCCCTATGCCGCTCTCGCTGCCACCTTTGCCGACATCCAAGCCACCACCAAGCGTCTCGAAATCACAGAGATCCTCACCCAGTTCCTCGTCCGTGTCATCAAGCGCTCCCCTGACAACCTCTTGCAGGTCGTCTATCTCTGCATCAACCGCCTCTGCCCAGACTACGAAGGTTTAGAACTCGGTATCGGCGAATCGCTGCTCATCAAAGCCATTGCTCAGTCCACCGGTCGAGAAGTCGCCCGAATCAAAAAAGACCTGGAAGCTCAGGGTGATCTTGGCCTCGTAGCCCTCAACTCGAAAAAGAACCAGCCCACCATGTTCAAAGTGTCGAGTCTCAAGGTGCCCCAAGTCTTCAAGCAGCTCAAGGAAATCGCAGTCGTCAGCGGCAACAAGTCGCAAGATCGAAAAATTGGAATGATCAAGAAGCTCCTCGCTTCTTGTCAGGGCGAAGAACCCAAATTCCTCATCCGCAGTCTGGAAGGCAAGCTTCGAATCGGTCTAGCCGAGCGCTCTGTGCTCGTCTCCCTCGCTCGAGCTGTTGTCATTTCCAAGCTTGGCAAAGGCATCTCGAAATTGTCGCAAGAGACCTTGGCAAAGCAGCTCGAAGATGGTACCGAGCTTGTCAAGGCTGTCTACTCGGAACTGCCTTCTTACGATCTCGTCATCCCAGCATTGCTCAAAGGTGGTGTCAAAGGTTTGCGAGAAGAATGCAAACTCACTCCCGGTGTGCCTCTAAAACCCATGTTGGCGAAACCCACCAAAGCAATCAGCGAAGTCCTCGACCGATTCGAAGGCAAACCTTTCACCTGCGAGTACAAGTACGACGGCGAACGTGCCCAAGTCCATCTTCTACCCAATGGCAAACTTGCCGTATTTTCACGAAACTCGGAAAACATGTCTGTCAAGTATCCCGATCTCGTCGAGCAGATCCCACGTTGCATCAAGCCCTCCGTAAAATCCTTTGTCCTCGATGCCGAAGCTGCAGCATGGAAGAAAGCCGAACTCAACCCCGAAACCGGCGTTGAAGAACCAGCAAAACTTCTTCCCTTCCAAGAACTCTCCCGCCGCAAACGTAAGGACGTCAAAGCGGAAGACATCAAGATCAAAGTCAAGCTCTTCGGCTTTGACCTGCTCTATCTCAACGGTCAACCTCTTCTCTCCCTATCCCTTGCTGAACGTCGCACTTTGCTGCGGGAACACTTCCAGCCGATCGAAGACGAATTCGACTATGCGCGTTCGGAGGACTGTAACTCGGTCGAAGAGATTTCGGTATTCCTCGACAAGTCGGTCAAAGAAGGTTGTGAAGGACTCATGGTGAAGATGCTCTCTGGACCAGATTCGACCTATGAGCCCTCACGTCGGTCTATGAACTGGTTGAAACTGAAAAAGGACTATCTCGCAGGTACCGGCGATTCCCTGGACCTGGTAGTCATTGGCGGCTACTTTGGCAAAGGCAAACGAACCAACGTGTACGGAGCCTTCCTACTCGCCTGTTACGATTCTGATTCCGAAACCTACCAATCCATCTGCAAGATCGGAACCGGATTCACCGAAGCCGATCTAGAAACGCATTACAAGACGCTCAAAGAGCTCGAAATCTCCGGGAAAAAGGGATACTACGACGTCGGAGAAGCAAAACCAGACGTCTATTTCCAAGCCAAAATCGTCTGGGAGGTTCTCACGGCAGATTTAAGTCTTAGCCCTGTATACACAGCCGCAAAAGGTTGGATCGAACAGAGAGGTGTCAGTCTAAGATTTCCTCGATTCATCAGGATCAGAGACGATAAAACGCCAGAGCAAAGTACAAGTCCAGAACAAATTCAACACATGTATACATCTCAAGTTGTCAACAGTTCGAAAAGTAGAGGTGGCGTTGGTGATGAGGATGATGGTTTCTGGTAGAATTCACGCATTCATTTAGTGGATTGATCGAGCCAAGTGCACATACTGTACACTTGTTTGTTGGTTTTGCAGAAGCTTATGGAACAATGGATCGGGTTCTTGCAGAGTCGAAGTCGTCATGTTGGATGTGAATGTGGGTTTTTGTTTTGGACGGGTTAGTGTTATACATGAGACGGTGTTTGTTGGGAAAGTGGATTTGATGAGGTGTGTTTACAAATATGTTGTTATGTGGAAGGGATGAAGAAGGGTTTTGTAAGTTTTGGAGGGATAGCGATTAATCTGTGGGCTGAATTTGTTGTATAAGTATGGTAACTTTGACCATTTTCCTTTTGGACTGAGTCAACAGTTACACTAGACAAAGGTCTAACCATAACATTTGGTAGTGGAAGCCTCCCCATCCGCAAAGGAACGATTTTCACTTTTAGCGTAAAACAACCCTGATCTAAAACACGAAAACTTCCCCTCTTCATCCCATCTACAATCCACGTTTCAAAATCTGGCAATATATCATAAACCATCATTCCCTCCTCCCCCTCCTTGTTCACTCCAGTAACATCAAAATTAGACCATCGACACGTAGTCCTGATAGAAATTATAACTTCAACAGGTTGTCCCACCACAACAATGTCGCTATTATTGATGGCCGTGCTTGTTTGATCTGCAAGAGTAAGCGTAACGGCATTGACGTAGTCAACCGTAGGAATTTCGACAGGGATCGTAAGAGTTTGCCAGATTTCTTCTGCCTCTTCGACAGTAGTAGTGGGGAGGACGCTGTTGAGCGTAGTCGAAATCAAAGAGAGCAAAGCAGACAAAGTGAGGCTGCATTGACCCCACGAGCGAAGCTCCTGTCTCCACCAAGCAGTGTCCATCGTCCCCGTGCGAATTCGACCACTAATAGAGTACGCAGGAAGGTCCAAACGATCTCTAACGTACCGCACCATCGCATCATCCAGAAGTCGTCTCCCCGCTAATCCCTTCTTCAATTCTTGCAACTCCTCCCCCTTCTCCTCTATCACAATGTCCATCGCTCGACTAGCGCAAGCCACAGCATCCTCTTGCAACGCCCTGTAACGAACTACCAACCTAAGTCGCTTACCCCCCTCCCGCCTTTCGCTGGAACTATTGGTCTTGAAAACGCGAAACAAGTACGTGGCGGGCTGACGAGGCGTCACCATAGCCTCTCGTTCGCTGGAGCACGCTTCGATCGTGTATCCTCCGGCTTCTTGACCAGCGCCATTTGCCTCCTCGGCAACAAGAGATACCGGTTGCAACCGAATCGAACCCCCTCCCCCGGCAGAAATGGTGAATTTGGAGAGAAGGCAAGAGGTGCGGAAGAAATCCTGGACGTTGACACCCAAAGGTAGAGCCGTGCGGAGATACAGGGGCGTTCGCAAGGTGCGTTTTCTTCCGTTTGCATAGCGAGCGGTTGCTGACGTGGTGGTATAGGTTAAAGTAATCTGTCCTTCGAGAATGCCCGATTCTGGCACTTGGACAAAGGGCAGGGTGATGGATGTTGTCGTGTGCTTCGAGAGCGATTTTAGAACCAAAGCCTCAGCAGAGCTTTGCGCTATGTCGAGCTTCGCATTTTCCCCAGCTGAGATCTTAGCCTTCCCGCAATCGACCAGACACACACCATCCGCATCCGACGACGACAGAACCGCAACTTCGACAACGTCCATATCGTCCCTTCCGGTCCAAATCGTCACCTCCACCTCTCTCTTCTTCTCTAAATCAATCTCCTTTGGCAGCGCCACACTGACACTTGGAGCATCTCCATCCTTGGGCACCCTAACCAACACCGCCTCGACCCCCTTGGACGCATAGTCGTACTGAAAGATCATCCGCGCCATCCTAATTTGCGTCACATCGACACTGTACACCCCATGGGCTGGATGCGGACAGAAGAGCTCTACCGAGGTGACTCCAGGATTGAGCTGTGTCTTTGCCGAAGTGTACCACAGAGTTGCCCCGCCAGCTGTGACGAGACACACACGCACATCTTCGACCTCCTGCACGCAGGGCAGCAGAGAAGTCACGTGGACGGTGAGCAAAGTTCCGTCTTCTGTACCTGCCAGTTTGGCGGAAGCGTGGGGTACGGTGATGGAGAAGAGCGGATAGCCGCTGATCGGAATTTCTCGTTCAAGACTTGAAGAGGCGGTGCGAAGCTGATCGCAGAGATAGCTTGGATCGATCCATTTGTCTGCATCTGCTAATTCGACAGCACGGCGGCCAGCCGTGGGAGATTGAATGCTAACCCGCAGTGCAGAGAGAGCAGCCGCGATCCAACCCCGATCTTTCGGCTTGTCCAACTTGGCATGACAATCCAACTGCATTGCCA
Organism: Ustilago trichophora; assembly: GCA_900323505.1. Taxonomy (NCBI): domain Eukaryota; kingdom Fungi; phylum Basidiomycota; class Ustilaginomycetes; order Ustilaginales; family Ustilaginaceae; genus Ustilago; species Ustilago trichophora. Next base: position 605,966 of record OOIN01000010.1, on the reverse strand, counting down.
AGGAATGCCCTTCGAGCGAGCCAAATTTCGCAACCGCATACGCCTCCGTGAGACCGACGAAACTGTCATATGCACTCTGATGCTTCCCACGCAGATAGTGGAGAGTGGCGACGATCGTCCGCACGTGCAAAGCGTCTCTTTTGCGTAAAGACGCCTTCCACCCGGTCAAAATGCGGTCGCACAGCGCCAGATAGTGCGAGTCAAAAACTTCCCTCGATTCGACCGCTCGCTGGATCTCGGGTCGTGAAGATTTTTGTTTCACGTCAAGCACCACCGCTGCGCCTGGATCTGCCTCCGCTCGCGCTTCACCACTTGGCAGTGGGGGAAGGTCGCGTTCAATTGGGTTGCTGGTGGTGGCAAACGAAAATGGTTCTGTGGCGGGAAGATGGCCAGCATCGATGCCGATACGGTCGAGCTGACGTCGGGCAACGTCGAGCAATTCGGATTTGTTCGAGTGGAAGGCTGGGCTAAGTTGGTCATCGGTAGAGGTGGAGGTCTGACCACCTCGGTGGATGAGCCATGCTTGGCACTGTTCTACGACGTCGAGCGCGGCGGAAAAGATCCACGATTCGATCCATTGACTACTGAGTCTCTTGTTGCGCCTCAACATTCTACCGACGGCACTGATAAACAGCGGAGCTTCCCGCATCACCGCTGCCACTCTTCCCATCTTGCCCAAGAGGGCCGACTTGCGCGCGAACAGATAACATCGGAAATCGAACAGTGAGATCTCCTTTCTTCTGATCAGATCGGCATACGGCTTCTTTGTAACATCCAGCAGCGGCAGCGAGTCATCGTTCGCATCGTCTCCCCCCACGCGTGCGAAAGACACGGCGCCATTCTGCATCGCCTGAGCAAATACAATCTCCAAATCTTCATACTGTCCGACTGCATCGTCTTTCAAGCCGACCGCTTCCAGCGTCCGCGCCAGAGAATCTTTCGAGAGGAAATAGCTGCAGAAATCCCAACCCTGTTGGCCGCGAGTGACTCCGCATCGGGTGATTTCCTCTTCCTGTGCCTCGATGGTGGTGGTGAAGGTGGAGGAGGCTGCTTCGCGCATCTTTGTGAGCAGCTCTGCCCAGATGGTGGGGTCCATGGAGTGCAATCCGGATTGTCCAAGGGGTACAGCGGGGACAGGGGGAAGACGCGAAAGCTGAACAACGTGCTCCTTCTTGGAGGTGTTAAAGTCAGCTCGAGCTTTCTCCAGTACATTGCCCTTGGATTTGTTCATGAATCGACCCATGCCCGTCTTTGCTTCTGCACTGGCTGCGCCGGAGCCAGCAAGACCAGTGATGCCAGCGCCCTCGGGTGGCGTGATGAGCACAATGAGGTATTCTGGTTCGGTGGGGCCTGTGGGCATCGAGGCGCCAGTGGCTTTGGGTGGAACAGCTTGGTTGGTGGGGGTATTCGGGCCAGAGCTGCTTACTGGAGCGGCTGTTACTGCTGTTGGCGGTGTTTCGGAGCGAACGGGTGGGGTCCCAGACCGGAACGAACCGAGGCCGAGCGACGTCCTGGAAGAAGAGGCGAGGGTGGGTGTGCCCGCAGAAGCAGAAGAAGAAGATGGAGCCGGCTGTTTGGCGTGGAAGAAGGAAAGGCTGCTGATCCACGAGCGAATCTCATTGCGAACCGTGGTGCGGTAGTGCTCGCTATCTTCGCATACTACGAGGTAAAGATGAACAAAGGGTCGATCGAGAAGTCCAGCTGCGCCTGGCTGATCAAAGTAGCCAGGATCGCCACGCCAGCGTCGAATCTCGTCGGTAAGCGGTTTCAGTGCCACATCGAGCGTCTGTATTGTGCGAATGGTGGATCCGGGAACAACGGAAGAGGATGTGTACGCAGACTTGCCCTGCTGGGCAGCACGAGCGGCGACAGCATCGAGAGTGGACTGGCTCGGCCGCCAGTGCAAGTTGCGAAGAGGAAGCTGCTCTTTGAGAAGGTGGATAAAATGCGGTGTGAGAGGTGCAGCGAGCAGAGCCTGCGATGCTGCGTAGGTGACGGTGATCTTGTCGGTAGAGGAAAGGTGATGTTCCGCCATGGCGACTCTACCCTAGTCAGCTGGGTGGAGTCGGTACTGGCGGGGACGGATGAGATGTGATCAGCGTTCAAGAGCGCCTCTCTGGTGTCGAGCAGCAGCCCAAGCAGCCTATGAGGATGCAGTGTCGGAAATGTTTGTAAAGTAGAGACGGTAGAATAGAGGGCAAGTATCGACTTGAGGCTCAAGAAGCAACATCGAGGGTCTGTGCATGTCAATTCTGAAGGTAAATGCGGAACTCGGACAAGCGAAAATCTTAACGTGTTAGCTGTATAAAGGCTAACAAAATGGATTCTAGCGCCATTCCTCCAAGACTTTGGCATAGTCAACGTCCGAAGTTGAAGAGCTGCTGATCCTCATGCCTCTGTGCTGCGATCTCTTTGTTTGTGCCGCACGATGTTCAAAGCAAGCTAGCAAGCTAGCAAGTTAGCAAGAAAGCCCAGGGTTTCGGTCCGAACAGCAAACTAAAAAGGAAGGCTCAAGCTGACTCTACATTTTTAGTCGAGATTCGAGAGTTCGGGCTGCCATCAAGTGGTCTGTGTCGCCTTTTCTTTTCGTGCTGCGTGTGAGTGACGTTCGAGAAGCAAAGCAAACGGAAAAGAAAAGAGCCTGAGCTGCGGAGCGATGTCACGTACAGTACAGTACATTTGGGGTCTCGGAAGCCTAAACTCGTTTCATATGCAGGCGCGTTTTTATCTCTTTGGGAGGGCTTGATCTTGTTTCGTAGCGTCAGAATCATCAGCTCCACCATCATCATCATCAACATCCTCCTCTTCCTAGGACCGCTTCTATCCAAAAGGAAAAGGCAGCATCCCCAGCTTCGGCAGGCTCGGCAGGCTCGGAGAACGCCGGATACCGCAACGAGCTTCTCGGCTTCAGCCATCGCACCTTGGACGGATCAGCGTACTTAGCATTGAAACAAGGTCACCGGCGGTTGGCTTTATATGCCCATACTGGAACGACGACGGCCTGTCTCGTGGCGATAAATGGGCAACGTTCTTGCTTGAGCTAAAGTTTCTCGATCCAAACTTCTGCTGGAAGCCTAGACCGACAGCTTCCAGACGGCCTGATGCAAAGCTCAAGCTCGCCCACCGCTGCGAGGCCGCCATCGCCGTCACAGTCCCGATCACGGCTTACATCACCTACCACGTCGAGACAGCCTCTAGGTCGAAGAAAAGACTCGCGAGCATCTCGCATTTCTACCACAACCGAAGAGTCAACCAACGACACCGATGATGGCTCCGAAGCGACAGCACCGGCACAGACCATTCGAGATGTGTCGCAGGCATTTCGTTCTGGCCGACCGAGCCCTTACCACATGGCAGTGGTAACGCTTCTCGGAAGCTTGGCAAGTGGCATGCCCCTTGCCTCAATGTTCAAGGTATACACCTACATCATGTGCGAAGTGTACGACCCTACCATTCGCGACGAGCCTATCGGTCACAAGGGCTCGCGTCTCGTAACCGCAGTTCGCACTCTCTTGGCATCCGGTTCAGAGACGGCGACCATGATGAAGCTACCACCAGCACCAGAACTTCCCAATCCACCACGCTGTTCGCTTCCATGGGTGCAAAAGTCGACCTCTTCTTATTCGGCCGCCATGGTGACCGTGGGCGCTCTCCTCGGGCTCATGACGCTCTCGCGTGCTTCCACGCTTTCGCGTCGCTTCGGGCGCAAACCGTTACTGCTCATGGCGCATATCGTTATCGCTTTGGCCATTCTCGTCTTCAGAGTTGCAGTAATCCTACCACCGATCGCTGGTGCTGTCGTGCTCTACTTGGCTGTAGTTCTTTCCGAAGCGTCAGCAGGTGCACCGCTCCGCATCGCTATCCAGAATTACGTAGTCGATACAACGTCAGAAGCGCAACGAGCAGGAGCTCTCAGCTTCATCGAAGGCTTTGGTCAGATCGGCGCATTTCCATCAAGCGCATTGGGAGGTCTGCTTGCCAGCCTCACCAACGAATTTTTTGCACCCTTCTACGCCGATTGTGGTCTGATGGTGCTGGCTGTCGCTTACATCCTGCTGATCGTGCCTGAGAGCAAAAAAGGCGCCGAACATACATTTGTCGACCAGTGGCTCCATTCGGACGAGGTCGAGTCCGGCTCATCAGAGGAGGATGGAGAGGTCGAGCAACATGTAGTAAATGGAGAGAATGAATCCAACGTGACATGGTCAACTTGTCACACGGACCGTGACACTTCCAAGTTCAAATGGCGATCACGGTTGCGCAAGCTCAATTTCTTGCGTCCCTTGGCCATCTTTTGGCCCAAGCGGCGACATTATACACCCACGACGGAGCAAGACATCATTGATGCTCCACTGTCGGAACGTCGGCACCAGAGCCAGAGTCAAGACCAGACTTCATCCGGAGATGCAAGTGATGGCCAGTCGGCTGAGCTGTCGACTGCCGTGCAAAGACTGCAAAGCAGGATGGACTTTCGACTGCTCAACCTGGCAGCCGTGGTTGTATTCGAAGAGACGTACCAAGCATTCATGGTGCCGCTACTGCTTCTCTACAACAGCGAGCGATTCGGCTTTGACGTACTGCAGAACGGATATCTCATCAGCGTGTTGCAAAGCACCCGTGCCCTTTTCCTCACCGCCATCTTTCCTCCAGGAGTCGCTCTAGCTAGGCGATACGTGGCCAAGATTGGTCTGGCAAGACGTCGCAAACAGGTACGCAAGCTCAAGGAAGCTGCCCGACAGCGTCGAAAGGCAGCGGGTGCGAGCGGTGCATCTGGAAGCGACGCCAACCGTGCTCGCACTGCGAATGACGACGAGCGTTCACCTCTGATCCGTGGAGCCTCGAGCACGCAATACGGCAGCGTGTCCGCACGAGACTACGGTCGACCAGGTAGCTCGGAAGGCGCGGGCGAGTCTCAGATTGAGGCGAGACCGGCGCGACGTCGGCCGTCCTACAAGGCGGCAGCATCGTTAGGCTACTCGAATCTCAAAGCCAACAAGCGGCGATCGATGGGTTCGCAGATCACGATTGGCAGCAGCAACTGGGAAACGCACTCGATCTTTACCAACTCGCCGTCGGACCTGATCAAGCGAATCCAGAGAGGCAAGCTCGACATCTCGATCATGGTCGGATCGTACGTCATGGCGACTGCAGCATTCCTGATGATGGCTAGCTCTGGTAAAGCACCTACCACCTCCGCTCGCCCCTCGTCAATGGTTGGCAGTGACGGCAAGCAAGAAGGACTGTGGTGGTCGAGCGCATGGATTCCTCTGGTGATTGCAGTGGTAATGCTGCAACTCTCGTCAGGTTCGACCTCGGTACGAACAGCGCTGGTGGTCAATGCTGTATCTGAGGATGATCAGACCAAGGCGCTGGCAGCCCACCAGATTCTGGTGACGGTGGTGGCTGCAGTGGTGCCGCTGCTCACTTCGTTTGTGTTTGGCGTGGCTTTGGAGAGAGGACACCCAGAGTTTGTATGGCTGTTCAAAGCGCTTTTTGCTGCGCTTGCCACCATTGGAGCTGTAGGGCTGTTCTGGAGTCATCGAGGATTCTACGAAAAGGCACACGATGAGGAGGAAGAGAATGAAGACGAACACAGCGATGAAGGCGAGGAAGGGGCGGATGGCCAGAACAGCGCTTGACAAAGGTAGCGGCCGTCGACATTGTGCTAAAGACAAAGGTCTGAAGGCTAGAAAGGATACAAATACATTGATCATATTTTCCAAGACAATTCACTGTAATGTGGTGGCTTTGACCAGCCTCTCGACAAGACTTGAGAGAATGTGTGGTAATATCGGCAGAGCGAGCCGATGGTCACGAAATGTTACATTTTCTCGGACAACACTGCCAACTTTGGCGGAAGGACGGTCCGAAGACGAGCGCTGGAGTTGTGCTCGGCAATCAAGCCGGACGAGGGAGAGCGAGGATTGCCGATGTGACAGATGAGGCGACCGATTCAGTTTAGCGAAAACGCCTTTGCAAGAGCACGCAAAGATCGACGTCGCTTCCAGAGATGTACTGTGTCGTGCAGTAATGACTGTACACACCGACGTCAGCTTTGGCAAAAACAAAAGGGATTCGGTATCTCACCAAACCAAGGCCGGTCCAAAAGGTGTCATAAAAGCGATAGTTCGGTGACGCGATTTGTGGAGAAGAGAAAACTACCGGGTCATGCCAATTTCACGAGCCAAGAAGAACAAGTTTTTACTGTACAGTACACAGGTCACACGTCCTCCTCGCCGGTCTTCGGGACAGGTCGGCGAGATTTAAAAGCGAAATGGGCGAAAAAGCAGAAATTGATTTGAATTTTTTGCAAGCTTCGTTAAGCCAAAACGATCCGCAAGCGGGTTAGAGCGTGTCGAATGTGACGCAAATCGGAATTTGTTTTGATTGGACTTGATTTGATTTGATTTGATTTTCGACACTTTGCTCTTGTTCGTTTCTTCTTGTTGCAAAGATCGGGCGACCAACTGCTCTGCAGAACCGCATGTCGTCCAAACTGGAAGCTGTTGCGCTTTGCGGGGATCAGCACCTCTCCTCGCCCACAATCAGATCACGGACAACAAGGGCATGATGGATTCGCAGTGTAGTGAGAGGATTCTGAAACAACAAGATTCTTCCAGCGCCCTGTACTGTATTTTGTGCGAGGATAGGGCCGAGGGGACAGAAACCTCGGCGCTGTCCTCGAATCTACGGCTTTCAGCTCGGTGCCAGAGTAAGAGAGAGAGAGAGAGAGAGAGAGAGAGAGAGAGAGAGAGAGACAAACAAACACTTGAGTCACACCTGAACCCACACGCATACCGCTTGCTTTCTCTGGTCTGGACGCACACGCCCTCGCACAAAGCACACGCAGATCCCGCTCTCCTGCACCTTTGCCGCCAAAAGAAAAGAAAAAAGGTTGACGAGCATCATCACGACGCTGCTGGGACTTCTCGCTTGGCTTACCGTGCTCGGTCGATTCCCCCACATCTTTCCATCCCACAGGCATCGTCATCGTCACTGTCTCCTTCCACCTCTCTACCATTTCCCTCCTTTCCGACCTTCTTCCATTCTTCAGGCCTCCTCTCCTCGACTTTTCTGTACATTTCCTTTTGCCTGCGTTCGGCATCATTCAAGGGTTTCCCGGTCCGCACTGCCTCGTCGTTCCTGCCCCTGGTCATCAACGTCACCAACGGTATCCTTCCCTGTCGAAGCGACAGTCTCGATATCTTCGTTTCTCATCTTGGAAAAAATCTGGCCTACGACCATTGACTTTGACCAAAAGGAAGGTGGCACAGCTCAGCGATCCTTTCGCAGCGTTCAACGACAAAAGCACATTCGTGACCCACGCACACACACACACACCTACACACACATAGACGGTCTCCATGTCCCATCTCGTACCTTCAATGTTTTGGCCAAAAGCTGTGCACTGCGAGTCTGCTCCCTCGTCATCGGAACAGCAGCAGCAGGCCCAATCTGTTCCTGTCAACGGCAACGGAAACGGAAACGGAAACGGAAACGGAAACGGAAACGGACAGCATGGCGTTTACTGGATCCCACACTTTCCCGGTGAAGGCCGGTTCGTGGTCAACGCCAAGCTTTACTCGCGTCAAGATGCCAACCCTTCGTTCACAGAACACATGGAAAAGTTCCGACGTGAAGTGGCTGCTTCGTCGCCTGGTTTGCTATCATACAAGACCTCTGTGGTGCGCGGCGCGACCGACAAAGAAAACCTCATCTGCCACGACCTTTACATCTCGGACGACTTGGAACCGCATCCCGTCCCAACACCCAAGGAGCAGCTCCAGGAGCTTGCAGCAGCACGTCTCAAGGAAATCCAAGAAGAAAAGAAGGAGAAACCCATCAAGAGCGCATTTGCTGAGATTGGCAAGTCGGCTTACAACTTTGGCCTCGGTGGTATCGCCGGTTCCGTTGGTGCAACGCTCGTGTACCCTATCGATCTGGTAAAGACACGCATGCAGAACCAGCGATCAGCGGTGGTCGGTGAGCCGCTCATGTACAAAAACTCGATAGACTGCGTCAAAAAAGTCTTCCGCAACGAGGGTCTGCGCGGCTTTTACTCTGGTCTCGGTCCCCAGCTGCTCGGTGTAGCTCCCGAAAAAGCCATCAAGCTGACCGTCAACGACCTCGTGCGAGGCCACGCCAAGGACCCCATCTCTGGTAATATCACTTTGCCTTGGGAGCTCTTTGCCGGTGGTGCTGCCGGTGGTTGCCAGGTTATCTTTACCAACCCTCTGGAAATCGTCAAGATTCGTCTTCAAGTTGCTGGCGAGATCGCCAAGGCGGAGGGCGGTGACCGCGTGGCACGAGGTGCGGTCCACATTGTGCGTCAGCTTGGTCTGGTGGGTCTGTACAAGGGTGCCTCGGCGTGTCTGCTTCGAGACATACCCTTCTCTGCCATCTATTTCCCTGCGTACGCTCACTTGAAGAAGGACACCTTCCACGAAGGCAAGGACGGCAAGAAGCTCGGCTTCGGAGAGATGCTCGCTGCGGCTGCCATCGCTGGTATGCCGGCTGCTTTCCTCACTACACCTGCCGATGTGATCAAGACGCGTCTGCAAGTCGAGGCGCGCAAGGGGCAGGCAACTTACAAGGGTATCGTCGATTGCGCTACCAAGATCATGGCCGAGGAGGGACCCAAGGCCTTCTTCAAGGGTTCACTGGCGCGTGTGTTGCGTTCGTCGCCTCAGTTCGGTGCGACACTGGTGGCCTACGAGTACTTGCAAAAATTCCTGCCATACCCCTTCGAGGAGCAGGAGGTGGCCGACATTCTGCGCGACGGCGTTCCTGGCGAAGACCCTTCGCGTACACACGCCCGTCGTGCACTCCAGCTGCTCATCGAGATGCACGAGGACTTTGGTCGTCCTCCTCCCTCGGCTGCTGCCACCGCTGCCGCCAAGTAATTCAGTACAATCCAACTTGCCGTACACAGCGAATCGACACTTTCGCTCATCTTTTCTCCTCGATTGTCATTCCGGCATTTCGCAGCAACTTCATTCCCATGATCCTTTTAATAGACGTTAAAGAGACAATCATTCACTGTTTATTCTTCTGTATCTGTGACATTGTCTTGTGTGGTTCGTAGCAAACGTCGGGTATCAACTTTGCAGACACGGACCTTTTTTGTTTCTCTGGAGTTTTGAACTGGATGGAAAGACGGTGTGCTCAGAGACAAAATAAAAAAGGAAAAAAAAAAAGCGTACCATAAATTTTGGCACAGAATTTGGTCTGTTAAGGAGGAAATTTGGACCCTGTCGCTTCTTGATCTTGATCATCGCGTTCTGTAGTGACGAGATAAGAGCCTTGATCACAATCACCATCAGCAGCATCATTGACAAGCTCACAAAGCAAAAAACACTCATCTCGACCGCGGCATCGCCTTCCATCTGGACCTCAACCTTTCACCTCAATCTTGCTTCTGATCGGCTCGATTGGATATCACAACACCTATCTCGATCGGCAGGGTTCCGACTCATCGTGCTTATCGTTCATCTCGTCATCGAGACCGGCACCATCTCAGCCTATCGACGGCACAGTCTGCTTGCGGTCAAAAGGAATTCTCATTCTCTACAAGCGCTAGGTTGCTCCGTTTCCGTCAAATAGGCGACTCTTCTCATCTCTCCCTTCTCTAAAAACCAGCCATGCTCACATGACGAACCCACCGCTTCCACTAGCAACCTGGCACGCTTCCCGACTATGTCCTATGACGGCGCCACCTTCTCCCAACACTCCGTGCTGAGCCCGCCTCTGTTGGCTGCCATCGACAGTCAGCATATCTTTGGCTCTTGCGATGCCGCTTCAGCCTCTCATGATCAGCCTTCAAGTTCGACAAGCTCCCATCATCGCAGAACAAGGTCACGAGCATCTTCGGCAACCTCAGTTCACAATATAGTCGCCAATGCCAATACTGCAATCTCTTCACTTCACCAGAATGGACACGGCGGCAATCACAGAAGGGCACGCAGAGCACACCTTGCGCAGTCTGGACACAGTCGTAGCAGTAGCAGATCGGGCCCCATTTCCACACACAGCAGATCAGCGACCTCGAATGTCTACTTATCCTCGGCTGCTAACCAAGAACCAAGGCCGCTGACGGGCAGCTTGCGCAATCGGTCCACGCCGCATCTCGATGGTCTTCGCAGCCTATCATCCGCCCACGGCCACAGCTATTCAACAAGCGGCATGTCAGCATTCACAGCACCTTCGTCGCCCCTCCTCTCTTCAGCTGGTTCCTTGGCGCTCGCCATGTCCCCAGTGGCTCAAGCATCCGCCATAGCGGATCATCTGATGCCTTCTGATTGGACACTCGATGGCTCTGTACCCACCTCGCCTCATACGGGCTTATCTCGCAACGCTTCCGACTACTTTGACCCTGCACTTCTGGCTCAGCTGCGATCACAAAATGCAAGCTCACATCCTGAACTTCGAACCACCAACAGCAGACCCGATCCATCTCCACCAATGGATACGGTCTTTGGTCGCCTGTCGCCCCATCCCGCGCACGCTGCCCGTTCAGCCAGTCAGTCCGAGTGGGCTCAACACGCAGCGCAAATGCAACACACTGCACACCTCCTCGGATTGCAGCGACTCTTTGCTAGTCGTAGCACGCCTCATCTTCCCGATCTCGATTCTTCGTATCTCGGCCACGAATTCGAATCGCCTCCTCCCTACGCACCACGCGCATCGGCACACGAAACAGAATTGGAGAGGGCCGCTGACCTCGATCTACCTTCGCAGCAACCGAGTCAGAGTCGCTTTGCATCGAACTCATCCTCTGCTTCGACCTTGCTCAATGCCTCCACCTCGTCTCGCCACGACCCGCCTTTGCCTCCGCCCATCTCGATCCCCTCGAATGCAGGTGCACATACAAACTCGGGACCATCTTCTGCATCGATCCCTGCGCGACCCTCGCTTCGAGCTCGATCCTCCTCGCGTGGAAGTCGCAGTGGACCTCCTTCACCTTCCGCCTCGTTCTACGGACGCCGTGGCTTGACCAGCCTCTCACCCTTCCCAGCGGGGCTAGAAATGACACCGAGCGTCGCACATGTCTCTCAATTCTCTTCCACACCCGTCAGTCCTGGTTTTGCTCCAGACAGTGATGGGGATGAAGATCTCGATGGTGCGCTGTCGTTCTCCTCGTCCAGATCAAAGCAAAAAAGAGAGGAAAGGCGTCAGACGGTTGCGTCGATGGATCATCCGTCTCGCACTGACGTATCGGATAGTGTCGTCTCAGCATTTCTGCCAGGTTCGTCGGCGCAAGCACAAGCGACGTTGTCGAGGAGGCGTCGGTCAGGTTCGGCAGGCAGCGCAAGGCAACTATTGCGGCCTCGTACGCCGATCAACCCATCTGTCGCAAGAGATTCAATAAGTCTGCCTCAGCATGCGGCTGGTGACAGCCATGGCATGTCTCCACAAGACTTGGCAGCTCCGCCGTCTCTGCCTGCCGTTTCAGACACCCCGTCCTTAACCGCAGCCAGTGGAAATGGTCACGCAAACAGGCGACCTGCAGAGTACGTCGCGCCGATTCCCACCCGATCCGCCTTCCAAAGCGAGATGGACCACGACGACACAGACATTGCCAGCCAGCCCCTGTCTCCCATCTCGGACAGCACTCGACCTGACAGTCCCTCATCGCCAGATCCCACTTCCGAGATGTCACCTAGCAGTCCATTTGGTAGCATCCATCCGGCCTCCACTACGAGGCACGCAGCAGGCACTCCTGAAGCAACACCCTCTGGCGCTGCGGCAAACGAAGACGAAGAAGAATTCCCCCTCGTCCTCAAACTCCTCCTCCACCCTCTCCGCATCCTCGCCGCAGTCCCAGGCTGCATCGGAACCTTTTGGCTAGCCCGCAACGCCTGGGTTCTCGCTACGCGACATGGCCACCTTTTGAGTCCCGGTCAGATTCTCATCACACCCGACGGTACGAGCCACTTCTGGAGCGCACAACTCTCCGAGCTTACGATTTCGGGTCCGCTTCGATTGGGTCGCAGGCAACCCGGCTCGCTCGAATTCGCCGTCGCTTGCCTGTGGAGCATGAGTACTGCATATCACGCCCTTTCATTCACTACGCTACTCTTGCGACGTTGGCTGTTGTACTACTCGATCTTGCCTTCGCTGATCCGACTTGTAGCTCTGCAGGCGATTTGTTGGCCTCTCGTCCGGCTTACTGTGCACGTCTTTGGTGCAGATCAACCACTGGGAGCATGGGTAGTGATTGGAACGACCACCGCTTTGAGCGATGTAGTATCTCGCTGGGTGACGAGCAACATTGCCGACGCGCCGCTGGATGACGAGCTGGATGAAGAAGAAGAAGAAGAAGCCGAGGCGGAAAACGAAGCCCTAGGCTACCTCTCCGACAGCCGTTTTGCCAAAAGTCCGACTCGGCCCAGTGCAGCCGAAAGGCTGTTCCATGCGGATCAGCATCCCTATTCTGCCGCAGCAGGGCATTCGCTGGTGGGGGATTCGGATTGGGACCCAAGATCGGGGGATGAGAGTGATGCAGCCGCCGTCAGCTTCTACGTTTCGGAGAGGGAGAGACAGAGAAAGCAGAGAAGAGGTGGTCAAGGAACTAGATTCTGGCGTGCGGTGATTGGTGGGCCTTCTTTTGCTGCTCCTTCGCGGCGGAGGAAGAAGAAGAGGAATTCCACTGCCAATGCTGCAGGTGGGACAGAGACTGAAATGGAAGGCGAATCAGATTGGCCTGGCTACGCAACGGATCGCACTGTGCTGGGGGGTACTGGTGTACCTACATCGCGCATTGGCATTGATACATTGACTCAGTCAGGAATGCGTCGTCGAGTTCCGCCAACCACCTCGTCTTCAACGATTGCATTCTTCAAAGATCCAACAGACCAAACGAGCATACTTGGCCGACGAACAGTCCTCCCACCATTCCCATTCCAACCGTCGTCCACTTACAGACAGAGTCATACGCGATTTGTCTACCGCGCGGGTGTCTGGACAAGAGAACGCACCAGCAGCAGACGCAACTTCCATTGGGAAGTGGCGGTGTGGAGAAACGTAGTGCCCATCGCAGTACTGGCGTATCTGAGCATGTGGATCTTGATCTTTGATGCAATGCGCTTGGGTGGTTGAATCCTCAACTCTGACAAAAGCAGACGCTGTTCTCGAACATTATACCCACAGCGTCCTTGTTGATTAATATACTACACACGTTCGCACTTTCTCTCTTTATGCAAACGGTGTTGCAAGTTTGAGATGGTTTGTGCGAGATGTCAGCGTTTTTGTGTAAGCAGAAGGGGTTTTGAGGAGCAAGGGGGACGATGATGGAGAGCAGCTTGCGGTTCGGACATTTAAATTTATTTTTATTTCTTTATTTTTAATTATTTGGTGGTACGGTAGAGGACTGCCGCACAAGCCTCCACATGATGATGAGTGAGCTCTGCGCTATCCGAAGCCTTTTCTTTTCGCGATCCATGACACTTTTGTGTGACACATGAGGCGTTCTTTCCACTGCTGTGCTATCTGATCGTGAATCATCCTCATAACACTGTACACAACCGTCATACACTCTACACGCAAACGTAGCGCTGTATCGAAAGTGACGCTTCGATGAAAGCCCGACGCTGAATATAGAGACGTCTGCTAATATCTTTTTCCATTCGACCGCCGCCATCTGACACCAACTTGTCCATCGGTCTCGCACACTTCTTCTTCTTCTCTCTTACACACACACACACACACACGCACACAAACATCCACTCAGCTCAGCTCTACAGGGAATATCAAGGCCAAGATGTCATCCGCAGCTTCTACACCAGCCAAACTGGCCAGCACACTTGGCAACAATCTCAGCTCCCTTGCCTCCAAAGCCGTCTCCTCTACCGCTTCTTCCTCTTATACCCAAGCCTCTTTAATGGCCTCTGTCAAGCGCATCATCCCCGCTCTCTCCGCCTCCAAGCATAAAGGTCAAGCAGGACGGATTGGAATCGTTGGCGGCAGTCGCGACTATACCGGAGCTCCCTTTTTCGCCTCCATGTCATCGATGCGATTTGGCTGTGACATGTCTTACACCATCTGTACTCCTGAAGCCGGATGCGTCATCAAGACCTATTCTCCCGATCTTATCGTCAATCGCTTACTCGATCCTGATGCACCCTGGGAAACGGTAGAAAAGAACGTAGGCGAGTTATTCGACCGCTTTCACGCAGTCGTGGTGGGACCTGGATTGGGGAGGGATGATTTTATGCAAAAGTGCGCCAAACTTTGCATCCAAGCAGCAAAACAAAGACAAATGTACGTCGTCATAGATGCAGATGGTCTATGGTTGTTGCAGAATGAACCAGAGATTATCAAAGGATATAGCAGGGCGGTTTTGACTCCGAATGTGGCAGAGTTCGGGAGATTGTGTAAGGCGATGGGGGTGGGTATGGATGGTGAAGGCGAGGAGAAGGGGGATGCAGATTTGTTGGCGAAAAAGTTGGCTTTGGCACTGGACGGTCCGACGATTGTCGAGAAAGGAAAAGTTGACCGAATCACCAATGGCAAGTAAGTATCGTTCCCGCTAGAAAACCCAATCTTGTTGAACGGGAATGGCTGTCTGATACATTTTGCTTTTCCTTAATGCGGGACAATAATAGGGAGGTGCTATACGTAACAGCAGAAGGCGGACTCAAACGAAGCGGTGGTCAAGGAGATATCCTAGCCGGCTGCTTAGGAACCTTTGCCGGTTGGGCTAAAATTTACGAGCTAGAACATCCCGACCTTCCCTCTTCCACTTCAACCAACACCGAAACAAAAGAACAACAACATCATCAACAACAACAACAACAAGAAGTAGGGGAGGAAGTTCTTATCCCGCAAGATAGACTCCTTCTTCTGGCAGGGTACGGTGCAGCGTTAACCGCTCGCAGCTGTAGCAGGCTGGCATTTGCAAAGAAGAAAAGGGCAATGTTGGCCGATGACCTGTTACCCGAGGTTGGAGTTGCTTATGAGGAGCTGTGGGGCGATGTTTAGGAGCAACTATGTATAGTAGATTAGGCAAGTGGGAGAAAAATAATTATGTCTTGTTGCTGTGCTGAAAGGTTGATTTGCATGTAGGGCTGCCTTTAATGGGAAGTGCGTGCTGCAGTGCGGTTGAGAACAGGATTAGGATCAGGCTGGAAAGAGACACTGCTAAATCATGCTATAAGGTATGAAACAGTGACAGGAACAGGTGGTAAACGAACAAGAAAAAAGAAACAGCATCCATCTACAGTACATACAGTATATACTTTTACAATTCGTTATCGCGATGAAAGGACATGATCTAAAGTCTGACCTTTATGATCTCATCGCCACCTCTATGTACTCTGCGCAATCACGGTAAGCGCCAACACCAAGATCGAACCCAAAATGCCCATCTTTGCCCGCATCGCTGAATTTGTCGACATCTTTGCTGTGAGAGGGACACTATTCGAGTTGGTACTTGAACCATTATCGCCATTATTATGATCAAAGTTGCAGGCGAGATAATCGCGTCCAAAGGGAGCAACGATTTTGAAGAGACATGATCGTAATTGATCAACGCTACGTTGGGAGGTTTGACAAGTAGTCATGTTGTTAAATGTAGAAATGGTTGCTAGATTGCAACAGTTTCCTGTATCAGTTCCATTTATGGTACATCCTGTTGTTAGGGGGGCGGGAACCATGGTTGCTTGTCAGTTGGATTCCAGAGTGGAAAGAGTTAGAAGTGATGTTTGTTGGCTAAATGGACGAGGTGATGATGATATCAAGGTGGTGATTAGATGATGAGGAGAAGAGTAGTTTGATATGGAATGAAAGACGACAAGATTGATGCTGATGCTCGAAGAAGAAGAAGAGAAAGCTTTTGTTTTGGCTCTGGCAGAGCACAGTGTGCATCACAGCGAAGCAAGGTCATCCAGAGAGACGACCAGGGCTCAACAAATCTTAACGAAGAGTGGGGCTCAGCAAATCATGGCGAAGCCAGACACACCATGATCTGGACAGAGCCAAGAGCAGAGCAATCTCACAGCACGACAACCCCAAAGGACATCGATAGATGACATCAAAGATTTGATCACGTTGTACTGTACTGTACGCACATAAACACCACAGCAAAGTCGATCAAAAGATAGCTCAGCATGGCATACAGCGATGAGATTTGAGCACACCGAGTGAATGCCATCTCAAACTTTTGAAGCTAGAGCACGTTGCTGTTGCAGACGATCTAGCATATATTAGTACACTCGAGACTCTTTTTGGTTCGAGGCTAGGGGATGGATTTTTTTTTTTTTTTTTTTTGACTGTCCTCAAAAGGTTGCATAGCAGCAGCAACAGCATTTTGGGTTGCACATCGAAAATCTGCCTCTTAGCTACTTTGGATCCATCTTACGAAGCCAGCTACTACATAGAATCGCTGATAACCCAACCAGGAGATGAGCGAGGCGGAGAGGAAGATGAGGCGAAAGCAAAAAAAAAAAAAAAAAAAAAAAAAAAAGAAAGAAAAAAAAAGCTGCAATGCGGTCTCACGTCTAAGTGTGCTCGCAAAGGTCTGCATCACTTTGTCGCCCAGCATTCGTACAGTACAGTACCAATCTCTGTCCACTGTACCTCCCAACAAGCGCCCTGTTTGAATCGCACATCCGACCCGATCGATCCATGCATACAGACCAACCATCGAGCTTGTTCCAAATGTGCTGCAAATGAGGGAACAGGGCAAGTTGGCGGTGTTTGCAGCAAGCAAAGGGGTGGAAAAAAAAGGGAGACCTCATGTGTCGGGTGCATTTTACTGGACGGTAGAGTAGAATGGATGCGGTCGGAGTTGTTGGACAGGTGGTTGTTCCATCGAGCGAAATCGTAGGAGTTTTTTCTTTTTCCTTGTATGTCTCAGATATGACACTTTTTTCGATTATCAGTGCCTGAGAGTCTGCTAGCTCGCCCGCAGAACCGAACAAACATCAACTCTTTTCTATTCAAAAGACCATGCCGATAGATTTGCAAAAACATTCATGCCTTTGCCTCTCTCTCTCTCTCTCTCTCTCTCACACACACACACACCCAGACGAAAATGTCGAGAAAGAGAGGGAGGAGAAAAGACGAGTACGGTACGGGAAATGGAAAATAAAAGAGTCTCTGGTCATTTGGGTTGGGATTGGAGAGCGATCTGTCACTCGGAGCCTTTGCTTCCGTTTGATTGTCCTGTCATCACCTCTGGTAGAAGAGCGGCCGGCCATTGCCCAAAACTAGCCTTCTTTGATCTCGGTATGTGTAATGTACCATCCACACAGCATCTGCATATAGTGCTTTGTTGGTTGCGCATAGAAGCACAGCGGAAACTCAAACTCTCTCTCTCTCTCTTTTCTCGCTCTCTTGTGGAAAAGGAATAAAGACGTGACGAGGGCAGAGGCAGCGGAAGAAGATACGAACCGATCGAACAAGTTCTAGAACAGGGCATATTCCGAACCAGTAAAACCAAATGGCAGCGACTATAATGTGAGACTGCAAAGAGAATCTCCGTGCCTGAAAAGGAGGATCAGCCTGAAATTATGCAGAAGCCGAAGCCGATTCTCCCGATCCTTTTTGAAAAAAACATCACATCACCGATTGGAAAGAGCTCCGAATCGTGTTTTGAGGAGATAGGACAGTGCGCAGATCCCACTGCCGAACTGTAACGCTTATTTTGCGGCGACGGGTTGAGGTCAGCGCGGCCCGATTCAGCACTCTGCAACCCCGCCTTTTTTGGATTTCGTGTGTGGAAATTGCACCCTTTTCTCTTTTGGTCGGTATCTGCCGCTTCTTCCACTTTTCGGTGTGTTGCGTCAGACTACTGCCTGCTCGTGAGCTGCTGCTTCTCGGATCAACCGTCGCCGAATGTCATGCACCTGCCCTGTTCGTCACCTGCTTTCTCCACACAGATCACACTCTCACACTCTGCCTCTCTCTTATCCTCTCTCTTATCCTCTCTAATCACCTCCTATCCCCATCCACTCTTTTTCATACTTCACCCCGACCTAGAGACAGCTCGAGACACTGGTACGGCCCTTGATCGATCGCAATCGGCTCAGCATCCGATACAAAGTCCCACGCTTGATCTGGTGCTCGGACCAGCCGTTTCACTACGCAACCCAACGACGGAGCACAAGACTAGTCTCATCACACACTGACCGACATGCTACTCTGATAGAAAGACATAACAAGCATCGCTACCATTCCGACTGCTTCCATTTCAGCTCGCAGTGCATCTTTTGCTCTTGCTTTCAAGATAGTGATTGGGACTGCAACGAGCAGTCATGGCGATGGATTTCGCAATCATGGACACCGAAACAAAGCCAACCACAAAGAGAGTCTCCTACGTCCTTCCGCCCTGTCGTAGTCCACCAACCACCTTTGGTCTTCCACCACTCGGAGCCGACCGTTGCTACAACACTGGCCCTCTTCTCATCCCTCCCTCGTGCTCTCAACCCTCTGCCAGCCGAACCCACAGCAATGCCGCTTCTTCGTCTTCCTCTCTGCCTTCTTCTTCGGCCGCCTCATCGTCAAGTCGGTCTACACGGTCGAACGCTCCACTTTCCACGCATCCTCAGCATTCACTGGCGGTTTCTTCGCTCGCAATAGACACTACCACCTGCATCGCCAGCTCGGACTCGGATGACGAGGACGACTTTGACGCAAACCACGATGGTGAAAGCAGTCACACAGCTCATGACCGCGAGTCGATCCCTCCAGGTATCCTCTACACCGGTGGTCGGGACGGTCTCGTCGGTGCTTGGGAGCTAGGTCTACCCATGCGCAAGAGGAGCGCGCAGCGCATCTATGGTCCTGATGGCACCAGCTCCATGTCCGATCTGCATCACGAAGAGTCTATCGGCTTGCTTGCCGACACATCAGTCTTGCCTGAACGTGCTGAAATTGATGCACTCACATACTGGCAAGCTGACCCACTACGCGCCCATCGGACAAAGCGAACACGCTTCCGCCAGTGCGTACAGTCGCATACCGACTGGATCAACGACATCATCCTCTGTAACCAAAACCAGACTCTCATCTCCGCTTCCTCCGATCGCACTGTCAAAGTATGGAACCCGCACGATCCCCACCACAGTCTCAGTCCGCACGTCCTCGGAACCCACAAAGACTACGTCAAGGCGCTCGCACACGCCTCGGAATCCGGCTACGTTGCCAGTGGTGGCTTTGACAAGTGCATCAAGCTCTGGGACATTCGCGAAGCACGAAGCGCACCCATGCTTGAACTCGACGACAAGGCCGTCAAGACCTCCGTCTATGCGCTCAGCGTCAATCCCAGCGGCGCCGTCATCGCTGCTGGCTCGCCCGAGCACCATGTCAAGGTCTGGGATCCTCGCAGTGGCAAGAAATTCGCAGAACTTGTCGGTCACACCGATAATGTCAGGGCTGTGCTCGTCAGTGAGGACGGTCGCTTCCTGCTTTCAGGATCGGCCGACTCGACGGTGCGTCTCTGGTCGTTGGCTGAGCAAAGGTGTCTCCACACTTTTACGCATCACGCTGATTCGGTCTGGTCGCTGTTTTCCGATCATCCCACTCTCGACGTTTTCTATTCGGGCGATCGCCAAGGCTATGTCTGCAAGGTCGACTGGGAACGTTGTGCTGAAGTCTCTGAGGGCGAGTGTGTAGTCCTCTGCCAGGAACGCGATCCAGCAACCGAGGAGGGCAACAACGCTGATGATGACGACGACGCAGTGCCGTATCACCATCCTGACCTGCACAGACGTGATGCCAAGTCGGGCATTCAGAAGATCGTCGCACTCGACGACACTTACTTCTGGACAGCCACGGGTCAGACCAGTGTCAACCGATGGAGAGATGTTCCCCGTCGCTCAGAGAGGGAAGCCATCTACCCGATTGGAGGGGTTCATTCTCGTTCGCGAGAGCTTCTCCACCGCACCTCTTTCGGAAGCCCCAGTTCGCATCGACAGAGCATGGAGACCAGTCGTTCGCCCGACTCGGCTCACCTTTCTCATCAGCCGTCCGTTACCTTTGCCGAGCCTGCGGCTGCTTCTCTTCATCGAGGCTCGTCTGCACATGCCACCAGCAGTACTGCTGTCGCCTCGACACTCTCAGCACTCCAGACTGGCATGGGCCTGCCACCAGCAGGCGTATCGCTGGCTGCTACCATCCACGGCATTCCATTCGATAGCCTCGTCAGCCTCGCCCCCATTAGCGATCCCTATGGTGACAAGATTGGTCTCGGCAGCATTAGCATGCGCGATCCACGTGGTCATGCCGACGAATCTCTGTTCAGTACAGCTCCGCTCCGTTCCATTGCTAGCAGATTGTCGATGGATCAGTCGAGCATCATGATGCCCTCAACAGCCACGCGCTCTCCGGTCGTCTCGCCAGTCAATCCTCAGCTTGCTCAAGTTGCAGCAATGGACATGCCCCACCGCCCCGCCAGCACCCGATCAGCCAGTCTCCGCTTTGCCCCCACCGACCAGACATATGAGCCTGAGGGTCTCGGCAAGTCGTGGGAGAGCGGATCCGACACCGATGCCTCGACACCGGCCAAGCAGATGGCCAAGATGCGCTTGAACGGAAAAGGCGAAGGCGTCGCAGATGAAGCCATTGACGAGGACGCTGATGACGAAGACGACCTCGCATATCAAGCTCGACTCGCTTTCGAAGATCGAGAGCTGGCACAGGAGGCAACGCCGTTACGACAGAAGCCCGATGCAATCATCCGGGGCTCGCACGGTCTTATCCGCTCGTCGATGCTCAACGACCGTCGACATGTGATTACCATCGACAGCACCGGTGCAGTTATGCTGTGGGATATTGTCAAGGGTGTTTGCATCGGCGACTTTGCTCGCGACGAAGTGGAAAAAGCTGCGCTCGAGTCTGACCTCATTCCGTATACGTACATGCGCAAGTGGCGACCCGAACAGACGCCGGGAGATACGCTCGAGGTGGTCAAGGAACGCATCGAAGGACAGGGCGTCACTCCGCTCTGGTGCTCTGCGGAGACAAGAGGCGGGGCACTGACGATTCACATCGAAGAACCTCGCTGCTTCGAAGCAGAGTTCTACATTGACGAATTTGCTGATTGCGTTGACTTGTCCAACTTCAAGGACGACCAACGTGGCCAGGTCGCCCGCTGGCTGCTTCGCAATCTATTTGCTGGTTTTGTCCAGGCAGAGAGCAAGATGCGAAACTCTGCCGATGAGGCTGAATCTCTCCTGCCTCCCGAAACACCGGCGTGGGACAGGATCGTGCGCGCAGCAAGAACTGGGCCCTTCACACCTGGAATGACCATGGGGCTTGCCACTCCGGCCAAGACGCCCGCGCTGCCCTCGCATCCTTCGAATCCGCTTTATTTGGGACTGGCGCCGAAGAGTACGAATGGAGAGAGTGGCGATCGTACCGCTTTGCCGACGTCGTCTACGCTGATGGGTGGATCGGGGCAGATTCCTGGAGACTACTTCTCAGCCAAAGGCTCGACACCGGCGGCAGGTGCAGGAAAGATGCCACAGACGCCAGGTGCCAAGGCAAGAGAGGGCTCTTCCACTGTGGGAGACGAAATCAACGGCAACGTCGTGACACCCGGTGTGGGTACAGGCAACGGTACTGGAGGTGGAAGCGGCTTCATGAACAAGTTTCGCTTTGGCAAGAACAAGACGGACAAATCGGATGCACAGGCCGATTCGCTAGACGATGCCGCCAAGAAGGCCCGCGACGCATCTACCGCAACTACATCTACTGACGACAACGAAGATTCGCGCAAGATCTTGACTCACTCCCAAATGCTAGAAGAGCTCTTTAGCAAAACTCTGACGCCTGCATCTCTTCACGAAATGCCTAGACTGCCCCTTCCCGCGGATACAGCCGTGATCATCTCCCAATCCTCCGCAGACGCCGGTTCTTGGGAAGCCGTCTATCGCGGCCTCGTCAGCTGCACCGGCGACGACACCGAGATTCTCGAACAAACCGCTCCAATGTGGCTTCTCGACTGTCTCCTCAACAACCACGTCAACGCTCGCGAACCCGTTAAGCTCAGCTTCACCTTGACACCCTGGAAACCCTCGGATGCGCGCTCCGATGGGTTTGGAGGATACGATCTCAACACGGTCCAGCCCATGCCCGAGATGCCAACCGGCAACGCCCGACTTACGGCAACTCGATGTCTCCGCGTCAAAAAGGCATGCTTTTACGTCGCCGAAAAACTCGAACTCTCCAGCCCGCGTTCTAGAACCGCCAGCATAAATGCCAGTAGGAGGAGCTCGGTCGATGCAGCCACCAACGCAGCTAAGCGGACGCCTACTCAGGTGGCACAGGCACCCAGTGTTGCTGCTGGCTTGAGTATGACTAGGACAGATTCGAACGGTGTCCATCAGCAACTGGCTGAGCAAAGGGCGGCAGATGGAAAAGGAGAGGAAGCGTACCAGCAGCAGATGGCTCCCCACGAAATGATCGAGATTCTGTGCAACGATGTCGTCCTACCTGTCGACGTGACTTTGGCCCAGTGCCAGAGATTCTTCTGGAGATCGGGCGGGGATATTAGACTAGAGTATCGGATGAAGAAGCTCGATTGAGTCCATTCACCAGCTTTGGAAATCGAATGCTGCACATAGCAAATCGTTTGATCAACTTGATGCGTGTAAATGAATTGTTCTCTTGTGCGTTTTTGTCCGAGGTTTGAGTGATGTACTGTACAGTACAGTAGGTTGCCGCAGGACTCGTGTTAGAGTCCCGATGAGGGGGAGATCAGCGTGGGGTTCGAAATGAATTCGCGTTCAGGGTCCAACGCTTGAACTTGTCTGTGCGTGAATTTTGGAAGAACCCTTCTTTTCTTACTTTCTTCCAATATGTCCACAACGCACACAAGGGTCAGCCGTTATTCTTTGGAACGACGACCTATTCACGTTATCTCTTCATCACTCGAATGATCGAATTGGGTGCTTCGGATTGGTTTTGGTCAAGATGAGGCGGGTCTTGGGTGGTGTTGGCAAGACTTTGCCGGGAGGTCTTTCAAGTGCCGGTTTTGGAGCGGTAGCGTCTACCAGCCATGCAAAGCATGCCTCTTGGACTTGCATGTCGGAGAGAACGCTTTCAAACTATGCCACGAGCTCGACACTTCAGAGCGAATCTAGTCACATTCTTTCAGCTGGATTCTCACGAGCTTTCTCTACTCATCCTGTGATTCACGCCGCCAAAGCAACCCAAAGCAGTAAAGCAACACCAGAAACTACCAATACAAAAGCAGCAATATCTCCGCCTACCAAGCGTCGTTCATCCAAAAGAACATCGGTAGCATACGATTCGCTACCATCCACCGTTCTTGGTGAAGATGGAATGCCATTCCCCGCTCTACCCCCCATAATCCCTCCCGTTGCACGCAAGTCTCGCGCCAAGCGCTCTGCTTCCCCTTCTACAACTTCGACCGTACAACCGCTGGAAAGCCCAGCACCAGCAGGAGAACAAACTCGATGGCCACCTCTTGCCCAATCCGTCCTGGATGACATGTCTCGATTTCCCTCCACCATCCTCCTCACACGCGTTGGCGGTTTTTACGAATCCTACTTCAACCAAGCCCCGCAACTCGCTTCAATCCTCGGCATCAAACTTGCCAATCGCCGATGGGGCGGTCAAGACGTCCCCATGGCCGGATTTCCAGTTTTCCAATTGGAGAAATATCTAAAGACGCTGGTGCTCGATAAGGGATTACTGGTGGCCATTTCGGAGGAATTCAGAGAGAAGGAGCGGATCGGAGAAATCATAAGGAGAGTCAATAGGGTGGTTAGTCCGGGGACATTGATCGATGAAAAATTCTTGGATCCTTTTGTCAATAATTTCATTGTTGGCGTTAGTGCGATCAAGGGGGAGGAGGGTGGGATGAGGTATGGGCTGGCTTGGTTGGATGTCGGTACGGCGGATTTTAATACGGCAGTGTGCGAGGATTTTACAACGTTGAGGGATGAGATCGCGAGGATCGGACCAAAGGAGGTCGTGATTGATGCTGGGACGATCAGGGCTAGTACTGTCGACGAATCGGTTATTGATGGCGGCGACGAGAAAGGAAGGGTCAAGCTGGACATAAGGGAACTGGTAACCGACTCGAGCGTTTATATTTCGCACTTTGACCCTCCCCCTCCCACCCCAACACCACCTTCCGACACCGTTGTCCCATCGGACCTTCCCCCAGCATCAACCCTGGACCCGGTCGAGACAACCACAGTTCATACCCTCCTCTCCTACCTCCGCACCCGCCTTCTCGACCCTACCACCAGCACCTCCCTCGCCTCCCTCACCCTCGCCCGCCCTGCTCACCAACGTCTAGATTCGACAATGCAGATCGATTCCCACACGCTCTCCGCGCTCGAAATCCGTTCCACTGGACTCGAAGGATCCTCTCGCGGCTCTCTCTTCTCCGTCCTCCGCCGAACCGTCACCAAAGGAGGCACTCGTTTACTCCAACAATGGCTCTGTAACCCCTCCACCTCCATCCCCACCATCGAATCTCGTCTCGACCTGGTCGAACTCCTCCTCAAAAGGAAAGAGCTAAGAGAGGACCTCCGAGGCGTTTTGAGGAATGGCGCGGGGGACGTCACCAGAGTGCTGCAAAAGCTTGTAACGAGGAGAAACGATGAACAAGACTTACTCGAGGTGAGGGATGCCATTGGAGCCATGGAAAGGGTGAAAAATTTCATGGTTGCTGAAATCGAGTTTATCGTAGAGGAAAAGCAGAAGGAGGTACTGGCAAATTTAGTTGGCAAGTTTACAGATCTGACGGAACTTGCGGTAAAGTTGGGAGATGCAATTGATGAAAGGGTGATAGCGTTGCGATTGGAGAGACAGGAAACGCTGGCGAATGAGGTACAGGATATTGCCATTGCATCTACCGAGTCTCTGAGCTCTCGTGCAAAGTTGCGTAGTTTCAACAACACTTTTGGTAAAAATGGTGGGAAGAAAGGTAGCAAAGACGAGGCAAATGACGAGGAACAAGGCTGTTTATGGGGAGGAGATTTTGAACACCTCATCCGACCTTCATCTTCCAAAATGTTGACCAGTCTAACCCGCACTCACCAATCCTTACGACGCAACGCACGCAAGCTCGAACTTGCCTTTCAACGAGCTTACGGTGGAGACTATGTCACCCTACGTTTCGTCATGGGTCAAGGCTATGTCGTACATTCGCGCGGAAAAGCACTTCCCTCTTTCACCCCAGCAAACCTCTCGTCTTCAGAAGAGAGTGTCGACTTGACAGTCCACATAGCTGGTAAGAATCGAAGCACGCATACCTACTATTCCCCGATCTGGACTGCTCTAGGGAGCCGGATAGACAAGTTGAACAAGGACATTTCTTCGTTGGAGAGCGTCGAATTGGAATCGCTACGACAACAGGTGTTGATACGGGCTACGGCGTTACGACAGAATGCTAAGCTGTTGGATCAATTGGATGTATTGCTGTCGTTTGCGCAGGCGGCAGAAGAGTATGGATTAAAGAGACCGATGGTGGTCGATTCAAACGATATCGATGTGAAAGGGGTTCGACATTTGAGTGTTGAAATGGGCTTGTTGGAGAGAGGTCGGTTATTTACTCCCAACGACTTGGTTCTTTCTTCTTCTTCATCACCATCATCGTCATCGTCGTCATTGGAGGTAACTGAAGCAGAAAAAGCGAAGCATGGGGGTAGGGTGAGGATTATTACAGGACCCAATATGGGCGGTAAATCTACATTTCTTCGCTCTATCGCCCTTCTAACAATTCTCGCACAATCAGGCTCATTCGTTCCGGCCACCTTTACTCGTCTTGGACTAGTCGATCGAATATTCACTCGAATAGGAGCCAACGATGACCTGTTTCGAGATCGTTCCACCTTCATGGTAGAAATGTCGGAAGTTGGCGAAATCCTTGATCGTGCAACTCGGCACTCTCTGGTGATCGCCGATGAAATCGGTCGTGGAACGAGCAATCTTACGGGTATAGCTGTTGGATTTGCCACTTTGAAGAGTTTGTGGAAGAAAGGATGTAGGACATTGTTCGCTACTCATTTTTATGAGCTATGTGATTTGGTACAGGAGCAAGGGTTGGATGGAGTAGAGTTTTATGCGACAGATGTTTATGGCGAGGTTGATGGGACACAGGGAAAGCGGAATATTGTGTATTCTCATACGCTGAGAAAAGGTGTCAATAGGAATAGTTATGGATTGCAGGTGGCAAGATTGGCAAATTTGCCAGAGGAGACGTTGGAAATCGCTAGGATTACACTCGAGAGATTGCAGGGTCAGAGGGGGCAAAAGGAGAGGTCGGAGGAGTGATATCGCGTACACAGGGCTAATCATATCTATAACCCTTTTCTCTCTGACACACACACACACACACACACACACACACACACACACAGCGCTTGCCTCTCCTCGTCCAACGTGGCACTTTCAAGGATTGACCGTTGCCAACAACTGGCGGGAAAGCTCAGCTTTGCTGTAGCTGCAAAGTCCCACTTTCAACGACCCATTTCCCATCCCTGCTGCAAGTGGGACTAGATTTGCAAAGAAAGGGCCAAGTAAGAAGAAGAGACAGTGGGTCCTTTGTTTCACTTTTCTCTTTGCTAACACCAACTCTCTTAAGCGATCTTATCCAGGAAACCATGTATCACCCTTTGCAATCTTTCCAGTTGGCTTTAGGCTTGATTATCGTCTTGCTACCATTCGTCGTGCTTTCCGACTGCCCAGCGCGCACCGTGCTGCAGCCACGCAACAAGGAATTTTTTTCGCTCTGTGGAAAAGAACCTGAAACAAGCGATCAAGTCAAGTCGGATCCAAACAATCGTCCATGCTTCAGACTAGAGACTGTCGGTCTGCACAATGTCAGGGTGGAGATCAAGGATTCTAAAACCAAAATCTGGCAGGAGGACGGATCTAATTTGATAATAAAGGATGGCGATCTGGCTCGTAAGTTCTTCAATGCTTTGCTACAGAGAGAGAGAGAGAGAGAGAGAGAGAGAGAGAAAAGAGACAGCTGACACTGAAAAAGATGCTCTACGATTCAGATTTTACGTTGAACGACCTTAGAAAGGAGACAATGATCTACTGGTTTGATACTGGCATGCAACTGGTTTATAGGCCACCAGATAAAAAGGATGGATGCTACACTTTCTCGACAAAGCAGTTGCCAAAGTTGGCCGCAGAGGCTGTGCTTAAGGACGAAGCAGATAAGGAGGATGCGAAAGAGATAACCATCCAAAACGGTGGGAAAATAGAACAGTTTTGTCCAAATTGGATCCTGTTGTCTCTCTAGGGAGGACAATGTCTTATAGCACAGAATACTTCGGTGGCACTTGCTCTGTTTTATTTTGTCTTTGCGACTTGTGCGCAAGGACCAGAGGTAGAGCTCGCCACGTTTTCACCCACCTTTTAGTGTGCTTTTGACTTTACGTCACCTTTCTTCTATACTACCGTCATCGTCTCGCACTCGTCGCTTCCTCTCCGTCTCTGTCTTTGTCGATCGCCCACTGCACCTCACCATCCTCCTTACAGCGAGCTGATAGCTGGATCAATCTCAAAATCTCACTGGTCTAGCCGCAATATCATCCATTCTTTTATCAATGTCAACCATAGCATTCGATGCCAAGTCGGGACGATCAATTGCATCCCTACAACCCCCATCACTTTGAGCTTTACGCGTTGTCTACTCGGCTACCGCTTGTTCTGTACATCCTCTATGGAGTAGCTGCACATAATCACATCGTCTTGTGAAAAGTGCGAGTTGCAAGATTCGACCCGCAATATTATATGTCGTTAAATGGTGGGAAAGCTGTGAATTTCAAGCTGAATATTCTCACACAGCCACTGGTTTTTAGCTAGTTGAGGTCTTGCTTGGATCACGAAACTACTCTGAGAAGACGTTGCGCCCCATGTTACTGTACTGTACTGTAAGTTACGGTACTCTCTACTTTCGTTTCCTACTTTGGCCACATGAAATCATTCAAGTTGTCGCTTACCATGCATTGGCAAACGATCAAGTTGGATTTCAGCCCGGTAGTTACACTCTTCTTACCACTCGTTGTGCTTTCCGACTGTCGGTTGAAACCGTTATTGATGCACGCAACAAGAAATCTCTTTCTATATGTGCAGTAACACCGGAAGCTCCAGATGTCGGAAAGACAGATCAGTATCATCCATGCTTCCGATTGAACAATGGCAATTTGCACAACGTACCGATGTTTTTCGAAATTCTCAACTCTGAGTTTTTCAAGGACGATGGATCTCATCTTGTCGCTAAGGATGGTGATCTGATTGATGAGTACTCTTAACTTCCCGCTTTTCTTTTTACAAACGGGAAAGGTAAGAGTCCATCATTAAGAAGTCACAAGCCAAGCCAACAAGAGATGATACTGTACATCGGATTTTCGATGCGAAAAGTGCATGTTTGTGGATCTTTGCGAGTAACGCATGAGAAATGTATCAAAACATGTGGGTTATCTCTTCATCTACAACCAGTGGTTGCAGTCTGATCAAAGGTGGGAGCTTAAAGGGCCCACAATACTTCACATCCGTTGTCACGATAACACCATGTTGCCACACAGCCCCACACTTTACCCACACTTTACCCACACTTTACCCACCTTTCTCTAGAGGCTACAAGTGAACCCGAAGCTGCGAAAAGGCATATAAGAAAATGCGTTTCGTGTCCTCTCACTCTTTCCTTTATACCCGCATTCTCACTGATCCATATTCTGTCACACACGACTTTAAAGAACGTGATGCAACGATACACGGCTCTGAAGCTGGCTATAAGCTTGGCATTTATTTTTCTACCACTTGTAAAGTCTTCCGTCTGTCAGCCTCGCACGATTGTGCAACCTGACAACAAGGAATTCCTCTCGCTGTGTGGGTCGGAAGACGGTGCTGCAGACGTTGCCAAGACGGACCCCAAGCATCCTTGTTTCAGTCTACTCTCTGGCGATCTGCATAATGTTCAAGTCGACATTACAACTCTTCCTGACGCCAAGCCAGGCAAATCTGGTCGAATTATCGTCAAAGATGGCGATCTTACAAGTAAGCACTGCAATCCTTCCAATCATTCACATTAGACATATACTGACAAATTCTACAAACCCAAATTCATACCTCCTCTAAACGATTCCATTGTGTTATAAAGGTTTTACTTTCAGCGACGAAACAGACGAGGTAGACATCTTCTTTAACGACACCCATGAAAAGTTCATCTACAAGTCATCCGGCAAAAAAGACGGTTGCTACTCTGCAGAGCTCCATAGTGAAAAGCTCACAAACATGATTTCGATGCTTCGGGATAAACCCACCGACTTAACTGCGAAACCCTTCTATCCATTCTGTAAAAAATGGATGACTTTTGCATAAGACGATGGCATAACGTACTGTACTGTACGCGCGTCGACACCCGTTTATTGTTTTCGATCAATTTATCTGTCAATCAACTACATACAAACATTCTCTGTTGTTTTCGAGTTTTTTAAGCTGATCTACTACTGATTGATCTGTACACCTTGAATTCCAGCTCTAGTGGCCTCGACAAAGGTCTCGTTTGCCTTGTCGGTTGGAGTCTTGTTTGCGTCTTGCTTGTCTGCTGGAAGTGTAGCATCTTGGGCCTTTGACTGTTTCTTGTCAGCTTTTGCTTTAGCCTTGAACTCTTCCTCCTTTTTCTGATTCGCCAAAGCCTCCTCCTCGGTTTCGGCGGTGCCTCCCTCAGCCTTGGTGTAGAGATGGGCGAAACGAGGGTTGATCTTCTTCTCCTTCTTCTTTTTAACGACTGGAGTATCTTCTGGGTAAGCATCCTCTTTAGCCTTTTTGAACTCGGGATCGGTTTCAAAAAGCGTCTGTACCGGTTCGAGCAATGCGGTGATGGCCTCTGCTACGGCCTTTTTCAAATCTGCCGGATGAATAGCACCGGAAGCGTAGTCGTTTTCCAAAGACGCGTAATCCGAGTAATGCAACGATCCACCGTACTTTTCAGGTCGAACAATGCTAAACATGGTTCCCTTGGGCGCATCTTGTCCAACAAACGACTTGGATGCTCCCTGAGAAGTCTGTACGGGAGTACCCATAGCCTCGGATTCAACCCTCAACCTTGCAATGGGGAAGAGAACCGCCCTGACGAATCCAAGCACACCGTTACCCTCGACCTCCCCAGGTGCGCAGACTGCATCGGCAATCTTTTTCTGAACATCTTTGGGTGTGTCCAAGAAATCGATCTTGGAAGAGTTGTCGGAACTCGACATTTTGCTTCCCTTCAAACCAGGGACCATTGCGTTCATGAGATGGGCACGTTTCTTGTAACCAAGCTTGGGAAGGTACTGCTCGGCAAAGGTGAAAATCTTTCGCTGGTCTACACCTCCAAATTGCATGTCTACGTCGAGGTACTGCTCGTCAAGCGCTTGAAGACCGGGGTAGAGGAGACCGGAGAGCAAGGGGGAGGCGACTTGCTTGACCACTTCCGCACCGGCCTTCTTGGCGTCGTGCTCAGTGACGCTGGCGCACAATCGGTAGTTGTCCATATTGTAAGCTTCGGTCAACTGGTAGCTAGAGCCGACTACAAAGACGAGACGGTCAGTGGGTACACCGATCGACTTGAAAACAGCCGTAAGAACGTGACGGTAGTAGTTGACTCGATGACGAACTAGTTCGATGGGAGCCTTGAGGTTGTCCAAAAAGGCGTGAATGTCGGCGAGCAAGATCTTGACTTGGACACCGGCACGAAGGAAATCAGCAATCTTGGTCAAGGGTACGAGGTATCCTACGTGAGGTCGTCCAGTGGGGGCAGTGCCCCAGTAAGCGGAAAGAGGAGTACCTCGTTCGGCTTCATCTTTTTCCAAAATTGTCTTGATTAGATCGGAACCGAGAACTTCGTCGAGATCGCGAGTGATTAGCTCGAAACGCTCGGTGGCGCTGAGCTTGGCTTGGGAGGACATGATGTAGGTTAATAGAGGTGGTCTCTATCGTTGTTCGATGATGATGGTAGGTGGTGTCCGAGTCTGATGGAGAAAATCAAAGTGCATCTTGGAGAGCGTTGCGTTGGAAGAAGCTCAACCACCAACCGCTCACTCGCTCGCTCTGACTCGCCCCACCAAATTTCAAATGCTTAGTAATCAAACTATAGTCTTCCCACATTTCGGCATTGCGCTTCACCGAGCTTCCTCCTCCAACCCACCGCAAATGCATGCATGAATGCCGTCGACAATGTTCATGGCTAATTTCTTCCTCTACCAAGCGCTCCCGGATGAGACACGATGTTTTCGGTGGTGTTGAGAGCTGGGCTCAAACGAGTGCATGCATGGCTGTGCGAGGAAGCGGCGGCAGTGTCAGTGGTCTGGCTCGGTCATGGCTCGGTCATCTGACGTGGTGAGCCGTTTTCAAAAAAGAGAATCTCGGATAAAGTAAAGGAGACAGACACACAGACCATGGATCTCCCCCACTCTGTTACACAGTACGGCATGCTGTGCGGGGAGGGGGCGGCGACAAGTTGCCAGATGTGTGTACACAACATACATCAGGATGCTCCAAACAAAGTCTTGGCATTTGAGCAACGTCACCGGCTTCCACGTGTAGCCGGATCAAGAAAGCTCCTTACAGTACATACACTCTCCAGTGAGGCGTACCCTCTCTTCCTGCCGTGCTTTTGCGTCTCTCTTCCACATCAATAAATGTCTAGGCAACAACCATTCCCATCCCATCATCCCACATCATTCTAGACCACTCATACGAACCACAATGTCGGGCACCTCGAAATTATTCCAAGACATCGACAGCCAGTATGGCGACAAGATCTCTACCATGAGTGAGGAATCCAAGATGCTCGTTGGTCTGCCTTACCTTGCCAACACGGAGCATCTCATCCGAGCCCGAGTCAAAGCACGTCGTCTTCAAAACGAGTACAACAAAACGCAACCTACCTCTGTTCTCGACGACACGACTTCCGGTGCTGCTCTCGCCGAAGGCCAAAACCTCATGTCCGAAGACCGTAAGCGTTTGCTTTCTCAACTTCTCGAATTGCCTCCTTCCCAAGTGGCAAAAGTCGAAATCGAACCTCCACTCTACGTCGACTATGGAACAAACATTAAACCTGAGGGCGCATTCTATGCCAATTACAACACGACCATTTTGGACTGCTCCGAGGTCAGGCTAGGCGATGGTGTTCTATTTGGACCTAACGTCAGCATCTACTGCGGAACCCACTCGGTCAGTGTCAAGGAGAGGAAACAAGGGCTGGAAAGAAGTCTCCCAGTGAGCATCGGAAGAGATACCTGGGTAGGAGGAGGAACCATTATCATGGCTGGTGTAAGCATCGGTAAAGGATGCACGATTGGAGCCGGAAGTGTAGTCACCAAGAATATCCCGGATTGGAGCGTGGCTGCGGGGACACCGTGTAAGGTCATGCGCACGCTGACTGAGCAAGAGAGGGCCTGAATCATGAACTACTGTTCAATGCAGCTTTCGACTGCCTCTTAGTTAGTGGAATAGCCTCATCTGGACCAACACCCTGTGGTTTGTGAGACTGTGCAGTCGACATCAACACTATTCCGACGCAAAAGCAATGTGAGCAGGCCCTATATGGCTCTGACTCTTTTGGCTTTGGCTCTTTTGAGGTTGCAAAGAAGACTGTGAATGATTGCAATGAGGATGGGAGTTGAAGAGATATCGGGGATTGTGGTTGAAAGAGCGCTGCAGACCCCCAAAATAAAAAACAAACGCGGAATTCGGAATATCACCTCACACCAACTTGAAACCAAATGCTCCTCTCTCCTCCATTCCTTGACCAACCCGCGAGACTTTCTATCATCCTAACCTCAAACTTCCACTCACGAGACTACAGGGCTCTTTCTAGTTAGTGGCATTACTGCCTCAGCGAGCTCATTCACTATGCTCTTCTAGAGCTCGTCTTCAATATCGATCCTCGCCCGGCTATTGACAGCATCACCACAATTGGACCCTTGAAAGTCGCACACCGTTGCCTTTGGCGCTCCAGCAGCTCACTCTCCACCATGACAACTCCAACTCCAGCAGGTAGCTCCTCAGCAGCTATAGCCATGGCCACCCCATCTCCCCTCGCAATCCTCTCCAACACCACCCCTCGAGGCAGCTCTATCGCACTTTCCTCTTTGCAAGCCTTGCCAGAAACACAATTGGTACTTATTTTGCTCGACCATCCCACCATTCGCCGCAAATGGCATGCTGTCGTGGTACCTCTGGTCGAGTCGATATCGAAAAAGCTCAACACCACCTACTCTGGCTCTCGTCTTACCATCGGTTGCGTCGTCTACCGTCCAACTCTCGACAAGTCTCTCCTTCGCCCTTCTTGGACACTGAGCCGCACCAAACTGCAACCGGGATCAAAGCTCATCGCGTCCAACATCCATGCTCCCGAGTCTTGGCTTGGGCCAGAATTGGCATCACCAACAGCACACGATGCGCACCCTACAGCTGCTTCCACCTATGCCCTGATCGACGGACGCACCACCGCCAAACCCACCGCTCACGTCCTGGAAGCATTCGTAGCCGCCCTAGAGCTTCTCCAACCCTCCAATAACGCCATCCACAATCCTCTCGCGCCCAAAAAACCACCCGTGCTGGCGAGACATTTGCTTCACGTATGTCTAGATTCGCCACAAGTGTCGTTGGATCTTTCTTCGCCGCCGTTTTTCAACGCTGACGCCGCCAACGACCGTGCCAATGCGCCTACCATCGGTGCCAGGCTGGCAAGGCTGGGTGTATCGATCAGCAGCTGCGCGGTGAAAGCTCACTCGTCAGATGCTACTTTGACGTCAGAAAAGGCTCTTGCGGCTATACTCGGATTGCATAAGAGCGTGTCGGAACCTAACAGGCTGGCGAATGAAGATTTGGCGGCGTTGCTGCCTGAAGCGGTGAGGTCCAAGATCTTTAGTGATGCCAATATTATTTCGACTGGTTTGACTCCGGGTTCTGGAGCGAAAGTTGGGCTCAATGCCGCATCTGCAGGTACACCGAGTGGCTCAACCAAGAGAGCAAGGGAAGACGAAGTTCAAGTTTCCACCCCTGTCAAGCGGTCCAAGTCTGGCAGCATCTCACAACCGCAACCACCATCCGTCGCTTCCACTGCCAACAACTCTGCTGTCTCTGCTACAGGTGCGGCACCCGGCGACATTTCGCGAAACATCAAACTCGACCCGAGCATCAGCACCAAAGTCCTCTTCCTGCGCTCGCAACAAGAAACCATGATCAAGAATTGGGCAGCTGCCTACTCCGTCGTATCCAAAGCTGAAGCCGCTGGAGAACCTTCTCCTGCCAAAGCGCCGGGTATGAGCAAGGCCTACCTCGAGCAGCTGAAAGCTCAGCTCATGACGCAGCAGCAAGCGCTTAAGATGCTGGTACAACGGATTATTAGTGGTGTAGAGACGGCGCCAAATTTCAACGTCAGTCTGCAGAGTCTCATCAACATTGACAAAGAGGCTAGGGAGATGGGGGTGAATCTTGGAGGGCCTGGTGGCGGGACTGCTGGAATGGCGAGGCCGGGCAGGAGTGGGAGTCTTACGGGGGCACAACAGCCGGTGATGCCACAAGGGTTGCAGGCGGGGGCGAATGGTAGCGGTGGTATGCCAAAACCGACGGCGGCAGCGGCTGCACCTTTGCAGATCAACCCAAGCGCTCCTATCGCGCCTTCTGCTGAAGTCACAGCTGTCTCGACCGCAAACAACACCATCTCTGCACCAGCAGCTGGTGGACCACCACCATCACCAACCCGACCCAAACCGTTCTGGCGAGGCGCCCTCACCTGGTCCGTCATCTCCGATCCCGTCACGAAACAAAAACGAGACGTAGCCACCCTCGTCTCTGCCACCTCCAACTCGTCTGCACTCGAAAGACTCCTCATGCCTTGGCCCGACAAACTCCAGATCACTGCCATCACCCAACTCGCCCCACGAAACCTCCAAGTCTATGCGCAATCGCAAAATGCGCCCTACATCTTGTTTTCCACCCAAGAAGCTACCGATGCCACCTCTTCTGGAGGAGCGGGTCCGGTATTGACGGCAGCTACGGCCGAGAAGAATCGTCAAATGTACTCGAGTCTGGCTTCCAGCTTGGATGCCAAGAAGAGCTGTGCGTTTATCAGGCATGGGAATAATGCGGGGGCTGGTTTGGTGCTGTTTGCGACGACGCAGCCGACGAGCAGTGCGGAGAGGAGTGCGAAGGGGCCGGTACCGCCGAAGTTGATCGGGGTGGTGTTGAAGGATACGATTCCGTTTAGTAAGTTGTTGGCTGCTCAGAGTAGTGCTCAACAACAGCAAGGAGGAGGAGGAGGAGGAGGAGGGGGTAAGGCTCCGACTCCACAGGCGAGATCTAGGGGTGCTAGTGCAAGTGGAGGTTTGATAGATGGAAATAGTGGCGGCATGGGGATGGCGCAGCAGAGTCAAGCTTCAACACAACCACAACCACCAGCGGTAGTACAAGTTCCTCCGCAAGCACCGCCGCAACAGCAATCACAACTACAACAAGCTGGAATGGGTCTAGGTTCATCAATGCCGTTTAATTTGGCTGCTTTATCTGCTGCCGGAAACGTGCCTGTCTCTGGCGTTGGACAAGCAGCAGGTATAGGAGCGGGGTTGAACAATATTGCCTCTTCTGCTGTAGCTGCTCAATCGACAGGAGGTATTGGTGGTTTAGGCAATCTTGCCAACTTTGGTAACTTGGGAAATTTGGCCAATTTCAACCTTGGCGCTCTTATGGCTGGTCAACAACAACAACAATCACAACAGCAACAGCAACAGCAACAGCAACAGCAACAGCAACAGCAACAAGATGCATTCAACAGCACTACAAGCGTAGCGACTCAAATGACTCAACAACCAAACTTGGCCGCTTTGGCACAACTACTTGGCATTGGTGGTCAGAGTGGAGGCTTGCCCCAACAACAACAACAACAACAGCAGCAGCAGCAGCAGCAGCAGCAGCAACAGGCGTTTAGTCAGGCAATGCCGCAATTGTTTAACCAGATGGCTGCTGCAGCAGGAGCAGCAGGTGGTGGTGGTGGTGGGTTTGCTCCACAACAACAACCACAACAACAGCAGCAGCAACAGCAGCAAATGTTTAACAATTTAAACCCGTTTGGTGTCACCGCTATTCCCCAACAGCAAGTGCAACCAATTCAGCAACATCAACAACAGTCTAATGGAACAGATACAGGTTCAGGTACAGGCTTAGACTTTAGCAAACCAATGACTATGGATCAGCTACGTGCTTTGGGATTTATTCAGTAACTTTGCTTCTTTTCTGTTTTCATAATGTGATCACCTTGTTTTGCAACCGAAGCTTTATCCTTGTGTGTAATGTACCTGTTGCGATTGGGTTTGATAATTTAACTATTGAATGGTGTTACATGGTCTGAACGAGTGAGGATGTGTGACAAAGTGGAATTTTGCAAAGGTGATCCATGCGCGCGCGTTCAAGATCTAACCCCCACTTTGACAATTTTGCTTACACCAACTTGCATTTTCACCCGCGCTATCATTCCTTCACAGTTACTGGATCATCTGTTATTCCACCTTGTTTCTTGATCATCACCACCACTTTTCATCCTTCTTCTCTCTCTACCCTTCTCATACAACCTGGCGAGCAGCATTCCAACAATGGCACAAACCACAGCATCAACCCTCGCAACAACAGCAGCAGCAACATCAAACAC
The DNA here is from genome assembly GCA_900323505.1 of Ustilago trichophora. Taxonomy (NCBI): domain Eukaryota; kingdom Fungi; phylum Basidiomycota; class Ustilaginomycetes; order Ustilaginales; family Ustilaginaceae; genus Ustilago; species Ustilago trichophora. The sequence goes on along the minus strand of OOIN01000010.1, from coordinate 569,338 downwards.
CATCATCGACGTTTTAATCATCGGTGCTGGTTGGTCAGCTCTCTCCGCAGCTCTCAAACTATCACAGGCCGGAAGAAAAGTCGCAATCCTAGAAGCACGTCAACGTATAGGTGGTCGTGCATTTACCCATACCTGGACGGAAAAGACGGATGTGAATGACAATTCTCGTACCGTTGCTTGTCCAAGTGGCAATGATTTCTGGTGCGATTTTGGTTGTTCCTGGATGCACGGCTATCTAGAGGGTAGTCCTCTGAAACAGCTAACTGATAAGTATAACATTCCGGTGACGATTCCGAGCCCAAGAGAAACGGTGGTGGTGGGAGAACATGGTCCTCTGTCGCAAGGGCTATCGCAAAAGTTGACGGGAAATTTGGCAAAGGCACAGGAGGCGGCAAAACTCGTTGCTCATGATCAAGGTGCTACTGCACCGGATGCGGGTGCTTCTCTCGCCGACTTTCTGTACAGCGAAAACTCGCCCCTCTTCGCAGGACTCGAATCTGAGCAAGAGAAAAAAGCGGCTCGGGAGGTTGCAAGAATGCTACACATCCCCCTCGGTATCGAGCTGGAAAAGACCAGCTTGAAATGGCACGGCTTCGAGCAGGCATTCGCGGGCACCGACGCCGCTCCCAAAGGCGGATTCACTAGCATCATCAACAAGCTCGTCGACGAAATCACCTCGCTCGGAACCTCGATCCACACCAGCCAAGAAGTTCAATCCGTTCGCGACTTACAATCTTCTTCCAACGTCAAGATCACCACCAAGCAAGGACACGAATACGTCGCCCGTACCGCTCTCGTTACCATCCCCATTGCCGTGCTTAAAAAGACTGCGGCAGGCGGACTGTTTGAGCCAGCATTGCCAGAGCGTAGATTGGAGACAATCAAGCGAGTTTCGGTTGGAAATTTGAACAAGGTTCTGCTCAATTATGCCCAGGCTTGGTGGAATGCGAAAGTGGGGACATTCCTGGTGCTGCCTTCTTCTGCGCCTGCGCCGTCTTCGATGGTCAAGAGCGAGGCCGAGAAGAAGCTTTGGGAGTTGTACTCTTCGACTACGCTGATTGTTTCGTCACTTTCAGGTGAGGGGTCCGAGGCGACCGAAAATGGCGCATCTAACTCGTTGCTCGTCATGGTCGGTGCAGAGGCAGGCAAGCAGCTGGAAGCTTTTGAGCGTTTGGACGCAGGCAATGCGCTTCACGCCTATCTGACCGCCCGCATCGGAGGTGCCAAGGGCGCAAAGGAGCCCAAGCACGTCTTTTACTCCAGATGGGCAAAACAGCCTTTCACCGGAGGTGCAACCACTTCACCCGTCTCGACTGCCAGCGGCACCTCGCCATTGGACTTTGAGGCCCTCTCGAGGCCTCTTTGGGGTGGTCGACTGGGTTTCGCCGGTGAACATACAGAGATCAATCGTAAGTATGAGCCGCTTTTCATTCCTGGCAGCCATGCCCAAGAGACCATACTGACACAGTCGAGTTTCTCTTTTTATGTTTTGGATGCGAAAACTCACAGACCGTGGCTCAGCTGCCGGAGCCTACGTGTCTGGTGAGCGAGAAGCAAACCGTCTCCTTGCCTACCTGGACAAGTTTCATCCTCGAACGGCCAACAAGCTCTGAGATACCAGCGAGTCTGGTGTTGCCATCGGCTGCATCGGCGTTAGTGACACTGTCGAATATGTACTGTCTAGTTCAAACGACGTCGTGGAAAAGAGTTGCATATTCAACAGCTCGAAAGATGTCTGGCATACCGATGGACTCTTGATCACGTGCGCAGAGTGAACAAAGAACAACTGTTTCGAAGCCTTGTGCAGCGGAAAAAAAAAAGAGCAAAGAAAGCAAGAAATGACGGAGAAGCAAGTCAAGCGAATGAAGCGACCAGTCTTGGCCTTCTGTGCGGAATCAGATACTGGGTTTGAAACGGAGTAGACTGGGTTTCGAGGATGGAATTGACCAGACTTCTGTGTACAGTAGCTGCCACGCCCGGTGCAGATCCGCGGAATTATCGCAGAGACAACGGAAACGGCGACCTCTTCTGTGAGAAGGTGTCATTGAACGAACGAAGCAAGTGCGAAGGATTTGACAGAGTTGGTCCGATGTACAGTAGAATGTGGCGCTTTTGTCTTGAAACACGGGATGCTTCCTTTTTATTTTTTGGTTTTGGTTTGACAGCTCTGCACTTGAGAACAGGAAAGCGATGTGGGAAGCCCGGCTTCGAGACATTGTCTGGACTCGTTGGAGGGGAAGAGGGACGTACAGAGCTGCTGCGATGCTGCTTTCCATCATGGATTATCTTAGGAAGGGTCTATACCGGTGAGGTTGTCACGGTTTTTTTTTTTTTTTTTTTTTTTTTTTTTGGTTGGCCTCGGGGATGACGTGAAGAAGAGCATCGCTATGGTTTTTTCTTTCTCATGTCATTCATCGTGCAGTGCAGTGCAGCGCGGAAGAACAAGAAAAGTGTCCTGTTCAGGTGTGGGCCGACGGGACAAGGTGAGAAACAGGTGGCAGCCTAGACTGTAGAGTGGCGTCGACCGATTGCTGCTACTGTAGATTGACAACGGACGGAAGCAGGCTTAGCATGGCATGGCATGGCTTGGCTTGGCTTGCGAATTTGCTTTGCATAGAAGCAGAAGAATGGCCACGCGCGCGTCGGATCCAGCTTCCAAGCAATTTTGGAACCGCCAATTTGGGGCAGAATGGCAGAGCCAAAAAAGAGTAACAAGACCCGCAGCCGAGCATAGGATTCCACGGCGACCACGAAAAAAAGGGTTTCCCTCATGCACATCTGAGACATTCAGGCATAACCGCCATGTCGCAGTGCAAGGGGAAGCGTGGCAACCCATCACATAGAGAAGAGCAACCTGCAACCTTGCTGTTAAGCAGCAACAGCCACAGCAGTTGGCCGCACTCCTCCGAGCTAGATGCACCACAAAGTGTTTTTTTTTTTCCAAAAAGAAAAAAAAAAAAAAAAAAAAACCCCATTTGTTGCTTTGCCAAGTCCTTTCCGAAGCCATCGCCCCGACACGTTTCACTTGCAAGTGCCCGAGGAGCTGGAGATGGAAGGTCCTCTTTTTTTGTTCCATGTGAGTCCCCGAAAGTTGCTAGCAGATCTGCTCGTAGCATTGATACAAGAGCAAGACTCTCTTGTAGGTGGAGCGAGACGGTACAAAACGGAGCAGGGTGCTGATCTTGGCTCGGTTCAACTTACCGAGCAGCTTCGGCATCTCTTTTTGATATGAGCTCCGCTCGTGCATGCGGCGAGCTGCTGAACAAGATAGTGTTTTGTTTGCAGAAGTCGTGGGAATGGCAGGAGAATGAGGGCAAGAGATTTGGACCCTGAAATCTCCGAAGCGAATAACGAAAGAGTGTGCTACCTCGACGTCACATGAAGATCGTTTGTATGGCTTGAGCGGTGGACTGCGAGTTTTGCAAGCTTTGCGAGGAGGTCAATGAGGTGATGAAGCGAGGCTTTCCAATCACGCTCGGAGTTGGTTGCCACATGTAGGGTGAAACTTGTAAGTCGGCCCGCACACGAGGCAGACCGCGGGGAAAGACGGTGAAGAGAGAAGTTCGACAAAGACGATTAAATCGAGGTAGGATTTGAGGTAGCTGTTGGCCATCAAGACTCGTGAACTAAGCGCTGAGAGATCCGGAGCTCGGACTTGATAAACCGCTGCTGGTTGTCAAAGCTGGCTGGCCTTGGGATGATTGCGAGAGTAGACTCTGATCTTGGCCAAACTTGCGGCTGCACCTAGACAAAAGCTCTACAGTACTCTCAGACAATTCTCCGAGAGGCGACGGCCAATACTGTGTTCTCAGCAGTGTTCGAGACGATCACGCTTTTTCAATTTGACCGCAAGTCAGCCGACGCACCTCATACGTTAGCTCGATCTAATTCTGGGCGTCAGCAAAAGTCACTACGCCCACGGTCCGCGATCACAGGTCGACTGACTACTTCGTTCAAGAGAGCACTTTCTTGGGTCAGTGCTGTGTTCCACCCATAAACAGGCCCATGCTGTCGGAGCGAATCCGATCAAGCCCGATGAGTTGAAGGCATTTGGTGCAAGCAAGCTCGCATGCTTCAAAAGATACAGCATGTGTGATTACCTTTACCTAGCTCGCTAAGCCGCGATGCATGTGCGATTGTCGCTTTCCTCCAACTGCTGGTCGATCAGGAAACGCAAAGTCGAGATGACACTGATGGCAAACCCTTGTTCAGATTGGCTCGTAGTCGCAAAAATGGGAGCATGACCCCAACCATTGCCGGCCTGGCTCGGTGTTGATTCTCCGCAAGCCTGTTGTCTCGTCCAGTTCGCCGTTGCAACGCGAAGAATGAAGAATCAGGGAATGAAGAATCGAACACGTCTGAAGCTCGAATGGTTTGCGTTTTAATTTTTTCCTAGCAATTAAGGTTCACGAATCGTGTGAAGCGTGAGAAAAAAGTTTGGTGATGCATCCCGCGACACAAGGTGCCGCTCTCTACAGTATATCTGCCAGCGACAATAGTATAGACATTAGTGAGCTGGCGAGCTAGGGCGTGATGCTGGCACCAAGCATCGAAAAGGGCAATTTAAAGACAGAAAAAAAGGCGGCCTTGACCGATGCCGATCCAAGGTGACAGTTGACCTCTAGGCTCACTGCTTGTCAAGAGTGAACTTGATGAATCGACGCTCGTGCAGGAGTGCTGCAATCAGCATACAAACGCAAATGACACTCGAAAGATACTGTACCCCTTGACAACTTTTTTTGTCGAAGAAACAAGTTTGGCCCTTACAGTCAAAGTGTGTTGTGCTGTGAAAGGTCAAGGACAAGGCTTGCCAAGGGCACGTATCGGTGATTCGACAAAGGTAGTTGAATTCTTCGGCCTTTCCGAGCGAGCGGCTGTGATTCCGAGCAGCAATGGTCCCGACTGAAACAACATTCTCCCACGCTCTTTCTTTCTCCCCCGCACAGCTCCTTAATGCAATACGAAGCATCCTGCCATGATCACCAGCACAAGAGAATGTGCGCTCAGACATCAGAAACAAGAGGCATAGGACTTCATCAGCCCAAACACGCATGAAAGGTGAGGTCCCGCCGATCCGGATTTTGGCTCCTTCTGGCGCTCTTTGCAGCCTTTTTTTTAAAAAAAAAAAAAAAAAATAAAAAAAATAAAAAAAATATTAAATTGGACGAGTCGATCCATCCCTAGGATCTAGCAGCATCGCCCCTGTTGGCGTTAGGACAGATTTGGCAGATCTGGTGGGATGGAATCCTTGACAAGGCAGAGGCCTGTAAGAAAAGGCAGGAAAGGCAACGGTAAAGCGGAGTCAAGCAGGGCCGGAATCACGGAACGCTTTCGACCGGTCTGGTGCAAGCAAGCAAAGCAAAGCAAGCAAGCGAGAGAGGTGCTCGGCCGCGGTAATTACTGTAGCGCGCTGCATCAGCTTCAGACGTGCAGGACACAGAACGAGCTGCATCTATCGCAGACGCATTCAGCATCAAACACTGTACGATACAGTACAAACGCACCGGTACACTCTCAAGCTTGAGTTTACTTTTAGCTGCCCATTTCCTGGCTGTCCAATCATGCTGGTGTAACTTGGTAAAGCTCTGAAAAATAACATTCCGAGCTGCCGCTCTATGGACCCTGTCTGCTGTACGAAACGTCGCGGCTCTGCTAATGCCAAAAATCCATGCCGACATTTTCGATCGGCGAGAGGTGCTCAACAATGATATACAGTATACTGTAGCGAGTATCCAGATTAACCTTGTCCTGAACCTCCTCGAATCGTCACATGTATTCATTCCATTTCGGACGAACGACGGATGTGATACGGCTGAAATGACCTACAGCAGTCCTTTTGTCGATTGCTGTTGATGCCATGAAAATTGCTCCGGTGTGCGGTGCAACAGACCCGAAAGCGCTTCATTGTTCTTGCGCAACGTTGATGCTGTACGTGGGATGGTGTTCATGCAAAACGATTCTCTCTCTCGGAATCTGTCGCAAATCTGTGCTCTTGGCAGGGTCGTTGCTTGCCGAGGCTCTTTCTTGATTGTTGGGTAAATGATTGGTGAAGGTAATTTGACAGTAGATGCTCTGATTGGCCTCGCTACGGTGTTGCACGAGAATCTAATTCGGCACGATCCGACAGCGAGTTAGGCTATCTGCTTATGGTGTGGTCGGACGCCTGGTCACCGAGTCGTGGAAATCAAGATTGATTGTTCCGACTGTACGCTGCGACAGCACCACTGCTTGCTGGCTATACGTGCAACCGAACTTGGTATTGTACAAGGAACCTTGAGGCTTTCGGTGTTCGACTGCGTTTGGTCACCACGGCAAAAGTTTTGGCGGCTGTCCCTGCTGTCTTGCCTTGCGACATCCGCCTGTCCATTCCGCCGTTCATTTCGTGCCCCACCGTTGATTTCCGTCAAGAAGATGAAAGCAAAAGCATCGCTTCAACACCCTTGGGCTTGACCTTCTGAGCTTGGAGAAGGTGTCGCATCCAGGAATTTGACAACAGGACCGCGCGCACGGCCGCTTTTGCATGACAAGCCTCTTTTCTTCTTGATTCTCTCGTTCTCTTCATTTTGCGAAGACGTCTCATTTTTGCGCATAGAAAAAATGAAATAAATACAAAATAAAACTAAAAAACTAAAAACTAAAAACCTGCCGTCCTGTCTGTGTCGGTTCGGATTGGCTCCGACAATGATCCGCATGGTGGTTCGGAGAGACCCCAAATGGCTTGGTCTCGATCAGAGCAAATCAAAGCAATGAAAGGAGAGATGTCATCAACATCATCATCAGCATCACCAGCCGCTACTCTCGAATGGAGCTTGTCAGCGCCAATGTAATGGATACGATTATGACTTTGCAGTGGACGGACCAATTTAGCAATTCGTCAACTCTCACAAATTAAAAGAAGAAAAAGGACAGCATGGATGGATGGATGCAGTTGGTAGCAGCTGGGATAGAAACGCCGATTGACCTTGCATCTTGAGACGAACCGACTATTGGGCGAGACTCAGCGACTGGCAGACAGGCTGACAGACACGTTTGATTGACCGCTCGCTCAGCATGTTTTTGTTTTCCTCTGTTTCGACCTCCGACCTAGCGCCGATGGAGTGCTGCACAGTTGTACAGGACGTCTGTCTCTCTGTCTCTCTTTGTTCTTTGCTTTTGCTGTTGTTTCTACTTTCCTGTCGTGTCATGTTGAATGGCTCATCTGATACCATGATTCCCTTTCGACTCGCTGACTGGCTGGCTGTCTGTGTTTCGTCGCTTTCTTCGCTCCTTCTTGTTTATGTTGTGATGACCAAGAACTCCGACCTTTCTCTCCATTTGACAGCAACGGCATCTCCAACGGTGCACAGTCGCTCGCATTTTCCCTCTCCTCTCTCTCTCCCTCTCTCTCTCTCTCTCTTGACTTGACCCTCTTTCCGCCACCGGTGTTTGTGTTTATTTGCGTCTGCGTACACGAGTGCGTGTATGTACGTGTGTGGTATCCCCTCTCAACACTTGCACGACAGCCCAAGTTGATCGCGCTTGGCCATCGTCCCTTCCGAAAACATTGTTGGGCTCTGGCAGCATACAAGGCGCGATTGCCGAATTCCGTTTTCCTGTGCGTCGCTTGATCCTCTCTTCTGGGTCCATTTGGCGATTGCTTTGCTTGTCAAAGGTCGAGACTGCTTTCTTTGCCTCCTCTAACTATTCGGCCACTTGGCTGCAATCGTGCTTTCTTGCCTCGTCTCCCTCCTTGTTCTTGTCCTCGTCCTCCTCTGGCTACTCTTTTTTCCAATAGCAAACGCCTGATCTGGCTCGCTCTGGTACCACTGTCGCTCTGGTACCACTGCATCGTTGGGTTCTTTGCTTTCCTCTCCTCTTGACTTCTTTCGTCACTTCCGTTCTCTATTCTTCCCCTTCCTCTTCCAGCCTTTTCGGATCCTCGACTAGACCTTTCGATCCACTGTGCACACCGAACCGATCTCCACCCTCTCTCATACCGTCTTGGTTACAGATTGCACAAGGTCCTCGACATACGACCAAGCTGCACCTTGCTCCCGTCTTTTCCTTCGACCGCATCTTTGCTCTCTGGTCAGCGCTCCATTGTCACCCAACCCAGACCCTTCGTCCAGTTGTGGCGAGTCTGTCAGGAAATTCAAACGCAAACAGGACAACACAACGCCACTCCTCCGTGTGACTTCATTTGCCATCCTAATCGAACGTCGATCTTTTTTTTCTTCTTCTTCGTTTTCCGTCAAGCTGCCCCCACAAAACAGGCACAGGCACACATCCGCTACACTCAGGCGTACGCTCCTCCCCTTCACAAGCAATGCCTTCTCCGTAGACAGGCCCCATGTTCTCCCCGTCAGCCTCTGACTCAAACTCTCGGTCACCTTTCTCTGCCCATCTGGCACTCATGGCTTTCACGTAAACGGTCCAGGATTCGCCACTCTCGTCAACGAACGGCTTCGAATTCGATACGACAGCGGGGCTGCCTCATTTCACATTTCAATTACACTGCCAGGCTCAAGCGCTCGGCATCCCTCTATCTCGCCCACGGATCAAGTCGCCAGACGCGTGTCAAACATTGTGACACTATCCCGGTGCAGCTTAGTTCGACTTCCAATACTCGCTCACCGATCTTTCGCATCACGTAAGTAGCAACACAACGGCATGCACCGACATCGGATCAGGCGCTCTTTTTCTCTGCATCGACTCCTCGCAGATGCACAACATGCATCTAAATCTACAACGCCTTGTCAGCGCGAAGAGGGATACAATTTGGAAGGTCTTGATGCCCACGACTCAAGTACGTGGAATGCCAACCAAGTAGCGATGATGGCAGGAAACATTGTAGGTGCGGCGTTTCTCGCAAGACACGAGTCATAGCCAAGGCAGGCAATGAAGAATACGAATGAGGTCGAAGCGGCCGCCTCGTCACAAAGGAGGAGATGGTCATTGGGGCTCACAAAGGGATCCGACGCTACCAGGAACGTTACGGATGCCACGCTTCCGTCATGACCAGCTGCCTCCACACCAATGATGCGTCATGCGAGAAGGCAACAAGGTTGCTGATGCAGTCTTTGTGACAATAAGGCTTGACCATGCTAACATTGCATCCTCTTTCTTTCCCGTCTCTTTCATCCGCAAACAGTCCCGCAACAGCAGACGCATCTCAGCATCAAGCATTGTATCATACCGTCTTCGCATCAAACTTTACAGCCTCTCTTCTCCTTCATTAGAGTGTCCAATCGCTTCCATCTTCACACCTTGCAAGACTCGAATCAGTCTCTCCTCTCACGCGGACTACTGCCATTCTTTGGACTGGCTATCGTATGGTCCCCAATCCTCCCCCCTGTGGCTGGCTGGTCCTTTTTATCACACCTCAAGTGGGTTGCTCTAGCCTTTGCTCTTCCGCGTGGTCGGATCCGACGATCGTTAGCTCATCTTGCACCTCGAGCTGCAGGCCAACGCAATTCCGCCGTGGAAGCTTCCTTCTTCATTTCACCATTAGCCGTCCTTATCATCTGCAGCAACACGACAACCGGATAGAACGGCGGCGCTCCATCTGACAATCCTCGCAGGGCACGTTTCAATCCGACGGGTTCACGCGTCTTTTCCTTTTGCCCACGAAACTCAACTTCATTTCATCTATCAAGGTTGTGTCGCTGCTCGAACCTTAACTTGTTTCGCATCCTCCTCCGTCTTGGCTCGGACCAGTCTGGCCCTTTTCCTCATTCAATCGCCTTTGCATCGCCTTTCTTGGAGCTCGTTGCCACGAACCAGCCAGCCAGGCGGAAACTCAGCCAAGTCCTTTCGGTAGCATCCCTGCACGGTCCCACCCAACCATCGTGCTCAACATCGCATCGGCGCTTGCTTGTGTGTCACCTTTGTCACATTGCAGAAACGCCCTCGTCAGTGCGCGATAGGACTTCCTTCAGTGTGGTTCCAAGTCCAAGAGCTTAGCTTCGGATCAGTCAATCAACGTTCGGAAACGACTACGGCTGTGGACAGAACTAGCTTGCCTCACCGCGTGCTTTTCTCTCGCCCGATCAAGTGCTCCTTGTTCCACCGCAAACATCTGGACGACCAAGACCTAATCTTGACGTTCAATTCACAACCTTTTCGTCAGAGCCGGCGGGGCACACCTGGCTTTCTCCCAGTACCATCCATACTCCAAAGGTGCACAAGACGAGCCTCAAATCCGACCTTTCTCGGAGAGGTTCACGCTGGCTAGACCTCGAATAATCGACCCTCACTTCATATCCAGCCCGCGGCACCGCAGTCCATGTCTGCACTGTGAAAAGGTACACAGCCTTTCAGAACCGCAGCCCAGCGCCACACAACTTTAGCGTGCTGTACCAGGCATCGCACTGCTGCTCCGCACGGAATCTTGACCTCCGATCTTCACTTCACATCGCCCCAAACGCTTGATTGCCGCTCTTTTCAGCGGTGCTTGCATCTCGCTCATCCTTGGCTCGATTGTGCATCGCTCCAAATCGCTCCGAAAACCGGCACGACCATCGTGGGAAAAAGCAACGGTTGCCAGCAGGGGAGCGTTCAGCACATCAACGCCGAGCTCGCCGAATCTCTCGCTGCAACGTCCTTGGCGGGCTCTGCATCACTGGCTGCGCTGAATCGCGCCTCTGTTACAGTACATAGCAGACGTGTGACCTTCCTGCACAAAAAGCTGCGTCTCGATCTCGATTGTTCGACGACGCGCACGACTCAAAACTCAATTCGGCCAATACCGCGTCCTGTGCCACGGCCGAGCTTAAGCTTGTGAAGCGCAACCTTGACTCTACTCGTACGCGCACACCAAAAACAGAACACGCCGCCTCACTTGCACGCAGCCATTCTTGACCAAACTTTGATCTGCTTGATCTTTCCAAGGTAGCACGCACAGTGCGTAATTCTGCGCTCCTCGTCGTATTTCAGGCGTCTCATCACTACGGCGATACTCGGCATCACGCAGCGATCTCTCTCTCTTCACGCCATCGGAGATAGACCCAATCCAGTGGTACTCGCCTAGCCCCGCTTCTTGGCCGGCAGAACTCCCTTTTGTTACCGCACAATCCATCACGCGGTCCCTCTCGCTGGGGTTGTCTTTTGTGTCTTGGTGCTCATCTTACTCTTGCAGATCGATCAGCACATCGTCAGCCACTTGCCCCTCCGTCGGCTTCCTTCTTAAGATCGCTCCAACGACGAGTCTATCCTGACACAAGGTTATCCCTCGACTTCGATACATCGGTTGACCGGCGTTGTGAGAAGACCGAACTCACCTTTGCTTTCGTCTTGATCCCCACTCGACCTGGTCGCTCGAACCTTTCCAGCATCACAAGCCATCTTGCTCGTCATACCCGACGGACAAGGAACGTGTCTCTTTCCTTCCATCAAGACCTGCGTCCGCCTCAGTCACGCTGTTGCATCCCTTGAATCTGTGCGACGCTTGATCTCTTGCGCATTTCTAACAACCGAATCACGACGCAGAGGCCATATCTAGGCATTGATCTTTGCCCGAGTGTCTCTTGCTTCATCTTCTACTACCACCACTTTCAACATTGCCGCAGCACTCGTCTGAACTGACACCTTATCCGACACGGCAGCAAACAAATATGGGTTCGCACCAAGTCGCAACCTTCCAAGGATACGTGTAAGTCGATCCTCCTCTAATCCAGGTTGAGCTTCAATTCTGCTTGCGATTACATTGCTTTGCTGACACCACGATCGTCTTTCTCCTTGTGCCGTTCATCTCTTCCACACTGGTTTCTATAGCCACTCGACTCGAGATGCTTTGCTCATCTTTGAGGCGGTGAGGCGCGGCGTTCTGCCCAAAATCACACGACGCCTTCGCGACGATGAGCGCAAGCTGATCAAGAGTGGCACCATCTTTGTATTCGACGAGGTCGAGTCCAGCATCAAGAGATGGACCGATGGGATGATCTGGAGTCCAAGTCGGATTCTGAACAACTTTCTCGTCTATCGCGAAGTAGAGAAGAAGGACCCGAAACCAGCGCCCGACCAGCCCGCATTCGCCACGACACACCCCAACTTCGCAATGCAAGGCGGCGCGCTCAACGGAAGCGGCGGCAATAGCAGCCATTCAGCTCAGCACTCATCAGTCCGCTCCGTACCTCTGACTCTGATGCCCAACGCGATGGATCCAGATGGGCAAATGATGCACTATAAGCAAGAACCTACTGGTTACCACCCGCTCGAAGGCGTCTCCTCCTCTTCAAACACTGTCTACTCTGAGCAAGACGGCTTCTTTGGCAATCAGCCTCACCAGACACATCCCACACACGCGCCGACACATGCGCAAGCAGCTGGGCTTGTAGGTTTGATGGACGAGGGCGCTCCATCAACGTCAGCGGTCAAGCGCGAAGCGGCCGAGCTCGATAGGACAATTGTCGGCAGTTTGACGAGCAGCTATCCTTTCGTGCGCGACGGTCTCTGCAAGAAGACGATCTCTATACAGGTCGAGGGATCGACGCAGCACCTCATCTCTTACTACAAGATCGATGATGTCCACAATGGACGCTTGACGATCCCCTCCAATTTGCCAGAGATCTCGTCTCTCAGCATCTCGCCCATGTTCCTTAACAAGAGCAACTTCCGCTATCCGCCCATTGTCGAGATCGGTCCAGATGGTTTGCCAAGATACGTCGGTGAATCAACCGACAACGCTATGCGTGCCTCGGGGCATGTTAGTAGCGGCAACGAGAGCTACTCTTCTGGGTCCGAGGCAAGGCATGATGGGCTCGGAAGAGCAGCCAGTCGTTCGTTATCGATCTACACGCCAGCGCTTCCCTCAGATGCGGGTCACACGGACCTCTACACCAACCGTTATCCGCACCAGATCGGTGGTGATGGCATGCTTCCAACTACTGCCACCTTGCCCTCCTCGTCGACGTCTTCGTTGCCGTACCGAAGTCGGCGCTCGTCCGACGCTCCACGCAGGCGAGCCAACTCGCGATACGAGCCATATCAATCGGCAACGAATTTTGGTCATGGCATGTTGGGTACTCAACTCTATTCGAATGGCTCGGTCATGGATCACGGCCCTGTATCGCCATCAGGCCGCCGGCCCTTTTATGGGCCTTCCCGAGCATACGAAGAACCAGAGCAGATGCACGCTTCCGAGCATGCGTCTTTTGGCGTGCAACGTCAGGATGGGGGCTTTTTTGCGATCGGGCAGATGGGTCAGAATGGCGCTCCACATCCAGGTCATCTCGACCAGCAGCATCCGTCGATGGAACAGGTCGATCAGCATAACAATATGCAGCAGTCCTTTCAGGCCGGGGCCCTGATGCCCATGGTCCCCAGCCAGCCTACTCGCAACAGTGTAGGCTACTCTGCGAGCAACGACTTTATGCCTGGCAGATCTGAAGCGGTAGGCCTGAAGCAGGAACAAGTGGACCCCTTTCACTTTTCCTCGCGCCTCACAAGAGGAAGCTGGGACTCGAATCAGCCAAGTCATTCGAACTCGTTCGTGCATAATCTTCAACAACCCCCAGCAACCAGTCAGGGATTGACGGCGATCCCCATTCACAGTCCGAGCAATTTTGCCGGGCCAGTGTATGGGCGCTTGGCTGGGTCTCCTCCCAACACGAGCTCGTCTCACGACAGTCGACATTCGTACTTTGGCAGCGGTGGTGGTCATGCAACAGGACGCATTGAGGAGCTGGTGGATGGCGTGCATCCACCTGCCGCCACTCGGCTTGAGGACGCAAGCTATTCGTCCCGACCAATCTCGCGCGCTGGCGAGGGAGGATACACGGGCGATCTGGATTCGGCAGGCATGGTGAGAACAGGAGCATTGGAGGCTCTACAAGTCCACTCGGACCCTACAAGTCCGTATCCACGATCTCATCACCTCCACCCACAGCATCAACAGCATCAACAGCATCAACAGCATCAACAGCATCAGCAACACCAGCAGCAACAGCAAATGATCGGGAATGAGGCGTCTGGGTTTGGCGGCTACGGCAGGCCTGTCAACGAGATGGAAGGACAGCAACAGTCTTTCTATCCTCAGCAGACGTCTCATCCAGCTCCGGAGCATGATAATGTCCAATTGGATCAGCAAGCCTTTGGTCGACATGCGCAAGACGGCTACGCACCGACACATCCATACCCAACCAACGAGGTGGGCGCCGCGTCGACTCACAATGAGCAGGCGTGGTCGTCGGATACCGTTCCGGAGGGCAACAACGCAGCCGATGCCAACCAGTCCTTCTCTTCTCGCCCTGGCACGTCGCACGACCCGGGCTATCACCACCAGTATCGCAGTGAAGCTGGCGATGCCAATCCGACGGATGACTCGGGGTTGGAAAAGGTGATGTTGACCAGGCCCACCTCGTGAGCACGCCAACGCACTTTAGCCGTCTGAGCTCCAAATTCACATTGATCGTACAATCAAATCTTGTATTTTCCCTTGTATGAATAGCAACGTCTCTGCAAGCAAGCAGTCTTTTCCCTTGCTGTATGTTTGGCTCTCATTTCTTTTGGTTTGTTGTGAGCCATTCATGCTACCTTGCAATCGTTCGACGAGAAATTGTACCAAGGGCTTAGCGATAAATGTCGACATCTTTTGTCGAGCATCGCTCGCAACTCATTTACTGTACGGTTGTACGGTAGAAACAACCTTCTACGGCAGCAACCCAGAAGGAGTATCTTAGCGCAAGTCAACTGTGTGCGGCTCTTTTCTTTTTCTTCCTGTTTTTTTTTTTTTTTTTTTTTTTTTTTTCTTCTTTTTAACTGTCATTCTTCCGGGCGAGAAAACGCGTTCGCGATTGAGTGTGAGACTGTTGAAAACATGCTTCTCGTCGCAGATCTGCTAATCCACCACCATCATCTCGATCGATCTCGACACTTGACGTCGCTTTCTCAGCTGCATTCGGGGATCCTTTGTGCTTTTGCACACATCGGACGACAACATCATCGGCCCATATACCGTCCTCACCTTATTTTGCTGATCGATTGCACGTATTGGACACATACACAACAGTGTCGCAGCCAGCCAGGTACTCGTGCCGGCTTTGGAAGCAACCATCGAGATGAGTTCCGATCCAGTACCATCTCTGGAGCTACCAGCACCAGCTACCCCAGCAAATGCACCTGCATCGACTTCTGCAGCTGCTCAACCGGCAAAAGCAACATCATCAGAGCAGCAGCAACAGCAGCCGCAACCACCACCACCAACAGCAGCATCAGCTACGCCGCAAAAATCAACACAGCCGCAACAACATGTCACGGCCAACCATCCAGCATCGATAGCAGCAGCAGCTACAGTCGCTCTCTCTGCGACACTGCTCGATCCAAATGAGTGGAACGCTCTTGCATCCACCAGCATGGTGACGCTCGACGACCTCAGAACCGCTTTTCTGGAGCAACGGCAACAACAGTTGAAAGACTTGGAGAGGACACATCGCGAATCACTGCGCGAGATGCTCTTCATGTCGGAGAGCTACGACAAGGCTGATGTTGCAGGAAGCCCTTGGAAGCTGGCACAGAGCATGGAAGTGGCAGAGGATGATTCGCGCGAAGATGTAAAGGCTTTCCTGACAAAGCACCGCTTGTCGCTCGACAATCAGACATCCATCAAAGATCACGTGTTGGATCAGCCAAAGGCTATTCGAGAGCTTGTTTCGCGAGAGCTCAAGACAGGACCTGTTGAGCTTGCACCTCCACCTACACCGACCAGTGCAACAGCGCCCTCCGCCGGAGATGCTCACCGTGACCGTGACCGACAAAAGGAGCTGGAACAGAGCAACAAGGCGGCTTTGCATCGTAGCCAGGCGGTTTCGCGTGCAGCTGCTGCAGTCCAGGCTCGTGCCATCGCTGAAGGTGTAGCAAAGATCAAGCCTCTCACCATCACAGCTGCTGAAAGTCAAGGTGTTCGCGTGGCTCCTCTTCAACCAGGCCAGGTGCCTAGTTTCGTCATCGAATCTACCACACCTATCGCGCCTATTGTACCCGGTGCCGGTCCATCTACTACCGATGCGGCCGACCTCACCGCAGCGAAGCCCGGCCTGTCAGCCGCATCACCAGGCGAGGTCAATGCCGAGTCTGCAACGCCCGCTGTCAAGGTCGAATCACCCGGAAAGACCGTATCATCTGCGTCAAGGGCTCCCAACGCGCTCGACAAGGCAGTCTCTCCAGTACCCGGCCTCGCTCGCAATGCTACAGCGCAATCTGCAGGCATCCGCATTCCACCCTCGCCCATGGTCGTACCCACAGTCCCTGACAATATCGCAGCACCGCCCCTCCATCCCACCCTGCAGGTGCTCGCACCAAATCCGCTGTCCGTCACATACGCCGCTTCGCTTCGACCTCTTCCGCCCGACCCGACTCGACGCATCACAGGAGCCGGCGTTGGTGGTGGTGCCATTCACCACCGCAGTGGAAGAAAGATCTCGAGCCTGTCCAATCATTCCAACATCAACTCGTATTCGAGCATCGCAGCTGCCAAGATCGGACCCGCTGGATCTGGTCAAGCCGATCTGTACCGATGGTACGTTCGTGCGAGGGCATCGCCGGGAGCGGGTATGGTAGGGAAAGCAGATAAGTGCCTCATGACGAGCGACTGGAAGGTAGCGTTCAACGAGCAGCGCTTCGTTCGTGCCATGGCAAGGATTGAAAAGCTCAAGGCGCAGGGGGAATGGAGTTTCCGCCAACCAAAGAAGCAAAAAGGGCCTGTTGTTCGCAAAGCTCACTGGGACCATCTGTTGGAGGAGATGAAGTGGCTTCAGACCGACTTTCGCGAGGAGAGGCGATGGAAGATGACTGTTGCATTCCACTTGGCGCATGAAGTCGCCGCATGGCACCGGGCACGTACAGCTGCGGAGCGTGCTGCGTTCTGCGTTTCGGTGCAGCGACCTTACCGCCGCAGAACAGTCTCGGATAACGTCGAGCAACAGGCTTCCACTGCAGAGTCTACGAACGACGTAGGACAGTCAGCAACCGAGCAGGAAGCTGCCACCGCCGAAGCTGACGAGGAAATGCCAGACACTGCCCCATCCACACAGTTGCAGGGCGATGGGCCATCTGGCTCGGATTTCAAGACTGAAATCGCCGTCGTCAAAGCATCCGACGATGGTGATGTGACGATGCAAGGAGACGAAGACGTAGATGCAGCGGTGACGAAGGCAGTCGAAGATGCGCTAGAGACCACCAATGAGGCGGCAGGTGCACGTGCGGAGGAGATTGATGCAGATGGAGAAGACGACGATGCAGATGCGGACGCAGACGATGTGGAAGCTGCCACTGCTGCGCTTGTTTCAGGTGAACCAGCCAAGCCACCGCAGGTCGAAGTCGTTCGAGAACCTTTGGCACAACCTGAACCCATGCCGACCCTCAGTGCTGGATCTCAGCCCGCAGCAACATCCGCTACACCTGCAGATGCATCCAACAAAGAGGCTCAAAGCTCTGACGGCAAGCTTGCCAATGCTCTGCGTTCTGAGCCCAAAGATGCCGAGTCGACGCTCACCGCCGAGCTGCCACCGCAGCTGCTCGCGACGCTTCGAGCACCCATCTTCTCGACCAACGTCACAACCACGGTCGTGTCGCCAGCAGCACTACTCGAATCGTTGGACCCTGAGGCCGCGGCCGCTCTGCTTGGTATCGAAGTGGGGGATCTGTCCAATGCTGCGGACTTGCTCGAGCCTGCCTCGCTCTCGTTCAGCAAGATGTTCCCGGAGCTGCCCCTGTACGGAGGCGTCTCGCTTCCTGACCCAAGCAGCAAGAGCGACCGACGATGGGACGAGGGCAGCCTGAATCAGCCCCCTCGCTTGACGCATGTGACCAAGCTGCTCGATTCCCGTCCTCTGCTCGTTAGCACGCTCGAGCCATCTAAGAACCGCGCCAATGGTCGATGGTTACCAGACAGCGACTGGGTGGTGGCTGCTGAACAGTCGGACCCACTGCGTGGTGTCACGGATGGTGCTGATGCAGGTTTGCCGCCGATGCCTGGCTCTCTCCTGTTTGCTCGTAAGAGCAACCGTGCTGCCAAGGAGACCAACAACCCAGCATCAACCAACCCTGCAGAGCCTGCTCAGCCGAGTGCTAGAGCAGCATTGTTCATGTGGACACCAGACGAGGACAACTACCTTATGACCCTCGCCAAGCAGTATCACAACAACTGGTCTCTCGTCGCAGACTTGTTCAACTCGACTCGACTCAACACTGCGACCGACAAGCGAGAGCCTTGGGACTGCTACGATCGATGCCGACGTATTCAGCAGGCTGCGGATGAAGGCAAGCCACCTCCCGGCCCGCCGCAACTGCCTTCTGCTGCAGCAGAAGCCGACAAGGAAAAGGACAAGAAGGGTGACGGCAAGGACGGTGGGGATGCCTCAGCCTCCAAGCGCGACAAGCTGAGCAAGAAGCTGGGTTCCAAGTACGATGGCTCAAAGAGGAAGCTTCGTCGAAGCAACCTGATGGAGGTAATGCGCAAGTCTGCCAAGCGCCGCGAAGCCAGCAAGCAGGCACAGCAGACGCAGCAGACCAAGAAGGTCAACCTCAACACGCACGAGACGCACGCTCAGATCAAAGCTGGACCTGCTATCACGCCGCAGTCGCTCAGTGCTCTCAAGGCGGAACGCGACCAAGCTGCGCTTCGACAGTACTACGAGCAGCAGCGGGCCCAGCTTGCCTACCAGCAACAGCAGCAGCAGCAACAGCGTCTTCTCGCTCAGCAAGCGCAGGCTCAACGTATGGCTCAGCAGCAAGCGGCAGGTGCCACGCCAGGACAGGCTGCTACAAATGCGGCGCAGCCAGGTAAGCCCATTGTCGCTGCTTCGGTTGCAGGTGCCGGTGGACCGGCTGCTCTCACCTTGCCACCGGGAAGCACGCCCGGAACTCAGCCTGGACAGGTCGCGCAAGCACAGCAAAAAATGGTGTCAGGCCAGATACCAACTCCGCAAGTCGCTCAGCAACAGCAGCAGCAGCAGCAAGCTCAACCTCAGCAAGCTGCGCAAAACCAGCAGCAGCAACCGCCACAGCAGCAACAGCAAGAGCAGGTGCAGCAGGTGCAAGCGCAGTTGCAGTCGCAATTCCAAGCTTCGCAAGCTGCTCAGATGCAGAACCTCTATGCCCAAATTCAGCAACAGCAGAGGCAGCAGCAGCAGCAGCAAAGCCAGCAGCTTGGACAGGCGGCCGCAGGGATGGGTCAAGTTCGACCACCCGTTGGACCGCTGACGCAGCAACAGTTGGCAACACTGACCCCACAACAACAGCAGCAATATCACGCCCAACTTGCCGCCGCTACGGCAGCCGCCCAGCAACAGCAGCTTCGCAATCAGATGGCTGCCGTTGCTGCCGCCCAGCAAGGAGCTCAAGCTGGCGCTGGTGGTGTCCAAGGGCTTGCTTTCCAGCTTCCTAACGCACAAGCGCAAGCCCAGTTCCAGCTTATGCAGCAGCAACAGCAGCAGCAGCAACAACAGCAACAACAGCAAAATACAATGCAGCAACAGCAGCAGCAGAATCAACCGAGACCACCAAACCTGCAGGCACAAGCTCAAGCGGCCGCTCTACAGATGTATCAGCAGCAGCAGCGTCAAGCTGCCCAAGTGCAGGCTCAGGCACAGATGCGTCCCCCTGCTCAGCAGCCATCGCAACAGCAGCAACAGCAACAGCAGCAATATGGAGTAGTACGACCCGGAGGAGGAAATAATTCCACTCTCGCCAATCGTCCACCACCAGTTCCCACGGCGACGGGGCAGAAGCAAAGTCCTCAACCTCCTCGTCCTCCGGCCACGCCTTCCAACGGTGCCACTGCCAACGCTGCAGGCGGTAATGCTGCTGGATCTCCCCCAGGGATGCCGGCTACCATCCAAGCCTTGCAACAGCAACTTGCCATTTCTCTAGCCACGTCGAATTTGTCCCCAGAGCAAATCAACGGGTTGGCCATACAGCTGTATAAACAGGCCCAACAACAACAACAACAGCAATCGCAACAGGCAGGACAGGTCAGACCAACCCCTCCACCCACACAACAAGGCGCAAACGCTTCCGCAGGCCCAAGACCTCCTCAGCAAATCCTCAACCAGGCTATTCAAGCTTTGGCCGCACAGAATCAGAAGAATCAACAGCAGCAGCAGCAGCAGCAACAGCAGCAACAGGGTGCGGCGGTGACAGGTGGAGCAAAACAGGGTGTAGGTGTAGGTCATCCACGCCCGCCTACTCCACGACCTAGTTAGATGATCTAGATGATTATGATACAGTTGTTTGGAAGTGTTAGGATGGGATAACTGAGGAGGTGTTGGGGTTGGCGGTGGATTTTTGTCAATGTCTTTTTAAAACGTTTTGTTTTGCAAATTGTGATGATTGGTGTGATGTGAGATTCGATTAGTTTTTTTTTTTCTTTTTCAGTATGATTTTGAAAGGTTTTGTACAGAACGTGTGATCCAACGTCAAGCTTGAGAAAATGATATAACATGTGCAAGGACTCTACTCGATGCTGTACAGTACAGAATCATCCAAACATCCAAAAAGAAAGCAAATGGGAGAAAAACTACCGGCTGTTGAAGCCACAATAATAATAATGAAAAAAAAAAGGGTGGAGAGACGATCGCAAGAGTAAGCCCCGTTAAGTTACCCTTTTCCCAAAAAAAAGGGCGACCGCATAACTATCAGCATATGACAAACAATATCTCAAAAAAAAAAGCATCACTTGACTTCGCTTTGCTTAGGTCAAATGGGATTATGTCACTGTCAAGACTCTGTGGTTTTAAAATGGCGAGGGTTGGGAAGAAAGGAGGGGAAAAGGAGTAACCGAATCCGGTCTAGAAATGTTGGATCAAACAGTAAACGTATGTCTACCCATCCAGTAAATACGGAGAAGAAGGGATGGTTGGAGTGAGGTTGATCGCTCGTATCTTCGCAAAAACCTCCCAACCCCTTTTCAAAGTGCAAACTGGGATAGGTGGCATAGGATCGCAACCTAACCAACAACACCTTTCTCCGAAAAGAAAGAGTCTCTAGAAATCGCCGGTCCTGCAACAGACCCTTGCCCAAATCTCCCTCTCCAGCAACCCAACACCACCACTTAGCAGACAGCAACGAAGACTTCTAATCCAACGACAAAATCATGCCGACAACAACCCCAAAAAAGCTTCTCCCACGAAGGATCGAAGTCTTCCAACGGTTCTCCAGACCTGTCCCCTTATCTACGGTCAAACGACGCACTACCCGGCCTACATCACCTCCATTCCACCCATAATGCACACCTGCGATGCAGAAACAAGAAGGACGGGGGGCAAAGACGGCCATACAAAACAATTCACGCACCATTACGGCGACGCCCGCTTTCCTTTTGGAAGATGGTCTCTGATCGTGCCCCTATCCCCCATCGTTTCCACAACAGCGAGATGCGCAGGTGAAATGCATGAGGCGAGAGAACAAGGTATGGTCTAACGCAAATAGAAACAGTGTCCGTACGTAACCAATGTCGGAAAAGATTGTGCCTAGCTATGTATCCGTTGGTGAATCTTCCGTGTCAAAAGATGTGTCCGGGGACTTTCCCTACAGCATGTCCTCCTTAATAAGGGGAAAGGGCTGCAAAAAGAAAGATTCTCCAGAAAGAAGAAATCTCGAGCGGTCCTTTGCGCGTCTCTCCGGATTGTAAAGGGGATAAGAGATGGTGTAAGTCACCAACATGCAAAAAAAAAGCACGGAGGAGGGGTTGCACCATCAATGGAGTCTACGAGAGGTCGGTTGTTGAAACTGGGCCTACGTAGGTGATGCTACAAGGTAGCAGGATGATGCACTTGCCCGAGAAGGATGGTAAGCTTTCAGCAGACCACTCTGCCAAGGAAGGGCTCCGTGTTTTGCCGTGTGTATAGTTGGAGGAGAGAAAGGAAGATAGAACAAGACGAGGTGAAGACAAAAACTTTCTTGGCAGGAAAAAAAGTTCTCGGCACGCGACTGCGCTACGCCTTTTCTTTTCTCTTCATTTCTTTATGATTTGCACTTCCGGCCGGATGGAAAGTTACCTCCACACTGGCGCATGGACGCCGTTCGATGCGGCTGTACTGTCACACAGTACTTTTTCTTGCCTAACGTGCACGAAGGGGACATTTGTAACACCTTCTCGACATCAAAGACTTCACTTCTTCATCCTAGTATCAGACAGACCACTTCTTATCTGCTCGTCATGCTCGCCAGAACAAGTGGGCGTCTGCTCGTGCAAACTTCCATCACAGCCAGGGCTGCCCGACCAACAATCAGGCTCGCTGGCCCCTCCCTCACCCGCACCCTCCTCACGGCTCGCAACATCACATACACTCCCATCGCCCGCAACACCATCGAACAAGATGAATCTGTAAAAGCCAGCCACTTTCGTCGCCTCGAATACATGCTCTCTGATCCCGCCGAACCCAACCAAACTACACTGGTTTCCAAGCTGCAAGACGATCAACTCTCCTTTCTTCCGCTCGTCATCCGCGCCAGCAACTTTTGGCAACCTCCGCCGCCCGGACTCCCCCTACCCCGCCGCGAGAATCCTAGCCTATTCAAAGATCCAGCTACCGCCCATCTTTGTCCCGAATTCTTGTACAACTCGTTCCACTTTCCCTCCGGGCGCCATCTGTGGCGGTTCCATCGGGAGCTGATCTCGACGCTGCAGGGAAAGTTTAGAAAAGTTGAGCCGGTGATTTTACTCGATCCCGGCTCTAGGACGTTGACGATCGGCCTGCCTTCGCATGTGGGGATTCAGCCTCCATACCCAGCAAAGGAGAACGGGAGCAAGGTCAGAGAGATACTCGAGAAATACCGATCAGAGCAGACTTCGGAGCAGGAGAAAAAGGATATTGCGAAAAAGTTGCGCTCGTACGCCATCCCGCATGGCTTTAAGAATTCTTGCCACGCTATGTCGTTCTACCTGCCTACTCTGTTTAGCTCATTGAGGAATGTTGCAGAGGAAGACATCGGCACGGTCAAGTTTTCGAATATGGGTACGCTGGACGGTTCGACACGGGGAAGCCCAAGTGGCGAGGACGCGAAATCAGCGGACGTTGTAGAGGACCGTGTACCTGTGGATGTAGGGTCGACTGCGACAAAGGGGGTCGCGAAGAAGGCTTCCAAGGAGTGGAGACGAGACAGGCGCAACAAGCAGCTCGAGGGTGCTGCCAAGCCAGCGACGAAAAAGCAAGAGAATATGGCGGATAGGTTGAGGTCAGAGACTGCACGGGTGGCTGAAGCAGGAATGCCTGTTACTAGCCAAGGCGAAGAGTTGAAGGCGGACGACCCGAGGTTGCCCGAAGCAGGAACCTTTGTCGCTCAGGATGGGGACAAGCATAAAGAGAGTAAAGGGGTGGATGCGTTGGAGGAACATGTGCCTTTCCCAAAGCCAACTGTCGAGGAGATGGGCATCAAGAAGCCTACCGAGACGTGAACTCCCGTTGAATGCTGGAGAATTGTTTTTGTCGTGCTGTCAATACCCGCAATTTGTACTTTTGCAGTTCTGTGGTGAATGGTCGATCGTCGCTATTGCAGCGAGTCATTTGTAATGTGCGTAGTCTGCGGATGTCTGCAGCACCAGCTGGGCCGCGAGCTGGTGTGTTGCAAGTCTTCGAAGGATAGCAATGGCTTGATGTCGATGCCGCGGGAAATTTCTCGGTGAAATTCAGGGTCTTTCGAGATTAGATGGCCGTGTTCTGCTGAGTTTTGTGAGCGTGGGCAGATCAGAAGACGAAAGCACGAGCCTTGTCATGACGTCTCGTTTTCTTCTCTGCCATCATCGACCCGTCATTGCATGCTGATCAGGAACCTCCATAGATCTGCACTGGTGATCAGATCGCTCTCAAATCGTAACGAATACAGCTTCATTCGGCATCAAGGAACAGTCCGCACGATGACTGAGTCCGCAAGTGGGCCTGGCGCTCCCTCCGCTGCTGCTGCTCCTGCTGCTCCTGTACCAAAGAAAGGCAAGCAAACCAATCGTCCCTCACCCGAAGAAATCGAAGCCAAGCGTCGCGAACGAGCAGCCAAGAAGGAGAAGGAAGCAGCCGAAAAAGCTGCCAAAGAAGCTGAACTTGCCGCAGCCATTGCTGCGAATGGCAAGATCCCCAACGGCCACCTCGACGATCGGGGCAACACCCTCTTCGTTCCTCGAGACTGGGCTTCAGTCACGAGTTCCTCTTCGCAAGACAGACAAAAAATCCGCATCGTCAGCTGGAATATCCTCGCCCAAGGTTTGGTACGAAGAACCCTCTTCCCCGGCTCAGACTGTCTCAAGTTCAAAGACCGATCCGTTGGGCTCACTGCCGAGTTCTCGAGTCGAACAGGACATGGGTGGGATGTGGGCTGCTTCCAAGAAGTTGACCGAATGGATGTGCACGGAGAGACGCTGGCAAAGGACGGCTTCAGCTACGTGTACGAAAAGGGATATCGACAGAAGCAGCACGGATTGCTTGTGGCTTGGAGAAGGGACCTGTTCGGAGACCGCGCGCACAGCCAGCTTACGATCGATCTCGATGCTGAGAGCGTATCATCACCAGGAGAGCCTCTGAGGACAGCCTGCTCGCGCGTTACCAGGAACGTCGGGCTGTTTGTGGCTCTGCGTGCAGCTAATAAGCCAGGGCTGATTGTGGCAACGACGCATCTGTTCTGGCACCCCATGCATGCGTATGAAAGGGCACGGCAGTCTGGCATCTTGGTTAGGAGGTTGCAGGAATTTAGAGAGGAGCTGGGCGAAAAGTGGAAAGACGCAGCTTGTATCCTTGCTGGCGACTTTAACGATCAGCCTCACTCTGCAACGTATCATTTGTTGACTGGTAAAGAACTGACGCAGCATTGCTACGAAGAGGTGAAGTCGTCGAGCGTGGTACACAAGAGTATGGACGAGCGCAGGGAGAGGGGCGGAATGTCGAATGGTTTTGCTCCGGGAACAACCGAGCCTGCCCGCGATGCTCCTATGAAGAAGGTGGATACCTCTGATGCTCAGAAGCAGGCACAGGACGGCGCGCAGCAAGAACCTGAGGAGGAGAACAACGATGGGGAGGAGGCAGAAGATGCAGAAGAAGACGAGGAAGGTGAGGAAGGAGAAGAGGAAGGAGAAGCCGACGATCGAATGCTGAAAAACTGCCGTGCCGCTACGTCACAAGACGCTTTGTTGTCGATGGACGAATTGCTTCAGCTGCACGATGTCAGTCGACCCCGTCCTGGCTCATCCCAAACTCAGTCCGACTCGAGCCAAGCTGCTGCGCAATCAACGCACTTAGGCTCAGCGTATGGTCTGCACTACGGTCGCATTCAGGATCCATCAGAAGAGGGTAATTTCTTCGGCTCGCCCGCACGAGGTCGAGAGCGATGGAATGACCCAGACTGGACACCAGAAACACCCAACTGCCATACGGGGGACAGCACCGAGCCAATGTGGACCATCTTTTCCAGCCTATTCTCGCTCACACTCGACTACATCTTCATGCTGCCAAAGCCAAAGCAATGCGAGAGTGGAGAGTCGGGACAGTATCCAATGGTGACGAGGCTGCTTAGGACACACAAGACCGAGACTCTGCAACCGGGTGTACCGAGAAAGGGCGTCTGTGCCTCGGATCACATTGCGATTGGTGCCGAGATCGAGCTGTGACGATCATAGAGTCAATACAAACACAATGGCCTCATGACCTTCTTCTTAAATTGATGATGGTGTGATTGTGTCGATGCTTTGTTGTTCTCTCCTGATACGCGTGTACAATACCCCAGTGCTCCACTTTTTCGACGCACGCTTTGACGCAATCTTTTGAAATGTCAAGGCCCCTGGAGTCGCTCTCACGCAAAGGAACTCTACGCGCTATCTCGACCACCATCCCTCTTGCTGCGACGCCTCCATCCCTTGCTCGACCGTACTTTTACATTGCTGAGTTGGGATCAATCGACGTCTAGGTAGCGCCCTCTGGTGTATTGACGTCTCAGTATGATGCGATGAAGCCAACGCGAACAAATCAAGAGGGCGACCTTCAACCCACCACGACCAATCCCATCTCGGCAGAGGACCACATCGGACCGCAGGCTGAGGCACACAACCAAGCTCGTGAGAGGCAGGCATTTTCGGCGGATCGGACCCGAGATGATGGCCAAGATGTTGATAGCGGCAAATTTACTGCCACGCTTCCTCCCTCCTCCAATGGTGCGTCTGATACCACCGGCAGTTCTGACAGCACAGATGCTACTCTAGCGCCCCACATCCCACCCAACGATGCTGTGACTGCATCATCCATGGCCCCTGCAGATCGTAGAGATCCGAACAGGCATCCAGCCAACCATGCAGAAGGTCAGGTCGCGCCACACGAGAG
The DNA here is from genome assembly GCA_900323505.1 of Ustilago trichophora. Classification (NCBI taxonomy): domain Eukaryota; kingdom Fungi; phylum Basidiomycota; class Ustilaginomycetes; order Ustilaginales; family Ustilaginaceae; genus Ustilago; species Ustilago trichophora. The sequence goes on along the minus strand of OOIN01000010.1, from coordinate 543,065 downwards.
CCACACGGCAACCAAAGAGGCCCGCGCTGTTGCCAACATCAAGACTGCCAACACCATCCCCGACCCGGCTGTCTCGTTATCCGCCTCCAGGCCCAACATGCTTCCTCCGCCACGGCCAAGTATGGCTACCTCTTCGTTGATCAACCCCACGCCTACTTTGACTCCTGGCTCAACATGGGGTCCAAGCGCTGCCTCTGCTGCTGCTGCACGTGCTGAAGCTGCTGAACCAGGAAGGATTGGGGATCTCAAACGCTTTACTTTGTGGGAGACCAAGACGCGCTTCTATCTCGTCGCCTATAACACCAGTCAAACCCGCTTCCGTATTCTCAAGGTTGACCGTACGCCGCCAAGCGCAAGCGCACCATCAAAGATGAATGCAGACGCTGGCAAACCTCGTGACGCGAACGCAGATACAACCAGTGCAGCCACATCAAGCCAGGCCATGGCCTTGGCCGACTCTGCGTCTTACATCTCGACGGCTGGTCCATCCTCCAAGCCCGGTGACACGAAAGGAGATGTTAGCAAAGGAGGCAAAGGCAGCTCCACGACAAATACAGCCGACTGCTCGGTTCGTGGTCAGCGTTACCTCTCGCTCGATGATCCGCAGATTTGTCGGCTCAATCGAAGAATGCTCGATGCCAAGCAAGTGCCTCGCGAGTCTGCCGCCGGAACAAGTCCCGCTGGAGCAGGGAGCTCTAGCAAGGCTCCAGCTGCCAGTGCGTCTTCCAAGATTGCCACTGCCTCGGGCTCAGCCACCGATGCCAAGGTCAATGTCACGGGCACTGCTTCGACATTGAAGCCGGCAGAAGGGGCCACAACTTCGAAAGCTGCCGGCTCTTCGGCCCAGAATGGTTTAGCAGAATGGGAGCTCAATGTGACCTCGGACCGTGTCGTCTATTCGCGCACTCAGGTAGCCGAGCTGCTCGAGATGATCCGGGAAGGCAACCGCGCCACCGGCGGTCTCCACGAGGTCGGCCGCTTCTTTGGCATCGTTGGCTTCATTCGCTTCACCAGCACTTACTACATGGTACTGATCAGTCGTCGTAGCGTCGTTGCTTTGATCGGCGGGCACTACATATACCACTGCGATGAGACTGTCATCCTACCAGTGTGCCATCAGTCCGTTCTCGCATCACTTCCAGGGCGAACAAAACTGATGGAGCAAGAAGAAGCTCGACTTCTTCACCTCTTCAAGCAGGTCGACTTGAGCAAAAACTTCTACTTCAGCTACACCTACGACCTGACCAAGACACTTCAGGACAATCTGACTTCCACTCCAGGCAATCCCCTCGAACAAGCCAGTTCGGTCTCGCCCTCAAAGATGCCCCTTACAGCGTGGGGCTACAACGAAAAGTTTATTTGGAATCATCACTTGCTTCTTCCAGCATTCGCCGCCTCGGAGCATCTTCAACCCCATGAGGATCCAAGGAACGAGTGGGTCTTGCCACTCGTATATGGCTTCGTCGATCAGGCCAAGCTGAGTGTGCTCAATCGTACTGTCTATACGACTCTGATCGCTCGTAGATCGCGCCACTTTGCAGGCGCACGTTTCCTCAAGCGTGGTATCAACGAGAGAGGTCACGTGGCCAACGATGTCGAGACAGAACAAATCGTCAGCGAAGCGCTCACTACGCCCTTCTTCGCTCCCGGACGCAAGCGATTTGAACCTAGAGACCGGCACGCGCGATCTGCTTCGGGTCGAGTGAGAGGGGGTCCTGATTTGATCCGCGCCAGCAGATTGCGCGAGAAGCCAATTTTTCAGCCGCCATCATCGATAGCTGCGGATCAGAGAAATGCCAAGGAAACGAAGCAGTCCCACAAAGAGGAAGATGATGACGACTTTGACGATTTGCCACTCGACGCCTCGCCTCGCTACACCTCGTATGTCATGATGAGAGGCAGTATCCCCGTCTATTGGACACAAGATTCTACCAACATGTCACCAAGACCTCCCATCGAGATCTCCCTGGTAGACCCTTACTATTCGGCTGCAGCGCTCCATTTCGACGAGCTCTTCCACCGTTACGGAACCCCAGTCATCGTGCTCAATCTGATCAAGAGCAAGGAAAAGCAGGAGCGAGAAGTCAAGCTCCTACGAACGTTCGGGGAGTGCATCGCTTACCTAAACCAATTCTTACCGACAAACAAGAAGATTCGGTACATTGCGTGGGATATGAGTCGAGCCAGCAAGTCCCACGACCAAGACGTCATCGGTATCTTGGAGGACATTGCACAAGAGACCCTTGAGACTACGCACTTCTTCCATTCTGGCCCTGAACCTAGCGCCGTTCGGCCGCAAGCAAGTACCCGCAACGCGGTGCAAACCGCAGAAAACGACCATGCAGCCGTTGGTGTGCGCGATGGTAACTGGAAGACAACTTCACGGGACGGTACCGGACGACCTGTGCGCAGGGAGACAATCCTGCTTCAAGAAGGTGTGGCCAGAGTCAATTGTGTCGATTGCCTTGACAGGACCAACGCCGCTCAGTTTGTGATCGGCAAAGCAGCTTTCGGACATCAGTTGCATGCTCTCGGACTGCTCGATGACCCCTCCTTGCCCTTCGATTCGGACGCCGTCAATATGCTGACAGAAATGTACCACGATCTTGGCGACACGATTGCCATGCAGTACGGAGGCTCTGCCCTAGCCCACACCACCGACACATACCGAAAGATCAACCAATGGACCTCGCATTCGCGCGACGTGCTGGAAAGCATGAAGCGATACTATGCAAACTCCTTCGCAGACGCTGACAAGCAAGCGGCGATCAACTTGTTCCTCGGCGTAGATCCGATGGCGCCAGACTTTTCGCCACACGTCTTCCCAGAGACCATACAGATACCCACAGCGAACAAGAGCGGCAGTGAGCCATCCACGAAAGCGGTGCGTGCGGTCCCCTTCAGGCCACATTATCAGCATTGGTTCGACCCTCTGCACTTGAAGCCGCGTGGCTCGATCGAGACCCGCCAGCGCAGACTCAAGGAAGTCGCCAACGCCGATGCTGGATTCTGGGCTGAGTACTATCGCCCGAGTCTCTTTACGGATTTAAACCGCCACCATGCTTTCAAGATGACCGCTGTGCATCAGTACTCGCACCTTCATGGGGGAGTCTCGCATTCCTCAGGAGGGCTTGGGATGCCTCATAGTCAGTCGGCAGGTGCTCTGAGCATGTACTCGACGCAGATTGGCGGTACTGCCGATCTTCAACGTCATGTTCGGTCCGGTTCCATCACGAGCCTTTCTTCGGCAACTCAAAACCCGATGCAAGCTGAAGTGATGGTCGAGTACCCTAGTCCCTTCAAGCCTCGAGGAGTAGCGGCTGATTCCGCCTACAGAAGCTCGCAGCAGCACGGTCGGCGCTCACTGGACGACGCGCGCAGCTTTACGACGCAGACCTCGACGACGATGGTGAATGACGCTCGCAGTCCTGTGTCTCCGCGAAGTGGGCAGCACTTTTCTTCTTCGCCTGCCACATCGACGAGTGCTTTGCCGCCCTCGAAAGCGATTATCGGTGGGGTGAGACGATGGATCTCGATCAACCGACCAGGTGGATCGCCTCGTCTTGGAGGCATGCGCAAGTCTAGCAAGCGTTACAGCATCGCATCTTCGGAAGGCGGTGACGGTGACCATGGCGATACGAGGCGTGGAGATGCTGCCACGCCTAACCGCAGCGCTGCTGGGCCTGGCGGATCTTCTTTACCCTCAGCCAGTGCTGCGGGCGGCTTCGATCCTCACACATTCAATTTTGCCGGACGATGGCAGACAGTCAACCCGGTTGGTCCCGCCGTCGCCGGATCCAACGTAGCGATCGAAACAGCTCTCACCAAAGCGTGCAATCCGCACATCTCTGAAGAGGAAGAATCCGAGTATGTGTTTTACACGACGCAGTTCCTCGACGAGCACGCACGGCCGAACGACGAAAGCAATGCCACCGAAGATGCCCAACACGCCAGCCAGATCAGACACGCTCGACCAACAAGCGCAGCCTTGACCGACCACCATCTGATCGACGAAAAAGACATTCAGATCTACGAAGATGGCGTAGCGGTCAGCGATGGTAAACCGACGGCGGTGGACAGATTTGTGCGGTACTCAACGATCGATCCGGTGCTAGTGTCGCACGCGAACGCAGTCAGTCAGCTAGCGTTTGCGGTGGCCAACAACTCGACGTTGCCGATAAATGGTGCGGGTACGGTAGGCGGTGGTACAGCTTCGATGATGCTGACGGCGGGTGTTGCTGCATCAGAGGCGAAAGTAAGGGCGTATAGCTCGTGGCTCTCTTTGGGTCAGACTAAGCTGGCTAGCTTTTGAATTTTGGATGGGATGCTGGATGATCATGATAACTTGTGAACAATTTTCGCAATCAACAGTCGAGAAACTCGTGATGAGAGACGCTGACAATGGTGTGTTTTGTGTGTGATGAAGTACAGATGATGATACAAGTACAAGAAGAGTGCTGAGGAAAAGGGGAACTTTCGAGCAAAGCAGATGTGCTCGAGGGGGTATTTGGTTGGTCTGTGAAGCAAAGGTTGAGTCGTTGTGTTTTACTTGAACATGATTTGAATGGAAAAAGTTTTTCCATCAGGATCATAGTAGCTCCAAGTTGAAGGTTCGGGTCTGGGTTTTGAGCCAGGTGCTGAAGAGGTGATCAATCCCGTATCTCTCCTATCGATGTCTCTACTCTGTAATTTAAAGGCGATGGTCTCGTATGGTTCCGCAGCGATGACCAAATATTGATAATTCTTATCTGGAGTCTCGACCTTCTGCTCAAAAGCACCCATGAATCTATGCATTGGTACTACACCATGCTTGATCTCTGGTAGCGAAACTTGAAACAACAATCCCAACCTTCCACCACCTCCTTCACCATCGTCAACGATGGGTTCTCGAATCTTGGTGACCTTGAATCCCGGTCTTCCGATTTTGACAAATTGTTTCTTGGGGACGACCTCGGCGGCGGAGGCAGTGAGAAGTTTGTTGGAGTCGTAGGCGTTTTCTTTTGCTTCTCTCGCTGCTCTTCGTGCGAGGTTTGTTTGATGCTTCTTGCCTTGGGTGTGCGCAAGGTAGCTGCCTTCGTTGGTATGCAAGGTGAGACAGAGGCGACATTCAAGCCCACCCAGGTGGTTTTTGAGCAGATAAGGGTCTTTGGCTAGATCGATGGTTTCAAGTGCGAGCTTGCGGAGTCGATCTCGTCGATCGACGTTACTCTCGGAACTGCCAGCTATACCCGCGCCTTTGTTACCTGCTCGGGAGGAGAAGTCCATCTTGAGCAACGTGGATGCAGTGGAACAGAGAAAAAGAAATTGTTCGAAATTCGTCGTGTTGGGTGACTCCGGAGAAGAACGAGAGGTATGTAATGAAGCTTGGCGATCTTCGAACCGTCCGTGACCGTTTTGCGAGGATGGATGACAATCAAGTTCGAAAGGAGAGGTTGACCAAGTAGTGGAGCTATCAAAGTTGCGGTGTTGGCTTTTCCGATGTCCGAACTTTCATAAATTTTTCAGCGGTTTGTTATGCCGCTTAAAATAACAGTTATTGAATGAGCATCACGTGCTCCTGAGCTCTATTAATTTTGGACGATCACTCCACATGAGCGCAGTTCAGACCTATGCCTTGAAACGCGTTCTCTCAGCCACGCAAGCCCAGAGAAAGCGCTTAAGCCACCTCTATGCACACTCACACGCTCTCCTTCGAGCACATCACTTCACTGTCCTCCACCATCTTTGCCTCTCGTAGGTTTTCCAGCGCTTACGATTTCTTACCACCTATCACCGCTAGACAAACAGCAGCTTCAGCGAACACATCGACAACATGATCAACTTCCACCCCGGCCAGACATGGTCTTCGAACCCGAACCAAACTTATGCCAACATGGGCACTCCGTCCTTCAGCTCCGCCGCTGCCTCTTCTTCATCAGACCCTACTTCCCACACAACGCAACCCATTGTCACAGGCACATCTGTTCTCGGTCTCAAGTACAAGGACGGTATCATGCTTGCCACCGATACCCTCGCATCCTACGGTTCTCTGGCCCGATTCATGGATATCACACGAATCTCTCAGTTTGGCCAAAACACCTTGATCGGCGCCAGCGGCGACATGAGCGACTGGCAGTACGCCCAACACATGCTGAACAAGCTCATCACCTCTGAAGACGTTGCTGCTGATGGCCATGCTTTGACGCCCACCCAGATCTACGCCTATCTGGCGCGTGTTATGTACAAGAGGAGAAGCGATATCAACCCGCTCTGGAACTCGTTTGTCCTCGGCGGTGTGGATCCCAAGGACGGCACCCCATTCCTAGGATACGTGGATCTGCTCGGAACCACCTTCACCAGCAGCACCATCGCCACCGGCTTCGGAATGCACCTCGCCCAACCACTGCTGAGAAAGATGGTGGAAGGAAGGGAAGATACCCTGGAGGAGGCAGAGGCAAGAGAGATCATGGAGAACTGCATGAAGGTTCTCTTTTACAGAGATGCAAGGTCGTTGAACAGGTTCATTGTCGCAAAGGTTACAAGGCAGGGCTGTGAGATTTCGGAACCGTACAGCGTACCCACTTCGTGGGGCTTTGCTGAGATGTTGCGCGGTTATGGCCCTCAGACGCAGTAGTTGATGGGGAGAGCCCCATGATTTTAACTCGCGCCTGCTCATATTCAGGCTCTCTATGTATGTACCAATATATGTCTCGTTTTCTTTTCTTTTTTTTTTCTGCCCAGCTCTGGCTGACTTTGTGCTTGTGCGAGGGCCCTTTCCTTGGTAAGAACGTGGGTGGACAAGGTCGTGATGAGGAGCACGCCAATTGCGAAGAGGCGTGGATGAAGCTAGGTGAGGTCAAATTGCTCGTAAATGATGAGTCGAAGACTTACTAACTTTGACTTGAGATTGCCTTTCAGTCACGCTAGCCAGTCTGTATATCCGACCCAGGCTAAGTGGACGGGATCTGAGCGTTGAGTCTCCGAGATGAGCCGAATCTGAAGCAGACAACTTCCAGGACTTGGAGAGCTAATAAAACGCACTACTCGCAAAGCTTAGTGGGGCTGAAGATGCGACATGGTGGGGCTACAGCGAGTGACGGCGTAGGGGTTGTGAGTCTCAGCATCAGCCCAGGCTTTGCAATCCAGCACTACTATTTGGGGCACAGATACTGAATGATCTTTATACCCATGCAATAAATCTTCCCGTCGAGGCCCGAACTCTGCTCGATAAACATGTGACAAGGCGAACAAGCTTCGAATTTATCTACCCCGTGTGACTTGTTTGTAAGAGAGCACACAATTTTGCCAAGAGCATACACGAGCAATAAGGTCAGGCAGAAGAATCTCGGAAGATCCGCACAAAGTTTGTCAGGAACTTGCTACATTGTGTTGATATTCACTCAGATTTGAGTTATTCCAGAACTTGGAACTTGGTCGGAACTCCTCCGCCTTCCTGTACAAAAACAAAAAAGGGGGGTACATAGCCCCACCACCCATGTACCCCCGTCTTTGGCTGTGTCGGTGTGGCTCGCACGAATTCATTTGCTCCTGATTCCTCCACTTGCAAGAGGACTACCGATTTCGAGGGAGCAAGGGAAAGGGAGGGCAAACAATGTTGTAGCGCCTCAATGTCGATCTTTTTCAAAATTGTACGACATCCAATACGCCAAAGGCTATTTGGAGGGTTGATCTTGGTTTGTCAACCTGCTCCCGCCGAGTGGCAAATCGTGATACCTTCACATCACAGATTAGGGACCAGGAGTGGCAGCTCAATTGCTACATCTCCCAAAGAGTGGTGGCGTGATCAAGTCAATCTCGGCTCATTCGCCCTCGCCAAGCGTTCACAAAGGGCAACAGGTGGGACGGGATAAAGCCGCATTTGTACGACAACGTTGAGTGGGGTTTCCCATTCTGCCGCTCTTGCTCTTTTGCATCTGCAACTCTTGACTCTGGTTTGTCGGTTGGTACGATGTCGCACAAGCTGTAATCACGCGTAGCAAATCTTTCCTCTTTTTTTTTTTTCTCCTCTCGGCAACGTCAAACCTGTCAAATACCGTACCGCTTTACAGTACACAGCAAATCGTCTTCGGAACTTCCATCCTCTCCTCGCTCGACTATCGAAAGGGGCAACGAAATGATGGGGAGGTCAGACGGTCCGTCGAGCCCCACCAAGCCTTTTTCTTCATATCGGAAGACGGTACTTCATGTCGGTAGGAAATGCTGACATGTAGTGCATGGCAGCAAGAAAAAAAAAATAACAAAGAAAGGCTCTTTGTTTGGCTTTCATGCAAACACGCCTAGGAGTGATGTTTGACGGGTCCCACTTCGATGAGCTTTTGTAGCCCACTGGAGCTGCCAACAGGAGGTTGAGCTTGCACAGGCAACTCGCCGCTTGCTGGAGTAGGGTACCGAATATCCGCAACTCAAGGCCGAGACCCACCGAATTGCCGCGTACACCTCGAGAGCTCGCCGTCGATGCATGTCCGTCCGTGACACACAACCCCCACCCGGAATCCTGTCCGCTCTTTTCGTGACGCTGGTCCCAGTGCGGCAACTCTGTCCAGACTTTTGACCTGCTTGTCTTCGAACGTGACCAATCAGAAGAACGATTGGTCAACACTCTCTCGATCTGACACCTCCTCGGAAGTGTCCGACCATCGCGACAGCCTTCCAGCGCAGCCACAATCGATGTGACGACAAGTGTCGACAAGAAAGACTAGCCCTTCTTCATCTCGTGATCACACGTGTGAACAAGGAGAGCGCGAAAAAGAGGGAGGGGAAAAAGCCTCATCCTCAACCTCATATACCGTGCAGATGACGAGTCAACGGTAACGCAATCACAAAAGACCTCATCCTGGTCCGGGTACGGCTAGTCAGCGGGACTTTTGCCCCTTTGATGAGATCGGGCTGAGCGAATTTAGCCCGTCATCTTCCTGTTGCACGGGAACCCCACCCGGCGGGCTTGCTTGTGTGGGCTCCGGGTGGGGTTCACTCTGCCACCACTGCCATAGCGCAGTTAGGAAGAAGCACCACACGTAATCCTCATCGGCCCACCCGGGCTTATGGGACCCTATCGGTGGCAGTGGCCTTCATACACAGCGCAGTGTGAGGCTCAGTCGTTTCCCGTCTTTGAGGGTCGAATGAGTTGGGAAAGAATGAGGTATAAGAATGCCCAACTTAGCATCCCATGTCGCCCCCCTCCTCGTTCTCATCATCAGAGCTCTGCACATACTCGCTAGAGCTTAGCGAAACACCCATCTTCCTCTTCATCAACTCCTATCCCTCCTCTAGTCCCTTACTCGATACACTTCGTGGGACTACAGCTTACCTGAATGAGGCTCTCTTGGGTCTCGCTCGCCCTGGCCGCTGTGGCGGCTAGGTCCGTGGTGGCCGTTCCAGCTTCGACCGGTCTGGGAGATGCCAACGCACACAACGACATAGGCGATGTGAGCAATCCCGATGGCAATGGCGACTTCTATGGACCAGACATTCTGGGCGGCGGCGGCGTCAATGAGCTGTTCGCTCACGTTAGCCAGGACATCCAAAGAGCCGGTCAGAATCCAGAGTCGTACGGTCTCGGTCCCGTTCCCGGTCATTGGCCTGGCCATCGCCACCATGAACACGAGCACGAACATGAACATGAACATGAACATGATCGCGAGCACAAGCACAAGCATAAGCATAAGCATGACCACGAACATGAACATGAACATGAACATGATCGCGAGCACAAGCACAAGCATAAGCACGAGCATGATCACGAGCATGATCACGATCACGATCGAGGCCATCATCACAGCGGCGGCGGCGGCGGCGGTGGTGGTGGTGGTGGTGGTCACCACTCTCACAGCATTGGCAAGTGCAAGCAGCGCGATTTCACTCCTCAGGTTCGCGAGTTTGACTGGTCCATCACCTACGGCCCTTCAGCACCCGATGGATTCCTCAAGAAGCGTATTCTCATCAACGGTCAATCGCCTGGACCCCTCATCGAAGTCAATGAGGGTGATACTCTGGTGATCAAGGTCAAAAACTTTATCGATCAGGGAACCTCGATCCACTGGCACGGCATGTATCAGAACAGTACCCCTTTCATGGACGGCATTGCTGGATTCTCCCAGTGTCCCATTCCTCCTGGTGGAGAGCTGACGTATCGATTCAAGATCATCGGTCAGTGGGGTCCTTACTGGTACCACAGCCATAGTTTGATGCAGTACACCGATGGATTGTACGGTGGATTGATCGTGCATAGCAAAAATGACCCTTATCAGAAGTGCAGGGATTACGACGACGAACGAGTTTTTCTGTTCAATGACAACTATCACGATTTCGCCAACGACATTGTTGATCAATTGCTCTCGTCCAAGGGATACAACGGTACTTCTGCGGCTCCTTCACCTCAATCTGGTCTGATCAACGGGGTGGGTCAGTTCAATTGTGCAGCTCTAGCAAAGGCAAAGGGTCATCAACCTGGTATGCCTAGCAAATGTACTCAGTTAGGCACTCCAACGATGGACATTGAACCGGGCAAGAAATATCGCTTCCGATTCATCAACGTCGGTTCGCACGCCCAGCACATTATCAGCATCGACAATCACGAAATGCACGTCATCTATGCTGATGGTACCCCTGTCAAGCCGCACAAAGTCCACCGAATCCCCATCCACAATGGTCAACGTCACGAGGTGCTGGTTCAGACCAACGTCGGTAAAGACGGCGATAGTTTCTTGTTGCGTTCCACAATGATGACTGCTTGTTTTGCATTTGTCGACCCATTGCTCGATCCAGTGGCAAACTTGACGCTACAGTACAAGGCCAAAGGTAGTAAAGTCAAGAGTCGTGCGCCTGTTCCGCATGATTGGAAGGATAAGATGGGTACTTCGTGTCAGGATCTCAAGGACTCGGATTTGATTCCGGCTATCGATACAAGTGTCCCACCCAACCATAATCTGCGTTCGTTGGGAATCTTCAATTCGCAGTTCGGCAATCTGCAATTGGCCAATGGTACGACGCTTGGTCGATTTTTTATCGACAACACTACGTATGTCAATTATGTCAACAAGCCGTATCTCGAGCTTGCGCATAGGGGGATTCCGATCAACAGTTCTACCATTGCCTCTCTGCTTGTGACCGACGACATCTGGGTGGCAGATATCATTATTAACAATGAAGACAATTTCCTTGACCACCCCTTCCACCTCCACGGCACCGATATGCACATCATTGCTCGTGGTCAAGGTAACATTACTCAAGCCGAATGGATCGAAATCAACAAGAACGGTGTCGGTCTCAACATCAAGAATCCTTTGAGAAGAGATACGATTACTGTCGAGAGACTTAGTTGGATCATTATCCGCATCATTACCGATTTGCCGGGTATATGGCCTTTACACTGTCATATTGCAATGCATGTGGCTCAAGGTCTGATGGCAGCCGTGGCGATTCATCCCAAAAAATTGCAACAGTTGCCCTTCAGTCAAGAGGTGCTCGATCTGTGCCCGACTTCAGGTCCGGCGCTCGACATCATCCTGCCAGCCTAAAATTTTTCCCCCGTCGAAGAACTTCGTAACTTCTCGATCTCTGTTTTAATTTGAACATTCTCGTCTCGCAATAGCTCCTTCTTTCTTTCTTCTTTAGTCAAATTACTGTGCTTTCGTTATCAACTAACATCATGTTTGTTCTTCAGGGTTTCTCTTTTCCTCGAAATCTCAATCATTGTAAATAACTTAAGCTTGAGAAGGATGATGATGGATCATCTGACGGGGATCACATGGCTAGATCACACAGGTTTGGTGAGGGTTGAGTGGATGCAATGCATGTGATTTGGCAGATGTGATGAGAAAACAGTGAACGGTACAAGTACAACAAAAAAAAAGTGGATGAGAAGAAATGGTGATATGACTGCCTGAGAAGTGTGGTGCGTGACGTTTTTAAATGATGCGAAGACTCCAAGCGCCTTGGGTTGGAGGACCGGCCAACTCTCCTAGACCGAAACCAAGCTGTTTCAATACCTCTGAGGTGGTATCGTGACCAGTAGCCTTCATGAGTTGGACGAGGTCCTCGCAGACGATGTGACGACCGCTGTGATAGGCAGTTCCATCAGAGTCGTTGACAAAGATGAGGGGTAGCAAAAAATGGGCTGGTACACCGCCTGCTGTTATGGGTGTTGAAAGTTTGCCTCGGAGGGCAATTTTGAGCATGTCTCGAATGGAAGGTAAATTGACGGTGATGAAAGCTTCCGGGTCGCTACCGGGATTGGGACGTTTGTTGGAATGTTCGACCTTGAGAGGGCCCAAGCTGCCAGCCCATACGTCGAGGGGGATGGGATCTGAAGTGATTGCTGCGGGGACGATAAAGTTTGTCACCGTCGTGACGAGGGTATGTTTGGTCTGATCATAAGTGGGCATCGACGTAATCAGCGGAAAAGGTGTCATGGGAACCTCGCAAGGACCTTCATCCTTAGACGCCTGCGTAGCACTCGTGTCAAAGTAAGAATATTCAAACCTCGAAACACCAATCACCGTCCAAACAAACGCATCATCCACCTCATCCACCACCTTTTCGCCAGCCCCATGCTCCTTGGCCACAGTGACGGTCTTGGGGGTGACATAAACAACAGAGTTGCTCTCACCTGTCTTATTCGCATCAACTGTGTCGCTGGGCGGTTCGTCGGATCCAAACCCTTCCTCGTGAGTATGTGCAAAGTTGATCGCAAGTGGTTCTTGGCCTAGCTTCTCGGCTGAGGTGTGCTTCCACTCGTCCGGGATCATGGCGCAGAGATAACTGCGTGGGAGGGAGAAGTCTGATTCGAGATGCTCGGAATCGCCGGATACCGTCTCGCTGTCACTGCTAGGTACAAAACGCATGAGCGCTACTTTTTGAAGCTGACCAACGGGGCCGTAGAGATTGAGATCGTCTTTGGCCTCGCCGCTTCCGTTTGCATTCAATGCGGGAGCTGCTGCCGCTGCCATAGTAGCGTTGGAACTTTCGCCTTCGATCTTGATGGCTGATTGTATGGTGCTTCCCGGTTTCTCTGCAGGGTTCTTGCTGCCTGACGGTGTATTGTTGGTTGTGCCGTTGCGGTTGGCGGATCCATTCGAAGCAGACTTGCTGCTAACAGCTGCGAGCTTGTCACGCAACGCTCGATCAATCGCAACCCTCTTGGATTTGTTTCCCGAGCCAGCCGTAAGCAGTTCGGCAGGCGGATCCAACTGCGGCAGCTGCACTTGACCTTTATCCACTTTGCACACAACGAGAGGATCGCTGCTGAACCCCGTGTTGACGTCGGTCAAGACAATGGTGGAGCCATAAGTGACGCTGTCCTCCTCAGCTCCAGCGAGATCGGCCAAAGGTGGACGCGAGATGAGCGTGATTCGATAGGTAGACCATTCGCCGCCGTGCACGAGGAGGCTGCCATCACCGCTGCTGTGCATGTATTTTGTTCTAGCACTTTGCGAGTTGATGCGGTTGAAGAGCGATACGAGTGAGCCGTTCTGTACTTGGTTGGTCTGGCCTCTGGGTTTGGCGGTTTTTTTCGAGGATTTCGAGATGATGGTGACAGGTGCCGACTCAAAGGATGCCCAAGCTTGACCCTTTGGTAGTCGAGAGAGCGTCTCAGGTCCATTGTCGACTTGATCGGTGGCAGGACTGTCGACACTCATTGCTGGAGAAAGCGCATCGGCAGCGCGCGACTTTTTGAGTGGACTAAAGATGGGAAGATGCGGCTCTAGCCCTGTCGGACGAAGCAAGTTGAGTTGCAAGCGAAAAGACTTTGAGCGTCCTGTTGGTGTGACGTAGAGCGAACGCATTTTGGTTTCAAGCCGGCTGTCGAGGATCGCGACATTCTCGTTCGAGTAGAACTCATCCGTATCTCCTCGAACGAGCAAGCTGACCCGACACTGATCCTCTTCGTCGGCATCTTCCGAGGTTGACGAGGTGGTAAGGGTGGCAGCGCCGTGTTCTGCATACCTTCGCAGCGGTCCGGTGACGCTGATGATAGGCGGCGGGTTGAAGAATCGCTTCTCGGACCCGTAGCTCTTCTGGGCTACGGAGGCATGTGCGCAGCGGATGGTGGTCATCTTTGTCTTGGATGCGTCTGCAGCAGCAATGGGTCCAGTGACGGTGTTGGGCTTGGTGAGCGTGTCGATGCTTGCAATGTACTCGGAGATGGCCTTCTCGACTCTACTGCGGCGCTCCATGGGTCCAATCTCGCGGTACTTTCGCTTGCCGAGAGTCTTTTTGGGTTTCTTGACGACTTTGGCTTGCTTTGTTGGCGACTTGGACTTGGGAGTTTCTTGTGGCTCCTTGGTTGCTTCCGTAGCGAGACTGGAGGAGATTCTGCCTTGAAGAGTGGCCATGAACTGTTCCAGGCTGGCTGCGAGTGCATCATCGCCAGTCGCACTAGGCTGCGGTCCGCTTTCCGTCGTTGCTGCAGGGACAGCATCTTGGGAGGTGTTGCTGGATTGCTGTTGCTGATTTGCGGTCTCAGTTGAAAAGAGGTTGGCTTCACGCAGCAGATTGTCGACGAAGGACTGGTCGACGAAAGAATGGGCGACATTGTCTGTTGAGATGGATGCTTGAGGCTCGGGTGTCGCGAAGGCGGTCTCGTTGCCCGAAGCAGCAGCAGATTGCGTAGCCTCTTGAACGGCTGGATTATCAGCTTGGGTTGGCACGGGTGAGCCTGATTGCGGTGTGGGCATGAGCGAAGCGATGAGCGTTTCGAAAGAAGCGATGTCCTCTGCGGTAGCTGGTGTGCCCTGACCTTGCGTTGGTGTGTTGTATGCTGTGTTCATCGTCGAAGCGTCCATAGGTGTATGGAGTGATTCAGGTTGTGTTCCGAATTGACCAGCAAGTGCTGTGAAGGCCTGTATTTGCTCTTCAAGCGAAGGCTCATGTTGACTCGACTTGTCTTGCGAAGTGGCAGCGGCGGGCAGGAAGTTTGCGAGGTTGGCAGCATCGAGGGTTGGGATGCCGTCCATGATTGTGAGATCCGGAAGCGAATCAACAGCGTCAGCTTCCTCCTTGGTAGATGGTTCGACATGTTGTGCAGAGTTGCTGTCGGTGGTAAGTGGTTGTGGCTGTGAAGGATTCGACGTTGAAGTGCTGGAGCTGGGCCCAGCGGCGGGATCTATTGACTCTCCAGCCTCCATGGTGCCGAGTGCTACGCCTGATCGGAGCTGTGATTGTCAAAAGGCATTCACGTGGACTACTTTGAGGTGGTCACTGGTGTGATCTGAAGGAAGTGCTCTTTGAGGAAAGAGAGTTTGACGTGACTAGTGACTGTCCAGATGTGCTATCACGGAGAAGCTGCAGTGTCGCGGAAGTATATATGGAAGTAGCGTATACAATGTTGAGGTTTGCAGGTGAATGTGGACTTGTGATCAAATGAATGTAAGATGAGGATGCAGAGCAAAAGAGAAGATGTCGGTGCGAGTTCAGGGTTTCACTTACACCAAACTTTTTTTGGAAAAATTTCCAGGCAGCGGAACACGGACCCGTTTTTTTTTTGTACTGTATGTCGACTTTTTCTCCACCTTTGCTTCCGCTTGCCAAAAAAGAAAAAGAAAATATCGCTTGGAAAAAAAGGAACAAAAAAGCAGTCGAAAAATACGGAAAATCGGCCCTCCACCTCTTGGATCCCACAGATGACGGTGCGCTCGGTTCCGATTTGGTAGTGTGTGTGCAGTAATATGTTTTGGCTAACTTAACTGCACAGCGCTTTGTGCAACGCGGTGTCAACGCGATTCAACAATACCGCATTTCTGGAAGTCTGAGTACTTGTTCCGCACGTCGACCAACTCAGCTTCTTTCTTCTCAACCACATCTTCCCTCTGCACACGCACACGCATACCACACTTCTCTCCTCTACACACACAAAACCTCACACATCAATAATGTCCGACGCAGAGATCCCTCAGCCCAAGCCCGAGGGCGGCGAGCAGCTCAACATCAAGGTCAAGGACGCCGATGGAAACGAGGTCTTCTTCAAGGTCAAGCGTACCACCAAGCTCTCCAAGCTTAAGAAGGCTTATGCAGAGAGGATGGGAAAGCCTGAGAACAGCGTCCGCTTCATCTTTGACGGTCAGCGTATCGGTGACAATGACACTGCCGAGACCGTAAGTATCTTCCCGCTCCCCTTGTACAGCAGCAGCAGCAGCAGCAGCAGCAGCAGCAGCAGCAGCAGCATTCATCTCATGCGGCTTTGCTCCCGATGCCATGCCTCAGATTCCCGCATATTCCATAGAATTGCCGCTGACGTCTCGCTTCCCGCTTCCTTGAAATCCCAAAAACAGCTCAACATGGAGGACCAGGACGAGATCGATGCAATGATTGAGCAGCTCGGCGGCTGCTAATCGAGCCCGCATTCCACGCTATCTCAAGCTTCTTGACCGCACCTTCGTATACCCCCATCTCCCGCAACAACAGTTCCGCAGCTAGCCATTCGTGCCATCCTGCATCCTCCCTCCAGAGCGCTCTCCGCACTCCCTGTCTCCCGCAGCCACTGCAGCGTAACCGTTCAATGGACTGTTTGTCGCAAATCTAGAATTCAGCAGCACGTGTTACTACTTTTGTACGTCACAAGGGACCCAGCCGCCCATTGTGACTTCACCTGCTTCTCGCCCCTTTCCACAAATCATCCCTGTCATCCTGCCACCCTTGCACCCCGAGCGGATGGCTTCATCCTTTGTACTCGTCTTTTTCTCGACCAATGTATTTGTTCTGTTTCCATCTCTATGCTGTCCAGGTTCCAGATTGGATCCTGTTCTAGTCTCACCGCATACATGTCGTATTAGATACATCTCATCTCCGGCTAAACGACTCAGCACACACACACACATATACGAAAAAGGACAGCACAGCTCGTTGAAGGATAGGATCAAGAGATGCTTTGCGAACACAAAAGAAGGGTATCATTGATATTGCATCCTGAACGGCGGAAAAAGGGACCCGTCAGTCTTTGACCTGACTTGGACGTTTTTACACGAGTGTTCTGTACGTCTAAGAAAGGGTGGGTTAGGAATCAGACTTTTGACCGACGCCTACCTCCACGACCGCCACATCGACAGCAGAGAACGTCGGCGATGCAGTTGAAGGTTGCGATTAGGCACGAGGAGATTGCCGAGACGCTGTGTTGTGCGTAAAGAGAAAAAAGCGATTGTGATGAGTGTGGTAGTAAGGAGAGGTGGGCGGTGGGCGGTGGGCGGTGGGCGTTGTGAAGATGGAAAAAAATTGTACAAGGATAGAGTGGTTAGTGATCCTGTTGCAGACTCCTGAGGAAGAGAAGTCGGAGAGGTACTTACATGGTGTGTAAGATGCTACCGATAGCCGAAAAAATGGTATGGAAGAGGTTTGCGATGGCTGATACGATGGAGCTCAAGCAAGATGCGACGGCTGTAGTTTCCACAATGTGTGAATGATTGTGTTCAAGATGTGAATTTCTTTGTCTTGTGCGGAAATGTGGATGGGAAGAGTGGTAGGATAATAGAGACTTACCTCCCATGTTGGGCAATTGGTTGATGGTTGTCGTGTGTATTGGAGCTTTTGCGGATGGGTGATTATAGAGACTGAAAACGTCGTTGAGTATAGGATGATGGCTTTTTTTGCTGTGCTTGAGGAGGGGGGTTTAAGTATCTTTTCGCCTCCTCAAGTCAGAGCTCGTACGAGGGTGTCTCTCGGGAATGCACTAGCTAGACTCTGTCACATGGTGTCTCATGTACCTTAACTCCATCATCCACTTACATCGAACAGCAAACGGAACCGGCACCGGAACTGCGGCCAAACGAAGGCAAAAGCAGAACAACCATCACCTCATAGCACAGTGCTTTGTACTCAGCCACCACTCGTGCTCTTAGCGAAGCCGCACATCCAACCAAAAAAAAAAAAAAAAAAAAAAAAAAAAAAAAAAAAAAAAAAAAAAAAAAAAAAAAAAAAAACAAGACAGTCCGAGCTTAATCGTTTCGGTACAAGACAATGCTGTACTGTACAGTAGAATGACGTCCTCCTATAGCGAGAGAGAGGGGGGCTTCTCCTACGAAATCTCTTGTGTGGCTTTCGGTTGCGGTCTTTGTGCATGCGCATGAAAAGTCAGGCAGGCATGAGGACAGTGTGAGTTTTAGCTGTGTGGGGGAGTAGATTCGACCCAGAGCTGATGATACAGTAACTAGTACAGTATTGTAGTGAAAACGGGTTCGCGTGGCTGAGTCACTTTTCGACGCCCTCCTTGGCTCATGACAATGCTGGTCTGTACTGTATACCAACAGACCCTTTCTTGCTCATTTCTTCTGTATCATCCCGAGCTGTCTTCTGTCCCAACATCCATCCATCCATCCATCCATTGAATCTCTCCACTACAAACAGACTGTGTGATGGATCAGCTTTGACATTTTTTTTGTACGAGATGGAGAAAGGCATGGCTTGTATGTGTTTTGTTTGGCGTTGGATACCGAAATAGGCGCGTGAGGCGAGGTTAGGGTTGTAAAACTTTCTGACAGTATAAGAACGAAAACAAAAACAAAAACGCAAGCCGAGCTGCACAGTCGGATAGCTTGCTTTCCGATCGTGAGCGTACGTGTTACCGCATTCTGCCAGCCACACACAACAAGGGTCCAAAATCACTCAGAAACAAACGTCATCGCGCTTGCCACACACTCTCAAGCCATTGTTGCTTTCCACCGCGACTTGGTTCTATTTACACACCACAAGCGTGGACTAAGTCTGTGGCTGAATAGGACGTCACCGTCAAAGAATCCACTGATAAATGGTGCTCAAGATTCAGTTCGGTGCCGAGCGATGCATTTCATCTGGCAGATCGGCGACGACAGTAGTAGTAGAAGTGGCAGTGGTGGTGGTGGACAATCTTATCACTTAATTATCTTTCCAATCTTCTGCTATGGTCCATCATCCATCTTTTCAAAAAGAAATACACGCAACATTCTCCTTAAAGACAAGTTCTGAAGTTTTGCTGTCAAGAAAAAGTGAGAATCACGAGAATGGTACAAAGTAAATGTGTAGTCTCTGACGGCGCATAATCAAACAAAGATCTCCTCTTTTTGAGTCGAGTGGTGGCATCGTCTGTCCCTCCCCCCCACCTTTTCGTTTCTTGCATCTACATCATTCCAGCCATCTGACCAAGTGCAGCTCCCTGTTCCGGGTACTCTTTGATAAATTTCAACTGAGCCCTGCTTGCATTCTCATAAGTCAGTGCGTTGATCAATTCCGGTTCGGTCCTGGCAATCTTGGCACTTCTCTCAAAGTACTCGATGGCATCCTGAATTTTACCCTGTTGCAAGCTGAGTTGGGCCAGAGTGGCGACTGCAACGTCGCAATCTTCGTCCTTGTCGAGTGCCTGTCTGCAGAGCTCTTCAGCGGCGCCAATGTCCTGTTTCCACTGGAAGAGCGCAAGAGCCTTGTTGATCATGGGGAGGACGTTGGTGCTTCCAGTTTTGGACGATTCAATCTCGATGGCCTTGTCAAACTTCTCCATGGCCTCCTCGAATTTCTGTTGATCGAGCAGCAGCTCGCCGTAGTAGTTGTAGGCTTCCGAGGAGGTGTCAAAGTTGCGGAGGAGTTTGCGGAATGCTGCAGTGGAATGTCCAATGTTTCCGTTCTTGTAGTGGGCTACGGCATATTGAACTTGCGAGAAGATAAAAGTGTCGTCGAGCGAAGTGGATTTCTCGTAGTCCTTGATGGCAGAGTCGAACTCGCCGAGGATAAAGTTGACTTGGCCACGGTGGTAGTAGATGTCCGGGTCCTGTGCATCGGCTTCAATGGCCTTGTCAAAGTCTTGGAAGGCAGCTTCCTTGTCCGAGAGCTCCATGTGGACCGAGGCCTTCTTGACCCACGACTGGACGTAGTTGGGTCGAAGTGAAGTGGAACGTTCCAAGTCTGCAAGAGCCTCCTTTGCGTTACCAATGACAAACTTAAAGGTTCCGCGCATGTTGTGTGCGTTGGCCTCGAGATCCTCGTTGCTAAGACCCTGTTCGATGGCCTCGTTGAAGAGTGTGAATGCGTGAGGATACGACTTGGCCTCGAGAGCACCGTAGGCCTTGAGAAGCGTCTCGTCACCCTGGCTTGGATTCTCGGGGAGGGTGGGCTTGGGCTTGGATCGGAAGGCTTCGAGGTAGGCTGTGACAAAAGTGGGGGAGGGGAGCTTGGGTTCACGGCTCTTGAGAATGTCCTGTGCTTTACCTGTGGCGAGCTTGCGGAGGACACGCTCGACGCTCTCGGTGGCCGTCTGGTCCTTGAACTGTCCGAGGATGGCAACGGCGGTAAAGTCGGCGAGCGAGTCAAAGAGAAGCTGGGCTCTGTCCTCACCGATACCTTCTTGGCCTTCGGTAGGGTTACCGAGCTGCTCTTTGGCAACAGCACGTCGGTTGAGAGCCTTGACGTATACACGGTCCATCTTGAGCGCCTCGTCGCAATCAGCCACCACCTGCTCAGGCTGGCTCAGGTTGGCGTAGCATGCGGCACGGTTCGAGTAGAAGACGGCCATGGGGTGGGCAGCGATGGCCTTTGTGTAGTGGCCAATGGCCTTTTCAAACTGACGATTGGAGTAGGCCTTGTTACCGAGCGTCTTGAGATGCTGCGAGAGGCTCTCGCGCTTGTCCTTGGGAAGCTTGAGGATCTCTGCTTCGGGCAGCTCGGCGAGCTGGTCATCGGTCGCCTCGTCCAGTAAGGGGCCTGATGGATCGGAAGGCAAACCATCGGAGCGCTGTGCCGGTGCATCAGTGGACGAAGAGCCAGCGGTCGATCCAGAAGCAGCAGTCGACTTCTTCTTGGTTCCCTTCTTCTTCTTCTTCTTGTTGGCAGAGCCGGACGCAGCACCGCTGGACGAACCTGCCTTCTCCTCATCATCACTGTCGCTGACGGTACCTTTGGCTTTCGCCTTGGACGAAGATCGAGAGTAGAGGTAGTATCCACCGAGAGCGAGAGTTCCGGTAGCCAGGGCGATGACGAGGGTTCGGTTCTCCTCGACCCATTTTGAGAGCTTGTTGGCCGTGTTGTTGGCGGTGACCTGGGCACGGTCTGCGGCACGGGCGGCCTGTTGAGAAGCCTGCTGGGCGTTGGGGATTGGCGCCATGATTCCAGAGTAGCTTCAAGTAGGGGAACGCGAGATTGAAGCGCTTTTGAAAAAGAGGATACAGAGGAAGGAGGAGAAGAAGAAGAAGAAGAAGAAGACAGTGTAGTAGTGGAGAGAATGCACACACAAGCCTTTGCCGGCCAGAGACGGAAGTGATAGCCTCCAATAAGCTGTTACCCTTATGCACCAGTGACATAGCTTTTTCCCAGTCTCACACTCTGAGCTGCGCGAAGAAATCGACGCACGATCCCTTGAGAGAGGCAAAAGCTGTCACAGCTTTCTCTCTCTCTCCCTGTCTCTCTCTTTCTTATTCTCTGGATCGCGATCAAGCGGCAATCACAATGGGAACAGCCGATTCACACACACAAATTTCTCGTAAAAGGAAGTGAAAGGAATCTTTTCTTTTCTTTTTCTAGCCTAAAAATAAAAATTAAACAGATGTGGAGCAATTTTCTTGTTGAATTTCTATCGTGCGGAAAGAAGAATCCAATTTCAGCTTTTTGCTTCAACGACTCCGGCTTGGACGCCGGCAAAGGCGCCAATCAAAACTCCGGCGGAAAAACAGAACAGCATATCAACAACTAACCTCGAACCAACAGAAACGGAGCGATTAAGAATCCTGCAAGACCCTGCCTTCCACTCGGTCCATCACATCACCACGACGAAGCTTGCATCACTCACTTTGCTAAGATGGTCTCGTTCAACGACGTTCAGCAAGCACATGCACGCGTGTCGCCTTTTACCCACTATACCCCTCTTCTCACCAATCAGGCTATTGACACGCTTGCAACCGAAGCGCTCTTCGGCACCTCCTCCTCTTCGCAATCCAACCCGCGAGTACGCCTAGCCTTCAAGGCGGAACACCTTCAACGAGTGGGAGCATTCAAATACCGAGGTGCCACCAATTCGGTTCTCGTCCACCTCGCTTCCGCACAGGCCGAACACGGTGCCGCTTTTAAACCCGAAAAGCTCGTGGTTGTGACCCATTCTAGCGGCAATCATGCGGCGGCACTTGCGTGTGCTGCCAAGTCTGCCGGCTGTATCGCGGCGGTAGTGATGCCCGAGAATGCGCCAAAGCCAAAGAAGGAAGCGGTTGCTGGGTACGGGGCAAAGATTACTTTCTGCAAGCCTACGCTCGAGGCTCGTGAATCCACGGCGAAAGCGGTTATGGAGGGCTACGAAAAGGAAGGATATACGGTGCGATTCGTGCATCCTTACGACGAGCCATTGGTTATTGCTGGACAGGGTACCATGGCGCTAGAGCTTCTAGATCAGGCGCCGCAGCTCGAAGTCAGGGCGGCATGCTCGCACGCAGCAGAGGCAATCCCTGCTGCTTCGAGCAGACCCTTGCATGGATCCAAAAACGTTCCTCCCTCCGGACCCAAAGCTGAAGCAGCCTGGCAAAAGCGATCCACATCAGCACCAGTACTCGACATCGTTATTGCCCCTGTCGGTGGAGGTGGAATGCTATCCGGCGTCTCGACCGCAGTCAAAGGAGCCGATGCTCGAATCGTCGTCATTGGTGCAGAACCAGATCTCGTCAATGACGCTTTCCATTCCCTTCAATCCGGATCGGTCCAACTACCTCCTCAACCGCCCAAAACCATCTGCGACGGCCTCCTCACCTCCCTCTCTCCCCTGACACTCGAACACATCCAACACCATGTAGATACCATCGTCACCGCACGAGAGGAAAACGTACTCAAAGCTCTCCAACTTCACTGGACTCGACAAAAGCAATTCGTCGAACCCAGTGCCGCCGTCGGTCTCGCTACCGTTTTGCAGGGTTTCAACGAGGCAGCGCAACAAACTTCTACCTCCAACAACTCTGACAACAAATTGCTCTGGGGCCTCAAGGACTGGGTCCATCACATTGCCCAACAGAAAACCGAGGCAGGAGACGCCAGCCCAGAAATTCGAATTGGCGTCATCTGGAGCGGCGGCAACGTCGAGGTCAGTAAAGTCGTGGCCAAATTCGAAGAGTATGGACTGTAAATTCTTCCCGATTTTCTGTATGACTTTATCTTCCTTATATACTGTACATATTTTTTACTCCTTGGAAAGAGGCGGTCGGAGGGGACCACCGACATTGAGGCCGTCTCCTTTGCCCGAATACAACTGGTCTTCGCGGTTGTCCTTGTCCTGTTTGTACTGATCTTGTGCGATTTGTGCCGATTCTCGGTAGTTGTTGCTGGATGCGTCCGATTCAGAAGTGGGGGCGGAAGCGGAGGTGGGGTCGTGGGTGAGGGGTACGTCAAGACCAACGCGACGGGCGGTGAGTCGGACCCGCTCTTCTTCTGTCATGCCTGTGGTTGGGTTGTATCGTTGCAGCAATTCCTGTTGACAGAGTCCAGACCAGAGATAGTAGAGAGTGGAGAGGTCAGTACAGAAATGAGACAGGGACAAGGTAACGAGCGGAGAGAGGGCGCGACTTACGGCATGCAAAGCCTTGTTCTGGAGGAAAACGTGCAAATTTTCGAGGTTCTGTTGACGTAACTCTTCTGGGGTCTTGGCGGGGGCGATAAAGGGTGTATAGTCGCCAGCTGGCTTCGAGGAGGATGAGAGAGTTCCGCTCTCAGCGTCAGAGTATGCCTTTTTCAGATAGGTGACGAGCGGGCCTGTCTTTGCCTGTATTGTATCACACCGAGATTAGAATGTGGAAGTTCTTCAGTCAATGGTCACATTTTGAAGCTGTTGAGATTGTCGCGCATGTACATACCGAGCGCTGTGCTGCCGTCAGGACGTCCTGGTACAGTGCCTTGACAGCGGAAGATCTTGTTGCTGTTGCGAACATGTTGTGTATGCTGTGCGGGGTGATTGCGAATAGCGGTGGAGAAAGAAGAATGCAAGCTCGGACAGAAAAGCAATGTTGCTTTCCTCGAGGGGTCCACTTCCGCGATCCGAAAATCGTCCCTCTCTCGCGCGTGTACTGTATTTGCTGCAAAAGAAAGAAAAGAAAGAAAAAAATTGGCACCATGCGACTTGGCTCATCCAACTCTCAACCACATCCTTCTTCCTTACCACCATACCTCCTCGGTGTAACTAGCCAGTAACCTCTCAAGTTGGCTTATTGGC
Organism: Ustilago trichophora; assembly: GCA_900323505.1. Taxonomy (NCBI): domain Eukaryota; kingdom Fungi; phylum Basidiomycota; class Ustilaginomycetes; order Ustilaginales; family Ustilaginaceae; genus Ustilago; species Ustilago trichophora. Next base: position 518,935 of record OOIN01000010.1, on the reverse strand, counting down.
TACCCATACAAGCAGTAAGTGTCACCTTCGACACATCAACAACACACCCACACTCCCCATTACCGCACATCCGCACACCCGCACTCTCGCATTCTCTCGCAATCTCAACTCCTCCAACCTGGGGAGCAAGGCAGCACAGGACCACCCAAAAGGATGATACTTACCCCGATGGGCGGACATAAACACCCCTGCATCCCTTCTCTTCCTACGTTTAGCTCTAGTGTACAAATTTGAGCGGCGTGGGCAAGACGCTCTTCATTCTTGATTGAATGGCCAGTGTATAAATAAGGGTCAGACATTTGTTGATATCTACATCGGATACTGATTTCAGTGGTCCCTGCCGTTGCATTGCTCTGCGCTGCGAGCAAGGGTTGTTTCACTAGATGTCGGGCTGTGCGGATATGTTGCTGGGTTGAGGTGGAAGCGAGCAGATGACTGCTCCATTCGTCGCCAAGAAGCTGTTGCTGACATTCATCTTCTGCTTCCTTCGACTGCTCATCAATAGGATCACTGAATGAAGAAAATTGCTTCTGAAGATACACATTTGCTTGGGCTGAGTGTATTCTGTCTGCAACGACCTAATGATTGTCTGTGAGATTGAGATCCAAGGATATGAACGAGATGCTGTCGCAGCGTGCTCTGCTCCTCTGGGAAGCAGCGACATGCTTCATCCGGCAGGTTCGTGTGTCTTGAATTGCATGCCATGTTCGAACGATATCCTGCTTCCCTATGTGTGCTCTTGTCTCGACGGTCAGCGTGTGGCTGTTCGAGAAGCCAAGCAAACGCGCTTTTCGCGACTGAACAAATTCTCGGAAGCCGGGCCAACAGCGGTTGTCCAGGGTCCTTCAAGTTGTCTATCCTCTTCCCTTTCTCCTCCCATTCTTCAGAAACAAGCACGGCGTCCCCGCGTCCCCTTCCAGAGAGATACACACACACTTTTTCTCTCTCTCTCTCTCACTCACCCAAGATGAGTACCGCGCTGCAACCAGAACAAGCTTCAACAGCGGCCTCTATCGCGCCTGCTAGGTCAGAGACCCTTCCACCTTCTTTAGCGAGCACAGACACAACAACGGCAACCGTAAATGCAACCCAAGATCCTCAAAAAGCAATTTCAGAACCCATTACTGGCCTGACACCACAGCAAGTGTTTCAGGAGCTTCAAAAATGTGGTTACATCGACCAGTTGCGGCGACAGATGTTTGATGCTTTCAACGCAAGCCCGGCGCCAAAAAGCCAAGCAGCTATCGTGGCAACGGTGTCCAAAGCTGCGCCTGCCAATTCTGATGCACAAGGAGCCTTATCTACTGCCCAGCAGTCGTCTGTAGGGAGTGTATCAGGCGTCAGTTCAACACAGTCAACAAATTCCATCACCACGGCATCCACATTAGAACCAACACCAACACTAGCAACAGCACCAGCAACAGATTCGACCTCAGCTTCGGATCCAAAAATCACCCTGGACATTGGCAACAAAACCTCGTTCCTCAACTACCTCTCCAGTGGACCACTTCGATATCAAGTCGAGAAAGAACACGACTCCTTACGCTTGGATGATGCGAGAGGACAACAGAGCAAATTATTGAAGCTACTCGAGAGCGAGAATGTCGACTATCCAGGCGCGGTTGAGGAAGGCGATGCTACCCTTTATGACTTGCTCGTGAGACATATTGTCACAGATAAGCATGTGGTGCAAGGAGGAACGCAGGGACTGTTGAGTAGAGATGGAAGTTTGGGAAGAGATGTGTTGCGGAGAATCGGTGAGACGGTGGGGGAGATGATGAAGCCAGATGGTAAGGATGACGAAGCAGAGGATGAGGAAGATGATGAGGACGATGAGGTAGGAGAAGAAGACGAGGCAGGAGCAGAGAGTGTCGAACGAAAGCCACACGGTGGAGATGCAAATGCACAACCACCATCTCACGAAACATCAGCACAAACTGACATGGAGCAAGATTGAGTAACTTTCCTATAATATTACTATCACATCACAGCAACCAACGGAACATCCCCCATCCGCGCCTGACTACCACCCTCGACTCCTCTCCGCCACTCATGCAAATTGAACTGGTCAACAATCCCAAAAATTGCGAACCCAACGTTTCCACCAGATCCACATCCAACCTACTCCCCGCGCTCAGTCCCAACGAAGCCATATCTGCTTGGCCCAATTTGACCTCCAATCCTTCAGTCACTTTCGCCACCAGAAGCTGCGAAACGTCGCCTTCCTCCGTCACTTCTTCCTCGTCATCCGCTTCGATTTGTGCCAATCTGTCCTCGAGGATATCTAGAAGACCGGAGACGAGGGCAGTAGTCCAGTGGGACCACACCATCCACAGCGAGTCGGAGAGGATGGAGCGGAATCGAAGTTCACCTTCATCAAACAGGGTTTCGTCCATATCGCTGACAGAGACGGAGGAGCGGGCGTAGAGGCTCCGGTCGGTGGAGCGGCGACGGTGGAGAGAGGCAGAATGCGAGTGACGGTCGGATTCGCCGTTACGGAAGACGGGGGAGGCGCCTACGGCGGCAAGGAGTGGATCGGGGGGGATGAGATGGTGATGATGGTGTGTGGTTTGCGGATAGGGGAGACCTTCGGTATCAGAGGAGCTGTTGGTGCTCGTCTGTTGGTCCGGATGCATGTGCGGGAGATGAGCGTCATCACCCGGTTTCAAAGTCGCGAGAAGCACATCGGGTTCAGCAGCAAGAGCGGACCTTCGTTCTTCCTCCTCCTCATCTTCAGCCGCAATCTCTCGATCCTCCTCATCCACATCCTCCTCCTCCTCATCACTCTCATCCTCCGGCATAAGCAATATACTAGCCCTCACCCCTCCATCCCCCCTAATACCCAACGGCAACACATAAGCTGCTGGTAAACCATACCTCCAATGACTCGGCAAAAACCACCACCCGGCCAACCAATACCTCAAAAAGGCAAGCACTGCACTCAAAGTGCCCGCACTCCTACGGGGTGATCTTGAACATCCTCCACGCCACTGCTCCACCGCTTCTTGCGTCTGCGTCTGTTCTTGAAGAGGTGTATCGTGGTTACGACTGCCACTCTTTCCAAACTTGGAACGAGACTTTCGACGACTGACACAGGCTCCACCAAATCGTTCCGCCCGTTCGGCATGACGTTGAGCTTGCGCATCGAGCTCGTTGAAAGTGGCAAATTCGCGCGTTGTATGGCGTTCCACTTTCAAGTGCGGTTTTGCTTCTGCTGGCCTTACAACGGTCATTAACCGCGCCATGGACGAAGCGCTTTCCAAAGCTGCTTCGTCCAATATTCCGCCGCTCGATTCTCTGCCGATGAGAGGGGTAAGGTCAAGCACGCTATCGAATAGATGTGGTTTTTCAAGCAAAATCTTATCCGTAGACCATGCGATCCAACTTTTTGCCCGGTGCGATGGTGTGTCTGAATTGCGTTGCTTTTCTTCATCTTCGAGTGTGGGGATGTCGTGAACGCCAATCTGACCTTTCACGGTTACGATGCCGCGGCGGGCAAAGGATTGAAGATTTTCGTGACGCTTGCCGGAGCGGGCGATTGCCAAGGCGATGAGATCGGCGAGGTTGAATCCGAGCCAAGCGGCATGGACGAGCGGTGGAGAGGGGGAGAAGATGAGCAATCGGTGATGCGGAAGCATCAGTTTCTTGAGGAGGTGTGGGAGGAGAGCGCCGAGTGAGCCACAGAGGGCGGGCATGTGGGAGATGGGATCGTGGGGGAGGTTGCGCGGGTCTCGTCTGCGTCGCATTCGCAACTGCTTCATTCGTTTGCCGTCCAATTCGGAGCTGTTGCTGTTGATGCGGGCTTTATGTGCGTCGTAGTAGGCCTTGAGAGGATACGTGTCTTCAGGATCGTGCGCAACCTCGTCAGCAAGTCGTTCGAGGTTACCCAGATGCGGTACGATTGCCAGCTGCTGTGCCAAGGCAGACGCTGGCTGATCTGCATCCCCCTCGCACTGGAGTACCAGCCCAACGCTGAGCATCCGTGCTCCTCTCTGCCCGGCCGCATCTGAATCCGTGGATTCCAGCTTGAGATTACGAAAGCATGCAACCCCCGTAGTGTTGTTCTTCGAGGACGAGGATAAGGAAGAGGTTTGGAAATAGATTACATCCTTCTCAATGAGATGTCCACCGCTGGGCAAAACTTTCCATTCCACCCCCGCGAGGTCGAGCCCTTCACTGGATTCCGAGTCTTGATCAACGTCGATAAGTTCTCCCTTGGCTTTGGGTGGTGGTGGATACTGATATTCGATCTGATTTCCATGTCGCACATGAAAGCGTGCCAGAAAGATGGTGAGTACATTGGCTGGGCGCAAGTTAAGGTTGGGAGCGCTGCTTGGGCCTGCTTCCGGCTGAGATGGCCTCATTTTCTCGACGTCTGGACCTGTGCGAACCTATATCCACGATAGATTATGATGGTGGTCAGAGGTGACAGTAGTGTGGTTGGTGGTAATAGGGGATGAAAAGAAAGAAGCAACGGTGGGCAAAGATGGTGAAAGTTGAATTGGGCGGCAAAACAGGGTGCAATACTCTGTATGCGGAGTACAGAGTATGCACACTTTTCTCCGACCTTTTTTTCCTTTTCTTTTTTTTTGAAAATTGCGAAGCAACACAAACACAGACACACACACCACACACGCTCGCTCTCTCAAGGCTGGCAACACGGATTCTTGGCACGCGTCTTTTTCTCGACGAATGAGGAATGCGAGATTGGCGAGAATCGCACGCAATCAAAGCTCTCCAAAATGCCAAATCTTATCGTCGGATACACTTGTTCAGATCGATCATCAAGGCTGCAACAGGCTTCACAGTGCCATGCTGAGGCCCGTAGCAGCCGTGAAACGCGCGCTTCTGTTCAAAGAAATCAGGTCTATCTGGGCATAAATTTCGTCTAGGTTTGGAAACCGGAAAGGGAGCGTTGGTATGAACACGTGAAAATGATCTTTGGCAGACCTTCTTAACTGAACGTATGTGCGTGGCTGCGTTCGACTTAGAACAGCTTGTTCATAGCCTGGAGTGAGACTTCGACACCGAGCTGTTTGTGCGTTCAAAAAGACAATTGTAGAAAAGTCAGTAATCGTATCGACCCAGCTTTCGCGATGTGATTTGCAAGAGTGACTTACGAAAGTGGCAGCGTTGGCAGGGAAAGCACGAGCCATAGCGGGACCGAAACCCTTGAAGAGAGCCTTCATGCCGTCCTTTGCGACCGTCTGACGGGCACAGTCCAGGAAGCCGGTGTAAGTGCCGTGGGGAGCGCCCTGGTAACGCGACTTGATGACATCGGGAGGGATAGCAAGAGCCCACATGGCCATACCTGCGAGACCACCTGCGGTGAGAACGTTGAGGAAGTTGAGCTGCTGAGGGTCCTGTCCTGCGGGTGTCAACATGCGCTTTGAAGCCTCGTATGCGCAGAAGTAGGCCGCACTTCCGGGACCGTCACGAGCAAGGGTGGCACCGGTACCACGGAAGATCGACTTGAGTCCACCTTCCTTGTACAGCTGACGAACGACGTCAACGGGGCCATTGTAGGTGGGACCGGTGGCACCCGCTTGACCCTGGAGTTGGAGAAGAACCTTGACGCGTTCCGCTGGGCCAGCGACGAGGGTAGTGGGGATGGCACTGAAGAAACCGGCAAAGGCAAGTTCGGGAATCGAGAGCTTGGGGTCTGTTCGGCTTGGTGTCATTGCGTAGACGAGCTTCTTGCCCATGTCGTACGACCAGAAGGAGAGCGCAAAGATGGGTGTAACACCGATCAAGGGTGGGCCCATACCGCGGTACATTCTGTTTTCAGATGTGCAAAGAAGCAACATAAAGAGTCAGTTTACTGTCAACCAACATCTTGCTAAACGAATCATGTTTACATCACACTGTTCTGCTGCAAATAGCTCTGCAGAAAGGCGATTTTGAGGTCCCAACTTACCCCTTGATACCGTCTGCCTTGATCGTTTTCCGGACTACATCGAGACCGCCCGTATATTTGCCGTCAGCAGCGGTTTGAAGACGAGTCTTGGTAAGATCGAAGGGGTGTCCGACCAGAACGGAGCATACACCACCGAAACCACCGGAGAGGAATGACTTGACCGAGGAGGTGGCCTGCTTCTTCTGCTCGAACTCCTCGTCCTTGATCGCTGCGGAAGTCTGATCGTCGGCCATCTTGACTATATTATGCTGTGTGGATGAGATGGGCGAAGGTTGATGATAATTGGATCCGAATCAAATTTGAGAGTAGCTTGCGATAAGTTCGTCAATGACCGTGACACCTGCGTTGAAGGATGGATGCAAGTGATGATGATGAATCGAGTTGAAGGTGGAGAGAGTGGAAGAGAGGAAAGGAGAAGAGCAAATCAAATTGATGACCGACCGACCGACCGACCGACCAAAGCGACCGGGCTGGTCTCGTCCATCAACCCCGGAAACGAGCTCGACCAGATTTGCCGGGCAAAAGCAAGCTACAGTACAGTACATAACTTGAATAAATTTGCTGTCATCGCCAAGTACTGTACAGTACTTCCCCGCTTTCACCTCTCATTCTCTCTCTTTCTCTGTCGCTGTTGAATCGCCTTTGCCGTTTTGAAATCGGTCAATTCTCCCTCTCCTCCTCATTTCTCTCCGTGTTTGCTTCTCCGTCTTGCAGAGACAAAACGCTCAGGCCCGGCGTGATTAGCCGAATTCTTCCAATTTCCTCGCCTGATTTGACTCTCTCTCTCTCCCTCTTTTCCTCCCTTTGAAAGCCACGCTCTTTTTTTCAAAAGTGATTCACCCGAATCTCACTCATTCCCCGCTCTTTCCTTCTCTTCTTTGCACCTCTCAGACTATTTCCGATCTTGTCCGCTCTGCTTTCTTCAGTGTCGAGCCCACGTCAAATCAGCTCGATAGAAGCAACACTCCTGCACTTGGCCAAGTGTATACGTTGTGCAATGAGAGTGCGCAGTAGTCTGTGTCACTACAGAGGTACAGAAAAGTCTGCTCTGCTCACCGGCTGATTGGAGAATGCGCTGCCGGTTGGGCTTGGTTGTGCGTGTATGTACTGTATGCGTTTGCTGCAGCCTCGCGTCACTCTTGAGCGACCAATCACAGACACTCTGTCGGATCGCATTTTCAGCGCGTGAAATTGGACCGAGGCAACAGTTTCGCATCGGAGAGCCCGATAAGCAAGCTCCCCCGATGCACTTGCAATCAACTGAGCCTTTGTCCACAAATTCTACTCAAAACCGAGCTCAATGGACAGAGTACAGTGCAGTATCAATCGCATTGCATGCTGCGATACAATGCAGCTTGTTCAATGAGTAAAAGTACATGATGAGATAGAGAGAGTATACATGAAGAAGTGGTGTGATGCTAGATGCATAGTGTAGAAGACACGCTGTTCAGCCGGCCATGCTGCAAAGCTCAGTCGCAGCTGCCATCAGCAGGCCCGTCGAGCCATCTTTCGTTCAGTTTGGCCTCAGTGCACGGGAAAGTTGGCTTCCCCAACCTCTGATTCACCTCGTTGTGAATACCGCAGAGCCACTTTCGCAATGACGGTCCCGAACGCACGGCGTCAGTTAGCTTCAATTTACGGTCTTCCCATCCACCTTCCTTCTCCTCACGCTTATACTCTTCGCCGAGTGCTTCCGCACACGAGTGGCACGGATAGATGTGCGGAAGGGCACGGAATAGCGCAAGCATTGAAGTTTGCTGTTGTGCCGATGGATCTTCCGGGAAATAGGCTGCGGCGGAGTGCAACAGTGTCCATGCTGAGCGGCCAAGCTCCTCTCCGTCTGGTGGGCATTCCCGGCTGGTAGTTGGGACTGTGGCGATTGCCGCTGCTGTTGCCGCACCCGCTGCTGTTGTTGCGGACTTGCTCGAAGAGCTATCTTTGGAGTTGGTAGTCGCAGGTGGCATCCTTGTTCCCTTCATGGCCGCAGCAAAAGCCAGCTTCGAGTTGCAAGCACGGCACGGTTTGCCGTCTGGGCCAAGCACTACTTGAGGCTGCTGACGTGATGTACGAACATTGTCGACGGTAAATCCCTTGCTCTTTTCTTGCTCGGCATCTTGTCCGGAGAGGCCCTGGGTTTGAATCGACTTGTATGCCGTAGGGGCAACACCCCATTCCGCGACACCGTCAGGACGCTCGATTCGCTTCGGCTCCCAGTCATCCAGCTCGTCCTCCTTTGATTGCAATTTCTGTACAGAGCGAATAGCACATTTCAAGGGGTAATAAACGTCAGTAGCAGCTCCAGCAGACAAGGAGCAAAGCATAGTAGTAGGGTACGGATACTTACAAAGTACTCCTCACGAATGTCGATCTTCTTACGATCCTTCTTCATTCGCAGTTCCTCCTCCTTCGAGATGGTCTGCACCTTGGTGGCATTGTAGTCATATCGCGTTTGCGTGAGGTTGGCCAATCCGAAACTGGCACCAACGATGGTGGCCAAGAAGGGAAGCCCGAAGAAGAGCAGAGGCCTGCGTCGAACTTGCGGAGCAAGCCTCGCCAGCACGGAATTGGACTTGCGCAACGGCTTGGATTCGAACGTAGGCATTGCGTTTCGATCAGCTTGTAGCTGAGCTGTGTGTTTCGTCTTCAGTGAAGAATGAGTTGATCGTAGGTATGACGGTGATACGAAGCGAGAAGGCAGGATGCTCCCAGTCACCCAAACAACTTCAACTATGCGCCGTAACCGAGAATTTCCGCGTTTCGAGAAAGTACGCAAAAGTGGAGCTTCGGCTGATCCGCGGATGTGACACTTTTGCCCTTCCTGCATGAAACGTGGGACACGTTCAACCACGCTCGGTTACGCTCTTCTTCTTCTGACCAAAAGGTTCTCTCCTTCGTCAACCACCATCTTCACTGCCACGACATCCTTCCTTGGCCAAGGACCGCGAACATGCGACCACAGATGCGGTGATGCCCATCTTGACCTCGTTACGGCAGAGCCCGACCTATCTCTACGTCAAGGTCTACTGCCTCTGTGCGCTTGTCACCCTCTTTCAGGCCGCACCGGTATCTTCTCGCATCCCGCAGCTTGGTCAAACACTTCAGCTCAACAAGTACAGGCTTATTCGGACACGCTTAGGTCCACGTATCGTACCGGTGGAAGAGTCAGTCTGGTTTCCGAGCTCAAGCACTGCATCATCAAATCAAGCTGGCCAACCGCTTCCTCCTCCTCCTCCTCCTCCTCCTAGCGAGGTCGTCATCTCTAGCGATGTTCTCGGAGCAGCAGCTCAGGGCTCTTCAGTCCGCAGACTCTTGAATCGATGGTCACAAAGAGCCAGAGACTTGGCGCACGTCAAGCAGCTCCTTCGCGCTGACATCTCCGATCGCAAGGCCTACCCCGAGGTAGACTGGGATGCCACCGTGCGACGATCTCCCTCGCTGCATCCCCAGGAGGTCCAATTTCTCCGCAAGAGGCAGGAGCGACTGTCATCTAATGGCACAGATCGCTTGAAGGACTTTCTGGACCTTCCAACGAATGAACACGTGGATCCCCGCGATGTTCCTCTAGTAGCATTGGGCGGCTCAGGAGGAGGCTATCGGGCCATGTACGGCTTCGCTGGATTCATTGCTGCCGCCAAGCGATCAAATTTGTGGGACAATATCGCATGGGCTGGTGGGGTCAGCGGAAGCTGTTGGACTCTGGCGGCCTACTACACAATCGCCTATCAAGATGCCGACAAACTGGTGCGACACTACCTAGAGGTTGCTAGCGAGCTCGCCCATCCCATGAGTGTGCACGCTCTCGACACTGTCGCCAGGAGTAGTCGCGGGGTATACTTTCTCTTGGGGCCATTGATTCGTAAGGCTCAAGCCGGCATTGTTGGGCTTGGAATCATGGATCTTTACGCCACCTTGACTACGACATATCAATTCTTGTCGAGGGAGCCACGAGCAAGGCTCAGCAGAGCCAGCTTTCAATTCTCCAAAGTATGGTCTCGATCTGGCGTCAGCTCGGGCGCTGAACCTCTGCCCATCTTCACTGCTGTCCGTGTAGCGCCTCAGGACGCGCCAGGTGTGCGCCCTCACACAGATTCATCCCTCAGCAAAGGCCAACCTCCCAAGCGTGCTTTAACCCAGCATCAGTCGGCCGCGTCAAAAGCACTCACCTACAGGAGCGGTTCTACAGCTCCACCTCAGACTTTATCAAGCGTCGATGCAGCCCCTGATTCTGCAGCAACAGGTGTCGACGATAGAACCGACGTCTTCGCGCTTCCCGCGGCCAAAGGCTACTTCCAATGGTTTGAAGCGACACCACTCGAAGTTGGAAGCGCTGATGTGCAAGGTTACATCCCTACATGGGCATGGGGTCGCCCTTTCGTCTCGGGTCACTCGCTCGATCGCAGACCAGAAGAGTCGCTTTCACTTCTGCTGGGACAGTGCACGAGCGCTCCTGCAGGCCCATTGACTGGATACATCTCGGCTCTTTTGGCTTCCCTGCCAAAGGGCACGGCAATGTCGCGCATCCTTCACTTTCTCAACAACTTTGTTCGCATGAAGCGGTGGGAGCGCAGGTGGGGTAATCCTATTCGTGCAGGTGACGAGCCGAATCCTTTCTACGGGCTCAATGTCAGCCCTGTACGGAAGATTGACAGCGACGACAAGAGCAAGACCAACATCTTGGGGATCGGCGTCGACATTTTGCACTTGCCGCGCTTGCTTCACCTGGTGCAGAGGCGGGCCAGAACCTCTTTGCCCAGTCACACGAATTCGAGCCCATCAGAGCCATGCATCACTGAACGGGCAGGTCTCGACAAGCTAGCAAAGCGCATCCTCAGCAACTCTGAACGGCGCGAATACGACCTACTTGCACAATCGCTTCCTGCTGCTGATGACGTGACACAGCTGCAATCATACCTTGCCAATCGATGGAGCGCCAAAGAAGCAGCGTACAAAGCATTATACCCAAAATATTTGGTCTCCTGGAAAGATCTTTGCATGCACAAGCCTGGATCAACCTCCAACGTTGGCCCCATCGACGGTGTGGATCTCTCACAACTCGAGGCTCAAGGATTCCGCACCAAAAAACCAGAGTTGGCATTCTCGGATGAGTGGAAAACGAAGCATCCTGGCGTTGACAAGTTGCCAAAGTTACACTTGAGCTTGTCTCATGATGGAGACTATGTGGTCGCGAACGTGCTGGCAGAAGAAGCTTCTATTTCTCCCCGAGATTCAATAGCCCCCAGCAAGGCTCCCGATTGGGGTGATCTCAGTGTCACCCTCCCCCCACAGTCAGGTGCTCTCGAAGACGGTACCCTGCTACAACTCGGCAAATCTACACCATCTTCATCGGCGGCGTCTTCGCATCCCCTCACAACGGCAGCGAAGCGAAAAGAAGATAGCTCCTTCGACAGCTCCTGGGAATCAGCAGGTCGCATTAGACTGATGGACGCTGGGATGTCCAACAATCTCCCCACGCACGTTCTCGCACGACCCCAACGCAACGCAGAAATCATCATCACCTTTGATGCCTCATCCGACGTTCAAGCCGGCTCAGCCATGCGAAGGATTCACAATTTTGCCGATGACTGCCACATTACCCTCGAGGACTGCACGCATCTCTTCACCCAACCTACACCCGCTAGCCTCCCACCTTCTTCCTCACCTTTGGCGAGGGAGTTGGAGAAGAGGTTCATCTCGCAATACGCCCGCGTGTTGAAAGGGACTAGAAAAGAAAACGGCACAACATTCTACCTGATCTACTGCCCCCTGCTTCCCAACCCAACAAATCCAGACTACGATCCGAGCAAAGCAGCCTTCAGCAACTCGTACAACCTCGTTTGGACCCCTGCACAGGTCAAGTCGCTACTAACCACATCAGAGGCCAACTTGGAACTGTACGCTTTGCAAATGATCAAGCAGGTCATGCGCAAGGTTTACTTTGAGAAAAAAGCTGCTCGGCTTGCAATCGACGCTGTAGAATCTACAGCTTCATGATGTATTGTGTAGAAAGATGGTGAATGCTTTAAAGATATGCCAAGTGCGAGATCGAACTGGGTGTGAATCAGGTGTTGGTCCGCAACCAACCATCGACCCAATCCGAACCCTGAGAGTGAGACTGGGGATTGGTATTGCTCAAATGACCCCACAGACTTTCCAACCTTCGAATCGCCTTCTCCCTCTTCTCCTCATCCGCACCATCTTTTTCCACCACCTCGATGGTCTCCCTCAACAACGGCGGTAATCCATACACATCCTGAATATAGCTACTTCCCGCAAACCATCTCGTGATCTTCCTCACCACTTCCTTACCCCTATCCCCCTGCAACCGCTCCTTTTCCTCTTTTACCTCATTCGACTCCTCTCTACCATCAAATATACTCCTGAGTGCGTCTTCGGCTGTGCGGGCATATACGCCTTCTTCTAGCGCCGGATTATCTGGCCTGGGTACGGCCAATTCCTGTCGGCCCTGTTCCGAAGCTTGTGCTTCTGCAAGCTGAAGGTGGAGAGTGGCTTGCTCTCGGCTGAAACCCGAGTTTGTCGGCGAGGGACGGCGGTAAATTGGGTCGAACTTTGATAGGACTTCATGGGAAAGGTCTTGATTTGGACCCAAATCCCCGGGAAGACGGGTGGTGGAGGTCGATGCGACGCTCATCGGGGCAACGGTTGTGGGAGCGGAGGTTTGTCCTTCTTCGTCAAGTAGGGCAAAGATGTCTTGAGTTTGAGCTAAGGGTGCTGCATTGGCGGGGGCGGATGGACGAGCAATGGCTGGTTGGTGGTGATAATCAGAGCGTACAGAGGCGTGGAGAGGGCTATCGAGCTGAGAATAAGAGTGTATTGGTTGTGCGATGGCTGGATCTAAGCCTGTTGCTTCCCATCTGCTCGCTCTGCTTCCTTGTACACTAGATTCCCATGCACTGTTGAAACTTGCGTTGTTGTCACCCTGTACCAACGCTGTCTGTGATGTTGGTGCAAACTCAGCCCCTGATGTGGAGTTGAGACTTAGACCCTGCTGGAAATCGTCAAACAGCTTCTGATCCCGCTGTTGAGCCTCTACACCGCTCTGTTCAGCTGAGCGAAACATCCTCTTCCCGCCCACATTCCCAGCAGCCCAAGTTGCATCTGAACTGGCAGGAGAAGAACGCAAGTCTTGAACCAACCAATCCCTCAACTCTCCCCCTGGCCCACCACCACCAGCAGCAGTACCAACAAAATCGGCTTTACCACCCGAAGCGCTGGCCATCAGCGATCCAAGCTGAGAAGATGCCATGGTGGTGCGTAGGGCAGAAGCTAGCGTCTGTGCAGCGGTGCTGGCGGCATTTCCCGAGGAGGAGGAAGAAGTTGGTTGGTTTGTGCCGGCGTTGTCATCATCGCGTTGAGCGGCAGCTTTGCCTTTTCCTTTTGACTCATCGACCATGCTGTGTGATGTACTGCGGTGCTGCTGAGAATATTCGTGGTGGTGATGGTGGTGATGGTGGTGATGGTGGTGATGGTGGTAATGAGCGCTTGTAACGGGAAAACAGAGCAAGAGAGGTTGTTGTGTTCGGTTGAGCGGATCCTAGCATCTCCACATTTCGCACCCGTGATTTCGGCCTGCGTGAAAGCAGCCCGAATTTCCGACTCCCGCAACTAGCTCCTGCTGTTCCTTCTGAAAGCACAAAACACATCGCAACACAGTGCAGCAAAGAGGGCACACGAAAAAGCTTGGAGAATTGGCAACAAAGGCATACAGCAGGATCGGGAACAGCAGCGTGGAAACAAGCTAAGGCAAGGCATGCAGTGTATCGGAATGAGTTTTAGGGGGGGAAAGGGGGTTAGAAGTTTCGCAAATGGAGCACATGGGGAGACAAAGACATGCTGAGATGGAGGATGGAACGTAGTGTAGCAAGAGTTCAGAGGGAAAGCGCAAGATGGTGTTATTGATGAGTCTAGGGTATATGGTTGTTGAAGCTTCGGTACCGTATGCTGAGGCTCGAGAATGAGATGGTATGAGAAAGACGTTGTGGAAGGTAGAATTGTTCTGAAAAAGATGCTGCGTGCGGAGGTCATCAGAAGTTGAGAATCTGCTTGGGATCCATAGGAAGCTCAGCCATCTTGCAGCCGAGATGACATTCGAGGGTCCTCAACATCTCGACGTCGCCTCTGGGGCCACCTGATGCAGTGACCACATTCACGCAGACGCTGGGTCTGGCCATGGCACCTGCAGCAGCGCAGCTGATCTTATCCTTGTAATCCTCGACCGAGCGAGGCATGTCGTAGAAGACAATAAGCGGGATCTGATGGACCTCCTTTGGATTGACCGCCAAGTCACACACCACCAGAGCCTTTCTAGCTCTGCTACCGGCATTGACTCCGACAAAACCGCCGGGTTGGGCAAAGGTGGCGCTGCTGATCATGGTATTGGTCCCAAACTGCGAGGAAGGGGATCGGAACTTGGCAATGGTCTGCTGACGAGTGTACGAATTCATCTCGCGGTTCAGACCGAGCGCTTCGATGCCTTTGGAGCAGAGCTTGTAGATGAGCGCTTCTTGGGTGGCCACGTTGGCGCAGTAGATAACAGTTTGGCCGAATTCAATGTCTTCTAGCAGATCGGAGATCAGGTCCAGTTTCATCTCTCCTGCGGGGTTGTGTGAGAGGCCTGGGATGGGGCTGGATGCTCCCATGCCGGTATTCGAGGTCACTGCGACGTAGAGGTAGTACTGGCGCAGTCCTTTCAATGCTGCCAGCAGAGGGTCTTTGCTGGTGCTGACACTAGAATTGACAGGGTGAGCACCGAGCGCATTAGTCGGCTGCGACATGTCACGCTGAGAGCCCATAGACTGCATGCCAGAGCCTGGAGCGTTGGCACCCCCCATATTCGAAGCACCGCCAGAAGGAGTCTGCATGATGCTGCTGCCAGCACCGCCTGCGCCATCACGTCGGACAAGGACGCGGACAGACTCGCGAAGGTGGATGGACTGGGCAAAGTTGAGCACGTCTTGTGGCACCGTGTTGGAGAAGAGAGCCACTTGGCGGTCGATGGTGGAGGCAGCGCCTGTAGAAGAAGACCCAGTGCCTTCATTCTCCTGATCGAAGGGCGAAAAGATGGCGTTGTTGGTGCCCTGAGGCAGACCTGGACTGAGACCGCCAGCGGCTCTTGCGTTGGCACTGGCACCTGCAGGTGCAGAGGGCAAGGGCAGCACTCGAAGCATGGTGCTGACGTGGTCGGCGAGGTTGCGAGCGATTAGCTGATCCACTTCATCCAGTACGACGAGTCGCACCTCGCTTGGCTTGATTGCAGAAGCGCCCGGCCCACTGCCGTGCACATGAAGTGAGGCAGTATTGTTGGTCATATAAGTGAAAAGCTCGCTCATCTTTTGCGGAGTGCCAACCACGATGTGTGGCCATGCTTGGACGAGGGACTGAGCCTCCTGGTGCACATCCATGCTGCTGGCTGCCACCATATGCACACGTATGCCGAGAGGAGCTCCAAGACCAAGCGCCATGCGTTGGGCCTGAGTTGCCTGGTCCACGGTGGTTGAGACGATCAGTGCCACGGGTCCCCGGTTGGAGGCAGTCTGTCCGGGCCCACCAGTCTCCTTGAGAACATTGAGCACGAGCTGTAGCGATGGGATGACGTAGGACGCTATCCTCTCTTGTGTTGGAGGGGCTTGTGCAATGATGTCGCTGCCGCGCAAGAGGAAAGGCAAAGCACGCTGTTGGATCTTGTTAGGTGGTCCGAGACCATATTTGAGAATGGAACGCAACAGATCAGCATTCAGGTTGAGGTGTTCCCATTTCGAGACAATGGCATTGGGTTGAATCAAACCGGTGCCGGTCTGAGCAGCGCTACTTGCACCGCCGCCATCCTCAAGACTGGGCGTGGTCGGGATACCCGCAGCGCCTGAGCCACCAGCGCCAGCTGCATTGTCCTTACGACCGTTGCCACTCTGACCTGATGTATTCCAACGTCGATCACCGCCGTGCTCTTGACCTCGGTTGTTCTGACCGCTCCAGCCACGACCATTTCCTGATGGACGCGGACTGAGCGCGTTGGAGAGCACGAAGGATCCATTGGGACCGGCGTTGAATTGGCCATTCGGGTTGGTGCCGACACGAGGAGATGCGGCACGCTCTAGGCCGCTTGGCCCTCCGATTTGCGGTGTTCCCAGCAAGCCACCAGTCGGGCCGAGGCCCAAGCCATTCAGCGGAGGAGCCGATCCACCGGGACCACCCAGACCATTGCCTTGAAGCGTTAGTAGATGCGACACGCTGTTAGCAAGGGCGCTGACTTGGGCATTGAGCAATCGCACTTCTTCGGCAGTGTTGCCACCGGTTGCAGCAGTTGCGTGTTGAGATGCATTTGCACCGCTGCTGGAGAGACTGGCAGGTGGAAGACCCTTGGTGCGCTCGAGCAACAGTGACACATTTCTCGAGATGCCCGAAATTTGACGCGAAAAGTCCTTCATGCCGCTCTCGACGCGGGTCAGACGTTCGAGCATGTCCTTGATCAAAGGTGATTCGTTCATGAGATCTTCGGCGTTGTTGACCGGCTTGTCAAAGATGTGGCCGGCAGAGACGGAGCGATGGGGCAGTGGGTTGTGGAAGCCGGATCCACCAAGTGGACTTCCAACGGGCGAGTGGGCGATGGACGGCCCGGTGTTTCCGATTGCGGCTGCAGTGGGCGAGAGTAGGCCTCCAGCCAGGTTCATGTACGAAGGCACATTCAACGTTGGAGTCGCCCGTCCAGCGGAAACCGAGAGATCCGGTCGTCCCCCACGTCCAAGTGGACCGGAGGGGAGGCCAGGAGAGTTGGGATTGCTCGCATGGCCTAACAGGCCGCTTTGACCAAGATCAGAGGAATCGAGGGCGTTGGATGCATCGAGGGGACCATGGCCAAAGTGCATAGAGGACGATCGCTTCGAAGGCGCAACACCGTTGTTGAAGGCAGCATCAGCACCCGAAAGCAGATTGGAATGGTTGCCTTGGCTGCTGACCGGTCTGGGGAGGGCAGCGTCCGAGCTGTCGCGATGCAGTGACCTCATGGAATCGGCCGGTTTGTCGTGGCTGGAAGGGTGCATCCAAGAGTTGGGTCGAGGCTTGCCAATGTGGCCGGATGTGGAAGGGGATCGACTGAATGCCATAGCGGCCGATTGATCATCGTGATCAAAAGTGTGCTGGGCGTCGACAAAGAGTCGCGGAGTGCCAAACTCGGACTCTGAGCTGGTGTTGATGCTACGGTCGTGCAAGTTCAAGCCATTCGCTTGCAGAGATGGAGACTGAATCGAGATTGCGAGTCCAGTTTGTGCATTCAGACCACCCTGACCGAACTGCTGTGATGATCCAGGAAGGGGCGAGCCTGAGTTGGCGGAACGGAAGCTCTGAATCGATGCGGCAAGACTGTTGGATCGGCTGACCTCTGCTGGCTTCTGACCACGAGAGCCGTTTCGAGCCCCACCAATGACACCAGGCCGAAGCGCTGCGTTTGTCATGGCCGAGTCGACGGAACGCACGGCATCGTCAGGAGCAGGACCATTGCTTCTTGATGACACGGCAGAGTTGCTGCGAGTGGGCGCGGCAGGTTTGTTGGGCAACGGATGAGCTCCGATACGTGAGACTTCAGCGCGTTCAGATGAGGATAGAGCTGAGCTTGCGTCGAGACTGCTCTGGTTGCCGCTAGCGGATGTTCCGAGTCCGGACTGTGTAGCGCGACCTTGCTGTGTCGGAGGTGCATTGGACCAGATACTGTTGCCTGGCAGGAAAGGCGAGACAGACATGGTTGAGAGAATGTGCTGAACAGCCTCAAAGGCTGCTCTCGATGTGATCCGCTTGCAAAAGTGCGACCTCGATGTCTGCTTCCCAAGACGGACTGTTTAGGCTAGTAGGGTCTGATCAAAGTCGGACTTGCTCTGAAAAGCTAGCTGAAACAGCTGATCACTTGCAAGCTGTAGAAAGGCTCGGCTCGCGATGTTGATATTGTCGACGCGGATGAAAGTCAAAATCGGCGTGAGGATTCTTGAAGATGAAGATCGAATCACAGCAACGACGAGCTCGAGAGGTTGAAAAGTAAACGGTTGTATGATGTCTCAGAGCAAAGCCGAAAAGGAAGGGCGAATGTGTCGTGCAATGGCGGAGGTGCCGCACCGACAGAATTTAGGCGAGCGTCAAAGAGGGTCCTCTCTCACTTAACGTAGAACTGTGCTACGCCGCCGATCCAAAAAATTGTACACGGCTGCAGCCCGACACGTCGACCGAGCGGATCCAACACCAGAGCTCCTTGAGAATCAAAAAAAAAAAAAAAAAAAAAAAAAAAAAAAAAAAAAAAAGGAAAGGAAAAGGAGCCTCTCTGTTTGAGTTGAGGGGTCCAGCAAAGCATAGAGCACAAGGCCCTCTGCCCAGCACAACACAAATACACACATACACAAACACACATGCACAAATGCACACATTTCCAGAGCTGGGGATCAGAGTCTTAATTTTAGCGCAACGCTGCACAGGGGTGACGAGCAGGGGCCACCTGTCTGTCTCACTCCTCAACTTTGTCCTATCTCCTGATTCTTCCGCTTTCAAGACACAGTAGGTAGCTTTTTGTCTTGCGAGAGCCGTCTGTTTTCGTTTGTCTGTTTGGGGACCAACCATATTTGATGCAGCTGAACAGGCGACCCACCTTTCAGCCGCTTCTTCGTGATAGCGCAAGTTGAAGTTAAGTTTCTGACAGCCGATGTTGAGCCAGAGACGACGGTGTCGTCTGACCGTGAAATGTGGTATTCAAACGCTTGGCTTGACGATACAATGAAGCCGACACAATACGAATGAGTCGTGCAGAGTTCCATGCGACCGCCACTCTGAAGCATGCATAAAGCTGCACCTGCGGATATCACAGTAGTATGCGTTAGTGAAATGTGTTGAGAAAATATAGTACAGGAAGCGTAGTGTGCAGATCACGCTCAGGATTGTCATACAAGCCTCGAGAGGGATGCGATCAGATAATCAGTGTATGTATCCATGGCCAGATACTGTGCTCTCACATCGAGACCGGATTAAAAGAACTTGACCCAGATGATAAACAGGAAAAGGAAACCCACAGCGCCCACGGGTGCCCATTTTCGGAGGAGAGCGTCCAAATTGATCTGTCGTGCCGCTTTGCGGTACTTGAGCGACTCGTCTCGCAGCGAAGACGACATGGTCGACATTTGGTCCAAACTGTCTCCTCGCCAGAGCAGATCCTCCATGTTCTTGGTCATGATGCGTGTCACATCCTGCAAGTCCTCGTTCAATCGGTCCAAGTTCGAAGATGCTGCCGACTGCGCTGTGCGAGAATCTTCGTAGAGTCGTTTGGTTCGCTGCATGAACGTGTCGAAGCTGACAAAGGCATACGGTCGCAAGTTTCTCTGCTCTACCTGGTTACCGTAGCTTCGCTCAAACTCTTTCGAGAGCTCGTCCAAGTACGAGAAGGCAAGCTTGCGGGGGTACGACTTTTCGGCGATCGTCAAGTAGACAACCGATGAGGGCATGGCCGGCGGTGGCGAGATGAGGTAGTGAAGTGTGTATTTGCCGCTCTCGATACTGCAGCGCTGCTCGGAAGAAGGTGTGATGCGTCGGAAGATGAGCTTGGCCTGCTGCTTGTGCTCCGAGAGGTCCGTCTCGGTCTTGCCGTCATCCACACTCTGTGCCAATGGCAAGCCGTCCGAGACTCGTGCGATCTGTGTTGAGAGGGGCATCTTTGCGTCGGTGTGTAGACTTGCGTCGAGGCGAGTCGGTGGTGTGTGCTTGATGGACCAGAGGAGGGAGCAGCTCAGAAGATGCTTCGACGGGATGTTGAGGTGAGCTAGACGGTCGGAGAGCTATGTCAACGGAGTCGAGATCTGTTCGGTAGCTGTGATGAAAGCGAGAAAAGATGACAGCTGTGTCGCAGGGATGATGGTCGTTGGAAGAAACGGGGACATGGCCTTTCAACTGCGTCTCGACAGCGTGGCCAGTGCAAGCCGTCGAAATACGTGGAGGAATGATTTGGGTGGTAACGTATCAAGACAACGGAAGATCTCACATCTTGGTGCAAAAAAATAGCCAAGCGAGGGTTCGTGTTTTCATCGCGGGGGATCCGCGCTGCGTTGCTCTCCAGGCTACTGTACTGTAGTTACTGAAACTATGACCAAGTCTGAGCGCGAGCCTGTCCTTTTTTCCGCGACAGGTCTCGTTTGTTGTTTCCAGATATCTATTTCCACTTTCTCAACACGCTGCAGGCGAGTGTTGAGAGAAGTGCAAGTTGCGAGTTGCGAGTTGCAAGTTGTGACTGTGACCAGCATCCCCGCCAAAAAGAGCACGGCACTCCACCTGAGGTTTTTCTCCGACCAAGTCCTCGCCGCCAACAACTACGATTGGATACAACTGGACCCACTTGACGTGCAGCCTGTCTCTTCCCACCTTCTTGGCCTTCATCTCTCTCCTATCAGCCAGACATCCACCCACAGCATTCAACGCTAACATCAGTGCCAGCGCTAACAGAGCTGCCCTCTCCGTGCTCTTTCGAGCGTGCAGAATCCGCCTCAACCATCTTCAACACGGAAGTGTCAACGCATCCAACTCTCCGATCCTGTAGGACAAGGCGTCTCATTCGGCATCTATCTGCACCTCACTGTCTGTTCGGCCAACTTCAAAATGATGGACGACGTCAATGACTTTCAGCAAGACCCCAGCACCCACCTCACCTTGGAGCTGCGCGGCACGCGCTTCACCATCGAGCGCGAGACCATGATGAACTTGCCCGAATCCGTCCTGCTCTGCCTGTTCCCCAACGGTCTCATCCTCACCCGACAACCTCGAATCCCTTCTCTGTTGGATCAGGAAGGCGAAGAGGATGAAGAGGAGCTTTACCTCGTCGACTTTGACCCCCAATGCCTCTCCTACGTCCTCAGCTTCTTCAAAACAGCACAAGATGAGTTCTACGGCACTCCTGAACTTCCAGGAAAGTACCGACCCAGCTCTTCGTACGGCAGTCCCGGTCTTTACCACTATGCTCAGACATCCGGTGAAGGTGCCGACCCGAATGGCATGAACCAAGGCGGCATGTCCCAGATCCCGCTCATGAACAAGCAGCCCATCATCGTCCTGCGCGAGGAGCTCGAGTACTTTGCCATCCCACCCAAGAAGGCCGCAGCTGCCGCCTCCGCCTCCATCAGTGGAGATGCACTCTCTCCCGAGCTTGACCCGGAGACGTTCGAAGGCACCGATCCATCCACGGGTCATCCGACACCAGCGCTGCTCCGCCTTAAGTACGCCTGCGGAGATGCATTGCTCGATCGCAAACAGATCTTCACCGCATTGCAAAGGAATGTCAACAAGGAGAACAACTTGGCAGAGCAGCACCTCATTGATATGCTCTGCATGAGTGGCTTTGATCGCGAGGACACATGGGGCTTCCGAGCACTCGAGCCGAACCGTTGCTGCATCACCTCTATCGCACTTGTTCT
The DNA here is from genome assembly GCA_900323505.1 of Ustilago trichophora. NCBI lineage: Eukaryota > Fungi > Basidiomycota > Ustilaginomycetes > Ustilaginales > Ustilaginaceae > Ustilago > Ustilago trichophora. The sequence continues at coordinate 497,575 of OOIN01000010.1, read as the reverse complement.
GCTCAAAACCGGAATCACCCATGCAGGAGAGCTCGAGGCAGAAGGCATCAACCCTGAATCCCTCGGTGCTAGCGAGTACCACGATCCAAGCGGACAGACAAGCATGATGTCCAACATGCGCGTGGATCACCAGCAATTTGCAACCGCGCAAAAGCTGCTTCTCTTCTGGCGAAAACCCGCAAGAAAGTGTTGGTGGGATGGCATCGACATTGTTCTGCCTGCTTCCGAAGGAGACGTGCAGAGGCAGGCGGAACAGACCACGCAGCCGGAGGAGCTCAACGATGCCAGCTTGACTGCAAAGGAGATTGAGCTGCTCAAGTCAGGAAAGGGCAGGAAAGTGCGCGTTTGGGCACGAAGAGTTTGGACACTAGAGCTCAGCTTGATCTAAGCTCGAACACGTTCATAAACCTCTTCACCCACTATGGCGGTCTGTGGTTGACGATGCCCACTCCAAGCTCGGCGAGCTCTATACCCATCCTTTACCCTCGAGGCATCGACTTTCACCCACTATCGCTCCTGAAATCCATGGACATTTCGCATTCGCACTCTAGGCTACTTCGGGCTCTTGATCTTTTTTTTGAGCGACTGTATTGCATGCTTAGTTCTTACATTCCTATAGCCATCTCATCCTCAACCATGTCTCTCCTACTTTGTGAGCTCCGTGTGTATGTGTCCCTGTGCAGTAGCGTGTCTTTCATACTGTGTTGTTTGCCATCTGGATTTCCTACCGAAATTTGGCGGGAGCAGAGAGGCAGTGTTGAGAAGCAGGCGCGACATACTGTACACTTAATTCGTACGAGAAATTTGTGACTGACTCACGTGATGCCACACTTTTTCGGGATGACCAGTTCGGAATACCTGAGCTTTCTTCTCATTATCATTCTTGCGTACTGCCATCGTCTCCGCATCGTAGCACGACTCCAACTACTGGATCATTTGAGCCCATCCGCAACACTCATACCTCTGAAGATGGCATCCAGATCAATAGGCGTCGCACGCCAGCTGGTGGTTGCTGCCACAGCTGGCTCTCGCGCATCTACCCGCGCAGCAGCTCCTGTCGCTAGGACATATGCGTAAGTATCACATTTGATTTGAGCATTCTTTCATGCTCGAAGGGTCTGTTCTAGCTTGGTTCATCCGACTTGGCCCAGCTCAATACGTACGCTTCCGCTGCAGCTCAAGCTGACATCTAGTATCATGCATCGCATCTACCTTCACAGCACCTCATCTAGCCGCTCGAACGCATCCACTTCCTCAGCGGTGACCCTGGACCAACTCCGCAATGCCACCCAACAGCGCGTCCCAGCTCGTAGCGGCTCCTCAACATCTACTCCGTCCAACGCCGCCCCCGCTTCCAAGGAGGAGGAGCAGTTCGTGATGCCCAACTGTCTTCTTCCCACCGAGTCGCTCGCCCCGACTCATGGCGTGCACGTAGCAACCCTCCACCTGCGCTCCTATGCCGACGGCCTTCCCAATCTCGACCTCTTTGCCGACTTCGCCCGACGAGCGGCCTTCGCTATCGGCATTCCAGCTAGCGGCGTTGCTCGCCTCCCCACCCGCACATCACTCTGGACTGTGCCCCGCTCCCCATTCGTTCACAAAAAGTCGCAAGAGAACTTCTGGAGGAAAACTCACAGCCGTGCCATCAAGCTGTACGATGCCAATGATCAAGTCGTCGACCGATGGTTGCACTTTTTGCGCATCCACGCACTGCCAGGCGTTGGGCAGAAGGCAGAGCTCTTCAGATATCACGAGTTGGGAGTGGGTGAAAAGTTGATGGACGAGGCTAAGGCTTTGCAGCGTTCCAGCTCGACCGCATCGGAGGAGGGTGACAAGAAGGGATCCGTGGAATCTTCGGCAGCGGAAGGGTCGAGCGCAGAGAGCATCAAGAAGATCGCTGATGGCATCGTGGAGAAGGAGATGGCAAGAGATGAGACCGTTGAACAAAAGTGAGATGCTTTCTGGCTGAAGAGCAACTTTCAATCTTCTCTCGCCAAATTCTCACCTTAGCCTTGGCTTGAACCGTACCGCTTATCCATCGCTGCATCGAGCATGTACACTAGACCTCCTATCAAAATCATGCAGCCGGATCATTGACAAGAAGCCTTTTCACCGAGGCGTCTGATGCTTTAGTTCGAGCTAAAGCATGTTCGCGACAACAATTTAAGCGTGTGCCTGATTTCAGACGCCATATATTGTTATAGTGTCTTCTGAAATGGCTTCTTGGTCCAACACAGCACGCTCAGGAATTGAAGGGTCAGATTTTGTTGCCTGTATTTTGATTGATTTTCGAAGGGATCATTTTTGAAGCGTAGAAAAATCCATCTCGCCTCGGGCACCTGCTCTTTACTACGCAAATGGCTTTCCAGCAGATCTGAGTGATTCTGTTGCATAGTCTTGCTGGCGTCTTCCATGTCAAAGATACTTTGGGAGACTGGCGCCCGGGTGAGCTAGCAATGGTGAGTGTCGTTCCTTGATTGGCCCTTTGCAAAACGCACGCTTCGCAGAGGCACCATTCGTGATGCGGAATTGTCCAAGCCATCATCTATCTGGAGCTCTTTGCATCGCATCAAATGAGGGCGTCGAAACTTAGTCTTCTTCAGTAGTCTTTGATGTTCCACTTCGTGTCTCCATCAAGGCTCGCAAATGAAAGTGCAAGTACGATCTGACGCACTGTTGGTGGGCTGCTTCGCTCGGGCCGTATCTGAAACCCACAGAGAGTGGGGGGTTTTAAGGAGGAGCGGCAGCGCTCTTCTTCTTGGCAGTTTTATCCGATGGTGCTTGAGCGAAAATCGCCCTCATTCTCTGACTGAACCTAGCCACTGACAAGTCCGTTGATTGCGCTTTCGAGATCTGGCCTAAGCTCGAACCCTACTTTTTCGTGATCATGGCGTCTGAATCCTTAGTCCTCGGCTTTGGAAGCCCACCACCCATGAGATTGCCGATCCTCGAGTCTTTCAGAGACGAATCGTCGATGATGATGAACAAAGGTATCAGCAGCGGTTCGTTCTGTGGACCATCTTTGCCTACCCTCGCAACCTTGTACAGTCGCAGAGGCTGTGTCGCCACACCTATGTACTGCAAAAAGGTGGTGACGTCCGGCTTGACTTTTTCGCTTGTCGGCAAAATCAAAGGGGGCAAGACGCGGGAGGAGCGCCAACTGCATAGAAGCCCGCTAAGCTGTTGCAACTAACTCATGCCGCACTCCGCTGCGCAGCGTGTTGGTTTCAGATCTGGGCAAAATTCAAATCTCAGAAAAATTGGAAAAGAACAGAGAGGGGAGAGTTGCACTGCAGCGACCCTCGGGCTCTCCCATCCCTGCTTAAAGTCAACTGCTTTAGTTGAGTTAGGCTGGAATTGAAACAGCAACGCGTTCTGTGCGCGTCTCTCTAGCAAGTCGATGGGAGATCCGCATTCACATACACATACACACACACACCCACGTCCAAAGGCTTCAACAAGGAAACGGCAATGGTCCAAGGAGAGGCATCGGCTCCAGGAAGATGTTTTTGGGACTCTGTAGACTAGACGATGGATGCGTTGCAACAACAGTGAGACGAACAAGTGGGCGTATCATGAAGCATGGGATCGACTGTTTAGGAGGAAATCACCTCGTGTGTCGGTTGCAATCGCCTCCTCCACGCTCAAAGGGGGAGAAAGAGAATAAAAGAAAAAAGTCCACCAAAAACTGGCTGCGCATGAAGCGTGCGTGCATGTGTGAATAGCGTGAGCGAGTGCAGTGTGATGACAGTGAGGGTGAGTGAGAATGTGAACAAGTGTTGCTCTCGATCTTGAGTCTGCAACTCCGCTCTTTTGGAGGCGCGTTTCGCATCTGTCACAATCCGACAGCTTCATTCAATCCTCACTCGGATGACATCCGTGTTCCTCACGTCTTTGCGTCTCATCCGCCATCACTATATCGACTCAGCAGCACTCCTTTGTCTCTCCACGACCTCCCAAATCCTCCCGAATCCTCTTCCGCGCCTCTCACCCCAATCGGCTCATCCGAACGCTCTTTCTAGATTCAAAATTACGGATAACACTCTGGCTTGAAGCACAATCTCACGCCCCGTTTAACGTAAGGGAAGCATCAGCGCCGATACCGAACTACATGCTTATCGAGGCAAAGGCGGATTGCTGTTATTATCAACGATTCGCATCGATCCGATCCAGTCGACCTCTTAACGCCATCAATACAGCCACCTCCTCTTTGCTTGGCTACTAGTGGCTCTGCACAGACCCGATGAGCATCCGACACTTGCCCGAAAGATCCCTCATGTCTCCATAGAAGCAGCGAGGTCACGATGCAATCGCTCCCATCGAGCTCTGCGCCGGGCAGTGGCTCAACCCGGAGAGCAGAGCTGACAGGTAGACGCAGAACCATATACGCCAATCGGTCTCCATCCGACAAACCACCGTCGCCATCTCGCGTCGTCGTCGCCGAAGGAAGCGAGTTTGTCCTCGAACCACTTCCCGATCGAGGCTCATCCTCCACCAGTAGACTCTCGTCAGCGACTCGGCATGTGTCAGCCCCATACTCCTCAGCATCGTCATCATCACAGCTCCAATCCTCTCCACAGTATCGTGCTGTCTCTACATCCATCACCCCTCCTCGCACCAGACACGCGGATAGGCCGTATCGACCGCCACCCTCCAGCAGCGCCCGATTCTATGAACGTCAACAACAACTCTGGATGCTCCAACAGCCGAGCCTACTATCGCCAACACCGGCCGCATACCCAGCCTCCAGCTTGGCGCATTCGCAAGCGTATTCATGTAGCGCACGTTCCTCGTCCTTATACCAGCCCGTCACGGCATCCGGCTCGCAGCTAGCCCAGCCTGCCTCATCGCCGTACAGCTACGCTACAAACAGTGAGCATGCTCCGGCATCAATCAGATCGCGGTCCAGCTCCCTCGCTTCTGCTACCTCACGTTCGAGAGCAACAAGTGTCAGCTCTTTGGCCCAACCCGGGACCCAGCACACGGGCAATCGTAGTCGTGCAGGGAGCGACGCTGGCAGTTTCACACGAAGCCGCATTTCGAACGGCTATCATTCTCACACGGACGATGATTCACTTGACAACGATCCATATCAGTCTTTTTCGGCTATGAGCCCCGGTCTGCCAACGACGCAGGCGCAAGTCAACGGTGCCGGAACCAAGTCAAGTCTTGCTCAACAACAATCGGCACCGAGATCAGATCGACACACTCTACATTACGCCCCTCAAGACACCAAGAAGCAGCAGCGCTCGGCATCTGAAGATACACTCGGTGATTCGGTAGACGCTGACTGGGATGCGGAACTCGGCATATCTGAGGCCGACCACACAGAGCCTCTCCGCTTGCCAATCCTTCAGCAACAGGATCACGTATTGCACCCTTCTCTCTCCATTACTGGTGATGCATCCACGCTCAAGCCAGACATTGTCAGCAGCAAGCTAGTCGTCAGCGCTGTGGCATCCCCCGTTCAAACAGAATCGCACCTTCAGAACATACAAGCGGCCGACCTCAAGGGCATTCGTGTGACCTCTTCGGTTCGCGAGAGCTGGGATGACGATTTCCTTTTCCAGAACGAGGAAGATCCGATCGATTCTACACCTCAGAGCAGCGTCGCCGCCCAGCAGTTTGGGTCAAGTGAGAGAAATGGTTCAACCAGTGCATCGAGCTCCAAGTCGCTGCATCTGCTCGGCAACCACGATAAAGACGATGAAGATGACGTCGAGAATTGGGACGACGCTTTCTCGTGGAATGCAGACCCTCTGCTCACGCCTTCTGCCTCCACGACATCCTCTCTACACAATTCCATGCGGCTTCCCAGCGCTCCGTGCCACGCACAGGGTCATGCTGCACACGGGAACCGAACTTCATCAAGGGAGCTACCGCCAGATGTTCGCCGACATTTGGATTTTGGAGGTGGAGGAGAGCCGCCCAAATCAAAGAAGCGCTTTTCGAATGCATCCACAGCGAGCGATGCCACCGACTTTTCAGCACGTCTTGCTGCTCAATCGGATGTCGATTCATACCTCCCGAGAATGTCACAGGACAGTGACGACTTGTCTGCTACAAGTTTGCGGTCTTCAAACCAGCGCAATGCTCTTGGACTTGTCAGCAGCGGCCGAAAGGATCGTCATGATTTGAATGGTCGCAGCGACGAGAGCGGTGACGACACAGAGACAGAGACGCCATCGAAAGAAGCCGTCGCTGCCATCAAAAGCCGCCCTGCGAGACGCTCGCTCGGTGCGGCTCTGGGCTTTGACACGTCTCGCAAATCAATAGCGAAAGACTCGGCGGCAAGCGCGCAGTCACCCTCGCGTGTTGGAGGACAGAAGAAGGACGCGGCCGATGACTCAGGAGCTAAGACTCACGCAAGGTCTCAATCCAAGTCAAAGCTCGGCGCACTACAACGCTTGAGCCTCTCCCGCTCTCGCATCAGTGTCGCCAATGCGTCTAACAGCAGTGTGAACGAGATGCCCGAGACAGGCGACAACTCCCAGCGGCTATATGCGGACAATGTCAACCGCAGCCAAGCCTCCCTGCTCAGCCAGATGTCGACCTCATCCAATCGCTCCAAGCGCGGCGTCAGCCCATCAAGCTTGGAAAAGAGCTACGCTGCCCTCCGCAGCACAAGCTTCCGTCGACTGCTAGGTCGTGGTGAAAAGACCACTGTCGCACCTTCAAATGGAGTCAACTCTCTCGCGACCCCGCCCTCCTCACCCCCTCGCCGCAGGTCAGATCTGCCTCAACCCCCGGACATCATGTGCAGCCCACCCCGCGAGAGGTCATCGGCACATGCTTCACATCAACCCATGTCGCCGCCCTCTGCCTGGCTCGGATTGCGTCGATCAAGCGAGGCGACGCCGACACGCCCAAGAGATGAAAGCGGCCGCAGAGGCAGTGACAGCTTCCAACGTGATTCTCCCAGTCAAGTCTCCTGGGCTGTCCCTGGAAGTCCGAGCAAGCCGCCTGCATCCCTGGGAGATGCCATTCGATGGAATGATGCGTCCTTTCTTTCTGGTCAAAGTCGCGTCGATGGGCCCAGCCGTTTGGACGGCAAATCATCTTCCAATGAAGTTGAGAGTCGATATGGGGGTCTTGGCCATCCTCCGACTGCTGGTCTTCGTCGTGACTTTTCAAGCTCCAACACCTTGCGTGGGGACCTCAGCTACGGCGCCGAAGCTGTACCGACACCGGTCCGGTCTGGCCGCGATGCATCTGGTGCAGGCCCAGCCGCTCGACAGCTGCAGGCTGCCCAGCGCGAAGGCCACGCTCGTGTCCGATCGGACGAAGCCTCTGCTGATGGACCGACGGCACCGTATCCTTACCTTGGCGAAAAGATGGATCGAGGCTCCACGAGCAGGTCGGTCTCTGCCTCCACAGCTCACAGCCATACCAGCGCCGAGTCTCTGTATGGCTATAGAATGAGGAAGCAAATCTCGGTGTCCAGCGGACCTGACGCGCACGATTCAGAGACTTCGTACGGCACCAGCGTCGGCAGCTCTCCGGGCCTTTCAAACCAGTCTTCCTCGGGTTGGCTATCGTATGGCAAGCGCGGTGGCACTCCATCGATGGACACGAAAGACACTGCTTGGACTGCGTCTGTCGATTTGTCTGGGCGTCACAATCCTTTGTCAGTGCAGGAAGATCACAGCCGCCTTAACAATATGACAGGGTCTCCTCTCTATCTCGAAAAGACACTTGATGGGGCTCCGGCGGTCGTTCTCCGCCCTGCACGCAAGCAATCTGTCCCAGGCTCACTCGCTCCATCGCGGTACGCAGCCTCGAACGGGGGAGATTTGTCTGTCGTTGACTCTCCTATCAGGCCGTCCCCTGGGACTGCTTCGCGCAGTACAGAGACAAACCTAGCCAAGCAAATGAGCTCCACTGCCGACACGAGCGTGCCTATCCTGCCTTCGACGAGCCAAACAACATCCTCGGCTGCATCTCCCCTGAAGAGCGCGACCCGGCGCAACAGCCTCAGCGATCTCAAGATTCCTAGCCGCATCAGCAAGGCTCAAACCGGCATCCGCAACAACATCAGCCTGGTCCGCGACTTCGCCAAAGGCATCGAAGAGCTCAAGACGCTCAAGGCAAGCTATATGGACCAAAGGATCAAGGCGCCCCTGCACACCTCGGATGTGGAAGAGAGGGTTCAAAATTGGCTCGAATGCGCCGACGTGCTGATCGGCTTGGGCGAGGGAAGGTCTGAATCCGACTCGGCTGCTCAAGTGGACACAGTATCCCACACCCCTCTTGCCACACGTGTCGATAATAGGCGCACCACCTTCTCTGATGCGTCGAGCTATGCGCTCCCAAGGTCGCCACTGGAAGGTCCGACATCTCGTCAGTCGTCGATCTCAGGTGCCAGAAGTGCCAGTGGTACGAGTCAGAGCACCACCTCGACAACAGATGGTGTACGGAGCGTTGACGTGCAGAGAGAGATTGACATTCTCTCCGCCATCCTCGGTGGCGCTAGATTGACGCCTGTCTCTCGGGCTCAGAGCAGATCTCACGGTCGCTTTCAGTCTGAAACATATACTCGGGATGAACTTCCACACCGCAACACGGACTACGCATCCGTGCCCTCGAAAGCGATCGCTCCAACTTCTTCGGGTGAAACAAGCGTTGCCTGGTCGAACCTGACCACTCCCGTCCGGGACAGCTTTGACGAAAAGAGGAGCGACGGTGCCACCAGTCGCTCTAGGCACTCAGAACGGCCCTTTCACACTGCTCCTGTCATCAGTGGTGCCAATACACCGCTTGGCGATGTTGTGCCACCTTTGGACGGCGTCGATGTTGGCGACGCCAATCGGAGCGCCAAGCGCCGCTTGCGAAGCGCCAGCCGTGCAGGCTTGCAGGGTCTCAGGGAGCTGTTGAAGGTATTCAAGGGTGCTGCTGGTGATGACAGCGTTGCTTCTTCCAAAGCATGTGGCACGACGGAGGCTGACATGTCCAAAGATGACCCGAACGATGAGAATAGACCATCGCTTGATGCTGGCCCATCCACCCCGCAGACATCGAAGCAAAAACGTAAGTCGCTCAACCTCAAACGTCGCTCTTTCTTACGCTCCAAGTCGTCCCTCGAGAGCATGCACATCAAGAGCCCGGATGTACCCTCCACACAGGCAGCCACGCCTCCCATGCCAACCGCACCCGAGAACGGTCGATACGCTCTGTCAAGTTCCAAAGCCGACCGCCGCAAGCAAGTTCCTTCACCTTCCAAGTCATCGCTCGATGTCACGTGGGAAGCTGGATCCTCAGCCGAATGCTCTCGTGAAGCGAAAGAGACGAAAGCAGCACGTCGTATTTCACTTCAATCTGCGATGAGGGACAAACGACGCTCTGTCGACCTGGTACCACCCTCCAAAGCGCCCGCCGACTCACGATTCAAAGACACTTCTTCACAGCAAGTGCGACGGCCAAGCCTAGCAGTGAGACCGCAACCACCAGTCAACACATCTGTCACCCCAGATCCCCGCCGCGCATCCACAACAGTAGACAGCCTCCATCGGGGCGCAGCTCCCCTGCGTTCACATAGCTCCCTAGAAACGCCGATGGTGCAGAAACTCGCCTTGCGACCAGAAGCTATGCCAGGGTTGTTGATTTATGTTCAGGCCACAAAGCAGCATTTGCAGATGGCTATTGACGAACTTGGACCGCCCATCTCACAATAAATTGAAAGAGATCTTACTTGCACTGCACGCTCCTTGACGACATGTGTTCGCTTTGTAATTCTACAGGATGTTGATCCAAATTCAATGCAAACTCCTCGCTTACGAGGGGGCGGAGCTCGAGATGCATGCGGTAACTTAGCAGCGTGTACTGTACTGTAAAATTTGACGGATTGGGCGAAAGTATTCAAGATGGGATGATGAGGTTGGCGTATACTAGCTAAATGCAAAGCTGATGGGTGATGGGAGGGCGTTTGGGGAAGGGGGTTTTATGTCAAGCATCCCCATGATCATATTGATCTCAAGTCTGAGGACGTAAATATCAGAGTAGACTGGACTGACAGGGATGGCTGTTTCTCTTTTAGCGGAGCCATCGGCGGGTACGCCTGTAAAGGCCAGCTGAACGGAATCTGATCGGACGGCGTCCCATTTTTTCGCGCTCAAGGTTGTATTGCACTATCTGTGGTCGTGCAAGAGCGTCTTTGTGAGCAGAGCTTATCCATGTCATCCTATTGCACTTCATCACGTCCTTCATTCACGTCTCTGATTCTTGTTCGATCCCATCGTCGCTCCTCTCTACCTTGTCGGTAGACTATGTTCTCCCTGTTTTTCCATCCTTTAGCTTTGTTGCTCATCGCTTATCGCCAGGCCTTTGAAGGGCGAATTGGGATCCTTATCGAGCTTAAGATTTCACAGGTCTAGTTGCGATATCACTCTTATATTTCCGTCTACGCATTACTGGCGTACGATCTGGTTTTCGTCGTGACAAAGGCGCTGGACACATGTATGGGCTTGTCGGGAATCGGTAGATGTCCAAGACCCTTTTCGAGCTGTCCAACTTGGCCAAAGCATCGACAAAAGGGCTGAGGGATCATATACGGCCGGCAGCCAATCGCTTGCGGTTCACGATTGAGATCTAAGCCGGACTTATGTTTGCTAATCTGCTACAAGACGGGAAGAGGTCGTGACATAGGATTGTGCACAAGCCATTCAGTCTGACCCTTTTGTGCACTCACTCATACCTCACCCAAGGTGGATGATACGAGCGGTCCGTGCGAGTGCTCTACCCCAGGCGTGAAAGGTGTTAAAAAGGGGAATGGAGATTCCGCAAGCAGTATCGCAATCCAGCGAGGCGGAGCGGTTCCGTTTGTGCTTCCAACAGGCAGCACAATACGAGCTTGTATTGAGACTCAAACAGAAGAATTAGCGTTCCGAAGCCATTTTAGCAATTTACCAACGGCTTGGATTCATTTTACGGTAAAAAGAGCCACGAGGAAGAAGAAGAAGATATGGATGGCGATCCGATCCACAAATCATGTTGTTTAAGACTGAAATTGTTTCTGTTTCGCTTTCTTCCTGCGTGAGAAGAAAGCAAAAGCAAAGCAAAACGGTCGATCCTATCCTATTTGGGAAGATAAGGAAGAAGATTGCTGTTACGACATGCTTATTCACTGCGTTTTCAGATGGCGACTCTGGGATGTCTCACTAGATCAAACACACCCCAAAAGGGTCAAGGGTACTATCGCTGTGAATAGTGTACAGCAGCCATGCCGAATGGGGTAAGACATATTGAAGTGCGTGCCTGTTTCGCAGTGCACAAAATAAGCGTGAGACCGAGAGAGACCGAGAGAGGAAGAAGCGGAAAAGGTGGAATGTGACACGCGACTGTCCAGACACGTGTCGCGTAAATTAAGACGCGTCGACGATCTCTTGTCTTTTTGAAACTAACACGGACGACAAAAGCGCGGACCAGCTGTCACAGAATGGCTGCACTAGAGTAGATCGATCCAGGGTCCACCAACAAATCCAATCTCTGCCTGCTCACTGACAAGTGATCTTCCCTTGCATCCTCGTTCGTCCCTTCGCGCCTGATACTCAGCCGAACCGTATTCTCCTTTCGAACGTGCGACAATGACAGCTCACTCGGTAGCAAGGCGAGATATTTGACATGAGCTAAGATCCCCCTTTCTGAATTGCTATCCGACGGGGAGAAGCCTTCGCTTACACCATTTGACAGCTGCGATTGTTGCCCAGTATCGGACCGCGTCCGATGACGCTGAGAGTCACTCTCAAGAGAGCACAGTCAGGTACACGTGTCAAGAAACGAAGTGAGTGAGAAACAAAAATTGATTGCCTAACTCGGGAGAGTCGCTTGCGAGCTCCCAGCCGTGGCCACATGGTGTGCGAGTGGCGTACCGCATGGTGTAACGGTCATGAGCTGAGGCTGGAGAGCAAGGACAGGCGAGCCCAGAGAAAGGCAATTAGATGTCGCGCCAGGCGACGGTGTCGAGTGACAAGGGGGCTGAGGCGTTGGTGTAGAGCGCCGCCTTGGTGGTGGCAGCGCGATCGGCAGCGGACTTGTCGATGTATCGACGGAAGCAGTCGCTACGCCAACGGCCAAGTCCACGGATGGTGTCGTCGTCAACACCGTTCGAGGCAGCCCAGGTCGCAGCTCCACGGCGGAAGGAGTGGCCAGAGTAGGCCGAGGGCTCGATCCCGGAGGCCGCAAGGCATTGGCGTAAGGTGTCGACGAAGCAAGACCTGGCAAAAGGGCGGCCGTCTTCGAGGATGAAGAGGGGTGCTGACGACGGGCGTGACCGGCACACCACGTCGAGAGCAGCGACGGCGCAAGTGCTGAGCGGTACCGCCGGTGCTGTGAGGGCGACGCCCTGCCGAAACGGGTCGGTCTTGCTGGCGGGGATGGTGATGGTCGCGTACGACCTGTCGCTGGCAAAGCAGACCGAGCCGACTGTGAGCATATTGTCGGTGTTTTGCGCTTCCCAAGTGAGCTCTCCTGAGCGGAGGAAGCAAGCAAAGGCGAGGCAAAAGGCGGCACGGAACATCCGACGGTTGTGTGGTGAGGGGCAGACTGTCGGCAGGGCACGGAGGAGTTGGCGCAGGAGGGGAAGGGTGATGGCGAGCTTGGCGACAGGGAGCGGAGCACCAACGACTCGCTTGAGGCCTCGAACGACTCTGGCCAGGCGTTCGGAGTCGAAAACAACTGTGGAGAGGCCGAGGTCGATGTGCCAAGACTTGATGATGGCGAGGTCACGCTTGACTGTGCCGTAAGTCTTGTTGGCAAGGTGTTGGGCGGCCACCCATTCGATGAGGAGTGTCTCTGAGGACGGGAAGGGGTGGCAACGTCGTGAAGCGGCGAAGGAGGCGAAGTCGAAGCACACCGTTGTGGAACGTGCGCGTGTGCTGGAGGCAAGTCCGTTCCAGAGGAGGAAGGCTGCTGGCGACGAGAGGCCTGAGGCCGAGACAAAGGAGGCAGGGGGCTGGGAGCCGTATTGGCCGCGTTGAACCGCAGGAGAGCGTACGCTCGAGGATAGTGTTGCTGGACAAAAGCAAAACGACGGCGAGAAAGAGCGTCAGCGAGAATGTTAGCTTCGGAGCTAACTCTAATCGGAACCAGGTCGATGTGCTGCTGCAAGCACAGAGAGAAGATGGCTCGAAAGAGCGCCTGGGTCTGCGGGTCGCGTATAGAGCCCTTACGGAGGCCGTACTCGACGTTCTCGTTGTCGACATGTACCACCACTCGGCGAGGACCCGACCAGAGGGGGGCAAAGCGACGGAGAGCTTCGAGGACTGCCAGAGCCTCCAGGAAGCGAATGTTCTTGCGGCGGTGTCGACGAGCTAGCTCGTGAGAGAAGGCGGCTACAGGTTCGTCCATGGTGCCTAGATGAGCACCAATACACCGCTTAGAGGCATCTGTCCATACATGCTCTACGACGAGCGGAGACGGCTGAAGAAGGGAGACGCCGTCCCATGTATTGAGCGTGGCGATCCACCAGAGCAATTCAGATCGAGTCGCCTTACTGATACGACGACCGAAAGGGGCCTTGTAGTGGGACCGGACGGCGTCATAGAGACGGCGAAGGAAAGCACGACCGTGAGGAGCAACTCGAGTTACAAACTGGAGATGGCCAGCTACTTGCTGTAACTCAAGCAGGGAGGCGCGTCCTCTGTTGACGATGCGGCCACACAGCTGAAGAATGCGCTGGCGGCGTTGATGTGTGATGGAGGCGGTCTGAGCAACTGAGTCCAGCTCGATGCCTAGCACCTCCAGTCTGGTGGTGTCCCAGAGAGTCTTCTTCCGACTGATCCGGAAGCCCAGTGCAGCCGAGGCAAGGCTGAGGACCTGGACTGGTGTCGCCGGATTGGCAGAAGCGTCAGACGCCCCAAAGAAGTCGTCGAGGTAGTGTGACACCTCGGAATGCGAGGTCGACGATGGTGTCACGGACTGCAGGGCAAAGGTGGTGAGCCAGTGCAGGAACTCGGCGAAAAGGTTGAAAAGGAATGGTGAAGAGCATCCACCAAACGCCAGCGCGCATTCCTGGTAATGTCGTCCGTCGAAGTGGATACCCATGAGTCTGGCATCAGACTCGGATACAATGACGTGACGAAAGGCATCCTCCAAGTCTGCTTTCCACAGAGAGGCGCTAGGATGTTCGCGAATGAACTCCATGATGGCGTCGAGACTCTCATAGCGGATGGTGACGAAGGACGGATGTATGCCATCATTGACTGAAGGCAGTCGCGCACCTGGTTTTCGAGGGTGCGAGAGATGGTATATGGTCCGTCTTTTGTCAGAGTGAGGCTTGGGTACCACACCGACAGGAGAGCAGACCAGGCGTACGTCGCTAGGGTTAGCAACGTGGCGAAGGCGACCTTCTTGCATGCGAGTTTCGATCTCGCGGCGAAGGTGTTGTACGTCGGCTGAATCCATGGGCAAGTTGTTGACGTCCGGTCGAGCATTGTGTCGCAGAGGACCGTCGTAACCGAGCTTAACCCCATGGCGCAAAGCGCCTCGCAGCTGAGTGGCGAAGGCTTGGTCGGGGTAGAGGTCTAAGAATTGTGACCAGTACCGCAGTTGGAGAGTGCCAACCGTTGCTGGAACGTCGGTGGCATCAAAGATGGGCCGTTCGCACAAGGTATTGGGTCTTGGCGGCGGCGGCGTGCCTGAAAGCAAGGCAGAGAGGAAAGTTGAGGCGGAGTCAGGGGACATGTCGACAATGCCGTTGGTGAGAGCGTCCAAGGACGGGCGGGAAAGAGGAGCTGAGGTTTGCTCAGTCCTAGCTGGTGCTACTGTGGGCGGCACGGGCCGGAGTGGTGCTACTGTGGGCGGCACAAGCGAAGGAGAAGGTGCTGGGGTTGGCCCAGACCTGAGGGGTGCTGTTGTGGGCGGCACGGGCAGCGGGGTTGGTGCTATTCGGAGCGGCACGGGCTGAGGGCGAGGCATGTCGCCTGAGTGAGTGGGCGTACTCACCACTAGTTCGCCTTCTTGACGGGAACGTTGCTGGTGTTGGTGGTAGCCTTGTTGGCGAATGACGGGCATTGCGTCAACGGGTGTCGACCTTGGCAGTGAAGACAAGTGTGTTGTCGTGTACAACCCGGGCAATGAGCGCCAGAGTTGTACTTCCTGCAGGGATCGGAGGAAGCGCCAGAGCCTGTGCGTGGAAGGCGCGTGGAACGCTGGTTGGAGGAAGGGTGGCGAGAGCTGGAGCTAGGCTCGCCACGAGTCGGGGGGAGGCTGACTGTCTTATGGTAGGGCAAGAGTACCCTACCGGCAATCTGCGGGTCGTAATGAGACCACTCGATGACAGCGCCAGTGCCAAAGCGGAGCCTGCAGACGGCGAGGTGGTAGTCTGCGACAGCACGCCAAGTGTAGAGCTGGTTGAACTCGATGAGTTGCTCTAAGTGAGAGAGCAGAGCGTCGTTGAGTTCCCAGTTGTTGGTGTGACAAGCGCGGATAGCTACGTACACCAACCAGACTTGGGCGAGGGCGGCAATGGACGGGATGGCCTTGACAAACGCAGAGGTGCGCGACTCGGCAGACTCCTCGGAGATTCGGAGCTGTCCACCTTCAATGTTGAGGCTGGTGGACTGGACAGCAGCTTGAGAGACGCGTGACTCTGGGTTGCGAAGCTTGACCAACTGTTCTGGTCGGAGCTGGTCGCGTTCCACGAGGGCCACGACGTCGGCAGGGACCCAGGGGAAGCAGCGAGAGACGGACAGGAGAGGCAACTCACCTGCGGTTGTGTTTTGGTTACCAACAGAGGTGAGCGCCGTCGACGTCACTGGCTGAACCCGCGGTGTTGGTGGTAGGGCAGGGAGCGGCGGCGAGACCTGCAGAGCTGGCTGGGAGGGGAGCAGAGCTGGTGCTGGGTCTGTTGGCGGCTGTAAAGCCCGTATGGCGTCGAAGAGCTGGGTGAGTTGGCTGTCTAGACTGTGTTCTAGGCGGCCAAAGCGAGTTTCGAGCGCTCGAACTGATGCTGCTGACGCGAAATGGGCGTCGTCGCGGCGTGTACGACCGTGAGAAGGGGATGCGGTCGATGGCGAGCGAGCAGAAGGTGAAGAAGACCTAGAGCGGCGAACCAGATGGGGGGTCTGCACGTTCGGAGAGAAGGGAGAAACGGCTGTTGGTACTGGCCGCTTTCGACAGCTGGCGCAAGTCTTGGTCGGCCTGCCAGACACGCCAACGAAGTGTGTCGGCGGAAAAAGGACCTTGCAGCGGGCGCAAGACGTGTTCGAAGCCATGAGGAAGGCTCTGGTGTACCTGATGTGGTGGCAATGAGGTACCGACCTACAGCAGAATCGCAACACCGAGTGGGGGTCGACCGGCGACTGTGAGGAAGCCGTGGAGAGCTTACTGGGCTTGCCCAAAGCCGCGAGTAAGGTGCACAGCAGGGTATAGAAAAAACTCTGGAGAGCGTGTGAGACGGTGTGCCAGACCAGTCCACCGGATCGCAGAGGGAGAGGGTGCAGGGACTGTGGAGAGCTCACGAGGGCTTGCCAGGCCAGTCGTGAGATGCAGCAGTCGTCAGCGGCGGCTATGCCAGCACGCTCGCTCGCCGTACCAATGCTTGCCTCCACTGAGCTACGTGGAGATGGTGCTACACCGTTTGTGCTGACGGTGCCTGTCGCTGCTGGATCAACCAGCAGATGAACCGAGATGTTTGAGCACCTCGGGCTCCGTCGAGACCTATTCTTGACGCTGTTGGAGCCCCAGCGAAAGTCGATCACCACGATGTCGGTGGTGCTGCTGCTGCGGGGATGAGTGCCGCAGTTGACGAAGTGCGAGGTGTGAGCTCGCGAGTGCTGAAAGCGAACCCTCAAGCCAATCGCACGCCGGCGAAAGCCACCACACGAGGGTGTTCCCAGCTCGTCAAGCTGGGGGGGGTGATACCTCTCCTTGTCGAGAGGCCTGCTGGGAACGGTTTCGTTACCGAACCGGTCGTGGCGAGCTGTTGTCAAGCAGCCGGGGCGACTAACCCTCACGGCACAGCGGTTGTCGACCAGGTACGTGCAACCCAGTGTTACCTCTCAATAGTCGGAGAGGCCTGTCGATCTGCTCTGGTCAGCGAAGCCAGGTCCAGAGCTAGCCGGGGTATGCCTGACTGTGACCGTCGAATGAGCAGATATGAGCAGCGGTCGCAGAAGAGGGGGGGGGGGGGGGAAGAGGAGCCGTCGTCGCAGAGAGAGCGACGACTGGTTTGAGAGAGAGGCTTGGGAGCGCTGTGCTGTCGCTGAGCTGCTCGCAGAGGCCGTCGAGACCGTGGTGAGAGGTGGCTTGGGTGCGTCGTGCTGCACGCAGAGGCCTTCGTCGCCGGGGGAGAAGAGAATGAAGTTATTGAGAAAAAAGGCTTGGGAGCGCTGCGCCGTTGCTGAGCTGCTCGCAGAGGCCGTCGGGATCGTGGGGAGAAAGGAAGAGTCGAAAACAGGTCGTAAGACCACAGGAACGAGCAGCGGTTGGGACTGCGAGGGGTGGTGATGGTGCTGGAGCGGCTTGTCGCTATCAGCCATGAGAATTGAGACGAAAAGACGAAAAGGAGCTGTCGACGACGTCGAACAGCGAATGAGTGATGATGGTGAGGAGAAGGAAGAGTGTCGAGTGCGACAACTCTGAAAAGGACAAAGGGACACACGTGTACACCGATCACGTGCTCTCGGCCGAGTGAAGCTAGCGTCTGTTTCACATACGCTCTACATACCTGGCTAGCATGCTCTCTGTGAATTTCTCGAGTGAGAAGAACCATAAAAAAGAGGGGACTCTGAGAAGAAAATGGAGTTGGGAAAATCCAACATGCAGAAAACGCCTTAGACGGACACCTCGATCGTGACGTGCAGCGGCCGCGGAATATCCCTCCCCTGCCTCCGTTTCTGGTGTGATCCATTCATGCGACACCTCGTCTCGAATGATGGACACCGGAAAAAGGAGACGAAGAGCTTCAGCTTTAAACAAAGCATCACATGTGTAGGCAGGAATGCGCTTTCAAGCATCTTGCTGCTGTTTATAAAGCCTGATGCCTATCCAAGTCCTGCAACGATCGTCAGCATATAGGGGTCATCTACTTGACCGGTCTGAGTTTCATTGAGTGACTTTGCATTGTGCCTTGATGGCGAGGTGCCCCACGAATCGCGATCGACCGAACGGATGAGATGAGTGGTTATCATAAGATTGCAAAGAGCCACCGAGGTTTGTCCTTGGTCATTCGGAGAGGTTGGTGTCGGGCTTCTGACGCTGCGTGAGAGTTTGACCTGTCAAACGGGCATCGTCGGAATTGGTAGTCAAATGCCAGATACAAGCAAATAGAAAGTAATCATACCCGTCTGACAGGCGGCTCTTGCCCATCCGAGCAAATTTCAGCTGTCCCGACTGATGAGGACAAGGCGTGATCTGGGTGCAATGTACAGACTACGCCGCAAGAAGAACTTTATGTTTGCGACACGACGGCACGAGGCAAAAGGGAGTTGGTGCTGCCAAGGGTTGAGATGGCGAGCTCAGACATTCCAACCTTCGATTTGTCTCCCACTCGGATGGAAAAGGAAGGTGAGAGTGCTATTTTGAGCGACGATGCAGAAGCAGCGATCGAATGGTGCTTGCTGCTGCGAGGAAGCAGGCTCGCCTGTTGCCATTCATGGAATCCAGTCTCGCTTCTTTTCCTTGTTACAGTACCCAAGACAGTGATTCGGACCGCGAGCCGCACTCGGTACCTAACTTCGAATCATGCACCTTCTTGGATTTTCGCGCTACGACAGCTGAACGAACAGTCATGTCACCTTCGCTTCTGTCAACTAAGGAATCCAAGGCGATTACAGTATGCAGTTCTCCATGGATGCTTGGGAAATCTCTCGTTCGTGGGTTGCGACTGGTCGTTCGAGCCACGTGTGATGTGCATGCGTGCATCTGCAGCTTGAGTCACTGTGCGTCGCGGAGGCCCTTTTGAAATGTCAGGTTTTTTTTTTTTTTTTTTTTTGGTTTTTTCTTCTTCTTTGTTCTGAAAAAGATGAAATCCTTTTCGCAGCGACGGTGCGCGTACCGATCGAAAAATGCATTCGAGTCGCAGCCAAAAAGTCGTTTTCTTTGGGTGTTTCTAGGCTTGACCGATCTTCTTTTCGGGCGAGTGCTTCAAGACAGGTTGCAGATGCATATCCTCGACTTTCGGACAATTTGGTGCATTGATTGGCTGTTCGACATGCAAAGGGCGGATTCCGAGCGAGTCTATGGACATGGTCTCTCTAATGTCAAGATAGGAGAGCTGAAGAAGAGCTCGTTCTAGATTGAGAAGCGGGAAGAGTCGCGAGCGTCTGTGAGTGTGTGCCTGAAAGGATTCCAGAGCTAGCCGAGATGGCGGCTAGAATGGCTAATTACGCGCCACAATTGCGAAACGACGCGCCTAGCTTGTCCCCCTTGCATATCTAAGCGCCTTCGATGTCATTGGCAAGCGCACAACGATCTCCAATACGGTCAACTCGAATATACCTTGGGCTGGAATCCGACTGAAACATGGTAGAGCGACCTCCTGATCTGCATAGGGTGAGAAGTTTGACCACAGCGACCTCGAAGCGAAGTTAGTAGCAGGGTCCAAAGGAGAGTCACGGGAGAGTAAAAGAAGCTCTGAAAGCTCCCCGTCATTCGCTTCGAGTGCTAGGACCGTCGAGTGCTAGGACGACAATTCTCACACTTGAACAAGTTCAATTCCTTTGCTTCAGCAGCAGCCTGTCCTGGGCGTGATTTCGAAACGTTGGCAATGATGGCATAGGCTCCTCGAGAAGGCTATGAGAATGCTGAACAATGTTCCAGAGGGAGCGGGACAGGTCGCAGCTTGGAGCACGGTGCATGCTCGAGGCTGCAGATCAGAAACAAGCTACACGTCACCTTGCGCTTTTCCCGTGTCGTCAGTTGTTGCACTTGTCTCAAAGCCATTGAAGAGTCGTGCTGCTCTGACAATAATGGCTAGTCCTGTGACGAGTTCTGCGAACGTGCCTGTGGTGTCAGAAGAGGTTGATTGCAAACATAGGTACTTGGGGCGACCCAACGAGCTGGAGCGCATTCGGTAGAAGGTCGAATCTCTCGCTTGTTGGTCAACGAGGCGCAATCGATCGTCGGCAAAGAGCGCGTCGTGGTGGGGGTCGACTTCAGGGATGGTGGCTGCAAAGGGTTCGGGGAGCTGTCATAGGATCCAGCTTCTCCATGCGAGCTCCTTGGCTCGAGCGTTCCCCACATTTGTTAGACTTGAAAACTAGGGTGCAGCTTTGCGAGTTAGACATTCCGCATCCGCACAAATGAATGGTCGGCGGCGTCGAGTTGCGCTTTATCCGATTTGGACAAGGTGTCGCATCGGATGTCGCGTCTCTTTGCCGTCCCGAGGCGCTTCTGGAAGCATGTGCCATGCTTTTCTCTCCAAGATCATGTCGCTGAGAATAGGAGCAGTTGATATCGAGCCTACTAAGCCATTGAGCTGGTCATTGATTTGGAGTGTGAGCAACTTGTGGGCTCTAGTTATTTGCCAGCATGACCAGATCGTGAGAGCTTTAGGCTCGCTTGTAAGCTGGGCTGAAATGCAATTAGCGCGCTTGGAATATATCAACGCTTTTGCGCGCTGAGCAAGCATTTTGAGGTGGTGTACAGTACAGTACTGTGCTCATTCTGACGTTGATGTCAGCAGCGAAATTCTGGACCAACGCAGCCTAAATGTTGCCTTTCCATAGTTGGTTAGTTTGAGATCCCGAGCGGCGGTGGAGGAATTCAGGGCGTGGGGCCATCTGACGAAGCGTCATCAGACCTTTTCACGCTGTCAGAGCATCTGTACGCAAATGACCCAGCTGACCAACACGGTTCTCGCAACAAGGCGTATGACGGGCATGGTCAGAGCTTGCATTCATGGCATGAGATTCGGCAATGTCATGAAGCGATTGTAGTAATGACAAAGAAGAGGTGTCCTGCATCTGATGGTGATCCGATCCAGAATTGACGAGACAATGCAGCGCTTTTTAGCGTGAGAGTCGAAGAGAGAGAGAGAGAGAGAGAGAGAGAGAGAGAGAGAGAGAGAGAAGAGAGAGCGGGGCAAAGTCGCTCAAGACGCCGCTCCGTCGACTTGAGTCTGTGACCATCGGCATGTAGGCAGCTCGTCACCACATTCTCCAAAAGGGCACTTCGACGTCAAATGACATTCAATTCGGCTAGCAGCCGTGGGAGAGAGAGAGAGAGTTTCCAATTTACCGTATCGGCATGTCCCGAAATGCGGTCAAAGGCAGAGAGACACAAAGAGAGAGAGAGAGAGACCAAAAAAGTGCGAGGGATCCGTACGACGCGTCTCTCTTATTCTGGCAGACCCCGACAGTGTGGTGTTGGCCCCCACTTTTTTCCTTGTCAGATGGCACCTCGCTCAGGTTGGTTTTTTTTCATGTTGAGGTGTCTCGATACGTTGCTCCCGACGAACAGAGCAGGATAGGGCATTGGGATCAAATTGACTAAAGCTACAAGTCGAAAGGCGCCAAAAAATGCACATTCCTTTTAAGACCGAGGCTGCCAAGTCGTTAGTGATACCGGACCTTTGTCAAAAATCTACGCACGCAATTTTCAAGATTGCGGTCTTTGCAACCCAAAGAGCTGCCTGAGGAGCGCATTCTCTCCGAGCCCGAGGCTTGGAGAGCCGTTCCCCGCACTCGCGTAACCACTTTGTGCACCTGGGCGTTGCAATGTTGTGGATCTGCTGCACATTTCCAGGTTCACTACTCTGGAACAAAGAGCCGGACGGGGCAAGATGGGACAGATAGGAACACAGCAAGGGGGGATGGAGAGGCGTTTGTGAGGTGCCCATTGTATGGTAGATGGTCGTGCTTGCATTTCGCAAGCAGCGGAAGAGCGGATCAGGGGGTGGCTGCGCGGTTGACACCGACAATGAATAGAGGTGCATGGCCGGGTGAGTGAACCAAGACAGAGTGTTTGCTGGTATGCACTACCGCAGGCAGCAAACCAAGCGGAGTACGAATGGATACACACAGCCAACCTCGCTTGTGTCCAAGCCGGTCTCAGATTCCAGTCGTGACAGCCCGTGACGGTGCTGCTGTGCTTTTCTTCCTGAAACATGCTCTTTGCTCTTTGCTTTTTCTCTTTCTTTTGCTCTGTTGATCAAATTGACTCGCACGTCCTTGTAGTCACAACCAAGCAACCAAAGCAGCCAAGAGACCAAGCGATAATGAGATCCAGGAGCAGTGCCAGTGCGGGTATCATGAGATGGTCTTCCGCCCAACTTGAGACACCCTGCGACAGATGCTCCACTAGCCAGCGTTGCTCTAAAAGTTGTCCAAACTTTTGCTCGACACTGCTCTCTACAATGTTGTGCTTTGGTCAAGTGAAGCGTCGATCGGAGAACGGAGAAACGAACACGCTGCTCTGCCATTCTGTCTGCCTTATCCGGAGACAGATCCGAGTCTGATAGGCAACACAGAGAACAAAAAGCAGCATTCTGAAAAGAGGGTCACTGCAAAGCGGTTGTGCTGCATTGTTCACGCTGCTATAACACGCTTGCACCCTTTTTTCATTTCGAGATTTTTTAATTGATTTTTAAAACAAAATATTTATTGTTTTAGGTGAGTGTTGGCAACGGATTGCAGCGCACATTAGCCCAACGGCAAGAGACGAAATGCACCCTTTGCTGCGTTGTGGTGCAATGTGATCCCAGACCAACAGAATACCTCTTTCCCCGGACCATCACACAATCACCAAGCCCCTCTCCCACCCTTGCTTCTCGCTCCTCTGTCTTTTTCTCTTTTGGATTATTGGGTGTGCTGGATATCTCAAGTCGGTCTGCTCGGCCACGCCCGACATTTTCGAATCTGGGCGCTCTGTCACCCGTCTCATCACCCAGTGTCACTCACAAACTACACTTCTTTCGTCCTCCCATCCCTCTCTGCAAGGCCCTCCCTCCTTGTACTGTACAGTACAGTATCTGCTAGACCCTTGCCACTGTGCTGCTCTCCAACGTTATTTGGCCCTTGAATGCGCTTAAGCTCAGGCAGCTTGCTCCTCCTCCAACTACATATTAGCTACCCCTCCAAATCTTGATCTACGCCTTCTTCGTCCTCCCTGTTTTGACTTCCTCTTTGTCCCCCTTCATTGTCCTACTCATCAGACCTTGACGTTTGCAGTGGTGTATCGGTGACCACTTGCAACCCGGTCGCCTCTTTACACCTCCCATTCTCTGCATTGCATCACCCCTCCTCGGACTCGCATTCCATATCACCGCTTCACCTTGCCATCCCCCCGCATCGCCTTCCACCATCGCATACCTTCGTCACCAGCAAGCGCATCTTGCTTCTCATTCACGCCAAGCTCCCCCACGCCGCCGCCGCTGGTACAAGCGCATCTTAGCATCTCTTCGCATTGCATTGCATGATCAAAGCATAGCATAGCACAGTGTAGCCTCAACCGCCTCCGGCTTGTCTACGCTTCGTCTACTTTTTGCTGTCGTCTCTATCTCTCTCTGTATCATCCCTTCTTTGCATCGTCTTCTTCCTCAGCTTTGTTCACCTTGAAGTCCTCTCATCGCTTTCCATTAAAAGCATATCCCATCCGCACCGCATCCTAGCTCTTCCTGGCACATACCCTTTCACTTGCTCCTGTAGTCATTTCGTCCCCCCGCCCCCCTTGCATTCCCACTTGTACCTCTTTCTTTCTAATCCGCCGCACACTAGTGTAGCTCAAAAAGGATACGCGTAATCTTGTAGCTTGGCCCGCCCAACCTCGTCCAGGAGCTGTCCAAAAGCAACACGCTACACACACTCCATTCACCAGTACCTCACCATCAACATGTCCAACTCGCATTCCACCATAATGGCCAGACCCAGTCTTGGTCATCGCTCCATCTCGGAGCAAGCTCCGCTTTACGACCCTTCCACTAACCCGCACTCGGGCTCGCGTCTACGTGGCTCCAAGGCCGCCAGTGGCGCTCAGACCTCCACTGGCTCTCAGTTGCCCTATTCTCCCTTACTTCCCCTTCCGCCTGCATCCAACAGCTCCAAGAACCCTATGCTTTACACCCTGCTGGCAGATAGCGAACAGACAGAGAATGTTGCACCTCTTCACTTGCTTGGCCACCACCACGGTCCACTCGGCCCCAGCGCCCTAGCCACCAGACGTCAGGCTCGACGAGGTGTCTCGGAAGGCTTTGCTCTCCACTCGCATCAGATGAAGCCAACCCGCACCGCCATGGCTCCCAGCCCAGCTTCTGCTCTGGGTCCCAAGACGGCCCTCCGTCTTGACATTGCCGCTACAACCCATCTCTCTGCTCAGCCTGCTGCTTGCAAATCGGCCGGCATGATCCGAAGTTATTCGCTCCCCGTCGCGACTCAGGAAGAGCACGAGGAGCAGCAACGCATCATGGCACTCGGTCTCTCGCCTGTCGGACGCTACGCTGCCAATCCTGCTTGGTGGCAGTACGGATGGCCATCGCCTGGCGGTGCCAACCACCGGCACCTTCACCGCGCTGGCCCGCCAGCACCCGAGTTCCTCGGTGAGCGCAGACGATCTTCGCAGTCCAAGCTTTCTACTGTCATGACCCCCATCGCTGCTGGCCCTTCGCCCATGTCTTGCTCACCTACAACATCGCGCCCCAGCAGCCGATCGAGCAAGACCCACTCCAGCTGTTCTCCCAAGATGAAGAACAAGCATCTACCCAGCATCCACCAGCATACCTTTCAACACTCGTCGTCACGATCTGCCTCGGCATCACCCAAAACGGGTCGCTCGCCTCTCTCCATGATCTCGATCAACCTTCCTGCCGTTGACCAGCAGCCAGAGCACGCATCCAGCAGTGATGACGATGAAGGCAAGTCGGTCGACACTCCTGCCGAAGACGCATTCGACATTGAGATGGACGCTCTCAACCAGCGCTTCGCCGAGTGGTCGCGATCCCAAGCCATGTCGGCATCATTCGAACCTGAGTCTGACAGTATCGACAAGGTGGACGAAGACTATTTCAACCTGGTTCACGATGAACCCAGTGCACCATCCCTGCGTGCAGGTGGTGGAGGCAGCGATACCTCGGACGAAGCTCGTACTCCTCGTGCTTCCTCCCCACGCCCCCTCTCCAAAGCGGCGCTCTACCACCACAACCACGCCACCTCCATGCAGTTATCACACGTCGAGGAAAACAGGTGGTCGGAAAACTTTGACTTTATCCACCCCGACCACTTGGCCTGAAGCATTGATCCACTGTAAAACTTAGTTTATGTAATTATAGCTGTCGTTTGTCGTTTGTCGCTAATGCTCCTTCGTAATTGCCTGTATCGCTGCCAACGTCTAATCAAATTACACAACAAAGCATTGATATCTCGTCACGTCTTATCATCTTGTGTCTCATACATGACATTTTGAGAACAAAAGGAGGAAATAGCTTTTGGATCTGCTCGAAGCAATGTAGTGGTGGATACGTTTTTGTGAAGCTATGTCACACTTGTATGATGACAGTCACTAGACCTTTAGGGTGAATTCGAGTCGACTGGATCCTATCATCGTTATCGTTTCACCTTGTCACACTCGAAAGATAAGTCGTCGCAATCGAGTCAGACAATCACACCATCACAGAATCATCCCAACATCTCAACACCCTGCCACACTGGCCTCACACCACACACACGACCCATACCAACGCAAAAAAGAACATAACTATTCAACCAGCGGTATGCATTGCCAAAATTAAAAAAAAAAAAAAAATATACCTTGACAAACAAATCAAACAAGCACCAAACAATCAAGATCCAGCAAACCCTCCTCGGATCCCACATCAGCCTTCAGCCCAACTCAAAGATTGGTCGAGCCACTAACCACGCTCTCGCTCTCCTCCAAGACGTTATCCAGCGGCATACCCGGTTGATAGGGTTGGGCGAACCTCGTTGGTGCCTCATTCTCACCCTCGTCATCCTCGTCACCTTCTGCAGCTACCAACCCTGTTTTGCGCCATGCGTAGGAGCTCTCACCATGTGTAAGATTCTCCATATCCCCACCATCAACTTCTTCGAGCTCCAAATGACGACCGACTGGGCTATCGGTAGAGGAAGAGGACTGATAGCGATCACGAGGGTCAAAATTGCTTACTGCGTCTTCCGGGTAGATCTCGTCCGGATCGCGCGATTCCATGCTGCTCCTCAAAAGAGCGTTGCCGATTGCTGCTGTTCCGCCATTTTCGCCACCAGCTATAGGGGTAGGGGTGGTGGGTGAAGCAGCGACAGGCGGAAGCGGCTTCTCGCTTTTCCCAATCACGGCCACAGGAATCCCGGATGCAGCCGCGCGACCACCAAATCGGCTCGCTACATCAGCAACGCGTCCGGCTACCGGATCTTTGGCAAAAGGATCTCTGTACCCCTTTGGCTTCACCGCTAGCACCGCGGGAGAGGGAGAGGGAGACGTGGGCTGAGGTTGACTGGTCAAACCGCTGAATGCATTCAATGGTGAGGCAGGAGAAGCAGCACGAATGTCTTTACTCGCCCTCACCGCTTCAATGGGCGACAAACCGGCACGCAGAGATTCGACCAGCTTCTTGGTGTCAATCTGGGCTGGTGCGCGTGGGGGCAGCTCTTTGCGTGATTTCAGCGCCAGTCGTGCCGCCGCAACGGGGTCGAGCGGGGGTGCAGGTTTCAAAGGCGTAGATACGGGCGTTGCATCGCGCAAAGAGGCGTCGCGCATTGGAACGTCGGAGCGCGTGGTTGTGTCCGGTTCACTCCCTGCGTCTGAAGCGCTCGAGTTGATTCGGTCAATGCCGAGGGTGTCGGCGTGATCTGTATCGGGGGTGCCCTTGGCACTGGCTGTGAGCGGAGGAGTAGAAGACCGAGGGACGCCGGAGGGAAACGTCTCGTCCGATCCGGAGAGCGCCAGCTGGTGCGTTCGAGGGGTGCTTGCGCCAGTGTAAGGCTCCGCGACGGAGAGCTGGGCAGTCTCGTCCATCTGAGAAGCGGGCAGGCCGAGAGATCCAGTTCGCGCAGAGGTCGAGGGAGCATCCTGGCCACTCATACGGTCGCCATTGGCTTTGACCATGATGTCAATCCACGCGTCGTCCTTGCCACCCTGTTGGCGCTTGGCTCCCTCCCTTGCTTTAAGCTGGCTCGGCTTCCGCTTTGGCGCTCCAGAAGAAGAAGCAACGCTGGCAGCATCGTCATTCCCCGCCAACGACGCATCGTCAGTGGCAACGCTCCTGGTCTCAAAGTCGGCACTGGTGAACGAGCGGTCGACAAACATGTCACCTTGCTGAGTGCGTGACCGGCCCTTGTTTGACTGCATTCCAAAATCATCCACGGCCGCAACATGCGAGTTTAGCGCCGGACTGGAAGCTCCCCGACGTGCCGATTTGACTACGCGAATACTCTTAGCCCTCAGCGTCGAGATCAGCTTGCTACCTGTCTGGTGGCCTTCGCTGCGGAACTGCGCGTGACCATTGTTCGAGTGATCCTCGCTTGCGCTCTCCTCTCCTTTGGCGTGGGCGGCAGCACTACCAGGTCGATCCTTATCGGAACTCGTCCTGTGACTTCGCAGGGAGGAGCGGGAGCCGTTTTTAGAACCGTTGCGCTTGAGCTGATCGCTGAGAAGGATGCGTTTCGTCGACCCGCCTGGTCCAGGTCTGAAGACGTCATCTGCCGAATCAGTGGTCTTCTCGTGAATGTTGCCATTAGACTTCTCCTTGTCCTTGCGCGAGCGGAACATGGTCAGCTTGCGAATCATTGCTCTACCCTTGGACGTGCCGCGACCCGAAGCCTCGAGATCAGCACGGTACTGTGCGGGCACCACTTCCTGGATGACGAACCAGGCAGCGTCCACACGCTCGTCTTTGGGAACGTTCTCATCCTTCCTTGCCGAAACCTGGAAGCGTGTCGGCGCAGACAGACTCGACCCAGCACTCTGGGAGCCGACAGTGCTGGCGTTGGGCCGAGATTTGTACTGGAGAACGACAAAGTTAGCATTGCGATGCGTGAGCTCATCGCGGTTGCTCCAGCCACTACCCAGTAGGTAGTCGGCCCACACATCTGCAAACGTCTCGTCCATCCGGCTGATGGGATGATTGTCGAGGATTCCTTCAGGTGCACCAGCGAGGGTGGGGCTGGCCAAGAGTCGAGGAGTGGTATCATAGTTGAAAGCAGGCAATTTATCCTGCCTCGACTTGAGCTTGGCGTGGAGCTGGTCACGCTCGGAAGGCCAATTTTGAACATCTTGTTTGAGCACATGGTCAAAACTGAGCACATCTGACAAGTTTTCGCTGTCGCCGTTCTGAAATCCGTCCTTGGAGAAATCATTCCACTGCACCGTCTCGCGTTTAGCGATACGGTTGCGTCGCGCACTTTCATTGAGATCAAAGGCGAGCTTGGAAGAGTCTGGCGCCGAGAAGCCATCGGACATAAAGTCGTCCCAACGTTTGCTGACGAGCGAAGAGTGGGCAGCGACAGCATCGTCATCCTCGGCGGAGAGATCGCGTGCCCGTCCTACGCCTGCTTTTCGACCCTGGATCGCTCCGCCTCGAAGGTTGATGAGCTTCCTGAACTTGTCGGATAGCTGCGGGTCCTTGCCAAGCGCCTCGTTGGTGTCGCGGCAGTCCTGCCACTCGGGACAAGACTCTGTCAAGTCGACTTCGCATGCAGACTGGACAAGATCGGCGCTGTAGAGTCGCACATTGCGCTCGATCTGCGTGATAGGGACAAGCTTGGACGAGGCCGAAGGGAGCGTGATCTCGGATTGCAAGATGGAAGGGTAGCCGCTAACATGCTGGGCAAGTCTTGGCGGGAGTGCTGCGGTAGTGCCCTGGAATCGAATGTATGCAAGTAAGAGGTGTTCAGTGGCATTGCTGGCTCGAACATAAGCGTCATAGGTACGGGCAAATGTCTCGTCCTCGGGTAGACCAAAGAGCAAGGGACCGAAATGCTTGCAGAGCTTTGCGGGCATCATGCCATTCTTGAGCGAGTAGCTAGCCGTGGACGACAGAAGCGAGAAAAGCGAGCTGAGCAGCTTGGAAATCTCGTGCCCAAGGTGTGCTAAGAAGTCCTTGAATGCAGTCGCAGGGTACTGTTGCCGGCGTTCCTGATCACGCCAGGCGTTGTATGCTTCGAGGTCGAGGAAGCCGCGTTGCTGTACGTAGACCATCTCTTCTCGTAGCTCGCCCTTCTTTGCGCCAGGCACGGGCACAGGTACGGCAAGAACACGGCCCATGCGAGCGAAAGCCCATTTGATGACAGCTGCAAGATCGTGTGGGTTGGCGTAGCGGATCTCGTCAAGGAAAGCAGGGGGAAGCGATCTTTGGCCAGCAGAGCTGGTGGTGAAGAGCTTGATGAGCGATGCCACATTGGCAGGGGAGAGATCTAGTGCCATCGATGAAAAGATGAGCGGATTGTCAAGACCTCGATTGCGAATTTGGTCACCGCAGGCCTCGAGGAGAGCCAACACTCGAGCTGCCTCTAGTTGCACGTGCCATCCTTCGGTAATATATCCATAAGCATAAGTAGATCTAAGCATGGCAGCAGGGTTGGAAACTGAAGAAGCATCGTATACGGAAGACGAAGACGACTGTTGGCGACCGAGATGCGACCTTGACGAAAAGCTATGCAGCGTAGGAGATGGGCGTCGAGCGCCAATCAAGGTATAAGCGGAAGGCGACTGAAGATACTGCTTGTCTGCTGACTGTGTATAGGAAGCGATTGTGGCAGGTTGCACAGTAGCTTGGGTCTGCATTTGACCAAACTCGTTCATGGTGGCAGGGAGTGGCTGAAGAGGAAGTTGGGAGGAGTTGGAGGTCTGGCGACTGATGTAGCTGGCTGGCTGAGCAGGAGCATGAAAGCTGGAGCTGCCAGCAGGTCCCTTGGGCGGGGGCGTTGGAAGGTCATCTTTGGTTGGCACGTTGGGGAGGAGGTGGGCATCGGCTGTGCTAGGCGTGGGAGATGAAAGGCCAAGCCGATCGATATCGGCCGAGCTGACGGCGCCAAGGTAGCCTTTGGTAGAATTGAGCAAAGTGGGGCCTTTGGCTTTAGGCCTTCGGGAGAAGAGGCCAGGCATGGTTTATAGACGCCGTGGCGCTCTCTTTTGAAAGGCGCAAATGACGGGTGCTGGGAATGGTGGCGTGAGGCGAAAGAAGAGTTTGATGAAGAAAGACTGTGATGAAGCTTTGTAGGTGGCCGCGCGTTGATTGAAGGCTTTGTATATGACGCAGGAGAGATTGAGTTGCCGAAAAGTCGGAGAGAGGTGATGGCTAGATGAAGAGAGACCCGGAGGAGTCTGGCTGATATGAAATGTCGCAAATGCAGCGGCGAGGTCGAAAAGGTAAACCTAATCTTAAGTTGGGATGGTATATGATTGGAGCAACGGTTGCACAATGGGTATCAATGCTGTAAAGAACGGTCGAGGTCGGGAGGTTGTTAGAGAAACAGATACCCCTTTAGAGATGAGATGGAGCCGGTGGTGGGAAGATGGAAGAAAGCTTGATGATGGCGACAGTCGAAGGCTTGAAGGAAGGTGAGACCTGCCCTTTGGGAGCAACGAGTGGGACTGTGACGGTTCAAAGAGGAGTGTGGGTGATAGAGAAGGAGAGAGGCAAGGGGAGAAGCCCAAGAGGGGTCTGAGCGGATAAGTCGGTGCATGTGCTGGACTATGTGCTGTGCTGTGGTCTGTGTGACAGTGTGGCTGAATCAGAAGTGTGTGAGTGTTGCTCTCTGCGCTCTCCATGCTCGCAAACGAGGCAACAGCAAAGAAAAGAAACCTAACTTTGACGCCCAGCTGCCACGGCACACAGCTGTACGATATCATGCGTGAAACCTGTCCTACTGTATTCAAGATTGGCTCTGGTCTAGAAGTCAAGGAATGGAGTCCCCACCAAATAGACTGTACTACAATCACTCTGAGCTGTGAGAGAACAATGGACCAAAACAAGCGTAGCTTTAAACAAGGACACAAAGAATCGAGATTGTGCAAAGGAGAGAGATCTGCAAGGCACACCCCCCCTTGAAAGCCTTTCTCTTTCACTTAGGCGAGGTTGAACCAGAACAAAGACTCACAGAGATGCGACATTTTTTCGCCCTTAAAGACACTTAAGGGTCTCAATTTGTTTCGCTTTCTTCCTTCTCTTGCAGCACAAAGGAGAGGCTCCTTGCTCGTTCATTGCTTTGCAACAACCAAGTCAAATCACAGCCTTTCCGCTGGCAACAAAAGTTTACTCACACTCAAGCTCTTTCCTCATCTCACACAATCGCAGTATCAGATCGGGACCATCTAAAAAGCACAAGCTCTTTTCAGTGTCGAGAGCAGACCGTGATCGGGCCTGTCCGATCTGCATCGGCGTCTCAAGTCATTTCAGTAGGAAAATCTAAACCGAGCTATCCGTGAATAAGACATGCTAGGCACCACGACCAAGATTCGAAGCAATCTAGTATGATTATTGGGGACCTATCCTAGCAAAAAAAAAAAAAAACGGCATCTCCAGCTTGTCACAGCAGCGGGCAAGTTTGGAAAAGAGGTGTCGGTTTGCTAGGAAGCTATTTACAATCAAGGGCTTATTACTTTGCCGCAATCAGGTGCGGTCGAAAGCACAGCCGATGTCACGACCTGTACACAAGCGTAAGCACTACGCACAAGTCATTCATGAGATGGAGCAACAAGAGCGGTGAGAATGTGAACTTTTCAAGTTGTAAAGCTAAGGACCAGTTTACTGAGCCTTGGCCTTGGCGCCCTCGAGAGCCTGTCGCTTCTTCTCGGCCTGGCGAGCACGAGCACGCTTGTAGGAAAGGTCAGTGCCCATAACGTGGTCCCACCATCGGAACGAGGTCGAATAGCAGCCAACGAACGCCTGGTGGTGGTAGTCGTGGTGGTCAGCGCCTGCCCAGAAGGGGATCCAGTTGTGCATCGAGATGGGGAAGTCGTAGCCAGAGTGAGCGTCGATAGCCTGGAACAGACGCAGTACGATCCAGATGTAGACGGTCAAGATGTGCAGGTCCTTGGTAATGGCGCAGAGCAAGAAAGGACCGCCAATGGTACCCGTACCGAGGATGAGCACCTCGAGAGGGTGTGCATACTCAGCAGCGAGACCGAACGGAGCCGAGTACTCGTGATGCTTCTTGTGAATGTGCTTGTACAGAGGTCCCCAGTGGAGAGCGCGATGAGCCCAGTAGTGGAAAGCATCCTCAAAGACAAAGAAGACGCCAATCTGCCATGCGATGGTCGACCAGTGCGGGAAGGGAACCTCGTGGGTGGCGAGACCAAAGTACTCGCAGATGGGGTGGAACGACCAGATCTGCGGCAATTCGACGGTGAAGTGCGAAAGCAGCACGTACTTGGTGCACTTCCACTGCTGCTCAGGGGTGGGAACCTTGTCGTCCTGCAGCTTGTACTTGCGCATGCTGGGCATGGCGTCGATAATGATCCAAGGGATGGCACGACCAAAGTAGACGATCTCGTGCAGGAGGAACGACATGATACCTGTGGCAAGGACGGGATTGCCCCAGTAGAGGTACCAGTTGGCCCATGCCTTCTCGAAAACGTTGAGTGAAGCGATGTCGGTATTCTTGTACAGGTCAGCGGCAAACTGAGTGGTGGCCGGGTTCATGAGCGACCCCACGGTCGAGTTGAACTGCTGTGCAACGAACTCCATCGTGACGGAAACGCTACCAATCGTGTGATAGCTCCAGATGCGATGGGGATGTCAGAATGAAACAAACGCACGAAGCGCTGATATAGAGGGAAGGTGATGATGATGGTGAGGGTGATGGTGGTGGGACGGAATCAAGTGGAAGCAGATGACGAGTACTTGATCTGTGTGGCTTGCCCAAGAACCAGCAACACACGCTCTCCGTATCAACTACTCTGGCAGCGATCTGCGCATAAGCACGCAGCACGCTCAGCCTTGCACTGTGCACATCCTCATCCACACTGTACTGTACACACACAGCCTAAAAAATTCGTGGCGAGCGTGTGCCTGTCTGTGTGTTCGGCGTTTCGTGGAACGCAAAACAAGGCCATCTGTGGCAGCGCGTGTTACTTTGGAAGCGAACAGCCCATTTTTAGCGGCAGATTGCCTGTCGATCCTTGCTTTCTTCTCACCTCTCTTTTTTTTGGGGGGCACAAAGAGTCGCCGAACGCTTAGGTGAGACTTTGAGAAATTTCATTTCTCTGCCTGCTGAAGTCACTCCAGTGGTATGATTTTGAACGGAACGCGTCGTTTGGAAGCAGCCAAATTTAAATTTGCACATTTCTCCCTTCTTGCGAAAAAAAGGCGTCCCCGTCTACAGTACACAGCACGACACCATCAAAGCCACCACGATGTGAAAATCACCCGATTTTGTACACACAGCTCCTTCGCCTGCTACCTTCCTTCAGGGTTCAGAAAATTTTTAATTTTTTTTTTTCTTTTTTTCTTCTTTTTTTTGCCACACGCCTGCACCCTTGCATAGCTCACTTTCAAAGTCTCTTCTATTGGTGGCGCTCGTCCTCACGCAGCCTCTCTTTTTCGGTTTTTCGGTCAAGGCCGAGCTTTCATCCGCTTTTCGTAGACTTAACATTCTTGACACAAGCAACCCTCGGCCTTCTGTGATATAGTACATGAAACCTCATCCCACTTCTCTGACTATACTTTGTCTTAGAAAAAACCAATTACAGAATACTTTATAGTACAAAAGATGACGCTGTCAAGACCAGCAATTTTGTGGTGTCGAGTATGATTCCGACAATGCAGACAGACTTCGGAACGCGAGACCGAACAAGAGATGCATGCCATCGGATCATGCACTCTGGATTATGTAGTTGATAATAGAGCCTAGACTGTCGGTGTCGTTGCGAGCTTCATCCAGCAGTTGCGTCAGACCCGGCTGATCTTTGAGCCACTTCAATTCCGCTGCAAACGGAATTGGCGCATGCGGCGCATGCGGCTGCGATTGCAACTGCCGCGGTGGCAGCGGTGGGGTCAGCGGTGCGGTGGGTGCGACAATCGGGGCGGTCGCTTTAGCAGCTGGCGCAACGAGCAGCGATGAGTCGACGCCTTCGAGCTGATGTGGTGTGACTTTGTTCCGCAGCAATCGTGCTTCAATCTCTTCCAGGTTGAGTGCTTCTGAGCCTGGCGTCTTGAGATAGACAGCAACCAGATGGAGAAGGTCCAACGTATTGCCGGTCAAAGGTCGAATCACTTCTTCCTCCACCACCTGCGCTAGAGGTTTTGGCAGTGGCTCGAGCTGCGCTTCGACCTTTTCGAGTTCAGCGAGCAGAGCAGACACGACCGGCTTGGCATCTTCCACCTCTGCTGGTGTTCCGATTGCAGTCGTGTGTGTGACAGAAGGGACACCCGACTGTACAGGTTCAGCGTCGGCGGGCCCGGAAGGCGTGGCAGTACCACCCACCTCCTCGGTCGTGTCCCGCCACATGAACGGTCCACGCCTCGAAGCAGCAGTAGGCTCAGGGCTTGCTTCCACCTCCTTTGCCTCACGCAAGGCTGCTGCTACCAAGAGTCTCTTCTCTGCCTCGGCAATTTGCTGCTCATCTACATCGTCTGCCTCATCCAGCAGCATTGCGTGCTGCATGGCCCCACCAACGAATTCGCCCACGCTGCGGATATACGCATTGCTCGTCACTCCAGCATAGACCATGTCCGACAGGTTCCTGCTGGCGTCTTGCTTCTCTTTGTGCGAGAGGATACCTTTGGTCCTCTTTGCAGTAACTATCCGAGCAGCCTGAACGTATCGGTTGAGAATTTCTCGTGGCAGAGTAAAGCCTTGTCCTTTCTGCATCAGCTCGGCCTTGATGGCCTCGATGCCTTCTTCGGCTAGAAGCGTCGTCGAGAATTCGATAGCTTGCGTGGTTTTGGCTTCCTTCGGTTTCGCAGTTCTGGCAGCTTTGCCCTTTGGCGCGGCCTTGGCAGCTGGAGCCGTCTGGCTGTCTTCAACTCGTGGCACCAGCGCTCCGAAGGGTCCCAGATCGGTGATTTCGAGCAGTCGTGTGAGTGTGGGTCGAAAGTAGCTCCAATCTTCGAGCGTCTCGCGTTCTTTCTCCCTCTGGTGGTCCTTCTGCTTCTTAGGCCTCTTGTCGTTCTTGAGCGCTTCTACGTACGCCGGATTGCTCCAAGAGTAGGGCGCGCTAGGCAGCTTCTTTTCCTCAGCAGTCAAGCTGGGTGCGTGGAATGGCAAGTTACGGAAGTGTGGCGGCAGAGATTCGACGTCATGACTCAAGTTGCTTTGCAAAGGCTCGGGCTCAGGTGCAATAGCCGAGTAAAGCGGGTCTGGAGCACCAGGACGCGATGGTGGCAAAGCCGAGAGCGGATCCTTATCGCCCTTCTCCCTGCTCTCGCCCTTGCCATCTTCGTCATCGTCGTCGCCATCATCAGCAGCGGCTTTGTCTTTTGCTTTCGTCTTTGCCTTGGGCAGATCCTTCTCTTTGTCCTTGTCTTCGTCCTTGTCACCGGTGCCACTGCCGGTGTAGTCGCCTGGAATGAAAGGGATCGGATGAAGCGACTCGATGGTCGGCATCAAGATGTGCCTATCGCTACGATGCAGCGTCAAGAAGGCTTGCAGATCGTCAAGGTCGTCTGGGTTGACTGAGCCATCGTCGTCGAAAGAATAATTGGCGATCCCAGGCTGCAACTGAGTCTGAGACATGTTGGCCATCAGCTGAGCCGCAGCAGCAGCGGCTGCGGCTGCATCCATGGGAAGCCCAGAGGTATCCGTTGCGCCGCTGATTGGCCCCGCCCCAGAGACAGGTGTGGCCGAGCCGGCCAAGCCGGTGCGTGCCAATAGACGCTTGGGCGTCCCGAGCGCACCAAGTCGTTGCTTACCTTTGGCATGCTTGGAGGCTCTGCTCGTACCACCTGCTGCGTTTTGGCCCATGGGACTGGCAAGAGCTTGGATGGGTGTGCCGGTCACTGCTGCAAGACGCTTCCGCAATGCATCTGGACTCGCCTGTCGTTGGCCCATAGGCGTCGATGGAGTTCCGCCTGGCTGTGATGAGCCGAATCGACGGCTGGCAGAACCTGCAGCGCCGTCGACGGTCACGGAACGTTCTCGCGACTCTCTACCCCTGGCTATACTGGCACGTGGAACGTCTTCGTCCGAGATATCCTCGTCGTCTTCATCCTCGAGATCCACATCAGCATCGCCTTCTGCTTTAAGGCCACCTCCTGGCTGAACTGAGTCTTCTC
Organism: Ustilago trichophora; assembly: GCA_900323505.1. Lineage (NCBI taxonomy): Eukaryota > Fungi > Basidiomycota > Ustilaginomycetes > Ustilaginales > Ustilaginaceae > Ustilago > Ustilago trichophora. Next base: position 461,478 of record OOIN01000010.1, on the reverse strand, counting down.
GCATTAGCGCTCCACCTCCTGCCAAACCCAGTGCGATGGCTGCACGCTGCCTTGCTTGTGATGTGACTCGCGCAGCTTCCATCAATGCTTGGACGCCCGCGCTGAACGCGAATTGGGATCCGCGCGCCGCAGAACGGGTGGTGAGCTCGCCCGATGCAGCATCGTAGCCTGAAGCGGCCTGCCCGTCGTTCATGTGGTGCAAAGTGGCTTCGCCCTGTGCTTGCTGCTGTTGGAGTGTTGCACCGCGCAGCTGTCTTCGACCGAGAACTTCGCCTGCATCCAGACCAAGACCGGCAGCTGATGTAGAGGCTGCGGCCTGCCTTGCGAGCCTCTTCTGGCGCCTGGCCTCGTCACCTTTGACACCTGCGCGTCCATTATCATTGACAGCCATACCCTCTCGTTCGATGGCCCTGCTGCCCCATACGCCAATGCGCTTGGCTTCATTGTAGTAGAGGGTACCTTCGGGATTGAAGGTCTGTGCGTTGGAGATGACGAGCTGAAAGTCGGCCTTGAACTCTTCCATGTGGCTATATAGTCGATCGTCGACCTTGCGCTGCATGGTTCCAAAGTCCATGGGCGACTTGATGACATCGGTGTATCCGGGAACATCGTCGGGATTGACAGGTTCGCAGAAGAATTTGTAGCTGTCACGGCGCTGGAGATTCTCGATAAGTTTGGGAAGCGCTTCGTAGAGACCCTTTGAGCGAAGCCGTTTGATAGGTCGGCGTGAAGGGTTGGAATTGCCGGCTGTGGTGGGTTTAAAAGCTCCATTCTTGCCGCGAATACGTGGATTGGACGCTGCACCGTCGGCGTCAGTGGCAATGTTGCCCAACGCAGCCTCGGCATCTTGTTCCCCACCATTGGCGTCGCCGTCTGCATCTTCCACCTCCTCGTCACCTTCCTCGCCTTCCTCTTCTTCGCCTTCCTCTTCCTCGTCATCGTCTCCTTCTCGGTCGTCGTCGTTGTCGTCCTCGCCATCTTCGTCATCATCTTGCTCGGAGGCATCGCCAGCATCTACTTGGTGATCCTCACCCTCATCAACGTCCTCTTCTGCGTCTTCAGCATACTGCGCAGCGAAACGAGGCCGAGTGGCTTGTGATTCGGGAACAGAAGGCTTCCTCTTGAGCGAAATGCGAATGCCAAGCGAGCTGCCAGGTCGACTGCGATTGAGTGATGGAGATGCTTGCTCGGCGTGTTGGAAGTCGGCTGGTGGCTTTGGCCTGCCTAGCTTGATCTGAAGGGTGCGTCGCTTGACTGGAGGTTCGTCGGGATGCGAATCGGCACCTCTGCCATGCTGCGCCATGCCTCACGCTTAATTTCCACCTCGACCACCGTCGTTGCTAATGTCGTCTTCGTCGTCGTCACCGTCGAGCAATGCGATGCGATGCGTCCCTTTCCGAGCTGAGCTTTGCGTCGATGGAAAGTTGGATGCGCTCCTTGACTGGCGCTCGATGATTCCACGCCGACGTAGAGCTGTGAATCGGTCCTGTGACGCAGCGATGGGATCTTGATTCGGATCTACCGAGACTGCCACTTTGTGCTTTCCTGTACTTTCGGATGCTTGCCGAAAGTGTTGGTTCTTTGGCTTGCTCGTGTGCTTTGGGCGAGAAATATGGAAAAGAGACGAAGCGTATTGTGTTGGGCTTGCTTTGTTTGAAATTGCGCTGTGCTCACCTCAACCATTTTTAGTAGAAATTTCTTTCGTACGAAATTCGCAGTTCGACTCAGCCATTTCCACCTTCGAACACATTTGCAGCCTTATGACAGCTCTACACTCACACATGCTGTAAGGCAAAATGATGGAACGGGTATGCTTTGTGATTGATGCAATAGAGAAACATGAAGGACAGAGTAGTGCAAGGCGCTCACACCTCCTTGTAAATCTTGATCGTCTTGTCCGCACCACCCGTGATGAGACGTGTGCCGGTCTGGTCAAAGGTTGAGCAGAATACACCCGCCTCGGCATCCAGCGATCCTGGTTGCGGCACATCCTCTGCCACCTGGAATGGCGTACCCGTCGCATAGTCAAAGAACTTGAGACTTCCATCGTCTCCGCCGCTAAACAGCACACCGTCTGCATTGACACTGAGTGTGTTGACAATCGTATCGTGCGCCATATTGTTGACCAGTGTGCCTTCGGGACACCTCCATGTCTTGATGTTGTTGCCTCCTGCGCTGCCCGATGCAAAGGTATACTGGGTCGGATGGATCGCAAGGGCACGGACACTCTTCTTGTGGTGTGTAAGCGTGGTGATAGACTTGCCTGCTGCCAGATCCCATAGCTTGACCGTGGCATCCATCGATCCCGAAATGACTTGCGGCTCCGAGTCTTGGCATGCTACAGAAGCTACAGTTCCACGATGTCCTGTCAGCGTGTGAACCGCCATTCGTGTTCGCATATCCCAAACGCGGGCTGTTGCATCTCTTCCTCCAGTCACAACAATGTCAAGCGTGGGATGCAGTGCCAGCGAGTAGATGCCAGACAAATGCCCTCGGTATTGTCGGATCACTCTGTTTGTCTCCAAGTCCCAGCACTTGACAACCTTGTCCTCACCCGCCGAGAAGAGGTATGGATGTCTTGCAGAAACTGCAATACCGCGGACGGGCGAGATGTGCCCTGTGAGTGAGAGCTTAAGCTCGCCAGATGCAAGGTCCCAGATCTTGATCATGCGGTCACTTGCTCCTGTAGCGAACCACTTGTTGCCTGGCTCCACAGCCACGCAGCGTACCCATCCAAGATGTCCGGAAATGACGCGCGAGAGCTTCCAGTTGGGATGGAAGGTAGGCTTCGCTTTGCGATTCGCCATTTCCTTCTTCTGGATCAGCGCTTGCGACAGAAGTCCTGAGGATCCTCCACGATGCGATGCCAGTGCAATCGCTGACGATGGTGTTGATGAAGACGATGGCCCTGCCGAGGCTGGAGAGCCGTTGCTGCGAATCGTGAGTGCCAGACTTGATGAAGGGGCAACTGGACCCACAGTTCCAGGTCTTGATGCCGATCCGCCATCCAGCTGATCTACCAGCCTTGAGAGCTGCGTTTCATCTCCTCTTCTCTTGGCTGGTCTTCCTGCTGCTGCTGCTGCTGCTGCGTTCGGTGCCCCAGGACGTGCGGGACCGGCAGCAGCTTGTTGTTGTGCGAGAATGGCAGGTGGTAGCACCTTTGCATCCGCGTACTCGGAGCTGATCTTGGACGCGAGGTGAATTTTCGCGGGTTCCAATGCCGAAGCATCGCCAAAATTGTCAAAGTCGTATTCATCATCGATCTGAAAGAGCAGTTGTGCTCGTTTGGAGGATCGAGCAAAGAGATCCGAAAGTGGAGGTAAGCTATGTTGATCAGCGCTGGTCGATGTGGATGGACCAGCGTGGCTCGCTGATGTAGATGCCTCTGCCATTGTATCTTTGAGGCAATCGTATGACTGGCCTGTTCAGGAAGAGAGGAGGTGAAGGGCGGGAGGACGGTGAGGTTGAAAGGTGGTGACAACGACGAAAGCTTCAATTGAAGATGCGACCGCGAAGAATGCGGCATTCGGCACTCGACCCTTGGAAAAAGTCAAGGAGAGCCAAAACGCGGAAATGGCCAAAATCAGCCATCTCGCCCTGATCACGAGTCGCATTCATTTTCAGCGCACAGTTGCTGTGGAATCAACAATCCTTGATTGAATGGGTCAGTGTGTCGCGTCCGACACCACTTCGTGTCTATCTTCACCTGCCCTCCATCATAGCTTGTGGGTTTCCAATCGTCCATCATCACCACATCACTGGCCCACAGCACCCGCACAATAGCAACTAAACGCTATTTTGGCTTGATCAGACCAGACTGCGCATACCGATTCGTTCGAACCGTTCCAAACTCGACTTGACACAACGAGTGAAATAAAGCAGCCAGTGCCGCTGCTTGTGCACATCCCTTAGTGTACACCCACTTGCCACAGCAGAAATCCGACCTTCTTCCCCGTGGATCCCCTGATACCACTTCGCGCTTCATCTCTCAGAAGCTATTGCTTTACATCTCTCCTTGCAAGGCAATATCAGTCCCAATCCGACACCATGTCGTCAAAAGACCTCTCGCTCGACGAGCTCAAAGACATTCAGAAGCAGCTCTCTAAGCTCGCCACCTCCTCCGACTCGGAAGCGATCCTTTCCATCTTCTCCAAGCTCAAGTCCGGTCTCTCTGCACCAACAGAAGATGTCATCCGTCAGAGCAAGATCGGTGTTGCGGTAGGAAAGATGCGTTCGCACTCGGACAAGAAGGTAGCGGATCAGGCCAAGTCGTTGGTCAAAGATTGGAAGGCCATTGTGGACAAGCAAAGAGCGCAGCAGCAGTCGAGTGCTAACAGCAGTAAGGCCCCTTCTTCCACCGCCTCTCCCGCCCCAACGTCCAAAGCGGATGCATCGACCAACGGCAACGGCGTAGCGGATGCATCGCCTTCTTCCACACCGACCACAGCAGCAGCAGCGAAACCAGCATCCACGACCAAGATCGACTTTGAGATCCTCAATGACAAAGTCCGCAATGCTTGTCTCAAGCTGCTCTACCAGGCTCTCGAGATCGGTAAGGAGCAGCATGGATGGAACGACTCTCAGATCTTTGACGCCGCGGTTGCCGTTGAAGCTGCTATCCTTGCCAACCAGGGCAAAGGCTCCGTCACCACCGACTACCGTAACAAAGTCCGCAGTCTTTCGCTCAACATCAAAGACAAAAACAACCCAGACCTCCGTGTTCGTGTCGTAGAACGTGACATCCCAGCCGACAAGCTTGTCACCATGACCAACGAAGAACTCGCCAGCGACAAGCGAAAGCGCGAGATCGAAGAGTTGCAGATGCAGAATTTGTTCAAGGCAAAAGGAGCTGCTGCGCAAGAAGCAGAGACGGACGCATTCCAGTGCGGAAGGTGCAAACAAAGAAAGACAAGGTACTACCAGATGCAGACCCGATCGGCCGATGAACCGATGACGACGTTCGTCACTTGCACAAACTGCAACCACAAGTGGAAGTTCTGTTGATTGCAGCGGCGTTCTCTTGCCACTGTGCATCTAGAATATTGTTTTATTTTTGGGGCAGCATCTCTCCATCCGGTTCCTTTGCTGAGTCGCTTTTGAAGCGATCACGAAGAGCACATGTACTGTACTTGTAGATTGAAACTTGTTACACTATCATCCTGGCCGGCCGTGGTGTGCAAGTGATCCGAACTTGTCTGTCTGCGAGACGAACGGCAAGAAAAGTGTTGGGCGCATCGCAATTCGCAAACATCATTCATCATTCAGTTTGGAACATGCTCGCCAACTTTGGAAGTACTCACTCACGATCGCAGACCGGATCTCACTTTCACACGATTTTGACACGATCAAGATACTGTATGCTAGTTGAAAATCTGGTATTGCAAAGAAGGGATGAAATTAAAACCACGAGAAGGGGGGAAAGATACGACCTGTTTGTCAGGTCTATGCTGTTTGTTGGGACTGTGCAGCCTCGAGATCCTTCTCGCTGTGTGCTGGGGAGTACTTAGCATCTACCGATCCTGTGGCGTGGTGGATTTCGGCTCCCTCCTCAGGACGGTGGAAGTCGTGCAGCAAAGGCATGAACAAGACCTCCTCACCGATCTGGGCGAGGTCGATACCGAGCACCTCGTCCTCGTCGCTGGCGCGGAAGTGGCAGCCGGGGATGCGATCGATGGCGAAGAGAATAATCATGGTGAGGACGAAAGACCAGCCGAATCCAGAGGCCGAGTCGGCGAGCTGGTAGGCGAGCTGGATCCAATTCTTGTTGATCCAACCACCGGGGATGAGCGCAGAGCCGTCGAAGGAGGCTACTCGGTTGTCGGCAAAGATACCGGTAAGGAGGTTTCCGACGATACCGCCGACACCGTGAGCGGCGAAGATGTCGAGAGCGTCATCGTAACCGAGCAAGTTCTTGAGACCGGTGGCAAAGTTGCAGGCGGTGCCACCGAGGACACCGAAGGCAACGGCTGCTGGAGTTCCGACATAACCCGAAGCAGGGGTGATGGCAACCAGACCCGAGATGGCACCAGAGCAGAAGCCAACAGCAGACCACTTCCTCTCGAGCCTCCAGTCCCAGAACATCCAAGTCAAACCACCGACAGCAGTAGCGACCTGAGTGACCATCATAGCTTGGACGGCGCGAAGATTAGCACCAAGAGCGGAACCACCGTTGAAGCCGAACCAGCCGAACCAGAGGAAGACGGTTCCGAGGATGACGTAGGCGACGTTGTGGGGGCGGTAGGCGAGCTGCTCAGTGCCGTAGCCCTTGCGCTTTCCGAGGAAGATGGAGATGGCAAGAGCGGCGGTACCGGACGAGATGTGGACAGGTGTACCACCAGCAAAGTCGAGACCGCCCATCTTGTTGGCCCATCCAATTCCGGCGTTCCATGTCCAGAATGCAATGGGATTGTAGACGATGGTCGACCAGACAAAGGCAAAGATGAGGACGGGGCCCAAGCGAGCACGGTCAGCAAAGGCACCGCAGGCAATGACGGGTGTAATGCACGCAAACATCATCTGGTAGATGCAGTAGAGGAGTTGTGGGATGACGGTGCCTCCGGTGGAAGGGTTGATGTCGACACCCATCAATCCGAAATTGTCGAGGTTCTGAATATTCGAAGCGAAGGTGTAGAAACACGGTGAAGACGCATTTTGTCAGTTCCAAAATTCATAGCGGCAAGGACTCAGAGTGACAGATGCATCGATTGGGCACTTACACCGATGAAAGGGTTGTTGGCAGACTGCGAGAAAGCCAGAGAGAAACCCCAGAAGAACCACTCGAAGGTGACGACAGCCATGACAGCCATCGACATCCAGATCATGGACAAGGCCGACTTCTTCCTGAGCAATCCAGCGTAGAAGAAACCGAGACCAGGAATCATGATGAAGACAAGCGCGGTCGAAACAATGATCCAAGCCATGTTACCGAGATTGTAGATGAGCTCGGTCTCCTGGCCGTCAACCATGTAGTAGGTGACCATGTCGCCTGATGGCGTGGATGTAACGTTGACCATCTTTAATCACCTTTCCGCCGTTATTGCAATCGGTTTGGTGGAGGGGACGGGGCGAAACTCCGAAGAGTTGTTGGTGAGAAACGGAAATGGGGGAGGTGACCCGGAGGAAGCTTTTATGGCAAGCTTGGTGAGCGGCTGCGTCAGGGCAGACGAGTGGATGCTCGGATGGGTATAGTGTAGGGCGAGACGTTGGGGTTAGGAAGAGGGACGCCAAAAGGTGGGCGTGGAGAATGAGGTTAGGTTATATACACTGCTTGTGGACGAGGTTCGAATAATTTGTATGGGTTTAGGCGGAGGTCGTAGCCCTCGATTAGCTCTTGTGCTCTCACAAACACCGGCGTCTAGAGGCGGGGGGCTTGGAGGGTACGGCTGAGGGTACAAAGCACTTAGACAGACAAACAGCCGTTTGCCAGGAACAATGCTTGGGAAAGATCAGCAGAGGAAGGGCGAGAGGGTTGTGTCAAGATCAGAGGATGGGAGAGATGACAAGGCAACTTTTCCCGCTCCGACAATATCTCATGTGTGCTGCATCTGCCACACAACAAACCGCAGGGAGAGTTGATAGGAACAGAACGGAAAGGTCTCCACCTCCTCTTCCTCATTCTCATCCTCCCTCTCTGACCCTGTCTTACTCAGTTGCCATCTGTTCAGCCACTTGACTTATCTCATATTGACATACTGCCAAGATCATCTACTGTTGTTCATTTTCCATTGGCAATCAAAGCCAAGACGAGTGGGTACAGTAGGCGAGGGCTGCCAAGAAGGCGAGGTTGACTCGAAGCGAGAACCACAATCGCCCACGAGGCAATCTTTCACTCTTGTCCTCGTTTTCAAGCGCAGCGCGGGGCAAGGAATTGGGGGGATGCAGATTGTAGCGCGGCGATGTAGATCAAGAGAACAGGAAAAAGAAGAAGAAGAAAGAGAAGGAAAGCCAAAGCATAAGATCTCGGCAAAGAGATGTGTCTGCATTTCGTTATCTTTCGGCCTGTCGACGTCGTTCCTGGATTTGTTCGCTTGCTTGCTTTTTTTTTGGCTCCTCCCCATCTCCTGAGACAAAAGCTTTCACCCTTGTTCCCTTCCTTCGTATTCCGGTGACCATCGTATGCTGGCAACACAATGAAGAAGCTGTCTGCGCTGCTCTCATTTGGCTGTGACCAAAACAGGGGTGGCTCATTCATCACCACCACAAGACACCCTCGCGCCAGCGGTGGGACCATTATACGTAAAGCGCCACTACCGTACTGGGTACAGGGTATCTCTCTAGACCAAGCACACACCCCACCATAGGTCGCCTAGGCAACACTGAAACTAGATCCATCTTGGCACGTTGATAGCAACGACGAAAGCATCTTGGCAACCGCAAAAGGAGGGGGAGGGGAAACACGGCGCTTATCAGTGAGAAATTCGGCGGTCGAGGAAGTAGATCGAAGACCCTTGTTGCAGATTGACCGCTTTTTGGTTTACTACAACCTGGAGCGTTGTTGATGGTGCGCGTGGTCAGTTCGGCTCTGAAACTGTTCCTGATCCAGGGGGCTCAAGCCCAAAGATAAGAAACACAAGCACGCACATGCCGCTTGCTACAGTACTGTGCAGTAACCTTGGCTTGCACACAAGCACACCGAGAGAGATAAGAATTGACACGGCAAGACAGCATAATCTGACGGCCATGACTCGCTTGAGGAAAAGATAAGAATTTCACTCTCCGCTATCTCTCCCCACCTCAACCCAAGATAGGCAGCCAGACGCAACATCAACTCTACGCAAAGCAACACACAGTAAGTACAGTACAGTACAGTAGAAATATATATACTCAACCCCCATCTCGCATACCGCTTCTCCGTCTTTTGATCGATTTGAGGTGTGTCAACAGCGGTATACATACTGTGATACTGTACAAAAGAGTGGGATCGGGTGTGAGAAGAGTTGAGCGTTGTGTTGGAAAGTGAGGACATTGTGGCGTGGCGGCTGTGGGAACGGAGAGGGTTACGGCGAGGAAGAATGGTGGAGCGCTTTATGCCACGAATCCACCAATTTTATCTGGAACCAATCAGAAGGCGCCTTTTTTCTTGTGACAGCTCCGAATTTCTCGCGGCTTTGGAAAATTCAAGTCTAACATCTCTCAACTGTGTTAAATCGGGATCCAATTCTGCCGATCAGATGTTAAGTCCAACCGGCACAACCAGGCTCTTGAACGCTCGGTACCATGCGGCTCTGAGCTGTCTCTGAGAGTTGTAGGACAGCTGATTAGCACTTGTCTTTGTACATGTTTCAAAAGACTATTCTGCGAATCCTGACAGCTTCTGCCCCTTTCTCTCTCACTCTGCATCTCTCAAGATCCAAACAGAACGTGAGAAGAGTCTATCGGCTGCAACATCGACCGGCCCTTGGTCATGTTCACACATTCATGAAAGCCATCCGAGCAGAGATGGTTCACCAAAGTGATGCTTTCTAGTACGTTATACAGTGTCTATTACATGTACTTGTTCACGGCGAAAAAAAAAAAAATATCACAACCACTGCTTGGGGAAATCCTTCAACGAGGGCCTGTCCGCCCTGAGGTAATGCCTCTTCTTGTCCTCCCTGATCAAGTTGGCCCTGGGATCCAGTGGCAGTTCGTCGATCTCCTTGGTCCTAACATTTGCCTCGTTTACGAGCTTATCCAAGGTATCCGAGCACCACTTCATGTTCTGCCTTTCGTTGGGAAACAACTCACACGAGATCTTGATCTCTCCTGCAGTGCCCTCCTTGCCCTTGGAGTGGAACCTGCTTCCCGCAAGCAAAAGCAGCTTGTGCTTCGATTGGGCATCCTTGACCGCACCGGCCTTTGCCAGCTCGTCGACATTTACGGTCAATACAACTTTACGCGACGCCGGGTGGTTCTCGCCCTGGTAGTGCTGGAATCGGAACTGGAGGTACTGCTTGTCCTTGGGTGGAGTGTAAGTTTCGCGGAAAGCGGACAGTTTAGGAATCTCGAACTCGACCGTGCGCAACACTTGGAGCATTTCTCGCTTTCGTTGCAGAATGGCATGGCCCAACGTGGGGACATCGTCGTAGTTGAACTTGGCCATCTTGCGCAGAGCCATGGGGTCGGATGCATTGCGCTGCTTGCGTGGCTTGGCGGAAGCTCGAGCGGAGACTGAAAAGGCTCGAGCAGCGCCGACGGCGGATGACGAAGAGGATGCGATGGTAGCACAGGTGCTGGTGCTGGTTGCTGTCCGTAAGGACGAGCCGAGACCGGTTGCAAACGACATCTTGGCTGAGATCCTGAGAGGTAGTGAAAATCGAATATGGTCCTGTAAAGGTGTGGTTTTCGATGCGTGATTATTCTTTCAGAGACAATTATTGATGATGGGAATGTATGGATCGTGGACAATATCGGAAGAAAACGTCAAGATGATGGTGAGCGAAAATGCAAATCTGCAAGCAAAGACGATGTCGGAAAGCCAAGAAGAAAGCTTCGCGTCACGTGCGTCTGCGCCTCTTTTAACTAACATTTTCCTCGATTTTTTTTCTCTTTAGCTGCTCCGCGGACCGAGAATTTTGGAAGGAAGCTTGGAAGATCTGCCCAAGTGGGCCAACCACCAGGACCCTTGTCGTGATCCAACGCTTCCTTCCTTCTTCCTTCCACCGAACAACATAACCTCACGATGCATCCAACACCCGTTCTCGCTGCTACTCCGGCAGAGGCGAGCACCTCTCAATCCGCACTCACACAGATGCAAATCCCACAAGACGCTCAAAGTGCTACCTCTGGCACAACCACTCAATCGTCCACAACCCAACCTGAAGCAGACGGCGAAGAGCAATACCTGCTGGTCCTATCCGGTCTCATCGGCAGCGGCAAGTCCACATTTGCACGAGCTCTAGTCGAACACTTCCCGATCTGGCGTCGCTGCAACCAAGACGAGCTAGGAGACCGCCATGCTGTCGTCTATGCCGCTCGTACAGCTCTTCTGGCGGGCCACAATGTCGTTATCGACCGCACCAATATCGATGCCAAGCAGCGTAGGACTTGGTTAGAGCTCGCGCGCGACGTTTATGCTCCCCCTTCGACACCTGTCGAATCGTCAACATCACCTGATGGATCGAAGGCTGCAGAGAAGGCAGAGCCAAGAAAGGTGGTGACAATATCCTTAACGCTGACGATCTCCATCGAGGCCGCCGAGGATCGTCTTCGCGTCAGACTGGGACATGAAACGATAAAAAGCCCAGAAGAAGCGCTCGGGATCCTGCCACATTTCCTCAGGACGTATCAGAAGGCTTCTACGGAGGAAGGATTCAACTACGTATTCACGTATCCGGCGGGGAAGCTGTCGAGGGAGCCGAGTAAGGAAGAGATTGAAGATATTTTGTTCGATAGGTTGGCGGCAGAGGCGAGGGCGGACGGGGTGCTTCCGGATAGACCGCCACCGAGGTCCACAGGTGCAGGTAGAGGAAGAGGCGGGGGGAGGGGAAGAGGCGAATGGAGAGGGAGAGGAAGGGGTGCTTCCGGCGTGTACACTCCGCATCATCAACACCAGCATCAGCCCTATCCGCAACAGCAGCAGCGACGACCCACGATGCCTGACCAAGCGGCAACTACACGATTGGGATCGATGGAGGGTGAGCAAGGAGCAACGACGTCCTTTGCTGCTGCTGCATCCATCCCGCCACCGCCCCCGTCACAACCAGAGACTCAGCTTCAGCCACAATCCTAGTCACCATGTACTGTACACCAAAAGATACCCCAGCTGTAAAACATAGCCGACCGCGTCACAGCACAAGTTCTTCTTCACGCGCGCTACATGATGCAACAGTATATATTAGCGCATTTAAATCTCAGTGTATTCTTCTACGATGCATGTACAAAAGGATCTCATTCATTATGAGCCCTTTTTGCCCTCCTCCGCCTCTGGCGCAATCTCTGTAGAATCATCATCGAGCTTCGCTTTGCTTTCGAGATCGCGTGCCAGCTCGTCCAGCTTACTGCTGTCATCCTTGATCGTTGGGTTAGCGAGTTTACTATCTGCGTCTTTGGTTTGTGTAGATTTCTTGTCTTTTGTCACTTTCTTTGGCTCGGTAATTTCTTTCGCTGTCGCTTCCGTATCTTGTGCACCCTTCTTCTTGTCTCCATCGAGCTTCTTATACCCATCCTCTTTGAGCTGTCGCAGCTCGTTCTCCCACTCCTCACCCATGAGCTTGACAAGCTCAGCCACACCATCATCTGCCTTGCCTTGGTAAAAGACATCCCTTGTCTTGTCCTTGCCACCGTATGTCAGCCCATCGAAATCGAACCCGGTCTCGTTGTACATCCCTGCACCCATACCCCCTCCTTGGTAGCCATCCGAAGAAGCCAGCTCGCCCACGCGCTCCAAGTTGATTAATACCCTTGGACATGTGGATGGCACAGCATCGATCAGTGAGGCAAAAGGTTGAACTTGAAGCGATGTCCCCATTACAATAAGTAAATCTGCTGATCTGAGATCTGGGATGCATCTGACGAAGCGAGATGGTAGAGATTCGCCAAAGAACACGATATCCGGCTTGACCAGTCCTCCACCCTCTTCTTTGCCTTTGCCCTTCTTACGACCAGGACATTTGTCTCGTGGACACCTCGCAATCTCGCCTTGCTCTATCTTTGCTCTAATCCAATCGTCACCAACCCTGTGCTTACATACGATACACGTCGAGCTTGCAAAGCTCCCATGCGCCTCTACAATCTTCTCCCCCTCTACGCCGGCTATCCTCTCCAGCGTATCGACATTTTGTGTGAAAATTCGCTTCAGCTTTCCCTTGTGCTGCAGCAGAGTGAGAAAGTAGTGCGCGAGGGCAGGCTTGAAGTTTCCCGGGTAGAGATGTTTGGCGAGGGTGTAAAAGGGTTGTGGATGGCGTTGGAAGTAGGCGATGTCAAAGATTGCTTCTGCGTAGGGGAGGTTGTAGGCAGCGAGGTTGGAATACAGACCGGTGCCGGGGGAGCGGAAATCGGGAATGGGGGGTGAGGCGGAGGTGGAGATGCCGGCACCAGCAAGGATGATGATGTTGCGGGTTGTAGGGGCAGAGAGGAGAGCTGCTACTCCAGCCAGGGTGGGACCGTGAGGGGATGGGAAAAAATGGTTTTGTGAAGGACCATCGCTGGGGCTTGTATCGTCTTTGTTATCCGGCATGGTGGAACGTGTGTATCTATCAAGGACAGCGATGTACAAAGATGATGGTGCGGGGAAAGGGATGGCGAAGAAGGTGTCGTGTGGAGGCATGTGTTTAACTGTCCGTCTGTGCGCCCATCTTTTCAAGGTACTTTTTCGAGCCTCATTTTTCTTCACCTTTTCTTTTTCTTTTTTCTCGGATTGGCAAATCGGTTACATTTTTCAACAGCAACGGTGTTGTGCGGCAGCTCGAATTTTGTGGGGCGGTTACCTCGGCTATTGCACAAATTTAGGCGTCATCGATGATGATGGTCTCTCCTCTTTTGTGTGTTTCTTTCTCTTCGCAAACATCTTGAAACTGTTGCAGCAACTGCAGCATCTGGCCTGCCTCGTGGCTCTGGGTCCCGAGTGATTGGTTCGTCCTGTTTGGTGCATCTCGGAGTGTGAAACGTCACAATCGAGCGGCTTTCTTACAATAGAAGATCTTCTTAGGAGCTTGAGGATGGGAAGATTCAAATCGTTTGCGAACAAAGCGTAAGAGAATCGGAATCTCATACGCCGTCCCACCGGTGAAGCTCGCAACCGTGCGCCGCCACTACAATATTGTACTCATTCCGCTGCAACCGCCCAAGTTAGTCTGAACCCACCACCTCGCCTTGAAACCGTGACACCTCCTCTCCTCTCTCTTTCTCTCCCTCTCTCGTCACCATCAGTCTTACCATCAAATTGAACCACATTCTACTCCCAAGCGATCAACTTATCCAACCGCCAGCATAGAAGAAGAAACGAATATGGCAGACCTAATCACAGCCAATGACCCACGCCAGGTGGTTGTCATCACCGGCTGCTCCTCCGGATTGGGCCGTTCGATGGCAATCGAGTTTGACCAGCAAAAGTCGTACCGCGTCTTTGCCACCGCACGCAACCTCGAATCTCTGCGTGAGCTCCCAGCTGGTATCGAGCGTGTCCAGCTCGACGTCACCGATTCCGAGTCGATCAAGAGCGCGTTCGAGGAGATCACCGCTTGCACCGGTGACAGGATCGACATTCTCGTCAACAACGCTGGTGTCAACCTCGCTGTCGGTCCTCTGGTCGAGACGCCGATTGACAACATTAGGAAGACTTTTGAGGCTAACGTGAGTACAAACATCCTTTTAGAATACAAAGTTTCATGAATGTGAGAATGCTGACGTCTGGATTCATTTGGCTGTTTGAACAGTTCTTTGGATTGATCGCAGTCACCCAGGCCGCCGTCCCCTCGATGATCCGCCGCAGATCCGGTGTGGTCGTCAACATCGGCTCCGTAGCCGCTATCGCATGCATGCCCTTCGGCGCCCCCTACTCGGCCTCCAAATCTGCTGTCCACGCACTCTCCGATACGTTGCGTCTCGAACTCGCCGGATTCGGAATCAAAGTCGTCGTTGTCGCCCCCGGCGCCATCAAGTCCTCCATCGCCGACAATACGCTCAAAAACCAATCCAAGGCCCCATCTGCATCCTCTTCTTCCGACAGCGACGATCTCGGCTACCTCCCAGCAGATTCAATGTACAAGCACGTCGAGGACCTCGTCAAGTTCCGTGCCGAGTTCAGCCAGCAGGGTGAGCCAACACCCTCCGAAACGTTTGCAAGAAACGTCCGAAAGTGGGTTGGCGCGGCCAATCCAGGAGCATATCTCTTCACGGGCAAGAAGAGTCTGACCGTCTGGATCTCGTACTACCTCCCGACCCGGGTCAAGGACTGGATCATTGGAAGGATCTTCCAGATCCACAGGATTGGCGAGAACGCTCACAAGAACAAGAACATCTGAAGAATATATCCCAGAGACTTCAGATTTGTAGATAGCTTCGAGATGGCGTAGAATGCTGCATTTGCGATCCTGAAGTGTATGTGGGGTATAGTGTTTGATGTACAAGTATGTGCCAGTCAAAAATCGGCGGAAGACGAGTGGATAGGCAACCAAACGGTCTTTCCCTGATCCGCAACGAGGAATGCATCCTCCTCCTTCTTCTGTAGTCCCTCGATCTTTGCCTCCTCCTCCGCCTTTTGCCCACCTTTGAGCAGACACGTCTCATCGCGAACCCTGAGAAACCTCAAACGCATCCTAGTACACGCCTTTCGAAGCTCCCTAACATCGGCACTTGTCTGCTCTTCGTTCCTGACAAAGGTTCCGTAGTGCACTGCCAGACTGAACATCGGCTTGGTCACTTGCTCATCCTTTAACTTTTCCTTTTCCTTTTGAAAGATGCCATGGCACTCGACAGCGTCATGCGGATCCATATGGATGCTGCTCGTCAAAGTGCTCGACACTCTGGGGAAGGGTGAGATGGCACGCGGGAAAGGATCCCACGATCTGAAATAGCTCAGACTCGACCCGACAGAGATGGGGAGAAGGAGCAGGTCGAATGGGCGGAATTTTGCCGCTATCTCTGCGAATGCGGGGCAGGCTGGATACTTGTGTCGCTTATTCGGGCTATCGTGGTGATACTTAAGACCTGTATCACCTGCAAAGAAGGTGCAGAATCTCAGGTTGTCCTTCTCAGACACCCATTCGACCACCCAACTCGCCCACAAACTTGCATCCTTATCACCTGCCCCTCGACCACTGCCATGTTGAGCCGGGGTGCAGTGGATTTTGAGCTCAGCTTCACCAGAAGGCAAAGTGAGAGTCGCAGAATCCCACCAATCGATTTCACTAACTTGCGCTTTGGTCCAACCGAATCCTCCACTACCGGTAAGTTTCTCCTTGACACCGAGAGGTACGATGGCATGAATTTTGTCACCACGAAGATGATGGAGCTGCTTGAAAGTGTGATAATCGAGATGGTCGTAGTGGGAGTGGGAGATGATGACAAAGTCAATGGGGGGTAGATCGTCGACGGTGCATGGAGCTGGGGTGAAACGTTGCGGTCCTGCGGACTGGGAGGGGGAGCAGCGTTCGGAAAAGATGGGGTCAAAGAGGATGTTGATCGATCGGGTGGTGACGTTTTCTTTTCCTGCTTCGCTGTTAGTGTTCGAAGTAGAGAGAGGGGGAAGCTGGAGAAGAGTGCTGGCGTGGCCGAGCCAAGTTACTCGGGCTGCTACGCGGGAGTGATTCTTGGGATCTTTCCATTCTTGCAAAGGTTGCTCCTTGGCTTTGTAGTCTGCTTCTCCTCCAACTCCATGCTTTGTTTCCGTTTGAGAGAGGTGTTCAGCCTTGTCCTCATCTCTAATCTCGCCAACCTCACGTTCCAATCCTCCCGCCGGCCATCCCCACTTTGGCTCTACCACTTCAACTTTATCCCAATCCTCACCGAGCTCCTTGTCCTCCTTCTTTGCCAGCTGCAGCTGTCTTTGAATCTTCTTGTTCGACTTGTATCCACTTGCGCGCTTATCACCTCTTCCCGACCCTTCCGTATAGCTATCTGGCAGGCCCCACTTCAGACCGCCATGAAGAACAGCCTTGATTCCTGGCTTGCGGAAACTCTTCCCCTCCCAAGGATTCTGGAACGTCAACCGATGTAGCATGTGACTCTCTTCCGTCTTTGTCTCCCTCCTCTTTTGGCCTTCTTGCTGTTGCTCTTCGCTGTGTCGAGGTGTTGAGATCTGACCAAATGCACTCGAGGTGGCGCGAGTGACCTGCGACATGACGGTGGGGACCCAGTGCGAGGGCAGCTCTTCAAGAGGCAAGTTCTGCGAGTCGGCGACCGGATCAGAGGATCGACATTTCAGCCTGATGTCGTACGCGATGGACTGGGCGGATGTGTTGCGGATGAACTCGTTGGGGGTATGGGTGGTGTCCCCTGTGGAATCCTGGGCAGCAGCGGGTGCGTCGCTGGATGTAGACGAGCGAGAAGAGGAAATACTTTCGGCGCCAGTGATCTTGTCCTGACCTTCCAAAGTTTCTCCCAGGGTTCGGTGGTGTCGCTCATGGTGAGGTGTATGTCCATTTCGGTGGGACGGCTCCGTGTCGGCCATAGTCTCTAGTCGGTGTGATGCAAGTTCTTCTGATCTGTGTAGCTGGGTATGGATAGAAAAAGCAGTGGCGTAGGTAGACGGAAGCAATGGTAAAGATAAAGATAGCCGATCGGTACGAGGCACTTTTGAGTATGTGTACAGGGTGAGGATCGAGGTGAGGAATGCAACACCACACGACTCAGGAGCAACCACATTAGAGCAAAACATAGCATTAGCGAGCAAAGCCGGAACGTGGTTGTGGTACGACAGATTCAACAGGTCTTGGCAGCATTTCACGCCCATTTGGCCAGACTCGACGTTGCCAACCGCTGCATCCGAACATCATCGCGCATTCTTCACACACTCTTTTTTTTTTCTCGGCTCAGACTGTCATCTCACTCGATGTAACATCCACGAAATTTTGGGCAAGAGGTTGGACCCTGAATGCACAGACTGCTCCCGACTTCCGCTTCACCTTTCTTCTTGCAGCTCTTCATATGACATCAACAACGCATCAGAGCGCCATGGCTGGCAACGCTGCCTTCGAGGTAAATCATGAGCAAATTGCGTCCCTTGTTCAATCCACATACCTACACACGATCCCTCCACGCGGTGCCAAGCCTGGTATCAAGTCCAACGGCCGCATAGAATGGACCATCCTTGCCGGCTACGTCCTGTCCTACACCACACCACACCACACTCATGCTCAATACGCCCTGATCTCCTTGGCAACGGGACTCAAATGCCTACCCTACACATCTCTGCCGCCCAATGGGGATGTACTACACGATCAGCATGCCGAGGTGCTTGCCCGTCGAGGGGCTCGTCTGTGGCTAATGCAACGGCTGGAACACGAAAGCAGATTGGGCACCAATGGAGAAGGGCTTAGGTTCTTCGAAAAAGCAGCGGCGAAGAGTGCAAATAAAGAACAAGGGAGGTGGAAGCTGAGACAGGGGATAAGACTGCATCTCTATGTCTCGACCTTGCCATGTGGAGATGCGTCTAACAAGTTGCTCGAGTTTCAGAGGGCAGCACAGGATCAGATTGCTGGTCGAACAGATGTTCCAACTCCTGCAGAGCTGCTCGACCTTCACACCGTCGGCGATGAGACATTGAGGAGAACTCCGTCGACAGACATCGGCAGCAGTAACGGAGCAGGGAGTGTAGTCAGAGGCCGGGCGTCTTCGTCCAACCCATCAGCCAAAAACATGGCATCACGAAGCGCTGGCTCATTACGCACCAAGCCAGGCCGCCCAGATTCCCCACCGTCCATCTCCATGTCCTGCAGCGATAAGCTTGCGTTATGGAACGCTCCTGGCATCGGTATCCAGGGCAGCCTTCTCTCGGCCCTTTTGGAACCTGTTCATATCCATTCTATTACCATTGCGGACCATCCAACACGGCACATCTTTCCCGTCTTCCCACCGCCATCTTCTGCAGATGAAATACAAGTCAAACAACAGAGGGAGACACTGAAGGCAATCTTAGCAGAGGACTGCAAGCGAGCGCTACAGAGGGCCCGCTCAATCACCGACGACGAGATCATAATTGGATGGTCCACAACCCCCTTTGCTGACAGCAAAGAGGTCAAGGTCGAATCTGCTTGGTCGAGCTTCGACTCTAATCCTTCCAACGCCAACAAGGGTCTGACGCAGAATGTGGAAGCGTTCAAAGCGAACTACGAGCCGGTGACGTGTTCGAACTCGATCCTCTACATCTGCGCAACAGCATTCGAGTTCCTTGCGGCCAAGGGAAAAGTTGAAAACTTGGCAACCGGCACCAAGCTCGGCGCTCCGACCAAGCGACCTAAACCCCAAACCTCGGATATGGTGTACAGCGAGCCATTGAAACCTCAAGCTAGGTCCAGCGTGTGTCGGATGAACTACTTTCAGGCTTTTGTTGCCGCGTACAACGCTATAATTGGTGCAGAGGTGGCTTCAGACGAGGAAGGACGGGCGATTTACAGCGATGCGAAAGAAGGAGCTTTCGGAGAGGGGACAAGGGAGTACAGGAGAAGAAAGGAGGAGCTGGTGGGCGGGAGGGAGAACGCGCAAAGGGTGGTCGAGAGGTTCTTGAAAGGCGCAAGGGACGGTACTGCGATCAAGGGAATGCAGAAGGATGTGGCAGAGGAGGTGATAGAAGAGGTTGGAAATCAGGATGAAGAGCGGGAGCAAGAGGAAGCGGGTGCAGTGGGATTGCTACAAGGCTGGCTCAGGACTCCAGATTCGCTCTCGCAGTTCGACTTGCATGGGCGGACAACGCAGGCTCTTGCACTTCCAAGCTAGCACATCCACAGTTGCAAGCTCGACTCGGTGCTCAAGCGGTAGATCAAGATGTTCTGCGAGCCTCACTTTCCATATGGCGTAATCGCTGAAATCATACATGGCGATAGGGCTCACGGAGGACAGGCGAAGACAATCTAGCGACGTGTGAGGTGTCAGGTTTCCTTTGATGACTGGTCGCATGTTGTGGGGATCATCGGGTCGTTGGACAATCATCGGGACGCCTACAAGCAAAGAAACCAATTGCGAGGTAGCATTGATCAGATGCAGGTGACTAACTCTCGAGAGCTGCTGTAGCGAATGCCTTCTGGACACAAAAAGTCGGAGAGGTAAGCACTCCCACCACCAATCTCAAGCAAAAGATGGTCAATACCGGATCCGAGAGCGAAGAACTTGTCTAATCTGAGCTGAGGGCAGTGCGGTATATGTATGGCGCGAACTAGCGGCACGTTGGAGCCAGCCTTGACAAATGCACGAGCCGCATCGACGTTGGCAAGAATAGGTACTCGATAAATTCTTTGACGAATAAGTGGCTCTAGTGTTTTGCAGGTCAAGGCGAGTGAGAGGAGATCCTTAACATTCCATGTTGGAGCTTCATCTGTGCACATTGCAGTCATTGGCGCTAGATTCGGAAATGTCGAAGCATTGGGATGCGATCGAGGGACGAGATGATCGAGTATACAAAGCCAGATGCCCAAGGGAAGTGTAAGGCATTTAGCATTTTGATGTTCAGAGTTGCTTGTTTCTAAGGAAAGAATGTCTCGTCGTTGCAATGGTTGCATGTTTGTTGCTTTTCAGTAGGCAAAGTGGATTAGACGTCCAAGGCGACATATGGTGACAATAGATAGGAGCTTGCTGAACGGCGTTGGTAGAAAGTTAGTTGAGGCAAGTGGTGGTCAGGAGTAGAAGGACGTTCAAACAAGTAAATGCCTAAGTACATACGCGAGTGTGTGCCCTGATAGGGGTGGAAATTGAATCCCGCCGTGTCGATTCGACTGAGCTTCTTTCTTCTGCGCAGTCACATTTCCGTAGATCTTTATTCTTCATAAAAATGCGATTCAGGCACACTCACACCGACACCACGATATGTGTCCACTTCTCTATCATCGCGTGGAATGGCAGAAGTGCCAATGTTGCGACTGCGCTCCTTCGCCATTTCAAGAGAGCGCGGGTGCGCCATTCTATCAAGACCCGAGTCTCTTGGGATTTGAAGCGCTAAGAATCTGCGAAAGGCGTAGCGGGATGTTGCACGGTGCGGAGCAAGAGAAAGTGACAGGCTTAAGACTGGCAAGATGGCAAGCCTAAGTCGGGGCATGTTGCATGCGTTGATGGCGAATTCGTACAGCGTTTCTTGGACATTGAGCCGGATCTCGTCGTCGCAGCTGTGAATGTGATGGACTGGTCGTCGACTGCAGGTGCAGTATTGTGCAGCGAAGAAGATGCCCTGTTTGATTCCTGTTCGTTCATGATAGTCGACATGTTGATACATGAAAGTACAAATCTGATGATTGAGGTGATGGCGTAGATCGTCAGGTAGCGATGTGTGGTTATGCGAAGTGAAGGCTTCAGGATGATGATGATCATCGCAAGGGGAGTAACTTTGAGCTTGAAAGGCCTTCCTTATACGTCCAGGTCTGGTCTGAGCCTAGAACGAGGTGGACAAGCAGCAGATAGCCTTCCAGTGCAGAGCAGATGAAAATAGCTGAGTCGACGAGAGATCCGAGCGTATCGCGATGCGGAGTTGAGGAATTGCGATTTTTCAATGCTAGCCATCTTTCATGCTGCCACAATTTCAGCTCTTATCCTCGTAAGCCAGCTGACTGATCTGTAATCAGACCTTTGACACACTTTGGCACCTTCCGACCTACGAGAGAACGGACCGTTCCATCGAGATCAAGCTGTCTCTGCACAATGTGCCAGTCTCTCTCGCTCGAAAGTCTCAAGAGCATGCGATGAGAGAGGGAATGACTGAAATGGACGGAAGATGCGACTCGCGAGGCAATTCGCCTGTCCAATACCAGCCCTCTTGATGTCCGCCGCGAGTCTTGAACGAGAGATACGGCGCAGTTGGAACGAGGGAAAACACGTCGGGATCTGCCCAGCATCCAACCTCCTCCTCCTCCTCCTCCTCCTCTTCTGCTGTTTCGCATCCGCTTCGTATCGATCCGTTGGTTGCTGACTCTGAGCTGCGAACCATGGGAGCGAACGTGGTAGTGTAGGGCTCGTGCTGTGCTTGACAGTAAAAGTCTTGAAAGCCTTCTCTTCGATCGTGGCCCATCGGTCTAGCCGTGACGACTCGAATCTCAGGCAAATCGCTCGCTGCTACGCCATTTGTCGGTTGCTGTGACGCCCTCCAAAGCTCAATCAGAGCTACTTTGCCAGCCTCGATGAGACGCCAATACTTGTCACGCTCGGCTGTACGTAGCTCTTCTGCGGTGACAGGGAGCGCTTCATTGGCTTCATCGGTTCTATCGACAAGGTCGCGCTCATCGTTACGATGGCCATCTCGGTCGGCAAAGATGCGTATTGAATCCACTGAAGGGTCGGCTGTCACTGTGAGTGTTGCGCGTTCTGCTGCCGTGCGAGACGTTTTGATCGCATCGAGGAAATAGTAAGCATCCGAGCGCTGGGCTCTCACTTCGGCAGATTGCAGCTTGCGTCCGTTGGTAGATGCGCTTGTCTCTCTCGATGACACTGGCGTTCTGTAGCCCGACACAGGCAGCGATGACGCAACTCGATTCCTTGGATATGCGGCAAAGCGATCATTCTGGCGTTCCTCTTCGACTGGTGAAGGTAGCGGACCCAACGGACTGAGCTCGAGCAACAACAGTCTCAGCCTCGGTAATCGGGACGAATAGACAGCGAGATCGTACAGCGCTTCTTGTACAGCAAACCTTCTTGCCGGACCTCGAGGTGCACGTGGTGCAGGCTCTTGTGCTTGCTGCTGACTGGACAACTGCTCGTATTCCTTCCATGCCTTTCTCCATCCGATGTATGCCTCGAATTCGACCAATGCATCCGGCGGAAGCAGTGACAAACGCAAGCATTCCAGTGTCTCGCTCGGCGACAATCCATCTTTGATGCTCTTGGGTACGTTTCCCTGATCGTCAGAATTGATCGACTCGCCAACGAGGAACGATATCAATGCTGGTGGTGGAACGATCTTGATCAAGTGCAGATGCGTCAGCTGTGAGAGAGGCGCGAGCGATCTCGATGTCGAAAAGGGAGGGGCTGAGAAGGACAGATTCGAGAGCGTGACCCGACGCGGTCGGCAGATAGTGGAAGGGTGTAGGAATTCAAGCAGTGCAGCACCTGCTTGACGATGCTCGAGAGATACAAAGTCAAGGCGAGACGCATGGTCGAAGAGGGCGCGCAGGCTTTCAACATAGCATGCCTGATCGGCTAGCGTATCGCCAGGTTGAAGCAATCCGTCTCCTGGTGGCAGATGAATCGAGCGGATCCAGGTTGCACGACTGAACTCATCTGCGGTTGAGCTGGGCTGTTTTTTGGTATCTGATGTGATGGTGCCAGCGAGGAGGTTCAGCGACTTTAAAGTTCGGAGAAGCGGCGCCCGGTAGAGGGCTTGACTCGCTATGTGATGCAGAAGTGTGGACGATGATGCCGCCGAGAGCAGATCAACGCTTGTTGAAGACGGTAGCGCAGGTGTCCAGTCAAGGTCAGTGCCTGCTGGATGCGGTAATGTGGACGCATTGCGATCTACAGGGGACACGAGACAAGAAATGATGCGAGAGAGGACTTCTGCTGGCAGAGCAGGTGTCATGCCGTTGGCCAATTCTGCCTTGCTAGCTTTTTGGTCATCATCTTGCATGTCGGATGATCTCAACTGCTCCTCATAGCAGCACCGAGAGCTTGAAGTGACCACGATCTTGAAGTTGGTGGTCGAAAGGATCCGAGCTTGTTGTGTTCAGGGTCCGATATCCTCGTTGTTGTCCATTTCTCCACACTCGAACCGAAATTGCAATTCCGCTTGGACCCTTTGATCCGTGCACGCCGTCACACAGTGCACCCCGGCTCTCCTATCTTTCCCTCTCACCCTCGCTCGTCCCATCATAGAGCTTCCTCACAATCGGCCAGCATCCTGACCAAGTCAGATCGTCTTGGATCATCATGGGTCGACTCGAAGAGGTCAACGGTGCCTTACCGACAGTGCATACACCAACACAGCCTCGTCAACATACTCGATTGGTGAAATGGTTTCAGATTTGGACTTTGGGCCTTATCTGCTTCATTCTGCTCCACACCGAATTTGACCATTGGAAGTCGCCATATCTCCAATTCTTCCGGAGTGACGCTGCGTCTCGAGACAACGCTGGTTGCCCGCAAGTGCCGCCATTCCAGCTCCCGTCCTCGAATGCCACCCTCGGGCTCAGCATCAGCAACAACGAGATCGGGTTGCCATCCAGCGTCGAACTAGCTCAGCTGCTCTCCGGTGCTGTCCAAGTCGACACCAGTGTAGGCGATGAGTGGCCTACCGTCAAGCAGGATCCAGCTCGATGGGAAGCAGTCTTTGCGCCCTTCCACGACTATCTGCGCTCTGCGTTCCCGCTCATTTATGCCGCTGACTCGCCTATCAAACTCGAGCGCGTCAACGAGTGGGGTCTGGTGTACACCTTGCCCGGCAGCAACACCTCTTTACCTCCTCTCGTGCTGATGGCTCATCAAGATGTAGTGCCAGTCGAGCCGGAGACGATCTCGTCTTGGACTCACCCTCCCTTCTCGGGCTTTATTGACAACGAGCATGGTCTCGTGTGGGGAAGAGGAGCGAGCGACTGCAAAGCCTCGATCGTTTCGATCCTGGCAACTCTCGAAAGTCTTCTTAAGGCTGGGTTTGAGCCTCAACGCACGGTAGTTTGCTCATTCGGCTTTGATGAAGAGAGCGCAGGTACGCAAGGTGGAGTTGAGCTAGCCAACTTCCTCCATCAGCGCTATGGCGACAATGGTGTGGCCATGATCGTCGATGAAGGCGGTGGAATTGATCTGGATCTCGGCATTCCTGTTGCAGCACCTACCGTCGCTGAGAAAGGATACCTCGATGCCAGGATCACAGTCCACACCCCGGGAGGACACTCTTCGTCCCCCCGCGACCATACCTCCATCGGCCTGCTCGCCCAGCTCATCACTGCTATCGAGGCAAACCCCTACACTCCGGCCATCGATGTCGTTGGCAAGAGGAGAGATGAGGTCAACCCTGCTTTGCAGTATCTGCAGTGCACTCGCGATGCTCCCAACGCTGACGCAAAGCTGGGCAAAGCACTCAGAAAGCTCGAGAGGCTTCAGCAAAAGATCGAAGAGGCGGGACGTGGCGGAAAATGGGGTAGAAAGTGGCTCGAGAAGAAGCTGCAGAAGCAAGCGGATCAAGTGCTTGCTCTGATGGATAGAGAACAGAGATTCGGTTTTCAGACGACTCAAGCAGTCGATCTGATCTCTGGCGGGGTGAAAATCAACGCACTGCCCGAACAAGCATCGGCTGTCATCAACCACCGCATCGACGTCTCTTCCTCTACCGCTGAAATTCGCCAGCACATCTACCATACCCTCCTTCCCATTGCTCACAAACTTGGATTGGACATCCAGGGCAATGGCTCAGCATGGGACTTTATCTCAACCTCAACCACATTCAAGAAGGGCCAAGGAAGAATCGTCCTGTCCGACGCCTTCAACTCGGCCTTAGAACCTGCGCCATTTACCCCCCTCGGCCAGGCTCCACCTTGGATCTTGCTTCAGGGCGTACTGCGAGCCGTGTACAAGGACATCCTCGTCGCACCTGACGTCATGGGTGGAAACACGGATACAAAGAGCTACTGGAAGCTGACCAAGAACATCTTTAGGTTCAGCCCTGGTTCGGATCGGGAATTCCCCATCAAGAACGAGTGGGACAACATTCACACTGTTGACGAGAGGACCATGATCCATGGCCTTGTCAAAGCTGTCGAGTTTTACAAGCTGCTGATTTTGGCTGTGGGCTCTCGGGACGATCTTTAGATGTACACATTCATGGTTTTAAACGTTGGATGTAGATGCATGTCAGTGAGAAGGCTTGATTGCAATACAAAATGTGGGTGAGCGTCATCCAAGAGATATTGAGGGGTGGATGCGTGTCTAGTCTCCCAACCGCTGTCCACCGGAACCCCAGCTATGACCCGCACCAGCTCCACCCTGAGCACCTCTGCTTCCCGCATCTTCAGCCTCATCATCGCTCTCTCTCGCCTTAGCTTTACCTTTGCCTTTGCCCCAACGCTGCTCTGCCACAGCACCACCGCTCGAACTATGATCCTCCTCCTGCTCATCCTCCATCGCACTCCTTTTCTCATTCAACTGGCCAAAAGTGAACATCTTGGACTGACCTCCGCCAGCAGCAGTCTTTCTGAGATTCTCCGTGGAAGCTACGGCTGCGCTAGGGCGTGGGTTGACGCCCGTGGTTCCAGGTTTGTTTGTGCCTGCTAGGCGTTCGGAAGCGTTGCGGCCGACGATGGACGAGGACTGCGAGGCGCGGAGACGGCGCTCGGCAGCTGCCAGCAGGTCTTCCCTCTTCGGTCCCGCAGAGGTGTTGGAAGAGGAAGATGTGGAGCCGCGGAAGGGGTTCAGTGAAGAGATGGTTGAGCGGGCGCCTGCGCCGAGGGCAGAAGCGATGCTGGTGGGGCGAGATGTGGTGCTGGAAGTGGAACGGTCGGAGAGCCGGTGACCGCGGTCTCGGGATGCGTTCCAGACTGTTCCACCTGCAACTCGACGGGCGTTTCTGTTGCCCATGTTCTGGCCTTCTAGTGCAGGGTCGAGGGAGTCTGGGAGCAACCTTTCCAGGAAGCCAGGGGTGGGGATGTAGCTACCTCCCCTACCGCCGCCTCTGCCACCATGTCCACGCTGTGCGGGAAGCACCTGGTCCAGTACCCAGTATGCATATCCGGCGAGTAGTCCAGTCGAGCTGACCATGGCAGCCCCAGGTCCACCTTGTAGCAAATCCAAGCCGATGTAGACATAAGGCAACCACTTGCTGGGGCAATTGACCATGCCAAAGAACGAAACGCTGCTTGTCGGGTTGGCTCTTGCCCACACGTACACAAGTGCATTCAGCAGCGGCGTGAAGAAGATTGGCGACCCAAGCGGGTAATTCGCTGCCAAAATGACAGTACCCATGAAGAGCAAGGACCAGGTATAGTCTGCCGTGCGACGGCCGAAATGGTTCAACTCGAGATCGCTACTATTGCGATAGAGGAGGAAGACGTCGAAGAGGAGTTTAAGTCCACTTCCACCATAGAAAAAGGAGGTAAAGATGCGGTGGACGTGGTATTTGTAGATGACAAGGGGCCAGGAGAGTGCGAAACGCCAAGGGCTGGTGATGGCAAGGATGCATGGTAAAGTGATGGCTCCCGTTGCGCCAAGCATGTAACGGGTCACTGGTGGGATTTTGCGTATCTCGTCCATCTTGAAGCAAGTAGTCTCACAGCTGCTGCTCTTCTATTTGGTGGAGATGCTGGCGATGGTGTATGGAAAGAGAAAGGGAAAGGGAAAGGGAAAGGGAAAGGGAAAGGAGAGGAATCGATGTCGGAAAGCTCAGCTGGGTTGCATTGAATTGACGTGGCCCAAACTCACCTCCACCCTGCTTTAATTTTCAAAGTGTTACACCGAATCATTAATCAACCTGATTGAAAATCCCATTGAGGACCCTGAAAAACAAGATGTCGTTTGGGCACGCTGCAGGTGCAACAACGCGAAAAATTTGTGTGGAGAATTCTGAACTTTTTCTTGAAATCAGTCGTGGCGGCTTCCAAAAACCCTGTCATTTTGGCAGCTGTCTTCCTGTCCTTCTCACCATATTCCGACTTCTCAGACTCCCATACATCATGACAAGATACACAAAACTCGACGGAAGGCGGTCTCTCGCCAAGAAGATGGTCGACTCGGATAGCGAGCCCGAGTCCGTCCCTGCCGCTTCGCCTGCCAAGGTCGATGTAGAACCCACAGTCGTCGAAGTCGCACCAGAGACCCCATCCAAGGACAACAAGAAGAAAGATAAGAAGGAGAAAAAGGACAAGAAGGACAAGAAGGACAAGAAGGACAAGAAGGACAAGAAGGACAAGAAGGACAAAGACAGTAGCAAAGATCAAGCCGGTGCTACTGCTGAGGCCAAAGCTGACGGGCCCCAACCCACGTCCGAGCCAGTTGCATCTACCTCTGCCCAGCCAGACGTCGAGACCCATGTCACCACCGACGCCGCCCCAGCTGCCGATGCCGAGCCTCCCACAGTCGAGAAGCTCCTTAAGCGTGCAAAGCTCCTCAAGCTCAAAGCCAAGAAAGCCAAGAACGAGGAGAGCAAGAAGCGATTCCAGCGAATGACGCGCGATGTCGAGCGTCAGGTCGAGCAGATGTTTGGCTCATTCGAGTACGGACCCAAAGGACAGCTTATTCGATTGGGTGCGCCACAATCGGATACCATGTGGCAGTCGCGGCATAAGGGAGAGGACTGGTCTGCGCCCGGATCTGGATCTGGCTCTCATGGTGGTGATGGCGGATGGGGTGCTCGTGGAGGCCAAAACAATTACAACAGCAATAACGGCTACGGAAATGCAAATGGAGGAGGCGACTACAGCAATGGCAATGGTAACAATGATCGATGGGGTAAAACCGATGAAGAGCGTCGTATGGACCGACGAGATGCGCGACGAGAGGAACGAGCAGAGCAGCGTCAGTCCAAACTCAAATGTTTTGCCTGTCGTGGAATGGGTCATTCGGCCAAAGACTGTCCCAACGCTCTCGATGCCCAATCCATCTCCCTCAAAGCCGACGCTTCGACATCCGATTCGCCCATGATTGGCCGAGACGCGGTCGGAATCTGCTTCCGTTGCGGTTCCACCGAACACACTCTCTCCAAGTGCCGCAAACCCGTCCTCAAGCACGACGAGCTTCCTTACGCCACATGTTTCATCTGCCACTCCAAGGGACATCTCTCCTCCAAATGTCCTAACAACGCAGGTCGCGGCGTATACCCAGAGGGAGGTTGCTGTAAGCTCTGTTCGAGCGTAGACCATCTCGCCAAGGATTGCCCATTGGCGCTCAGGAATGAGGGCAGAAGCAACAAGGCTGTCAAGGATGCAAAGGCGTTGTTCAACCAGGTGATTGTTGGATCGACAAAAGAGGGTAAGGCTGCGGGAGGTGATGAGGATGATTTCCATAACTTTGCCAGGAAGAGGGCTCAGGTTGATCAGGAGGGTAAGGATGAGAAGCCGGCCAAAAAGGTTAAGAGCTCGGCAAAGGTCGTTTCGTTCTAAAACCGACCCGACCCCTTCTCCTGTTCATTTGCATGCCCTAGAACGCAATCTATATCCTATGACTTGGCACAATGTCAAATCGCACCCTGCTCGACCTGCTCGAGACGTCTGACCCTGATGAGAGCCGTGACGATCGGAAGAATGCTCACATGACAACATTGTCACAAAAAGAAGAAAAAGAGAGAGAGAGAGAGAAAGAGAGAAAGGCAGAGAATGTCTAAAGTACTAGAGAGAGGATAACCTAATTACACAGCGAGAAAAGGAAAGAGAAAAGGGTAGGGTGCTACAAGCCCATATCTCGGGGCGGGACGTGGAGTTTATTTTTATTTTTAGAGAGACATCTCTAAGAGGGTGAAAACTTGTTAGGACATCTTGTACTCCATGCGGCCTGATGCGGCGGTGGCACCCTGGACCTGGTAGTCGATGGTGATGTCGAGGTCACGGTTGTTCCTCTCGTTGGGTTTGCAGACGAGTCTGCCAGTGATGGCGTCTCCCTGGTTGACGGCGAGGACGTCCTTGGTGTAGAAGACGGTCTGTTTCCAGTGGGTGTAACGCGAGTGAGGACCGGTGGAGAACTGGACGGGCTTGTGGCAGGCGTCAAAGCTGATGTCGAACCATCCGAGGAAGGCGTGGACGTAGTCGTCACGTGTCGCGTTAAGCGTAAAGTCGGATTCGAACGAGAGCTCCTCTTTGGTGACGGTGAGCAAGTCGAGCTGCTTGATGGGGTAAGGGTCGCAAACGACGCTCTTGATGTCAACAGTGTCTACCAAGGGCTCGCGCAGAGCAATGTCCTTGATGCACGAGTAGTTGAAGCCGTAAACGTCATCCCAGAAGCCGATCTTCTCATCCTTGTACTCCTGGTCCTCGATTGCAGAGAGGTACATGGTGGCCTTGTCGGGAAACATCATTCCTCCGGGAGCAAGGTACTTGTCCCTCGCCATGAGGACGGTGTCGAGCATGCTCTCGTAGAGCAAAAAGTAACCCATCCACTCGCTAATGATGATATCCACCTTACCATCGGGACCCAAACCGAGGTCGACTTCCTCGAGCTTGCCCTTGACAAGGGTGATGGTGTCCTTGAAGCCGTTGACTTGAGTGATGATCTTGGCCTGGTCAATGATGTTGGACATGTCGACACCGATGACCTTCTTGGCACCTGCCTTGGCGGCAAACATGCAGAGAATACCGGTACCACAGCCGACGTCGAGGACAATCTTATCCTTGAAGAGGTGAGGGTTGTTGATGATCGAGTTGCGGTAAGAGCGGGTGCGGACTTCGTCCTTGAGCATCTCCTCGTGAATGCCAAAGTGGGCGTACGAGTCGGCGTAGTAGTCACGCGAGGTCATGTCGACGGTCGAGGTGGAAGCACCTGCGGCGGCAGCAGCGCCGTTGGTGGAAGTGGAAGCCATACTGAAGGTGATGGGGAGCGAGAGAGGGTGGAGGGATGGATAGAAAAGGGTTGGTGAAGAAGGGATGAGAAGAAGAAGAAGTATAAGAAGAGGAGGAGCAAGCAGATGAATCGACTTGGTTGAACCGGTTAAGCTTTTGATTGCACGAAAGAAAAAGTGACCGAAGCGCACGCCACGCCACGCCACGCCACGCAACTCAACGCACGCTGTCTGCAGACGAAGAAGAAGAAGAAAATGAAGAAATTCTCAAATTTCGTCTTTTTCTCTCTGCCGCATCTCGAATTTCAGGGTTCACTTTTCTTCCAGACGCGCCAAATTTGAGACACAAGGCGGTGGAGGCTATCGCCTCTGTTCTGTAGATTTATATCGATCTCACACTAAGAAGCTCTGGGATGGCGCACGTTGCAGAATGACGATGCACAACTCCGAGTTCCCACTCTGCACAGAGCAAGAACAACACTCAACCACACGCGCACGCATGTACTGTACTGTACTGTACTGTACTGTCCATTCTCGCAACCATTTTCTCCTCCATCTCTCCTCTCTCATCCTGATCCACTCAAGCAACATCGACAGCACCTGTTTAGAAAGCTGTGAATAACGATACCAACCTCTATACCCAAGCACAACCGGTAGTTGGAGTTGCAACGCTATCACAATCAGCTCAGATACTTGTCATTTTCCTCCCATTCGCCGCCTTAGGTCACTTCAGCTCGTGCACGATAATCGCAGTCTCAAAGTCTACCTTGACGGTATCTGGGTGAAACACAAGATGAACTCGCTTTATAATCAAGCCTTGCGGCAGTTCTCGTCGATCCAATCGGACATCTCCCGCATCGACTCTGAAGGCGACTCTGCTTCATCCACTGCCTTTGGCCCCGTCACTGTCTCCCTGACATCCCTCGAGCGTACCATTGACGAGTACGAGAACCTAGCCAAAAAGGAACTGATCCAATCCAAGCAAGACAAAGCTCTCACCCGCGTCTCCAAGTTTCGCGTTGACTATGCTGAGCTCTCCTCCCAACTAGCGCGGCTTAAGACCAAAGGTTCCCTCTCCAACGGCAATTCTTCCTCAGCAAATGGTTCTTCTTCCACGTTGCGCTCTCCGACGAATCCCGGATTCGGCAATCAGAGTGCAGCAAATCGTAGAGCATCATCCATTGCAGAATCCCCCTTCAGCTTGCACGCACGCTACTCTGCTCCACAACAGCAACAACATGATCCTCTAGCAGCGTACAAAATGAACGCTTCAGCCGCGGCCATGTTTGGAGATGGTGGCGGAGGCGGATTTTCCGCCAGGGAATCTCACGCGTTGAGAGAACACTCTTTCATCCAGCAAACGGAACAACAGCTTGATGCGTTTATCGCCCAAGGAAGAGAGGTATTTGGCAACTTGGTCGAACAAAGAGGCATCCTCAAGGGGACACAGAGGAGACTAAGAGATGCAGCCAACACCCTCGGGTTGAGCAGGAATGTTATCGGATATATCGAGAGGAGAAGTACCCAGGATAACATCATTTTTGCTGTGGGTGCCATCTTTACGCTGGTTTGCTTTTGGTACATCTACAAATGGTTCGGGTAGCCATACGGTGTCGGTCGTGGGCGTAGGCGTTTGTGAAATACCATCTCATGCATCGAAAGCTCGGTTTGAATCGTTGGCGAGTGTGTGGTGCGATGAGTGCATCTTCTGCAACCACGACGTGAGAATGTGTGTCAAGCTGATTGTGGCCGATGCTTGACAAGGGTTTGAATAGAAGCCAAGCACGCAACATTAAACTTGTTCACGCCCGATTTTCAAGAGAAACACAGGAGCGCAGCATCATCTGAGCAGAGTAACTGGGAATCAGGAACGCTGTATTGCAAAACCAAAGCTGCGTTAGGCGGACGACAGCTGCCGAAAGAACAAGACAAACAACAAGTTGGTACTGTAATAAAAAGAAATTTTCTTACTTGCGGTACCAGAGGGTGGTCTTCCTGTTCCTCCTGATCTTCCTGTGGAGCTGCAAGAAACCGTACAGCAGAGCCTCTGCGGTAGGTGGGCAACCTGGCACGTACAGATCAACTGGCACAATCCTGTCACAACCCCTGACGACCGAGTACGAGTAGTGGTAGTATCCACCACCGTTTGCACACGAACCCATCGAGATGACCCATCGAGGTTCGGGCATCTGGTCGTACACCTTTCTCAGCGCAGGAGCCATCTTGTTGGTGAGGGTACCAGCGACAATCATGCAATCCGACTGACGAGGGGAGGCACGGAAGACAACACCGAGACGATCCTGGTCGTATCGGGCACCGGCGACGTGCATCATCTCTACGGCACAGCAGGCAAGACCGAAAGTCATGGGCCAGAAACTCGACTGACGCGCCCAGTTGGCCATCTTGTCCATCGAGGAGAGGACGTACTCGACACCGTTCTTGGGGGTCTCGAGAGAGAGCTGGTTTGAAGAGCGGTTGGCGACAGACATGAGAGGGACAGGACCGTCAGGGCCGGCATCCTTGGCGGGGGCAGAGGAGGAGATGCTGCGGGTAGAGGAGGCGGGCTTGGATGGGCCAGCAGTGACGGCAGAGGCAGCGGCGACCTTGGGGACCGACTTGATGGTCGAAGTCTGGAACGAGCGAGTCAAAGCCATGGTAGACTTGGCGGAAAGGCCTGCAATTGTTGTCGGAAGAAATCGAAGTGGAGTGCGCATCATGGTTGTTGTTGGTGTCGGTATGGCCATTGTTTGCGTGAGTGTGAGCGTGCGATACGTGGCGGCAATTAACGTTGAGATGGTATGGCAATGAGGTCCGTAAAGTTGTGAATGCGAAGAAAGACGCAGAGCAATGAGAAGGGAAGAGAAGAAAATTCATCATCAACATCAAAAACACTTTCATGTGGCGCGCTCCGCCATGCCGCACTTGCGCACTACTGCCTGATACATACCGACTCGGGAAAGCGAGCGAAGAGCAGCCATCTTGAACGACAGAAAGATGTGACTACGACGACAAGAAGAAGTGGTGGTGGTGGCGACGACGATATTGATGAATGATGTCGGGCTCTCTGCCTGCTGCTGCTGCTGCGTGTGGTTGTGGGCTGCAGCCTCTTTCGCTGATCGCATTACCAATCACTGACGAAATTCGGATCCGTTTTGCGCGCGTCACACTTCGATTCGTGCGAAAAATCAGGTAAAGCTATGTTGAGGCGCATGCAACATACAATCGCGTCCAATAAATGGCTGGTGTGTCCTCGTAGAGACGTAACAATTCACGACTTCCAAAAAAACTCGTGAGGCCTTTTCTGTGTCACAACGTGGGATCAACCAACCCTCTGCGAGCCGCTTCGCTGCAGGCCAACCACCTTGCATCCATTCCCCGGTGCGTCCTCTTCGCCACAACCACAACAGTGTTCACGCTACCGCTGCTATTCAGAGCCGAGCGAAATATAGGCGTGACCGAAAGCCGAATTTCTTTTTCCTGACTGCTTTGCGAGGCGGCTAACGCCAGCACTGCTAAACGAGGTTTGTGCATGTGGCAGCGCATTGCGTGCCTTGCCAAGAGTGAAATTCTACATGCCATGCCAATAGCAAATCTACCGAGACCTTTTAAACAGCCACGTTCATCCCCCCTGATCATTTGATCCTTCCAGAAAAGAAGAAAAGTTGGGGGAGGGATGGTCATGGAAACGGCAAAGGCGAAGGGGGCAAGGGGATGGCGAAGTAAAGCGACACGGATTGGAAGGAGGTGTACGCCTTTTTCTGAGCGCCACTAACACGCCTTTCACCTTGATTAGCTACCGATGCTGTTCTAGACATACTGAAATGCAGGTCTGACAGGATGACACCTCCGCAAGAACTCTGCATGCTCCAATCTTCGGGCAAGAGGCTCTCTCGGAAGGAGTTTCGACCATAGCAAGGCACACACACACAACTCTGTATGCAATGTTTGGTGGCAGGATGTGTAAGGCTACAAATAAGAATTAAAGTTACTAGTGAATACAGTGCAGTAAGGCTGCAGGGTATGCAAGGTATGCTGCTGCGTGAGACGGTATTGTTTTACCGTTCCGCCTCGCTTGGTGAACTGACTACCTCCTTGCATACGCTCCCGAGGCCGTGCTACTCCCATCTCTTCGCCTCTCAGTGTAGTGTTTTTATCGATTGAATGCTCACTGCATATCTTTCACCCCTGAGGTTTGTTTGGTGGTGATTGAGATGGTCCTGGGTGTCTCGGTCGAGGGCATGGTATGTTCAAGACTACACTTAGCGAGGAAGTGTACCTCACAAGAGCCAGCTCTTGATATTCTTAGCTGTACGGAAGAGCTCAACACGATCACAGAAGTGAAGAAGCAGCCAACCGTCAAGATTTGACAGATGCGAACTTCGAACAGAGACCCTAGGACAACGAACAATCCTTTCCCCCAGGGTTCACATTCTATCGTATGCCAATCGCACGTCAGTCCCTGTCCCGTGAGACCTTGTGCGCCAGGCCTTTCTCATTGGCATCACCCGACCGCGGCTCTTCCTCAAGCCCCGTAGCGAGGCTCATCTTGCTGCAAAGCCGTTGTGTGTCAGCTGCTTGCTCAGGTAATCCCTCTCACGGAGGTGCATGGAATCGCTCGTGCCTCGCCTCGCCTCACAGCTGCATTCGGGCTGACAGCTTCCGAAGAGCAGCAGCAGCAGCAGCAGCAATGAAACAAGGTTTTGACAGCTAGCCTATGCAGTAGAGTGGGTTCGCCTTGCATGTCACTCTTCCTGACGGCATCCAGGCAATAGCAGATGATTTGTAAGGTTCAGAAAAAGGTGAGCCAGGCGAGAAGCGCGTGCAACGGAATGGAAGGGTGCAGCGAGCAGTGTAAAGAGCGTTTAAGCTTTGAACCTGACTTCCAGGAGCTGTCAAATGGTCACTCTTTCTCAAAGTGCAGATAGCGTCTTGAGCTGAAAAGCTGCCTTTCTTTGATGGCAAGGTGACCTACGCAATTCAAGGAAACGGAAACGTAAAGCTGGAAGGAGGAGAGGCAAGGGCGCTAGAAGTGCTCGTGCGAAATGATT
The DNA here is from genome assembly GCA_900323505.1 of Ustilago trichophora. Lineage (NCBI taxonomy): Eukaryota > Fungi > Basidiomycota > Ustilaginomycetes > Ustilaginales > Ustilaginaceae > Ustilago > Ustilago trichophora. The sequence goes on along the minus strand of OOIN01000010.1, from coordinate 426,408 downwards.
GCCGAATTTCAGTAGATGGTGGCGGTATTCTTGCGCTCGACTGGCTCGATAGCCGCTCCTCACCGTCTCCCTGGTCGTGTATCCCTCAGATCGTATCGGGTAAGCTAGCAAAGAGGGAACAGATCAACCTGATCTAACTTTCGGTCGAGAACAAAGCGTGACACAAGGCGTGACCAGATCACCATCCAGATTCGATCCGTACTCCATTCAAGCTCAGCGATGCGCACAACCGTACTCTGTCACACACTAGCCAAAGTTGGGGTGCGGAGCAGTACAGTACCCCGATCCAAACGGAGGATTACGTTTTACCGCTTCTGTCTCCGACTACGACACCGAGAAGGGCAGAGCAATGGAGAAGAGGAAGAGGAAGGAGGGTTCGAACCTTCACATCCGCTCGGAGAAGATTTCGAAGATTGCGAAATTTCAACTCAAAAAGATGCACAACAAAGAAAAGAGAGAGAGAGAGAGAGAGAGAGATTCTATGCTTGAATTGGCAATTTTTAGAAATACACTTCTTGACTCCGCTCGAAATGTTTCCTCTTCTGCTCGGCTTCTTTTCCACTCGAGTGTGGCTTGAACGATAAGGTTGTGGGAATGCGTTACGGTAGAACTGAGAGTGGCGGAATCTGATGAGCGGAGTGTCTGAGAGAAAGAGGTGTGATTGCCGGCAGTCTGACTTGAAGGCGGTAACACAGTGCCATCCTGCTGGGTTTCGTCTCCAAGCTGCTCAAGATTCTGCTCGAGCTTTTGGTGGCGCTGCGGTCGAGGCTTTACGACTTGGTGGTATCGATGATGGCTGGAAGGCAGTGGCGTTGGGCTTTACACGTGCTATGCAAACGCAAAGGTACACAGTCATCCCTTGGTGGATGCGAGGATATAGTCGCTTGCACGTGAAGGAAGCGAGAGCAAAACGGTGATCTTGCGTTTTAGAAGAAGGCTTGGGACACTCGCTGACCCACCCGGCTTTTCAAGCGTCGCCTTACCCAGTCGCCGACGCCGATAAGATCTCTCGAACCCCTCTGTATTGTACTACTCCACCTCAGACGCTCGGCTCTACCGATTGTTGTCAATATGTCTATTGTAACGAAGATAGGGCTTTGATGGGCGTCGGAATAGACGATGTTGTGAAAAAAGGCGGGGGAAGCATCAGCTGCCGACAAGCATTTGTAAACTCAGAGGTCGCCTAGGCGGAGTCAAAAGAGTCACACCAATCGCAATCAATGCACGGAGCTGCACGCCACCATTTGATTTCAGAGAGCCACTTTCATGACTGTGTTAGTATTGTACTGCCTTGATCCCCATTTCAACTGCCGAAAGCGACTGCAAAGTGTTATCCTCCGCTCTTGGTGATAACTCAGCTGGGATGTGTTGCGTAACGGATCGGATGCAATGTGTCGGGATTGTCTGGAATGGAAAGCATGTTTCAGTGGTCGTTTGCGGGGCGATACAGTAACAGATGCTGTTGGCGTAGTTCATTATAGATGTGAATCTAGGAAGGAATCCGAGGCGATAGAGTGAGATGTAGAATGGACAGATAAGCTAGATAGAGTATGAGCCAAATCTCGGAGTGGGCTTCCCGTCCACGGTGCGGATCACGTATACCCGCAATAGATGCAGGTAGCTTTTTCCCGCGCCATGCTAGACCACCACCGTCATTGTCGTCGTCTTGATGGTACGTTTCAAGCAGATCCCGCAACGCAGTACCAGGATGTTGTCAAAGCGTGTGTAGCCCTTCCCCCCCTGGCAAGTGTACAATACAGTACTGTACTTGTGGGAAGAGCGAACCGTGGGGAAGAGGGAGGCGTGGTCCGACTCGCTTAGGAACACGCGCTTCCCCGCGTCGGCCTCCATTTCACACGCTCACGCTCCCCTTCTTCAGCAACTTTAACTCTTCCTCTAGAAAAATAAAATAAAAAATTCTTCATCGCTTTGAGCCAGCCACTTACGATCCTCACCCAGTCGCTTTACCTACGGCGACCGCCACACCTTGGCTTTCAGCTCCTTCACAATGTCTGCGATAAGCGATCAAAGACCGACGCATACGCTGAGTACTACTTCTATGCTCTCTCTTCGCCGGAATTTGGAGAAGGGTCGAGGGATCGAATGACGAAAAGGTAAGGATGATTTACAGATTGAAAATTTGAGAAAGTGAGAAAGGTGCGGGCAAAGAGTGTAAAATCTAGGGTGCCACTTGCATGAATTTCAACAACCAGTGACAAAAACAAAAAGAGAGCGTGGAATTCTGGACTCTCTCCTCTCGTCGTTCCTGAAGCTCACCCCGCATTTTCTTTGTCCTTCTCTTTGCCCCATCAACCTCCGACCCGCTAGGGACATCTTTCAGGTCAGCTGCTTTGTCTCCGAGGCCTCTCCCACCCGATCCCGAGTCGAGTCGAATAGCAATTCGACAAAAATATTACGTGCTGTGGGATGGAATAGCCGCAGTCGAAGTGGGAAGAGGTCTTACACAAAATCACATCGGAATGCATTCCCACATCCCCTAGCAATCTAACAGCGCTCGGCGTTTCGTAAATCAATTCCGAAACACGGTCCGCAACTGAAACAGACCCTTAAAAAGTGTGCTCGTCAGGCCAAGTCTCTGATCGTGAGAACAAAAATCAAGGGAAAGCAGGGCACTTTCGCGTCACGTCACGACACGTCAAAGTACCACGCGTTTGGATCCTCGCGTAAATGGATTTCCGGTTAGAATTGGGATTTACGGAGGGGAAAAAAAAATACAGTAGAGAAGAGGAATGTGCGGTTCCTGGAACGCAAAGAGAAAGATCGTCCCGATCGACAGCTGGAATGAGGGATGCAGAGTCCCCACGCGGGCAAGCCTTCTAGGTCATCACAGAAGGGAGCTTCCATTGGAATGACAGATTGATGCGGCTTCGATCGTCAAGAATACAGTAGCGACTCGGAAAAGCGTCCAAGGAGTGCGGAGGTTCAGGAATGCTCCCTTCTCCCTTCGCGATCTTGATTGCTCCTCTTCGGGATGATCGGATACGATCCGATCGCTGTGTTAGTGTAGATTCATCCTTTCTCTGATTTGAATGCATGATTCACGGTTGAAATATACAATAAAGTACCTGGCTTCCAAATACAACTTACTGTACACTCCCTCGATCAGCTGCTCACGGTTAATGGCACCTTTTTGGCCTCTTCCCCCTTTGATGGTCAGCCGGTGACCCAGAAACCACCTTGATTCCTTCTTGTTGCGACCTCGTCCGCCCCAAAGTGCTGAAACAAAGCCAGGATGTAGAACACATGCTTCATGACGAAGCTTTCGCCGAGCTCTACTTTTGCCCCCATTTCGCCTGATCTGCACTCTACTGTATCTTTAGCAAATTAACCTTATTTCCTTCTACGACCATCAACGGAGACGCAAAGTTCTGTGCATGCAAACTATTGGACTCTACAGTGAAGTGATGCTGAGAATTCAATCGGCGTTGTGAAAGGACCCCGAAGAGACGCCGAAGCTTTCATATATTGGTCTCCCTCTAACAATGTACTGTCAAATTCTGTACTGTAAATCACGGCTGCTGCAGGATGCTTTCTTTTTCCCCGAAAATTCATTTCAACGCAACCAATTCGGGCTCAGCACACCAATTGTTGCCTCATCGTGCGGACCTGAGAAGCCCGTGACGAATCAGACTCGGCGAGAGCGGAGCAATGTGAACCAAAGCCCAGAGAGATCAGTTGGGACGATCGAGCTAACAGGTCGGGGGTCGAAATGCCTCAGGAGAGGAGGAGGAGGGTGCGGAAGGAGTAAATTAGAGCTTTTCGCCCCCCCGGTCCGTGAATCGGGGTGTGACAAGCTGAGTAAGGATGCGAAGGTGAGTGAGCTGGAGTGACAGGAGGCAGACCGGCGATAGCTATCGTGCAGTAAGGAGGTGTTATTCGGTTAGGTGTTAGTGTACGCCGGTGATATCTTGTGCAGAAACAATTGTTGATAAGCTGTCTTGTATTTTCCGCGGTTGTCCTCGGTCGAAGCCGTCATGCCTCAAGTCGATCGGACATCAATCACTCACAGACAAGACAACATCATTGTGAAAAAGTAGAAATGACCGGAAAGCGCAAAAGCGGGCCAAAGACCGTTAAACGATGGTTGCAAAAGTCTCGCTTGGCGAACCTTGAGAAATGTGACCGATGTTTGCAAACAGCGCAATGAGAGCGGGAAAAATTGCACCCTCAATTTGAGCCTAGCATGTAAGTATTGGCGAAGGAGTCTTGTCCAGCACTCTCTCTGCTCCCTGTAAAGTATGACAATGGAACTTGACCAACTCGCTTAGCAGAGGGCTGCACGTCAGACGTGCAAGCCATGGGTGCATGGTCTGGAAGCGAACAAGCAAGTGTGCAGATTTCTTCTTGGCTTTGAGAAGAGATCAGACCTACACAAACTCATCCCTACTAACTTGGCGGATTTGAGGGCTTGCGACCATCCGTATCTTATCGACAATCTTGATGAGAAAAGGGTGGTTGTTTCCAGAGAGCAGCTTTCGGTGTTGGTAGGTTTTGTGCTGCGCGAGATCGAGAAAAGACCAAAAAATAAGGTCACCGAAAGGCACGTTCGAATATTGAAATTTCGGCAGCCGCTTTGAAACCTGCACTCGTGAATCGGTTCCATATTGGTACAGTACCACGCACTAGCTAGCCGGGTCTGCATGCGACATGTCCAGACGACCGAAACATGATCTCTTCCAAGGGGTGTCTGCCTTGCTCTAGTGGGGCATAAGCGAGACTGTTGCAAGCCATCTTGACAGGACTCTAGAAACAGAAAGCCGACGGTTTCAAGGAGTGAACGAGAAGAAAGGGAAAGAGAAAAGTATGTGTGTGAATAAGCGTGGTCAACGTACGAGGATGCAAAGCTGCAGCAGATTGCAGGGTGCGTTTGGCGGTGCGGATCGCGCCAAAACCAAAAAAAAAAAGGCAAAAGAAAAGGGGTCAAAAAGAAGAACACAGTCCGAGATCTCGCCTGCCCAACTCGCTTTTCGCTTTTGCCGCGTTCTGTGGGCAACGATTGTCGGCTGCAACTGCATCGTCTTAAGCATCGATTGTGCTCTCTCACTCACTTCAACAAGGTTCATAGATGAGGGTCGCGGAACGTTGGAATGGGACCGATGGCAGACGGGTCCTCGGTGAGAAGGGGATTCGGTTGAGAAATTTCACAGCTGCAGGGCCAAACTAAAATTCAAGTCTATGCGTGGCTGGTCTGTCGGCATGGCCGAGGCAGCGACCAAGCTCTTTTTGAAACGATGACATCTTGCGCCTACAAAGAGAGCTCGGACGACTCTCTTGCTCAGGTGGAACTCGGTGAAATCCGCCTTGAACCGATCAAGAGGTTGACCGACAGCTGCAGGCATCGTTATACCATCCTGCGCTGTGTATGAGCACGAGGGAAGAAACCTTTTCGTCGTACAGCGGGGCAGCTTTCTCTGTTTTTTCACCCAGAGTCGACTAGGTAGAGAGCAGGTTCCTGAAGTTCAATACTGCCCTGTATGCTACCCGAGCAGCATGCCTCTTATCCCCTGGCGTTTCAGATGAGATCGACGATGATCAACGCTGAGCAAAGAAAGATGGTGTTGGTTTCATCATTTGCCACGAAGATCGACAAGATGCCAAGAAGGAGGTACCATGCCATTCCCAAGAGAGTAGCGTGCCAGTATGCGTTTGGAAGCGAGCAACGGATCAGCCGGAAGGGCTCGCAATAAGCAAGCAAGAAGCAAGCAAGCAAGCAAAATGTCTCTTGCGTCGAGAGGAGGAGCAGCTCAATCTGCAGCAAAACACAACACAGCACAGGATAGCACGGTGCAATGCATCAACGTTGCGACTTATTTTTTATAAACTAAAATAAAACAAAGGATGGGAGAAATGAATGGCTCCTTTTTTTTTTCCACACCAGGGCACGATCGGCGCTTCTGTGTCACTTTATGCGCGGTATTTTTCGCTTCTTTAGTAAAAAAAAAAAGAAAAAGGAAAGTCGCGATGGGTCACACGCCTCTCCTTTGCCCAATCCGCTCTGCCGCTGCAGCTCACTCTGTGTGTCGCGATGCTTGCCGCCACTTCCAGCAGACTAAAAGAAAGAGAGAGAGAGAGAGAGAGAGAGAGAAATGCGATTGCGCTTCGTTGTCCGCCCACTTGTTGCTATTGTGCTGCTGCTGCTGCTGCTGCTGCTCTGTCCTGCTGCGATCAAGTGAATACGGCGACGCAGACTACGCCCCGCCTCGCCTAGGCACATTTTTTCATTTCATCTATCTCTCTACGAATCGCTCTCGCTCTCCGCTCTCCGCTCTCCGTCCGTCGCCCGTCGCCCATCGCCCGACATGGCCTCTCTCCCTTTCTCCCCTTGAGTCGATGGCTTGTGCTTCGGTTCGATTTTGTTGAATTCTACAGCTTTTTGACCTTCTTACCTTCCATTGAGCAATGCTGAAGGTCGTGATAACTCTGAATAGTGCACAAGTAAGTTGACGCTGTGTTCTGAGTGGGCTAAAGATTAGGCTGCAGGGAAGCAGGGTCAAAGAGAGAGAGAGAGAGAGAGAGAGAGGGTGTTGCACAGAGAGTTGCAGGCTGTGGGAGGACGAGGTCAACGCCTCGGCTGTGGCTCGCGTAGGCATTTGTCTCTTTTGGCAGGATTGGCAGTTGGACCTTGCTTAGACCGATCTTCGAGTTACAGTACAATTCAGTTTCAGTCCAGACCCCGGATCCTCGCCTTCTCTTTTGTCCTTCTCTATCTACTGCATTGCCTTGTCCCGCACCCAGACATTCCAAAAGCATATCCAAACCCAAACCCATAGCCATAGCCAAAGCCAAAGCCAAAGCGCTTCGTGTGACGATCAAACCTGGGCGTTGAACTCATACCGCAAAAAAAGCTTGGACTGCCACTTTTTCCGCTCCGCTCTTGCGCCTCCCCAAGCCCTCTCCCCTCTCGATCCGCTCCGGATCTTCTTCTCTTCTTTTCTCAAGCTCGTGCCTCACACCCCTGTCCGATTCCGACGACAGGAAGCAAGCTCTTAACGTGGACAGGCAGCAAAGACCAAGTGTGGGTGTACCCTCATCTCTCTTGGCTCGCTCAACCTGCTTGCTCGCCTACTCGCCTCCTCTCCTGCACTCTTTCGCTGTAACCGCCGTCGCCGCCGCCGCCTTCCGCTTCGGACTTTGGCTACGATTTCCTGCATTCTCTTTATCCCTCTCTCTTTCCCTAAAAGTGACTTTCTTCGCTGTCAAGTTGCTCCACCAGGCGCGAAAGCACCACATCCTCGTACGGTACGACGCTAAACTCGAAACTTAAGCTGCGATTGCGCGCTTCCTGGACCACCGCAAACCTCCTTCATGCTAACGACACCCAGCTCTCTCCCCTCTCTCTCTGCCTGTCCACCTGTCGCCTGTCCACAGTCCGCTGCATACCTTTGCTCCGCTCTGCCTGCCTGCCTGCCCGCCTTCCTGCCTTCCTGCCTGCCTGCCTGACTGTCTCGTTCAGAGCTTGCTTGCTCTCAGCTCGATCCTCCTGCCGAAGACCATCTTAAGCAACCTGTCCAGCAAACAACTTCCTCTTGCTTCCTTTCTACATCTTCATCTTCGCCTTCCACCTTCCACAACAGTATTCATCACCACCACCACCACCAACAACCTCGCTCACGACACCACCAGTTGTCCTCGCCAGAGCTACCACATCATCATACCACCACACCTGCGCTTGACCACCTACGGCTCTCTCTCTCTCTCTCTTTCTCGATTCGCTCGCCATCGTGACACTCTCTTGACCATCTTCTCGACTTCAGCTCTCCGGCTGGTCTATCTCTCAATCGCACGCATCACAGCTATCGCTCTCAGCCTCAATCCGACGCCTTCAACCTAGCAGCAACGTCTGGAACGTCTGTTCGCCAGCTATTGAATCAGCCTCGGTCCAGACCTAGTCTTTTGCCCAACCAGCCTTGAACGCCCACCATATCCCGTACGCCTCCAGCTTTCATCCGAAAGTCAGCCACCCTGATCCCTGCCTATGCCCTCGACTGCAGCATAAACAAGTCCTCATTGTGCTACCGCCCAGTGTCTTTCCAAGGTAAGTCTAGACGTCCTAAAAAGCCGTGCTGTGCGGCTTCTTCGCGTACCCGCTATCATTTGAGCCGTTGCTAACCTCTCGCCGAGCTGTTTCACTCTGCTCTCTGCCGCATACAGATGCTTGCTTCCACTTTGAATCCGCAGGCCAATGCTGCTATTCAGCACCTGCCTGACTCTGAGGACGCTTGGAATCCCGCTGAAGACATGGAATGCGACGACGACGAGATCCGAGTCGCTGCCCCTCTCAAGACGGGCGCCATCGACCGTGCCGTCGCCAACAGCATCATGGCCAACATGGCTTCCTCCCAGTCCACTCACTCCATCTCCTCCTCAGGCAGCTCTGGTGACCTCGAGCCGGAGCTCAGTCAGTCGCTCGGCTCCGTCTCGAGCTTTGACCTCCGCACGCCGCTCAAGCCCAGTCTCGCTGCCAACCACCTTTACGACCAAAGCGAGTCTTTCAACGTCCTTGGTCTTCACAAGCACACTGCTCCCTCTTCCTCGCGCCCCACCAAGAACCTTCTCGCCGAAGCTCTTGCTGCAAGAAAGGTCCGTCCAGCTTCCAACCCTACCGATTCGAGTATGACTAAATCGCACGATGCATCGCTCGCACCATCGTCATCCCTATCATCACAACCAAGCGTTCTGTCACCATCGGAGAGCATGTCGCCCAAAAGTCAAGCTCAGCTCGGCCCTCGAGGCTTCTCGGCGGCTTCCCCATCGTCCCCACTCAACCGCCCTAACAAGCCGAAGCTCACACTCCCCGCCCTGGCACCATCGGCCTTCGCTCGACCCAACTTCCCACAAACTCCTGGCGGATCACTGTTCTACGGCGCCCGTGATGGCGCTGCCACCGGCACCCCTGTCAGCCCATTCTTACCGCCAACACCTCTGGTCGCTTCCATGATGGAGGCTGAGCAGAGCAAGCGTCTTGGAGATGGCAGCGAGCAGGCGTTGCGTGACGATGATGCATCCCGCGCTTCGCTCTCGCCTCAACTCTCGCGTGCTTCCTTGGCCTTCCCCGTTACTTCGACTCCTCGCCAGTCCAAGCCTGTACGTGCTCCTCTCCAGCGCCACGGCTCGCTGGGTATGTCACCGCTCTCTCGGGAGTTTGCCAGCGTCAGCATGCGCGGCAAGACCAAAAGCAACGAGCACCCCTCGTCATCGGGTTCCCCCATCCCACGTCGAGCTCAGGAGCTATCGCCTGGCCGCAACCCTGGTTCGCCGTCGACGCTTCTCACCCCGCCCTACTCTCCGCTCACTTTGACCAAGAGCTTGCCCGATGAGGCATCCGTCATTGCTCAGCGAAGGTCGAGTAGCTCCAGCAGCAGTGTTTCCTCGTCCAGCAGTAAAAAGCTGCGACCCAAGGAAAGTCTTCTGGGTGGTGGCACTGATCTTTCGCGGTCGTTCAGCGCGAACCGTCTCAAGTCCAACACTCGCACCAAGGCTGTGCCCAAGCCTTTCAACCTGGACAAGGCATTCCCTGCAGACTCGCAGATCTTGAACGTCAACGCCACCAGCCCACAGCCCCTCTCGGCCCCCGCCATGAAGATCTCGTTTGCGGATGACGAGACCGAGATCGAGATTGACCAGCGCATGAGCCCCGAACCCATGCTCCCCGAGTCAGCATCGGGGATGGCAGCCAGCTCACAGTCGGATGTTATGCCATCATCGCATGCCATGCCCGTGCCAGACGCATCGCTTCTGTCGCCATGCTCTGCACTCAAGGCCCCCGCCATGGAAAAATCGTTCAGTGCTCCTCTGCCTCCTCCTCAGACCGTTTCCGCACGTCACCTGGCCGACTACGAGCTGCATCCCCGCTTTGCATCTTCTTACACGCTTGGCGACGAGCTCGGCAGCGGTGGATTCGGCTTCGTCGTCGCAGCCAAGCGCAACATCGACGGTCTCCCTGTGGCAGTCAAGTTTATCTTCAAGGACAAAGTTCCCGCTCACGGCTGGGTGCGTGATCCTAAACTCGGCGTCATCCCCATGGAAGCCTTTGTGCTCAAAGTCGTTGATCACCCTGGGGTGGTCAAGTTTATCGACCTCTTTGACGATCGAAACTTTTTCTACCTCGTTATGGAACTGCACGGTACCCCTTGGCAGCCACCTGCACCCGAACCTGTTGTGCCTGCTAGCCAAAATCTCCGCCCAGCAGCTATGCAACGCCGCACCAGCTGTGACCTCTTTGAGTGCATCGAACAGCATTCTCGTCTGACCGAGGAGCAGGCACGATGGGTATTCGCCCAAGTCGTAGAGACCGTATGGCACCTGGATCGAATTGGAATTTGCCATCGCGATATCAAGGACGAGAATTGCGTCGTCGATGCCGACTTCAATGTCAAACTCATCGACTTTGGCTCCGCTGTTATCACCGACGTTCGCAAGCCCCAACCTTACTTCAACCGCTTCTTTGGCACCATGACTTTTGCAAGCCCTGAAATCTTGCAGGGCAAACCATACCGCGCTCCCCACGCGGAGATCTGGTCCCTTGGCGTCCTCCTCTCGATCCTGCTGAGCGGCCAGTGTCCCTTCCCAGACCCCGCTGCTGCGATCAAGGGACGCATTAGCAAGCCCAAGGGAGCATGGTCTGCAGACGCCCTCAACCTGCTCCTCCTCTGCCTCGAAGTCGACCCTGATCGCAGGGCAAGCATCGCTCAGATTCGTGACCATCCCTGGGTCCACAGAGCCTGGAAGGAACGAGCGGCAAAACTCAAACACACCAGCAATACCAACCCTAGCGGAGTAGCTGCCTCCTCCGTCTCTCTCTAAAACGTCGTTAGCGTTCAGCATACCTTTTCTTCTTTTTCTTCTAAGCATCTTTCTGCATCACAATCATAAGAGTCGACCACCCTTAGCATAACTTACAGCATCATTCTGCATTTTTTTGTTGTTTTTTTTTTTTTTTTTTTGTTTCTTCCTTTTCTTTCTTTTTCTTTTCTCTTCTTAGTCTCTTCTTAGTCTCTTGCATCCATCTCGTTGTCTTATCGTCTGTCTTTACGCTGTATTACTAGTACTCTCTTGACGCTTTCTTTTTTGTTTGTTTTGTTTTTGTTGACGGTCTGGGTTTTGCAAAATTCTCTTTGGTCTGGTATTTTCTGACAGTGCTTGCTGATTATGAATGGAAACCAGCGTGCGTTTAGAACAAAAACGTTGCTGATGCTCTTCGGAAAAAACAGCATGTTACAAGGCACGGAACACACAAAAAACGGGAAAAAGTGACTTGGATAAAATTTCCTAGGCATTGAGACTTATAATGATTGACTCTAGAGCATCATTGAATGAGAGAGAGAGAACTCAACGATGAGCGCCTACATCTGAAGGATTGGCAAGCCATCCACATTGTGCCCTTGGCCAAGTGCGCATCTGTCCAATCCGTCAAGAGACTTTCATCTAGATCTGCAAACTGGACAAGCCCTTCTGAATGCCTCCCACAGGAGTACCGTGGGCAACAGCAAAGATGCACAGTCTACCGTCGACACCACTGGTCGAAACCTGGTCGACGTTGGCTTTGGCACCAGAGTAAGGCCTGACACTAGTAATAGTGTTTTGATGGGTGGTGTGCAGCTCTCCGTCTGCGCCTACGCTTGCACCCGCCACGGCGCCAAGTGCGCCAGCGACGCTTCCGCTGCCACCTGCACCACCGGCACTGGAGGAAGGGGATGAAGCACCTCCTCGAGAATCGGCAGATTTGAAACGGTTGAAAGCTTCATTGTTGAGTCTCCCGACACTGGGACCCGAAAGACCGGGGGCTTTAGGGGGTGGAGGAGGAGGAGCGCCCTTGGAAGCAGCTGCGCCGGCCGCGTCGAGAGACTTGACGATGGACCAGCCAGATTGAGCATCACCCTGGAAGAGGACCGGTTGGCAGTCGTGTCCCGCAGCAATAATCTGATTTTCGGCGACAAAGGTCAGGGTGACATAGGGCAAGGTTGGGCTGCGGATGACATGAACTGCAGCAGGGGGCTGTTCGGGTCCACTAGGGTAGACAACGGTCAAGCTGGAATCGTGACCCACAAAGGCGAGTACGTCACCGCTGGGGCTGAAGCTGACACCGTGCACCCAGCCACCACTGGGGGTGGAGAACTCTCCGCAAACGGTACCAAAGGGCAACCTCTCACCCCAGACACTCGCGGGAGGTTTGGCATCAACACCCTTGATATAAGCACTGAAGACACGAGCCTTCATATCGGCACATCCAGCAGCGAGCAGAACGTTGTTCTCGTGCCAGTCGAGCGACAATACAGTCGACCTGAGCGGGCGCTTGATGTGCTTGGCAACCCACCAGTCGTTATCCTCTTCAAAGGAGCAGATGCTGATGATGCGTGCACCAGAAGCGACGGCAAATTTGTCCTCGTTAGGGCTCCATCGCACGAAAGTAGCGGCACGATTCAGACGCAGCAGTACGAGAGTGGGCTTCCACACCTGAGCTGCGGTTTGAGAGTCGGGTTGAAGCTGCCATACGTAGGCATTGCGGTCCTGAGAACAGGTGACGATACGGTTGGATTGGGGTGCCCAGTCGATACCGGTGACGAGCTTGTCGTGCTCGGCGAGGGTGTGCTCGAGGTTCCAGCCGGTAGGGGTTTGGGCGTAGATGTGGACGATGTTGGAGTTGGGGGACACGGCGACTTTGGTGCGATCGGCATTGAAGGAGTGGGCGGTGAGGGGGCCCAGAGAGAGCTGGTGGACTTGGGTGGCCATAATGAATGACGATCAAAGGGGTGTTGAGACGGTGTGAGATAAGGCTGGAAGGACTAGCAGTCGACTCCCAGTGATTCGAGTAGAGGTCAATGACAGAAGAGTAGATAATGAGAATGGAAGGGCAAGAGAGAAAGATAGGGAGATGTCATACTCTCCCCGCATCAGCACAGCCCATCACAGAGTGCAGTCACCGATTTCGAGTAACTATTTGAGATGGCCCCTCCGCAAACGCTCGTCATCGCGCTCTCTCTCCACATCCAGCTCAGCCGCTGTGTCTCCCCTCCCTTTTTGGCGAATTCAATTCGAATCGGAGTTCATCTCGTCCCGATTTGCTCTCTACAAGCCTCACGTGAGATCTCTCTCTCTACTATGCACAAATCGGATCCGATCTCGGAACGCATTTTTCGACTTTCTTCCAGCCTTCTCGCAGGCTTCAAATGCACTCAGTGCCCAAATTCTTCCAACACAACACACAACGTACTGTTACGGCTTACACCATCATCACCATATCCATACAACCTACCCGTCGCCCAAGATGGCCTCCGCTACTCGACTCGGAGCCACTCTCAGGCTTCTCAGCCAGCAGACCGCTGTTGGACCCAGCAATGCTTCCCGCACAATCATGACTTCGGCAACCGCCTCTGCTGCCGCCAAGAAGCCTGCCCAGGTCAAAAAGAAGGCCGTCGTCAAGAAGAAAGCTGCCCACTCGGGTCCACGATCCACCGGTGGTCGTCGCAAGGGTGGCGCTGACTCCTCTGCAGGTCTCTCCAAGACTTCCGAGTTCCACGTCGAGGCACCAGACATGTCGCACCTCCCTTTGCTTCACGCCGAAGCTCTCACCCCCACTTCGGCAGGTCAGACTTTCGCCTTCTCCGAAGCAACCTTGTCGGCATTCAAATCTTTCGGCCTTCCCCAAGAGCTTGAGCGCGAGTTCGCCACACAACCCAAGCCACGCTCCCTCGTACGCAAGCAGACACTCGACCTACTCGACAAACTCGATGCAGCATCCAAGGGCAAGAAAGGCACGAGCATCTTGCTGGACGGCAGCAAGGGTAGCGGCAAGAGCACTCTGCTGGCTCAATCCATCGCATATGCACTAGACGACGGCTGGGTGGTGATCTCGGTACCCAGGGCGATCAACCTGATCAACTCTTCGACTCTCTATACGTACAGTGCGCAGCACAAGGCATACCTCCAGCCCGAGGCAACCAAGTCTCTGCTCGAGGCTGTGCTCAAGGTCAACGGTGCCGCTTTGAAGGAGATCAAGACGACAGAGGTCGTTGAGGTGGACGGAAGCAAGTTCGAAGCAGGTACCCCGGTCGAGGCGTTGGTCAAGCGCGGAGTGGATGAAGCATCTTCGGCAGCCGCAAAGCAGACTTTGTTGGAGGCGGTGTTTAAGACCCTTTCCACCCAAGTCGAACGCCCCGTCCTGGTAGCAGTAGACGACGCGCAAGCATTGTTCCGAACAACCCTTTACAAAGATCCCGACTTTATCAACCTCGAATCCTTCGAAATGGGCCTCCCCCGAACCCTCCTCTCCCTTCTCACCTCTTCCTCCACTTCCATCAAGAGGGGCGCCATCATCGCCGCCCTCTCTTCCGTACACACCGAATTCCCCTCCCCACCCGAATTGCAGATCGCCCTGTCCGAGAAATCCGGCTCGGCAAAACTCGTGACACAGGCCATCAACGCCTATACCAAGCTCAACGGTCAACACTTGACCCACGCCAAGGACGCTCTCCAGAGGGCCGATGTTATCGACACCTCGAACCCGCTCACGAAGAAGGAGGCGGCAGAGATCTTTAAGCAGCTCAAGGAGGAGAGGAGACATTGGAGCGCTGTGAATGACGAGCTGTTTTTGGAAAAGTTGGTCGAGAGCGGTGGAAATGCCAGGATTTTCAGTAAGAGCCTTGTTTCGACGCTTTTGTAGATTTGTACCAGTAGTAGTAGAAAGTTTCAGAAACCATCATAGTTCAAGTCTCAGACTTGTTCTTGTGTGATTCATGGCTCGTCTTGTGCAAAAGAGCGTTTGTGATGATTGTGACACAGCGTACTAGGTTGGATCTCAGTAAGATGAGGTGCAGGATCAACCCACAATCTCACACCATTCGCTCAAAAAAACGAAAACAAAAAAAAGAGCACTGAAGCAGGAAATACCTATTTCGTCGGAGTTACACGTCCGCGGCAGACAATTTCAAGTGTGGGCGTAGCCTAACGTTGATTTTTTCTTTCCTTCTTCCTCGCCTGTTTGCGGGTGTTGGTCTCTGGAGCCGAAGACAAAAACCCACAAAAAAAAAGGGTGCAGGCGCGCAATGAAAGCGTGCGTTTGTGCGTGTGTTTTGTGTTGCTGCACGCACGCAGCGCACGCACCGCACCGCACCGCCTGCCAGCTTGCGGTTCGAGGTTTTGAGTTTATCACACATTCACACATACAGCAGCCAGAGCGTTGTATTTTGCCCTCGCTATGCTCTCTCTCCCTCTCCCATCAAGCATAAGCCTCTTTCCATTGTGGCTGGATAAGGTTTGCTGTGCTCCCTTTTGATTCTCAACAACAATATAGACGTAAGGACAGCTATATAGCAGTCAGTGCAAAGAATCGGATCTTGCCGAAGGGAACTGTGTCAACCACCACTGGGTACATCAACAAGCTCGACAAAGCAGCGAGAAAGGAACTGCCACCACTACGCACAAAACCTCATCAGAAGTCGGAGCGGCCGAAGATTTCTCGTAGTACGAACATCGATCTTGGGACACTCTCACGACCTGAAAAGCTCTCGGAGACCATCCGACAACCTCAGCATCAGCACATGACCTTGTAGCTCTGCCAACAGATGCCCACTATCCATCCGCAATCATGACGGCATTAGCCAGCGCTGCTAAAGCAAACACTCCAACATCTGAAAGTGGACCATCATCAGTTCCGTTCCGCGCCTCATCGGTGCCACGATTGCGCAAAGATGCGGCCACTCTATCTGTCACTTCCACCATCCCACAATCGCGCGGCACCTCCGACAGTCCTTCCTATTCAACATGGCTTCTTCTCGATGTCGATGACAACGCCAATCCGTTCTTACGCACGCTCCACAGCCGACACAACGACCATAGCACCGACCTGGCAAGTGGCTCAAGCTCGCCAGCAGCACGAAGCGCAGAAAAGCTCACCGAGTCTACCAACACTTCCGGCGCAAGGGTAGCATCGACCAGTTCCAAAGTCCGCTCGCAGGCGAGCAAGTACGAAAATGGCATCAACTCCCTCACCTCTTCCTCCACGGACAATGCAGACAAAGATAGACGGATGAGCTTGCCACATCAGAATGGGAGTACGGGCAAGCGAGGCTTCATGTCCAGGCTGCGAGGGACAGGCGGAAGCGTCTCCAACGCCAGTGTGTTCAATCCACCACCTCACACGGCGCCCATGTCGACTTCGGGAAGCTGGTCCATCGTTGACCCTCCGACGCCGATCAAAGAGGGGGCTGAAGTTGCGAGAGCCTCGTCGACAACGGTGCATCTTGCGTATACGACCCTGGCGACAGACACGGCGATACAGCATGCACAAGGGCTGGTATCAAGAGCGTCACCGACATTGCTACCGTCAACGACACAAACGCTCAAAGGGCCAAGGGAGGAGTTGCATCCAGATCGAGTCGACGTAGCGGGTATCGCTGGATTGCTGCAAGCAGTGCAACCGGAAGCAGTGTACATCGGCTCTTGTAGACAAGCTTCCACGAGCGATGAATTGCAGTCTTATCTCGAAGCAATTCTCTCTACGTCAAGCAGCATCAAGGTTGCCATCCTAGAACCGAAAGCGGTACGAAACTTCACCTCGACGCAGGCAACAGCACTATTCGATTTTGCCAAGAGTAGCGGTATCACACTTTCCCTTCCCATCCGATGGGCGAGCATATGGTGTCCAAGCATCGAAGAGACCCTGCTTGGGCTTGAACTCCTGCAAGACCTCGCAGAGGAAGGCGGACGCGGCACCGCAGCAGCGAACAATGGTGCCGACCAAGACGTGAGTGCGGACAGAAGCTTCGACGTGAGCATGTCCAATATCCCCACTGGCCTATCGGGAGATAGGCTGAATGAGCTGGCTGAGCTCGATGCGATTAAAGCGCAACTGGAGCAGTTGAAAAGGGAGGCCGGAAACAAGGATAGGAGGATTGCTGAGCTAACGAAGCAGGCCGAGGAGCAGCGCAAGGCGATGGAAGAAGCACAGGCTGCAAAGACGGTCGTTGCAAGTGCGCAACCAATTACGCCAGATCGTCCGACCCGCATAATACCTGCGACAGAGACGGATGCACCAGGGTCGGTGACGCTGCTCCAACCCGCAACAATCGCCTCAGCAGCGTCACCCGCTACGCCAACGCCAAACGTTACCTCCGCACCATCCCTCTCCCGTGCACTACCAATTCCAGCGACCTCTCAAGCGCTCTCCAACCTCAATCAGCCCACCACGCCCCGCGCCGTTAGCGCCAAGCACACATTGGAACCATCGGCACCCATCACCTCGCCGTCTCCCACCTCGTCGCCCAACGCCAGCTCGAGCGGCAAAGTCATCGCCAACCTTACCGCCGAACTCGCCGAAACGCGCACCCTCCTCGAAGCGACTCGTTCAGCCCTTTCCTCTGTCCGCGCCCAATCCGCACAGTACCAAGCCTCGTCGGAAGAGATGCGATCCACCCTCTCCCGTGCGCGCCTCGAAAACGATAGCTCGGTCACCATCCTCGCCCGCAAAGACCGACAGATCTCAGAAGCCCTCGAACGAGCGCGCAAAGCCGAAAGCGAAGCCAAAGAGCTGGGCCGTGCCTCTCGCGAATGGGGGACCCGTGTACGCGAAGTCGAAGACGAACTCGGTAAAGAACGAATCAAACGAAGCCGAGCTGAACAAGCCTACGACACTCTCAGCATCGAATGGAAGACCGCTCGCGAACGACTCCAAGAAGAAGTTCGAGAGTTGAAAGAATCTCACAAAGCCGCAGTTTCCGATCTTGCACTAGAGTATAAAAAGGTCTTACAGTTCAAAGACCGTCTCAAAGAAGAATGGTCCGGCTACACACCTTCATCAGATCCCTCCACCACCCAAGTCGCAGGCCCCCAAAAACTCGTCTCCGAGATAACCCAGCTGCACAACCGCATGCAAAGCTACCTAGCCAAAGAAGTCCATCCACTAATGGAAGGGTTGAAACAGTTGGAAAAACGGGAAAATACGCAGATCGTACAGAAACTCGACTACCTCACCGACGAATTGACACGCATCAAAACACTGATGCGTAGAGGAGACGTTACTGATTCTTCCCAGATCCCCTCTTCGAATCTTGTTTAAACTTGGTGGTATATACACTGCAAGGTTGCTAGGTTGCTGAATGCGGTCGCGATTGCTCTTTATTCGTGTCGGGTTTGGTTGGCAATGCGAAATGGTTGTACTACTCGTAAAACAGCACTCATAGAATCATGAATCTTTGTGCTTGAACTTGCATCACACTTCACATCTTGCCAAGTTGCCAAATCACAGTTTCTCATCCTAATCCTCACTCAAAAATCCGCCAAACAATCCATCTACAAAGTGTGATGAAGAGTCCAAGAATCAGACAAAGATAAAAAAAAAAAACCCCCTCGAAAACAAAGAAGGCAAGAAGAAAAAGGTAGGGCTAGCGCAAAGGCAGGTTATTTTACACGAGTGGATTCGATATGGGCGTGGGTCAGTATTGACAATTTCTTTGTCACGGTTTGGACACAGCGAGGAGTGAATGTAATCAGACCAACTTTTCAGGGTCTGATTCCCCTCATGGTTGGTATGAGCTCTTGGGCAACGTATGTGTGCGTTTTACTTTTTTCGCTTAAGGAGCGCCACCCTGTGCCAAACGCATCTTCTCCTGCTCCAGACGCTGATACAGCAACGACACTGCCATTTGAATGTTCGGCGGCGGACCGGTGATCGTCACCAATCGCTCATTCCCACTTCCACCCGCCGCGATCCCAGCACCGGGCTCCATGATCTTGATATGGCTCGCACTCATGCTGCGAATCTCGTTGATCTTGCTTCCACCTTTACCGATGATGCAACCGACCAGATCGTTGGGGATGAAGATCTGCTGGGTTTGGCTGCCAGGTGGAAGCTGTGGTGCTCCTCCTCCAGAAGCACCGGCAGGAGCGGGGGCGCCGATAGCCGGAGCAGCACCGCCGAAAGGTGGAGCAGGTCCACCGTAGCCAAAAGGTTGCTGAGGTCCAGCTGCGTAAGGGTTACCACCAGGTCCACCGGCAGGAGGACGAGAGGAGGGACCCCCAGCAGTAGGGCGGTAAGGCAGGTTGTTGGCATTACGGTCTTGGTGCTCGAGCAGGATGGTTCCGACATAGTAGACTGCGATGTGGACGGCATCGGCAACACCAGAGATGGAGAGGACGCGCTCAGTGGAGCCGGGAAGCATGGCTTCGCCGGCGGTGAGACGGGCACCAGAGGCTTCCTGGATCTCCTTGATCTTGGAACCTTGCTTGCCGATGACGGAACCCATGCGAGAGTTGGGCACAATGAAACGGATGGTGACCGACTTGGAACCAGGAACGGAGGGCTGGTCGAAGGGTTCATCGTTGATTCTGCGAACGATCAAGCCAAAGGCCTGTGTGGTGGAGGGGCAGACATTGGAAGAAAGACGAGAAAGAGTGTGGTCAGTGCGAGTTCAAGTGACGGATCACAGCGATCATTCGCAAAGCGTTGACTCACCTTGCTGACGGCATCGAGAGGACCAGAGACGGTCAGAATGCGTTCGGGGTTGCCGGGGATGATTTCGCTCTGAACAAAAGAAAAGAAAGAGGTGTGTCCGTGGTCAGTGTCTAGAGGGCCTCAAGGCAATGCAAGGTGGCGGTCAAGCAAGCCACTTACAATGTTGAGACGAGCATTGCTCTTGTCACGAATCTCGTTGATGTGCTTGCCGGACTTGCCGATGATGATGCTGGCGTCGCTGGTAACAATCAAGGTTCGCATCGAGATCTGGGTGGCCTGGGTCTCGGACGAGTCGCCTACACTGCCAGCACTCCCGGCAGCCTGGTCGCCATCCTGGCCGTTGGAAACCGATCCGTTGTCAGCCTTGTTGTCGCTGCTAGAGGTGGCATCTGCGGTGACGCCAGAGCCGAGGTCGACGGCATCCTTCTCCTCGGGCTTTGTGGGAGCGTCGGAAGCCATGGTTTCGGAGGTGTTGGGGTCGGGGGAGGAAGGGGCGTCGTCGTTGGTTGTGGTGGTGGCGGCGGCGGTGGTGGTGGATTCGGGCTTGACTTGGTTGTCGGCCTCTACGTTGGGACGCTTAGCTTCGGGTTCAGGAGTGCTGGACGTGTCTCGTTGACGCTTTGCGACTTCTGACATGATTTGATCGGAAGGAAGAGAAGGGCTTGAGATGATCAGTAATCACAGTCCAGCCTTGGCAAGGCACGAGGCGAGAGGAGTTTGAGGAAGAAGATCGGAAGGAGGTGGAGGAGGAAGTTGAGGAGACCCAGTCGGAATCCAGGAAGGAGGAGGAAGCGGGAAGGAAAAGGGCGGAAGGTGGGATTGCGTACAACTGTAAACGTGGTGGAAGCAAATCCAGCCATTGCGAGGCGCGCGACAGGGGAATGCGGATGAGAAGAGGAAAGAGAGCCGGATTCAGCGACTGCGTAAGCGGGAAGGGAAAGGGAAGGAAATGGAGCATGATGCTGCCACCAAGCAGACAAGCGAGGACCATCCGAAACGGGCTCAGCTTTGCAGCTACAGCGGAGGTTTTTTTCCCAGCTGGTTTCTGCCGATGCCGATGAGCCGGCAGAGAGCGAACGCAGTGCTTCCAACGCAGTTCATGTTGCCCTGCCTTGTGCAGAGCGACACGCTAAAGTTGTGCAAGATTTATGAATAGATACGAGGTATTGTTGTTGTAGGAAGAACTTACCTTAAAAGTAGTTGCCGATACTTGCAGACAGCAACAGCGACTTTTGAAGCAAAAGGGCTGGGGTGAATCACACGATATGCTGGCAGTCGAAAGTCGATACGGAATGAGTAAGACGAAGAAAAAAGCTTAGCCTGGTGGAGAAGGATCGAAGCTGAGTTATTGAGATTCGTCCAAAGAGGAAAGCAGGGGTGACGTCGTTCGTTTCTGTTGTGGATTGAGCGAGCCTGATGGAGATGACGGTGGTTCGTGATTTCGATACTGAAGAAGAGAGGAGAAGGGCGTGTAGAGTAAAGAGAAGCGATTAGGAAGGTGGGAGTCAGAAAGACGGAAAGGAGAGATGATGAGGTGGAGTTGGCAACCCAAAAATCCGCTTTGGATTCGAGAGAGAGCTCTGCGTCGCTGCTTCTTTTTTGGAGAGGGAAAAAAAAGGTGCGTTGGAAGCAAGAAGCAAGAAGCAGGAAGCAAGAAGCAGGAAGCAGGAAGCAGGAAGCAGGAAGCAGGAACCAAGAGCAGACTTCCCGCCCTTCTCTCTCTGTCTGTCTGTCTCTCTCTCTCTCTCTCCTTTGGATTCCTAAAGTTGGAAACATCACACAAGGCTCTTTTACAGCACGGGTTTGATCAATTTGTTGATGGCTTCCATTTCAAATTCGAGGGAAAAGGATACGCGTTGGAAATCAAGCAGCTCGAATACAAACTGTGCGTAACGTTAGCTTTTTTGTTAGTTGTGTATCGCGCTGCAGCAGCCTTCTTCCCACAACGCGGCTGAGCAGCACAAGTTGCCCCTTTGTATAAATGGTGATCGCGTGAACAGACCCTTTAACGTTTGGACCTTTCTTCCTCAACTACTTTACAGTGCATCGTCTTGCTGTTCACTTTTGTTATCCATCAGACCAGAAGCTCAGTGATACTATCAGTCGGAAACGCCGACAGAACAACTGATACAAAATTCTCATCGCGACCCATGGCCGTTGCTCTAGGTGATAACCTTTTTGAGGGCTTTACCAGCAGCGGATCGAGCCTCTCCCGAGCGAGCTTTTCCGAGCTCTTCAGAGCCTTGGAGAAGCAGATAAGCAGCTGCTGTGTCGACATCCGACGTCGGATGCGCCGACCGACCAAATGAGGCGTGGGAGTGGACAATCGGAAGACTTCCGCATCTCATCTTGGCAACTTTTGTGTGTTTCTGTTTCTGCTACTCGATTCTTCGTTGGCATGTGAGAAAGGCCCGATTGTTGGGGGCTGAAACGGCTGTTGTTGGACTGAAATGCTAAAAGTACAAGGAGGCGACGTTACGTTTTGCTGCCTGAAAGAAAGAATGGAATCGTTTGTGTATACTATCTTCGCACAGGAGGACGAGAGCCAGTGGCGCCGCCACTCGAACTTGAAGATCCTCCTCGACCGCGCCGCGCTTGTGCTGTTGTCATCACAGATCAATCCAGATGAAATTGTTCGGGTCAGTATATCGTACCAACCTTTTGAAAGCACCATCAAAAGAGTCCATCCAGAGTTGAAAGATGAGGAGGAACAACTTACCTCTAAGAATGGTCGCCCGACCTCTGGCACTACCGATACCACGACCCTTCATGGCATTGGGTCCGATTCTCTTGAACATGGGCGCCTGTTGCAGCATATCGGGCACAATGATGAACCGCAACATGTTGCCTCGGATGTAGACGTTTTCGAGATGCGATTGCTTGCCATCCGGCGCTGTTACCGTGATGTCCTTCATGGCGATGTTGAAATTGTCCTCCGCTGCATGGCGCCACACCAATCCAATGCCATCCATTCGTACGATCGAATTTTTCAGAGAAGAAGAGGTGAAGGGTCAGTAAAGGCATGCTGATGGATCCGAACGCACAAATCAGAGGTGAGGTGAGAGAACATACCATCGTAAAGCGTGCCTCGGTAAGAAGCACCACCTTTGAGCTCGACAGTGATAACGTGACCCACTGCCTCATGGATCAGCTTTACTGGAATACCGATCGTTCCCATCTTGTGACGACGAGCTATACGGAGGATTGGTTCGAAAGACAAGATGTGGGATGGCCGTGTAGAAGAAAGTGGAGATGTGAACCTCTCAAGTTGGGGGACTTTTGACGTGTGTGTTACAAGTCGCGAAATCCGAAGATTTCAGACCCGATCAGGGAGGCCGATAAAAATGGAGTTGGAGAGAATTCAAGGTCCGCTGTTGGTGAGCGGCGGTGTTGGATGGAAGTTGCCCGATATGCGAGGTGTTGGATTTCTAAATCAACTCAGTCTCAAGAGAGAGAGAGAGACAAGGAGCGTGCGTGAGGGCGATGGAATGGTGCAGGCAACACTGCTGACAAGCAATCCGATGCTCGACACTCACCTTTTGCTCAGCCTAACCTTGTCTTCCATCTGTCCCTCTCTCCAACCTCCTCCTTTTCCCTCATCACCACTATCACCATCACACAGCTAACACAAACGAACCATACGTAAAATCACGACGAACAAGCACTCACAAGACCATGGCATTCTATAGCGCAGGCCCGCTCTCTCCGGGCTACAACTCCAGCTCGGCATGGGGAGGCAACGATAACGCCGAAGAAGATCCTTGGGCTGCTCCTGGTGGCGCCTCTACTTCCTCCACTACTGCTGCTGGTATCCCTGCTGCTTCCTCTGCTGGTTTCGCCACTTCTCCTCCAGGTGGTGCTGGTGGATTTACCAGCTTCTCCACCCAGCACCACCAGCAACTACAGCAACAATCGCGAGGTGGATACTTTGGAACGAGTCTCGCACAAGAAGCAGATGCATACGGAGACAGCAACGATGCCGGTTTTGCCACCAATGTCGGTGGTCTGCAGAGAACCGATTCCGGATTTGGAAATAACCAATCTCAATTTGGTGCAGCAACGGGTGTGACACAGTCGCACGTTTCAAACTCTCATTCTTCACCTAGCACCTATGGTTCTGCTATCAGCAACATTGATCAATCATCTCGTACACTCCCATATGATCATGCACAACAACAACAACAGCAGCAGCAGCAGCAATCTGCTTCGCCCACGACCACCCAACAACAAATTACTTCAACTTCATCTTCAGGTTTCCCATCCGGCGTAAACGCCCAGTATCAACCAGCTCAACAACCATCAACCACCTCCCGATTCCAATCGCACACACCTTCCACTCTCCTTCCCAATGACCATCCTACATTCTCTCCCTCATCCTCTTCCACTTCCGCCTCCCATTCCACCACCACCAACCCTTCCGCCCCGCGTCAACTTGCACCAGGCTACCCTTTACCCGCATCCAACTACACCATCCCAGCTTATTCCCCTTTTGCCCGAGTCGATTCTCTTTCCACTCCTCGTAGAGAAACTGTCGAAGACATGTATGGAGTACCCGAAAATTTCCTCGAGGTCGAAGTTCGTAATCCTCTGACCCACGGTGTTGGACGCAAGATGTATACCGATTACGAAATCGTCACGCGTACAAACATCCCCGCCTTCAAATTGCGTTACTCTTCCGTCAGGAGGAGATATAGCGATTTCGAATACTTCAGAGACATCCTCGAAAGAGAATCTACAAGAGTCAACATTCCTCCTCTCCCAGGCAAAGTTTTTACCAATAGATTCACCGATGAGGTCATCGAAAGTAGGAGAGAAGGTTTGGAAAGATTTTTGCAGGTCGTAGCAGGTCATCCATTGTTGCAAACGGGTAGTAAAGTTATGGCTGCTTTCTTGCAAGATGGAGGTTGGAGTAAGGATCAGTGGCTGTGAAAGGCGGAAGCGCAAAGATGTTTTGTTTTCAATTGTTTGCCAATGCATTCTCTTTCAAACACGAATCAAGTCTGGTCCAGTGTGAGTGCGTGATGCACCAAGACAAGACCAAGACAAGAATTGATCTGACGAAGCGCTAGATAACTAGCCATGAATTCATTATAAAAAAAAAGAAGAAGAAAAAAAAACAAGGACCATGACCATGACAAAGTGTTCAATCCGAATCATCGATCTCGATAACGTCGATCATAGTATCCTCCTCCTCGTTCTCCTCCACTGCCATCCCTCTCCCACCCTTCTTAGGCGAAACGCTCTTACTGACGCTCCTTGAAACAGCCCTTGACGCCGGCTTCTTCTGCTGAACTTCATCTCTTCGAGTCTCCAGTTCGGGCTCGGACTCGGTCTCGCTTCCCTCCCCTCGCCCATCTTCCTCCTGAGGTTGACTTGAGGGCACCTCTCTTTGCCGCCTGCCGAGTTCTTCAGGATCAACATCCATCGCCTCCTCCTCCTCATCTCCATCCACGTCCTCCTCCGCCAACAAATCATACACACTATCCACCTCCTCCGGACTCAAAACCAAATCCGCCAAATCCCCAGCTACATCCGCTATCGCCTCCAACAACATCGACACCCTATCCAACTCTCCTATCCCCCTCTCCACCTCTTCCCTCACCGTCACTCTTTCATCCTCATCCTCTTCCAATTGATCCCCGCAATCACCCCCACCATCTGCACCAATTTTGCGCTTCTGCTTGCGCAATTCATCCAAGAGAGAAGCCAAAAATCTCCGTTCTTCCGCCATCCAATCCGGCTCCGAACAGAAAGCAATTCGTGAAAGTGCAACAATAAAGCTCTGTCGAATGCCGTTGAGCATGCTGTAGGTTTCGGGTTGGTCGAGTTTTGTTGCGAGTGAGATGGATCCCATGCGTTCATGTGCAACGGAAGTAGAGGCGGGTTCGAATCGGTGGAGGGAATTGGAGGAGAGGGGCAAGGGGTAGTTGTAGAGCAAGTTGAGCAAGCGGGTATCCATGACGATGCGTTCGGTTGCTTGGACGAGGTTTGCTCCGGATGGATCTGGGATGGTGGTAGAGTCTGGAGCTTTGGCAAAGCCTTTTCGGTAGGTGGGGAGGCGTGCAGGTAGCATGAATGTCGGCCGGCTCTGCAGCCATATGAAATCGGAATCGAGCGATAGGCAGCGGATGAGGGCGGCGAGCAGAGCTGCGCTGTCGGCTAGTACGATGAGTGTGTCCGCGGAACGCAGGGCTGCTTGCGTGAGGAAGGTGAGGATGCCGCAGTGCAAAGGATGCCATTCGCTTTCGGGTAAATCAAGACGTCGATCTACAAGATGCTTGACGAGAAGTTCCAACACAGGGAAACGAGCATTGGCACGTGGCCCCATCGAGTGACTAGCTCCTCTCCCTGTACCCTGGCTGTCCGCTTTTGAAGCTAGGCATTCATGAATCAAAGGTGCATTGGAAACGCCCGAGCTGAGCATGCGTACAACAGTAAAGATGATAAAGCTGGATCGATCGGGATGCAAGAGCTGGTGAAGCACACCTGGGCGTGCCAAGAGGCGCAGAGGGTGATGGCTGGACGAAGGGCTTGCGTCGGGACATTGCGACATGGCTTCGAGTACCTGTACCACGGCATGCAGCAAGTCTTCCCTTGCTTCGGATGGCATGGTCCAGTCGCCAAAGCCTAGTCTGTCGGTGTCTTCTCCGCGTTTCTGCGTACCTCTGATGTTTACCGCGTCGCTTTCATTGCCTACTGCAGCAGCTGTGCTTGCGCTGGTTCCCCTTGAAGCGCTAGGAAGCCAGCAATCGTCGATGCACTGTGCCAGGATCTCTCGCAGTAAAGTCGGAGTGGGATACCTGGCCCACTGCGCAGTAGCCGTCGCTGCATCGGGTCCAAGGAAAGCAAACTCGTCGGCCCTGGCTTCGAGATCCGTCTCAAGGCATTCGAGATCCAACCAGAACCTCGGCAACGTCGAGATGAGGCACGAAACCAAGCGCAAGACGTCTGCCAACAGATCAGTCTGACAGAGACGCAGTAGCACACCTGCCATGGTGGTAAGCGAAGAGGCGATGGCGTGCGAGAGATGCATAGTGGCCGATGAAAAATCGAGCTCTTCGATGCTTTGATCTGTGCCTTCGGTCGAAAGCAGCCGAAAGGCATCCTCTCGCTCTTCTAATTCCAAAACTTTGGCCCTGCTGAGGTTGGTGAGTAGCGATTCGACAGCTTTGCGGTAGCGGTATAACAAAAGATTGGGGCAATTCGGCACCAAGTTGGCCGAAATCAGACGGCTCAGCGTGCTGCTGCTGCTGAACGAATCGTCATTGGCTATATCGGATATGTTGATGTGAGGATGCGA
Organism: Ustilago trichophora; assembly: GCA_900323505.1. Classification (NCBI taxonomy): domain Eukaryota; kingdom Fungi; phylum Basidiomycota; class Ustilaginomycetes; order Ustilaginales; family Ustilaginaceae; genus Ustilago; species Ustilago trichophora. Next base: position 399,640 of record OOIN01000010.1, on the reverse strand, counting down.
GCCCGTTGGGTTGAAGCGATTCGTTGGGTAGGATGCTGGTGGAGCGGCTTTGGGCGAGCTGTGACTGAGCAGCAAGGAGACAATGGTTGTACGTCGAGAGAGGATCTCGGATACAGCTGCAAGATAGTCGTGCTCTTTTCGAATGGTATGCACCGTGTCTGGATCTTCGTGAATTCCCGAACGATGTCCCATTGCCGTCGTCTTGGGTGGAGACACTGGCTGCTGATGATCGTCAGCCATTACGACATCGTCCTGATCTGCGTGACCCGTCGCCATGGACTGGTCAGCGTCCCATTCGGCTGGTGCCAATGCGCTTTGCCTGCTTCCGTTGGCCGACAATTGCCTTTGTTGTCGGATCTTTTCTTGGACAGGTCCAAAGTCGGCGAACGAGTTCTGCAGACCACGGAAGGCTTTGGTCTTGGAGGCTGATGCGGCGGCAGTCGGAGGCCGGGGGAAGACAGGAGCGGGCTTGACGGCGGACCTTGTAGGCGTGCCAGGTTCATGGCGATGAGCAGTGGTGTCCGCATATCTTTGTCGAGTTCCCGAACTTCCGCTTCCGCCTCGAGCTCCAAATCGGTTGGCCTTGGTCGGCGTGGTAAGACCTGCTCTGACTTGACTTTCCTGCCTTCTGTCAACATCACGTAGACCGACAGGTGGAAGCCTCGCCACACTCGAGGGCCAGATCCGTCGACTGGTATCTTGCTCGACCCTGCGGAATGCGGTTTCGGTTTCGAGTCTCTGTAGTCGACGCTCTTGGTCCTTTTGCAGCCGATCGAGGGCTGCGCGATGCTCCTGCTCCCTTACGACTTCTCGTTCCCTCAGCTTGGAGTTCTCCTGATTGAGCTTGGTCAAGTTCTGCCGGACGACGGCAACCTCGCCGGACTTGCGATAGGCCTCTTGCTTGAGCTTGTTGAGCATTTCATCTTGCGCCTTCTGTGCGCTTCTCAACCTTTCTACCTCGGCTCTGAGCTGTGCAAGCTCGTCATTGTCGATGCTGTCCTGATTGGCCGAATTCGTATCCGCGCCTGGGCTACGCCGTAGATCTGGTGGCTTTTTCGATGTGGCTATGGACGACTGCGCTGCTCCGATCAGAGCGCGATTTTGGGCTGTTTGTGCTATATTATGATTGTTGTTGTTTTGGGCGGAAGTCAGGGGCTGGGATGTAGGTATCTGCTGAGACATGCGGATCGCCTCTTCCTCGACTTGATCGAGTGCATTGTTGGTAGTCCACCATTTGTCGTCGTCTTGATCTGCAAACTCTTGATCGCGAAGATCTCGTACGATGACCTGATCCAATCCTGGTTCGTGTTGCAGGGACGACTTTGATGGAGCAGCGGCACGGCTGAGGTTGGAAGGTCCAGGATCGAGACGTTGCCTCTTTGCGACTGGTGGGATAAAGATGCCTCTTCGAATGCCCGAGCGAGCTGCTGAATCGGCGTGAGGGCGGAAGGAGGAATGTGATGGTTGCGCTGCGAAATAGGAGGTCGAAGGAATGGCTGATGGTTGGACAGCCTGCGAGGCGGTGTAGGTGGCCTCTGCCTGTGCGAGACTCTGTTCGAGTTCTGGGTCGAGGAATTGCTGGTCGTCAAAGACAGAGTCGAACTCGTCGTCATCGCTGCCATCAAGACGATTGCAAGAGACCGACATTTTGGGAACGAGCTATGTTGGCTGAGCAGAGCCGCACAATAGGGTATCTGTGCTCGATGGACGGGAGGAGGAGGAGGGAAGGCAAGTAGTGCATGCTCAGCACAAGCTATGTTCTCGGATATAGGTATAGCGGTGATGCTCGTTCCATGTCCGATGGTCCAATTCGATGGTTCAATCCGATGTCCCACAGGTAGGTATGGATGATGATGATACTGATAATGATGACGGAAAAGACTGAAAGGCAAAGGCTGAGTTGAGTTGATATCGAATTGGTTTGTTGCAAAAGTAACACTTCCGCAATCCGCTCCAATGCGGAAATCGGCTTCGAAGCCTCAAAACTGAGCCAATTTTTTGTTGGCCCCGCCGGCTCTTCCGCTGTGCCTTAGTCATTCTGGACTGACACACACAACGCGGCGCGTTGGAGAGACGCGTAAAGAGCTTCTCCCAAAAATAAAGCCCCCCCAATGTGGAGTTCGCCTGTTCGAGCCAAAGACCCTGAAACAAAGTGTGAGCTGTTTGTCATTAATCTCATCTTGTCATCTTGTCATCCATCATCATCTCGATACCACCCAACCGTCATCACCAACTGAAAGAGAGTATTCACCAAGATGGGTATCAAAGGTCTCACGGCACTCATATCCGACGAAGCGCCTGGCGCCATCAAGGAGATGGAGATCAAGACCTACTTTGGACGCAAAGTCGCCATCGATGCCTCCATGTCTCTCTACCAATTCCTCATTGCCGTCCGACAGAACGATGGACAGCAGCTCATGACTGAATCTGGAGAGACCACTTCCCACTTGCTCGGTTTCTTCTATCGAACCCTTCGTATGATCGATTACGGTATCAAACCTATGTACGTTTTCGATGGTACGCCTCCGGATCTTAAAAAAGAACTTCTTCAAAAACGTTTTGGTCGTCGCGAAGAAGCGCGAGAGCAGGAGGAAGAACAAAAAGACGTCGCAGATGTCGAAAAGATGGATCAACTCGCACGTCGTCAAGTTCGACCCACACGACAGCACAACGAGGAAGTAAGACATTTGCTCAAACTCATGGGCATCCCTTGCGTTATTGCGCCCTCGGAAGCAGAAGCCCAATGTGCCGAACTCGCCCGTGCCGGAAAAGTCTACGCTGCAGGATCCGAAGACATGGATACGCTCACTTTTGGCACTCCTATCTTGCTCAAGCATCTCACCGCCTCCGAGCAGAAAAAATTGCCCGTTCACCAAGTCGATCTACCCAAAGCTCTCGAAGGGTTGCAAATGACCATGCCTCAATTCATCGATCTTTGCATCTTGCTCGGATGCGACTATCTCGATCCCATCAAAGGTGTTGGTCCCAAAACAGCGCTCAAGCTCATTCGAGAGCACAAGACACTCGAAAACGTCGTAGAGCATCTCAAGCAAGAAGCCAAGAAATCGGTCCAGATTCCGGAACACTGGCCTTTCCAAGAGGCTAGGAAGATTTTTGAAAATCCAGACGTACAAAAGGGTAACGATCTCGATCTGAAATGGGAGACACCCGACGTTGAGGGAATGGTGAAATTTTTATGTCAGGATAAAGGTTTCTCGGAGGATAGGGTGAGAAAGGGTTGTGAAAAATTACAAAAATCCCTCAGTCAGAAACAACAGGGTAGACTGGATGGATTCTTTACGTGAGTATACCATTGCAAAACCTACAAGTCTGAACCAGCGAGTTGCACAAAAATCACTCATACTGACACATATTCCGTTCTCTCTCTCTCTTTCTCTCTTCAATCTGGATAACAGTGTCAAACCAGGCTCAGCAGCACCAAAGCGAAAAGCTGAAGACGACAAGAAGGCGGCTAAAAAAAAGGGCAAAAAGTAAATCTTTTCACTCTCATTGTCCAGTCAACATCGACTCATGTTATACTGCGAAAACTGATACCATTGCTTTTCTCACCAACCTTGTTTTGTTTGGCTTGATTGTGAAACTGTGAAATTTGAGCGCTTCTCTCTCCAGCGTTTGGTGAGTGCAAGGTGCGAACGAGAGCCAAGAGCCTATAAATTCTCGTTCATCCGCACAGTAATAGATGGTGGAGGGAAGAAAGCAGAGATGCCTGATTGACCGGAAGTGTTGAATCCAATCCGTTTCAAGAGCAATTCGGCGCTCTCGTCTTCTTGTTGTGGCGCAAAGCATTTTCACAAGGAAAGTCGGCAGACGGGGTCGCTCAACTATACCAGACGATGCTCTCATCTTCCCCAACAAGCTGATGACCAACTCTAAGCGTAATCTGCCATCCTCCCATATGAGCTTGACGAATTCTGCATCGAGCTCAAGAGATGGGATACTGTACGACGGCTTGATTGTGAAATGTGAAATGAGGGTCGCTCAACTATACCAGACGATGCTCTCATCTTCACCAAGGAAGCTGATGACCAACTCTAAGCGTAGTCTGCCATCCTCCGATATGAGCTTGACGAATTCTGCATCGAGCTCAAGAGATGGAATACTGTACTACGGACTGCAAGCCAAATTATCCCCCTTACCTCTTCCACTGTCCCTGAAACACCCACATTCTCTCTTTGTACATCACTTTATTCATCTACCCGAACAACAACCAAATGCAACCTTGACAAGCACCACCACCTTACCTATCCAACTGTCCTGGCTGAGCTCTATCCCTCAAGCTACCCAACAACCTATCGACCAGAACTGCACTTGTCGAATTGGACCTTGTGAATCTGTCGATGGTACCGGCTGACATATCTCTATACATAAAAGTCTGTTGACTGGTACCGGTACCATTGGCAATGGCACCGTTGAGTAGGATGCTGGAAGCGGATTGGTTGCGGGTAGAGAGGAGGGTGTGTGGTGGTGGTGGAATTGGGGTGGTGTGTGTAAAGGTTGTTTCGTCACCAATCATCAGGGTCAGATCTGAGAAAGGGGGAGAGGAAGAGGGCAGGGTGTGTCGAACGGTGCGATCAAAGCTTTGGCTGACGGAAGCGTCGAAGGAGGTGTTTGATAAAGAAGACGTGACGTAAAGAGGGTAATTATAGTCTTGCTGAACGGCTTGTACTCCATTTTTGGTGAGGTCTTCGAAGGAAAGGCTGGCAAAGTGGTCATCCGAGGAAGAAGAATGGTTGAGGACTAGGGATCTAGTCGAGCCAAAGGACTTTTGATCGTTGGTTTGGGTGGTAGCGTTTACAAAGCCTTTGTTTGTAAACTGTGCTGTTTGGTACCATCCTGCGATGTATTCCACCCCCGAACCGGTCTTTACCGTCCCTGCTACACCGAACGATCTAGGCTGTTTAAGACCGACTTCGTAGGACAACGTTCCATTCACCAAAGGGTTCCCTTCCATCTTTCCGCGCGTATATCCATCTACAACCTCACCCCCCTTTTCCACCTTTACTACCCTCCCCATCGTCCTCTCTTCTGACGCATCCAAATACACCTGGACATTACCACTAACGAACCAACTCGCATCATTGATCCTCCCCCCTACTTCATTGCTCACTACCGCAAGTTCAAAGCTGTGCTCCTTCCCATCGGTCAAGCCACCCAGCCAAGGAGTAATGTCAATATTGTACGATGGCTGATCAAACGTTCCATAATTGGCACTTGGTCTCCAGAGTAAAGGATTGATACCACCGGTGAAGATGACCGGATAAGGAGTGACAAAGCCGGCAAATTGGCCATCGATGTAGAGCTGTACTTCGCGATAGGGGCCGTGGCCGTAATATCCGTTGGAGGCGGCGTCAGGGATTTGAGAGTAGAAGCGATCGGGTAGACCAGTGTACCAGAATTCCTCGGTGGCTGTTCCACTGGCGTAGATTTCGACGATTGCGCGAGCCGTGTTTTGCGGGATGGTGACGGATGTAGTTCCATTGCCGGCGGATCCGCCGAGGAGAAAGATGGAGTTGGAGGTTTGTAGACGTTTGGAGAGAGGGATGACGAGATCGGCAGCCCGGTGTTTGAGAGATCGAGCTGAAATATGGCCTGTGGTACGACTTGCTTGTCTTGCTTCGACCCCTGGGACAGCTGCATTCGCCCTTTCCCCATGTCTCCTACCCAACCCTCTCTTCGCCAGCAATCCATCAACACCCACCGTCAATCCCAACGTCACATTCAGCGCTCCCGTATACGTCGCATCCACAATATTCGGCAAATCAACCACTACATCCACCTTATCACTCCACATCTTCCAATACTTGCCTACATCCTTCTTCGTGTCCCAATACACACCGTTTCTGGTCGGTTCTGGATTGTCGAATCTCAAAATCTCGACTCCTTGTCCTGTAACATTGTTCCCAACCCAGACTGTGCCCAGGCGGTCGAATTGGCGCCCTCTTGTCTCGCCATGGAGGTCGAGGGTCAGTGAGGTCCAGGTGGAAGGGTCGGAACAGGGGGTAGCGGAAAAAGTGGTAGATGGGTCAAACGTGAAGAAGGAAGGAGAGTTGTAGCTGTTGCCAAAGGATCGTCTTAGGAGGGTTGTGGTGCAGCTGTGGAGAGGGGTGGTGAGGATGGGTGCTGGGGCGGAGATTTGGAAATTTTCTTGGAGTGATGACGACGCATGGGGCGGTACGGGTGGGGAAGATTGAGCGGTGGACGTGTGAGGAGGGGTTGACAGGGGCTCGATCCCAGGAGGAGAAGCTTTGAACAAAGGTGACTTCCAAATAGCAGGAATCTTGAGCTGTTTCACGCCATCCCATTGCAGCCTGCTCTCTGGCTTGTTAGAGTGGTTTGCCACCACGGGACTGCTTACAATCGCAGTGGCGAGCAGGGCATACTTGGTAAGATGCATCGTCAATCTCCCCTTCTTCCAATGATAGTGTATAATATGTTGCGTATAAATCCAGGAGGTCGTTGGCGCGTGTGGTAGTGCTTGAAGTCAGACGGAGCAGATGATCCCTCCAAGCTGTAATGCTGTCGAAGAATGGAGCAAGACCAAAGGGTCGCTTCTTATACGATGTCACACCAACGTCAGTGATGAACAACCCCCCTCTCCAAGCTACCTATCAATCGGCGGCTAACACAATCCCCAAGCCGTCGGCTAGGCAACCTTACCTCAAGTTTCGGTCGACTTTTTCGAACTCGACTTAGCGAGAGGAGCTGTGCAACCGCCTCCGAACGCCGAACTTGTCTTCGCTCTTATCTGCCTTACAGAGTTGGAAATGTGATGATGTGATTGCTTCGCACTAAAAGAGAGAAAAGGGAGGGTGGGGGGAATGTTCTACAAAAGAATCCGCTGCAGCTCGGCTAAGGGGTAAATCAGTTGTTGTTTGCGGATATCGGCAAGCAATTGTCTGTGCGCGGCTTTCAGGGTCCAATCTCTCCCGTACTCTCTGGTTCAGGGTCCATCATCACTTCTGACCCTGCCAGCATGCAAGGATACCCTCAACTTTCTCTTTATGCTCCTGGAAGGGTGGGAGGAGGCGTTGGAAGTGTACATCCCGAGCGCTGTGCGATGTGTCGTTCCATGCATTGCATTGCCGCGTCCGCACATCTCCCGTGTAAGTTAACGCAATAAAGGTACAGTCGATGAGATCAAGACACTTGCAAAAGTAAAGAATCATCAAATTGCTTTAACAAGAGATCAAAAGATTATACACGACTAGCAACCCAAATCGCCCCCCTACAGCCCGCCGCTATAACAGCCGATAGCAACGCATGACCCGCCGCCTGTTGGGATTCGTTCTCCACCGCTGTATCCAAATGTTCCAGTTCATCGTCTCTAAACTCCCTAATGATGTCCGAGAGTAGCGGTAATGACGGATGTACATTTTCTTCCTTCAACCCTGCTTCACCTTCATGTTCTCTCTCCAAGATACTCTTGAGTTCTTTCAACTGGTCATCGTAATGTTCACCAATCACGCTCTCCACCGCCTCTGTACAAGCCATTGCACTCCTGGGACCCAACAGTGCCGTTACACCTCCCAGGACCCTCCCAGCAACAGACCAGACCGGTAGGAGGAGCGATGGTCGAACGTTGTGCTGTCTGAGCAGGGCACGCATGACTTGGAGATGCTTTTTTTCGGTGGCCCACATTTCGATGGAAAGATCGCGGTTTTTGATATCGCCGAGAGCGCCAAACATGTCGGCTTGACCTTGATAGATGGTATTGGCGGCTATTTCGCCGGAATGGTCGACTCGAAGCATGTCTTGTAGCGCGCGTCGTTGGGATGGGGTGAGAGAGGTGAGGGTTGGGGTGGAGGTCGTGGCAGCAGAAGAGGATGTTGTAGAGTCGATAACGGTGGTGGTGTATGCATCGGATGCTAATGGGCCGGTCGAGTGGGACGAGTGCAATCGCACCTGGCTGAGGGAGATGTGGGACAAGGTGAGAGGTCGAGGGCGCGAAGAAGTGTGCAAGCTGCGTGAGTGGACAGTGGTGGAAAAGGAACGTCTTGAAGTCGGCCAAGGCGTCTTTGAGCTCGTACTTGTCGTAGAACCAGCCTGACGCATGAACGCATTCTTGACAAACCCCAATTCATTGATCACCTCTAACCCCGTACTTCTAGCCCAAACCACGCCTCTACCCACCACCTCCTTTGCTGCGCTTTTCACCAACCCATCTCTCTCCCTCTGCGCCATCCCGCCATCCGCCTGCTGATTCGACGGCACCGGAGTCCCCGCATACAGCCAATGCAGATGATCCACAGCAGAGAGCATCTTTTGATTCTCCCAATACCTCTCACGCGCATACCCCTTCAGAGCGTTATAAGATCCGACATCGGCACCTGCCCCCCAAGCCGCACACAAAGTGTTCGACAGCGAACGCACGTCGGCAATGCCCAAATTCAACCCTTGTCCAGCAAGCGGATGGATCGTGTGTGCAGCATCGCCAATTAAAACAGTTCGTCCTCGACCGGCGCCCTGCCCCGCTCCCCCCGGGGCGAGTCCCACAGCGGCCATCGCACCGGCGAGCAATCCGGAAGGCAGGAGAGGGGATCCGTTGAGAGATGCACCGAGGTAGGCATCGGCGTGTTTGAGGTTGAGTGGGAAACTGGCTACACTCTTAGCATCCAATGAGAGGATTTTGGGTGGAACTTCTCCGGTGCCGCTTTCCGGGAGAGGATCGCCCAAATGGCGCTCAATCCACTCTGCTTCCGTAGGGATTTCGGCATTGAGCCAGCTCCAGTTGCGCGGAACACCTTCGGGCAAAACATGCTTGGTATACGCAACCACACGTTCAAAGAGTCGCTCGAGGTGTGCCCAGGGCAATCGAAATGCCGCATCTACCAGCTTGGCAAGCGGCTCATCAGCCAAACCCGCCGTTTCGCGATGCAACAGCGTCATGGCAGCCGCAACCTCGGGTTGGAGCGTCCAAACCATCGACGCTGTCGAATCCGAAAGTGGCAAAAACGCGATCGTCCCACTGGGCAAGAATCGCTGATAGGCGGTATGCCCCACAGCAGGTTCTCCACTCTCCACACCTCTACATCGCAAGGTCCCCACAAGGCCTCTTCGATCGTAGGGCCAGCCATAGTCGCCAATCCCGGCGTATCTGCGGACGGGGGAATTGGGCCCATCTGCACCGACAAGCAACCTGGCCTGTACTGCGTCTCCGGTGGAGAGTTGAACGGTCGGCCAAGGGTCTTGTTCGATCGAGGTGCTCTCGGCGTCGATCTTGGAGCCGGGAAGGATGGAATTCACTTTGGCATTGTCCTTGATGATGCAGATGTGTTTGCCGGGACCTTTTTCGAGGAAGTGAAGCATTGCTTGTTGGAGGTTACTGATTTCGACCATGACGCTGATCTGGGATACAGAGCCTAAGGTGTCGGATAGATCGGAAGAGTCGAAATCGAGGAGGGCACCTGAGAGACCGTCCCATACGCGCATGGAGTTGACGGGTCGAAGTCGATGCTCGACGAGATAGGGATAGACACCGATGCGCTTGAGCCAGTTGAGGTTTTCAGAGGTGAGGGAGATGACGCGGTTCTCCCAGTCCAGTCCGTCGGACGACGAGGCGGAAGAAGATGCTGGGTTCTGGGCGAGATGCTGGGCACGATCGGCAGTCCAGCTTCGCAGTCGGGTAAGGTCAGAGGCTTCAATGAGGGTGATGGGGGTCATGCCTGATGCTGATGAGGCACTGATGGCTTTAGATGCGACGAGATCACATGCTAGGCCCAAGCCGACTACGCCGCCGCCAACGATGACAATGTCCGAGTTGGTGTGGTTGGTTGTTGCTGGCAATGTTGTCGAGGTGGCCAGAAAGCGCTTCAGCTGAGCAAAGGAGGAAGCGCCATTGTGGGCAGGACGAGAAGAGCCAGCCAGAGCACTGGCCCGGCGAGATGTGGTCAAGTTTGTGAGCCTAGATGCTTGGCTTGCAGATGGCTTGATTGCAGATGCAGTGGGACGACTGGCGACAGAGATGCTGCCAGTCGCCGCAAGAGGGCGGCTCGTTGTCGTGCGTGCAAGTCTGGACATCTTTACAGAATAGCAGGTGATGTAGACCAATGTGAGGTGCGCTTCAAGAACAACACCATAGCCGTGGCGATGATCTCGACATACGAGTGATAGACCAACACCTCGAACGAGAAGAAGCTCGTGACAGGCTCATCTAAGCCGCACATTTCTCGCGCAAGTGGAGAGGTAATCATTTTGCTTTCATATTCTGTCATGCTGAGGTAATCCATAGACCTTTCGTTTCTCATCGCCGATCGACTCGCGCCATCTTTGCCGCTGAATCTCGATGGAACCGAAACTCAGACTTGGCACGATAAGTTAAAGCAAAAATACCAGGACCATGAAATCCGAAATCCAAGCCGAGTCGAAAATCGGCTTTATGCAGTCTGCTGTAGGGTCTTTTCGAGGTTTGTGCATTTCACTGTGCATTTTGAGCGCAGTAGTTTTTCGGTGGGAGGCTTTCCGATGTGTGCTTTGCTCGAATCTCAGCTGCCCTTGGAAGTGGCTCGGCTGCATTTTGGAAAAGGTGTACAGTACTGTAGAGTACAGTAGCCGGACTGTTAGCCGGCCGGCGGTGACAGGCTTGCTTTGCACATGATTTTTTCTATGCAGAGTGCAATGCAGAACAAAGCATATGAGAGCGGTTTGGACAAGACGAAAGAGAAGAGCTTCCTACGGTGGGAGCCGTTCGTGCCATCGAGGCTGTCGACTTGTCAAAGCTTGGGCTTGGTTGAGGATGGGGGCTATGATAAGTAACTTAAGCAGCGAGTCACACAGGAGATGGGACGATCAACTTGGATCAGCTGCAGAGCAAGCGCATTTGTTGGTACATGACTGGTAGTAGGGTTCAAGATGCAAATCGGGTCAAGACCGCGCGCGCATTTGAAAAGAAAGGATGTTCGGATGAGCCATCCGTGAGAGTTTCAACAGAGTGTGTGTCTGATCGTGGATCCCAAGATCGAAGTTTACGGTCAATGTCAACGCAGGTACTGTAGCGTGGTTCTTGATGGTTGATCAACCGATGACTCGTCTGATTGCAACTACAGTATGCGAGTGTGGTGGAATTGTGCTTCCGATGGAGACCAAACCGAAAAAGAAATGCGAAATTCGAAATACGATTTCAATTTAATTTGCACCAAAATGGCGATCTGACGGTGTGAAATGACGAGTTTTGGCAACAGCAAACACTGTCAAAGTGGCTAACCTCAACAAAATAAATGTTTGGATTTTTTGGTGGTGGATTTCGGGGGACGCGGTTGAAATTGCGGAAAGGAGTCATCCGCCTCTCCTCTAGTGAAACTGGCTGTTTTGGACAGCTTCAACAGAGAGCTGCCTCTCCGCAGTCTGTGCAACAGTGTGGGTCCGCATGTGCCACCCGAAAAGCCAAGAGAGAGAGAGAGAGACTGTTCAAGTGGCTAACTCTCTCATCGCCCTTTGCGCCGTGATTGCCACCAAGCCCGCTCGCCCGCTCGCCCGCTCGCCCGCCTCTCTTTGCGACACACAAGGTGACTCCTCTGCCTCCAACTGTGCCGCCTTTATTTAATCATTCACTCGAATTTTTTTTGCTTCTCTTACACTCGATATGAACATCGACATCTATGTCCTGTTGTACCAGCATCAAGTCGTACAGATGATGGTACAATAGCGACTTGAAGCCTAGTAAGGAGAGTAGGGGTGAACTGAGCGTTGATGGCAACACAAAAAGAGAGGTCAGAAAGTGGCTGCGCCTCCACTCGATTTCGTGTGTGAGAGAAATACTGTACAAAGCGGTGGGCTGCCGAGATTATCTATTTTTTCGAGTCGAAAAGCGTCTCTTGGGCGGCTACATTTTCAACTGGGCCCCGCCACACAAGAGGCACTTGAGCTGAGTCTTTGTATTGCAGTGTATACTGCGTGTGTAGCACAAACTGAGCAGCTGTCTATCTATGCCTGTCAGTCAGTGAATTCAACTCAACACATACACTGCTAATCCGCCTCATTCTCCTTGTCCCTCCTCCTCATCGTCTTTGTGACTCACGGCACACTGTAACGCGTATCTCCGCCACTCTCTCTCTCTCACCCTCTCTTTCTGTGTCTATCTAATCTCTTACCATTCTCATCCTCATTGCCATTGCCACCGTCATCGTCATCATCATCATCATCATCATCGCGAACCACTCTTCTTTGCTCACTCGACTCTACTCGACTCAGCTTTGGATCAGAAAAGGGCGCGCACCATACGTCTTTACCATTCATCGTTGTGCTCAGCCATCTTTCGATCCACAACCCGATTCGCCACAGTCGACATCTAAGGTCTGCACAGCACAGCCTGACAAGGTAGTGTGACTCCAGCTTCCCCAACTTTTCTCTTTCTCGTTCCAACTTAAGGTCTCGACCTCGCCGCATCCCCGGCTAACTCTCGACGTCGTCAGCCACCACCTCCTGCTCCTCATCTTGTGACTCGCGCGCTACTCAGCAGTTCCACACTTTCCCTCTCCACCTCGAGCTCATCATCTCTACCTTACCTTCTTAAACAAACCACACACCACATCGCCACCTCCCCATCCTTTCGTCGACTCAGCAACTCAGCTTCTGTCATCGCTCAGTCCCATCCACCTCAGCACTTGTTCTATTGTTTTCCCTCAAAACAGTAGACTCGTCATCGCGACTCAGCCCACAGCTACTTTGATTCTCTAAGCAGACAGCACGCGCGTCTACCCCACACGCCTGCCCAACTCTTAGCCCAAAGCAGTTACACACACACACACACACACAGCTTCTTACTCTACGTTCATACTCTTACACGCACACAATGATTTCCCACATCGTCGTCCCCTCTTGGGACCTCTAAGAACGGTATTCTGTATCACAGAACGATCGTCCAAGGGTCCCCTTTGACTTCAACGCGCCAAGCCTCCAACACGGCCCTCTTCGTCGCGATTACGCTTTCTATCTTTTGATTCTTTAGCACTACTTCCTCAACAAAGTAGTTGTCCTTCTCTCCCTCCTTCACAAATCCCTTCTCACCTTTCTTTCACCGACGTCTCTCTCGACGCTGGTCTCCTTCCCTCTTTGATATCAAGAACGTCCTAACAGCGTTCTAGGTATCATTCATTAGCGAGCATACCCTACTCTTCCTTGTAGGGCCTCGCTTCTCACATACTCTCTATCAGGATTGCGGTTCTCACATCGCCATCCACCCGGTCCTTATCTACGTGAATTGGTTCGTCGTATCGGCTCATAATCCTCCTTGTACTCAACTCTACTCGACATCCTCGCGTCAAGTTTCAGTCTGACCCGCTTCTCTTTCTATCAAAGAGTGAAGCCAACTTGACTATCTCTTGACTTTGTTCAGATACCCTGTAGCTGCTTTATTCGCGCCTCAGTGTTCTGACAATCTCTTCTTACACCGGTCTTGCAACATGCAGCCACTCGGCCCTTTCGCTTCAACCATGGTTGTCGATGGTGCTTCAATGCCCATCTCAGACTATGTCGAGCTCAATGGCTACAACCTTGCCTCCCACACCACTGCACTCGAGCAGTCGGTGCTTGGCAAGCCGCATCTCATGCCCGTCACTGGACTCGCTCTGATGCCTCCCACCGTCTGCGGCAAGCGTTCCCGATCCAACTCGGACGCCTCCGCTTATTCGTCTTCGGCTGCCTCTAGCCACGCTTCGGTCTTCTCTTCCGAGAACGATGGATCCGAGGCTGGCTACGATTCGCAGACCAGCATTGGCGAGCAGACTCCCTCGTCTCGCAAGAGCTCCATGAGCGAAAGCTCCTCGCACCAGCAGCTCGAGAACCTCGCCATCTGGCGTGCCGACCTGCTTGCCACAGAGCGTTCCGAACGCGAGCGCTGCGCCAAGCGCATCCGCGACCTTCAGGGCGAAGTCGTCAGACTCGCATCTGAAGTCGTTCATGTTGCTTCGCAGCCATCTCAGCCTTCTGTCGCCGCTCCCGCCGCTCCCGCCGCTCCTGCCGCCTTTTCCAACCCCACTTCGAGCATCTCGCCCGCATCTTCTTCGTCGTCGTCCTCTTCCGAGGGCACCAAGAATGCCTTGGTCGACTGCCTTGTTGGTAAGTACCATTCTCCATGGAGACGTGTTCCCGTGCCTGCCTTTCTCGCCATCTTCCCAAACAGTCTGCTAACCCCTCTGTGTGCGCTCCGTTCCACCGTTTCCCTCCAATAGATGCTGCCTGCAGAACACTCGACGTCATCTGGAACGCTTCCAATCCTTCGGCTTCCTGTGATCTCGCCAAGGGCAAGAGCGCTCTTCCTCTCCAGGTGTTTGTGCGCGAGACTCTTCGTCGCGGTCGCACCTCTTGCTCCACCTTGCAGGCTGCTTTGCTCTACTGCGTCAGACTCGGCGAGGCTGCCAAGCAGTCCAAGCAGATGTCGCTCAAGCAGTCGACTCGTGCTGCCGGCGTCGAGGTCGAGGTCGAGACTCAGTCCACCTCTCCTCTGCTCGGTATGACAAAAGAAGAGCTCTGCCTCGTCCGCTGCCCCCGACGCATGTTCCTTGCTTCGATTATGGTCGCCTCCAAGTTTGTGCAGGACCGTACTTACTCGAACCGCGCCTGGTCCAAGATCTCGGGTCTGCCCGTCAAGGATCTCGGCAAGATGGAGCGTGCTTTCCTCAAGGCCATCGACTACCGTCTCATGGTCTCTGAGGGCGAGTGGGAACTGTGGACGGCCGAGTTGAAGCGTGCTCACGCTGCTCAGAGCGCCGCTGCTGTGGCTCCTGCCGCTACTGTCGAGATGGCTGCCAACAGCGTCGTTGGTAGGCGCAGCAGCTTGAGCCGCTCTCAGTCGGACAACGTTACTGGCGCTGCTGTCGCCCTTGACACCGAGTTGCGTGCTGTCAGCCCACGTTTGCCTAGCCAGGTGCAGCCCAAGTATCGTCATCTTGACGATGCCCAGCAGGTCTCGGCACATGCTGACATTGCTCTGCCCTTCCCCCGCGCTGCTGTCGTTGTTGCCTCTGCCGAGATCTGAACTCGAAAAGAGGCAGCTCACCCCTCTTCTATCTTCCTTGCCCTTTTCCTCCCATTTGCACACGGTCGTTGACGTCGATCTTGGGATCCGCTCTCTGCACTTGCATCTCTCTGTGTACGATTATGCCCTCTTCGCTCGCATCGTTGTCACCCCCGTTTCTCTTCCTCTCTCACTCGCACTCATCAGTCCTGTTACCCTTTCTCTTGCATCTTGTATCACCACCCCCATCTCATCGCATCTCCTTCATGCATCTTTCTTCGCGCACTCCATCTCCCTAATCTCTTCCTCGCCATGTTCACCTAGTATACCTCGCCCAGATTTCGGTCGAGTCCTCCACATTTGACTTTGGGACGCTGCAGGCAGATGCACTTCCCTCTTCTCATCTTGGGCTCGTTCGAAAATTGGCTCCCGACACAAACCTTTTTTGTACTATCACCACCACCTTCGCCTTATCACCACCGTTTTGTGAAGCAGCATCACGATCTGTAGCACAGATCTAGCTTCCAAGTTCACGGCAGCAGGTCTATAAGGCGCACCTTTACTCTCTTCTCATCGTCACATTCTTCTCTTTTCTTTGTTGTGGTCTCTCTATCTCTCTATCTATCTCTCTCTTTCTCTCTCTTTCTTGAAATACTATATACTCTTCTTTATATAATTCGCCCAGCCTGATTGGATTTACGATTACATTACACTTGGAGCGCGGCTAGCAGTTGAGCAGCGGTCGGACGTGCTGCAGCGGAAAGTTTGAGTGAAGGGATGATGACTTTGTTGACCACGTCTTGTGTGTGTTTTGATTGTGAAAAGTTGGGGTAGAGGGGTAGAGATTGGATCAAGTTTTTTGAATTTGTTGAAGGAGGGGTGAAAGGAAGGCGGTGTAGGGGGGGTTGGAAGTGGATTGCTTCTGGCCAAAGTTTGGGTGAAGAAGGGAGGGGTAGGATGGAGAAGATGTTTGAAGCTAGGGGAATGTCACCTTTTGATGCATGTGTTGAGAAGAGTGGGGTGCGGGTGAAATTTGATGATGGGGTTGATTTGGATGGGAATGATGGGGATAAAGATTGATATTGTTGTTCTTCTTCCCAGAAGAAATCGCTATTGGAAGAAGAGGAGGAAGGAGAGGAAGGAGGAAGTAAGGGGTTGGAATTGTCGAATGCTTTTTGCCAATCCTTTCGTTCATCCTCTTGTTCTTCTTGTTGTGCTTGTGGTTGTGGCTCGACGTCTAAACTTGGCATGTTTAAAGACCCTTCATTAGAACAAGATACGGCTAGAGAGGGTGTTAGAGATGTAAAAAACTCGGCCAAACTAACCCCACATGCCCAAATATCCAGCTTAAAAGCATCATATCCATACTTTGGACTGAACAGTAACTCGGGCGCTCTATAGACTCCTGTCCCCACTTGATGAACCATTCTTCCTCCCCCTTCACCTTCACCTTGACCTTCCTTTCCGCCTTCTCCTCTTCCTCTTTCTCCTTTTGCAGAATCTTGTTCTAAAAGGAGCGGATCTCGAAGCCTAGTACCACTGAAAGATGTATCGTAATAAGCAATTCCCAAATCGATCAATTTCAACCTTCCATTATGACTGATCAACACATTGGACGGTTTCACGTCTCTATGTGCCACACGTTTTGCATGCAAAAAGTGCAATCCTTCCAACAATTGTTTAGTAACGTTGTATATAAATGTTGGAATGTCGTCTTGCCAAAGATGGGAAATGCTGTTACCAGGTCTTGATTCTACCGCTGCATTTTGGGAAAAATCACAAGTCGAACTAAAGATAGAAGGTGGGAGCAGAGATGGTTCATTGAGCACCTCTTCTAGTGTTGCAGCATATAGCGGCATGATTAGGTCTACGGTTGAACCGAATGGATCCGAAGTGTCGTATATCGCACACAAAAGTGGAGCTATGTTATCGTGTGATGGATCAAGAAGGATTGTGGAAAGGAGCGAGATTTCACGAGAGATTGAATGTGGACTTGGTTGATCGTCAGGAGAGACTCTTTTGATGCAGATCCATCCGGGAAGGCCATCAGCGTCTTGTGTGATTCCGAGTAAACGTTTGAGTGCTGTTGATGAACAAGTTGTGCTGATGCTGGTAGAAGAGCAAGACTGGTGGTCATAGGGCCAATTGGAAACAGAGGTCAGAGGTCGACGGTAGACAGAGCTACACAATCCATCGCTATGTGGGATGAGTTGAGTGGTTATCAGATTTGTCCAGTCGATTTCTGTTTCGTGGGAGAGAGAGCCTCCGACGATGAAAGATTTCCTGGAAGCGATTGAAGTTGAGGTGGTTGTGCTTGTTGCTGCTAGAGCGTCGTCGAAGGAAGGTAGTAGAGACATGATGTTGTCTTCTTATTGCTCAAGGTGGGAGAAGGAGGAGTTACTGCGGGGTAGTTGACACAAATGGGCGAGATCTGAGTTTGCAATCCGATGCTCGTATCGACCAGATGTACTCTTTGAGGCCTCGAGAAAGACAAGTACAGTGAAGAAGAAGAACAAGAACAAGTCCTCCTCTTTTCTTGCCCCACATCTTTGTTGCGTGAGACCAACACTTCGGCGAATTTCATTTCTTTTTTGTTCCCCATTTTTTTCTTCGATTTTTGTATTTTGATTTTTATGGCCTTTTTTTTATTTTATTTTCTCTTGAGCTTTAATTTCTGAACCCCGCATAATCAAAAAAAGCACGAGAAAAGCAAAATGACGCGATACGCTCCATAAGAGTCGCAACGAGTCACAGAGAGAGGCTGATTAGATACTGTATGTCAACCACCTCGTTTCGCCATTGCACACCACCATCACCCTTCGATCATCCACACTCACAAACACAAACACAAACACTCTACTCAAAAACGATCCTCTTCCCCCAATATCATGTGTCGTCTTTTAGGTACGTTTACGATTACGTTGTTTCCCCCTCCCCCCCTTATAACGTACTGACCACTTGTCTCTATTGTTGCGGTACACATTCGACGATGCCGTATCTAGTCTTCAAAGGCGCAGATCCAATCCAGCTCTGTCACCTTGTTACACGACCTGCTCATTCGATCATCAATCAAGCGTTTGACTCTCGTCTTCGACTCGATGCCACCCGAGCCGTAAACGGTGATGGGTTCGGTGTAGGATGGTACGATTCCACCCCAGATCCAGAATTAGGCAACGCACCTTGCATCTTTACCTCGGTCACTCCTGCTTGGAATAATCAAAACCTTCAAAGAATCGCCGAAAAGATCAAATCTCCACTCGTATTCGCCCACGTACGTGCGTCGACGGCGGGTGCGCTATCGGAAACCAACTGTCATCCTTGGCGTTATGGTCGTCTAATGTGGATGCATAATGGTCAAATTTCCGAGTTTAGCAAGATCAAACGTCAAGTTCTCGCCAGTCTACCTGAACCTTTGTTCTTGTTTCCACAAGGTCATACCGATTCCGAATTTGCCTTTGCCGTCTTTCTCAGCCATTTACAGAATCCTCTTTCCACACATCCTTTTTCATACAAAGAGTTACGTGATGCCATGCTATCAACTATCAAACAGTTTAATACCTGGTCACGTCAAGCTGGAATTCGCGAACCTTCTTTGATGAACTTTTGCGTTACCGATGGTCAAAGTATCATCTGTACTCGTTATGTTAGTTCGAAACATGATCAAGCTGCATCCTTGTATTTTTCATCGGGGACTAGTTTTTATGAACATGCTAAAGGAGCGTATAGGATGGTGAAAACGGATAAGAGGGAGAAGATCATTGTGGTTGCTAGCGAACCCTTGACTTTTGAAAAGGCAGATTGGATGGAAATTCCCACAAACACTTTGGTCGTTATAACGCCAAAGATGAACGTTTTGCAATTGCCAATTAGGGATGAATATGCTTTGGGAAAGGGCGAAGAAGGCGTAAAGAGGAGTCCTACTTTTGCGATAAAGACTGGGTTTCCACCGAGTATGTCGGGTGCGACGGGCAATGCGAATGCGGATGCGAATGGAAATGGAAATGGAAATCGAGGCAAGCAAGGATTCGAAACCAGTCCAAGATCAACAACACAGAGTACAGCTGCTGCTGTTGGTTGATGTTACCAAGACATGGTTTTGGATCTTGAAACATTTGATATCATACCCTCCCCGCGCGCTTCTTCGCTTCCTTTTCTCAGCTCGGTATCTGCATTGCTATTTGTATTTCTACTCATTCCATCCTCAGTAAGCGATTTCGATGCATACCTTGTCAAACGGACAGTGTGCAAGATGATACTGTACTGTACTGTACTGTACTGTACTGTATGTGTCTGTCTCGCATTGTCAAATATTTGCTTTTTTTTTTTTTTTTTTTTTTTTTTTTGGCGGGTGTTACACCTACAGAACTGTGTAAAATATCTCAGCGCTTGAGCCAATTTTTTATTTATTTATCTTCAAAAAATGCAAAGCCGAGACTTTGATTAGACCCTGAATTTACATACACTTTGCTCAAACTCGTTCTCTGTTGATTCACCACCACCACCACCACCATCATCATTATCATTATCATTCTATCCGAATCACGGCATCTCTCTGCCCTTCCCCCCATTCTTCCTTCTTCTTCTCTCAGCATTTCAACAGGCAAAGCTATTCTCTCTCACAAATATTCGCAAGATGCAGTGCAATACATCAACCAGTTCATTGCTGCAAAACTCAAACTCAATCCCGTCACCGTCATTCATCTCGCCTCATCCATCCCTTTCAAACCCTCCAAAATTGGATCGTCCATTACACATTGTTCTTGCTTCCACTGGAAGTGTAGCATCGGTCAAAATTCCATTGATTGTGGAAGAACTTTTGAAATATGAAAATGTACGAATTCAGATCATTGCTTCTGATAATTCGCTTCATTTTTACAATCGTTCCCAAATATCTTGCTTAAACACTCTCTATTCTCCTCCCCCTCCCCCTTCTCCTGATTCCAGTTCTAGTTCTAGTTCTGCACCTTATAATGTGGAATCTTTGGCAGCGGAAAACTCACATCCTCTTCATCATTCTTCAAGTAATCCGAGGGTACATCTTTGGACAAACTCGGACGAATGGACATCATTCAGCTCGATTGGAGATCCTATTTTGCATATTGAACTTCGGCGTTGGGCGGATTTGGTTATTGTTGCACCATGTTCAGCGAATACTTTGGCGAAATTCAATGGGGGGATTTGCGATGATCTATTGACGAGTTTTATGAGAGCTTTGGGGAGCGATCAAAAGGTTTGGATTTGTCCTGCGATGAATAGCGCAATGTGGATGCATCCACTTACCGCGAAGCATTTAGGAATGGTGAAAGAAACATTGGGTTACGAGGTGATGGGACCGATTGAAAAGATCTTGGCTTGTGGAGATAATGGTATAGGTGCAATGATCGAGTGGAATCGTTTAGTGCAAGAGGTGGTCGAGAGATATGGCTTGGTCATCGAACGAGAAAAAGAGTCGCGGAAGGCGCAAGAGATGGTGGAGAACAATACCCCAATCACCTAGGTACTGAACAACACACATCGGACGAACATTTAATCCCCCCTTTCCAAAAAAAAAAAAAAAAAAAAAAAAAAAAAAAGGGGTTGGCCTTCCATAAGTATTCGCCACAGTCGTCAGAAACTTGGACCGTTCACAGAGCAAAGCACTCAAGTGAAACAAGAAGAATCCTCGCCTTTGCCTTAACTCTCCCTCTGTGTGTGTATGTGAGAGAATGCAATCGTCATGTCTAGCGAAATCTATTTCGAAAATCAAATAAAATACCATCCCGGCTTTCTACATAGATGCGAGTTCATACATCAATGATACGATAATCAGATAAATCGAAAGATTGCGAAACATTTCTATTGATGTCGTCACGTAGTTCACATGTGATGGATGAGAGATGAGAGATGAGGTTTGGTCCAAAAGGAGGAGAGAAGAGGCAAGTGAAGGGGTTGATTCGAGCAAGGTTTTAGTGTTGAGCGCCATTTCCACGGTTTCCACCTCCGTTGTTGTTCTGATTGATTCCTCTACGACCTCTATAGCCTCCTCTTCCTCTACCACCGTTACCACCCCTACCACCACCCCTACCACCACCGCCACCTCCGCCATGGTTGGAATAATGTTTCTTCCACATCTGTTGTTCGATCATTGGTCTACTCGGATATTCTCCACCCTCCCAACCTGCTTGAGTCCAAGGATGATGTCTCATCGACTCAGGTACACGCTTCAACGCCTCAATCCAAGTCGCCACATATTCACCCTTTCCATCATAATCCTTTCCTTGTTTAATCGGGTTAAACTGTCTCGAGCTTCTTGGATCATTTCCCACCCCCGCAACATACTGCCAATTCCCCCAGTTACTATTCGGATCGTAATCGACGAGCCAACTTTCAAAGAATTCGGCTCCCAATTGCCAGTTCCATCCCAAATCTTTGGTGAGGAACGAAGCCACATTTTGACGACCACGATTCGACATGAATCCGGTTTGAACCAACTCAACCATATTGGCATCAATCATGGGTACACCAGTTCGAGCGGTGGCCCAACGGATGAATGGATCCTTACGATCGGTTAAAGATGAAGTTGTTTTCCAATCGTAGGCTTTGGAAGAAGCAGAACGCGGAGAAAGAACTTGTTCAATTCCTCCAAGGGTGAAGAGGTGCGAACCGAATTTCCATCCAACAAAGTAGAAATAGTCTCGCCAGAGGAGCTCAAAGATGATCCAGTATCCTCCGCCTTTAGGGTTGCCAGTGGATTCGTCGAGTTGGGTCGCTTTTTGTGCTATCAAGCGTGGAGAAAGAAGACCGTGGGCGAGAGCGGCGGCGAACTTGGTACTGTAGTCAGGACCGAGCATTTCATTGCGCGTTTCTTTGTACGATGCACCAGGCGAAGATTTTCCTCCAGAAAAGTAGTGGTCGAGTCGTCGCAGTGCTTCGGTTTCTCCACCTTTGTAAGGAAAGGCGGAATGGGGGACGTTGAGACTTGCATCGGAAGAGAGAACTTTGGAAAGTAATTCTTTGTGTCCCAATACAGGTTGATCGAGGAGTGGTTGGAGAAGATGCTTTTCCACAATCTCCTTTTTGTCATATCCCTCTTGCTGCTTGGAGGAGAGTGCAAAGGCTCCTGGAGAGTCGGAGAGCTGGACATGAGGGAATGGTTTGAGCTTTGTAGGAGGAGGTAAGGGTTGGCGGAACATGTCGGGGCCTTCAACTTGCTTGCGAAAGTGGGTGAAAACGTCGGGAAGCTGTTTGACAGGGAATCCAAGATCGCGAGAATGGATCAAGGATTTGCCTTCAAACATCTTGAAGGGGCATTGAAGATCGGAGAGGATGGAATCGAGACGTTTTTGAACATTGACTTCTTCGGTATTGATCTCGCGTCCGAGGTAGACCGCTTCGACAGTATCACCCTTATCGCGAATGCTCTTGACCAGAGATGGAATGACGGACTCGGGAGTTCCTGCGAACATGGCGAGATCGCTTCCAACACTACGGAGTCGATCGCGCAGGTCAAAGACGCTCTCGTTGATGAACCTACATGACAAGAGAGAGCAAAAGTTGTCAGTCAAAGCGCTGGTAGCGAAATCGTTTCTAAGATAAGGGATAGGGAAACAAGATGAGGTAGGGTTAGAAAGAGAGAGGATGCTTACTTTGTACGATGAAGTCCACTACGCCAAATGCCAAGTTGTCGAGTCTTGGCCATCTGTGATTGACCTTTTCCTCCACCGGCCTTTTGGGCCTTTTGCAAGTTGGGAAATCCGGATACTTCAATGTGACGCTGATCCCAAACGTAGACGGGCAAGACGTGGGTGACGGGCTGCTTGAAGGCGGCATTGGAAGGCGAGGGTTCGGAGCAGAGGTGGAAGATGGGATGATCGTGAAGTCGTAGATCGTTGCGAAGGACCGCGATGAGGATGTTGCGCGTCATGATGGTTGAATGTTATCCCGAGAATGGGAGGATTGATGATATGCGTTGTTGTATGCTTAGAGATGGTGTTGAGAGATGACGGTAGGTAGAGAAAGAGAGAGAGAGAGAGAGAGAGAGAGAGAGAGAGAGAGAGAATGTGAGAGATAGAACCCAGAAAGAAAGGGAGGAAGCAGCGATGACAGTAAAGTAGATATAGAGAGACGGTAACAGGGATGCGATCAAGGATGCTGTACAAGGCGGGTGGATGAGGATGAGGAGGAGATTGAGAGGAAAAGTTTACAGAGATGAAGGGTGAGGATGAGAGGATGACCAAGCGGAAAGCGGAAGGGATGAGGAGATGATGAGGTAGGTGGAGGAGAAGAGGGAAGGAGGAGATGTAATGGACCCTGATCGGCGATTTGGTGCAGCGGGAGAAAGGAGCAAGGAATGACGGTCGATGACGATGTCAAAAGGATCGAAATCCAGGGTCCAATGTGGTAAGAGGTAGGCCATATGGGATGACAACAGAAGGCGCAATGGTGCTACAGTAGTGTACCATGTCGATGCAGCACGAGCCTTTCTCATGATTTGGCGGACTATCCAACGTCAGACACGGGAAGTTGTCTTGTACAGAGAGAGGCGGAGAGAGAGGCAGCGAGCTTAAGTGATGGTGCAGAAGGGCGGACCTGTCAAGAGTGGATTGGTGTTTGTTCGACTGGAAATAGAGCTCGATTTGGCCCGCGGAATGAGGTAATGGCGCAGGGACGGCTATCGTTGTTTTTCTCGCGATTTAAGATGTTGACTAGAAAGCACTCTAACATCAATGCAAGTGGCAGAATATTCGGCCGAAAAAGGTGAGGTAGATCCGAATCTTGTCTTGTCCAAAAAGGCGATCACGATATAGTTCAGGCGTGCTTTCCACGACTACTCTACTGTACTGCACCGCACTGTACTGTACCGTATACTTTGAGCCCCAACATAGTTGAGCTCGACCTTGCTTCAACATTGGTTGCCCTGTGATGTGAAGCAATGTGTACAACAACCAAAGAAGAAGGGCTGTGCGATCTCTGTGCTACAAGCTGTGAATGCAACTCGAATGGCTCGCAAAACAGACAAACACACACGGGCCTGTGCACCAAAAGCAAGATCGCGAATTTTCACGAAGCCTTTGGCGGAAGCGAAAAGAACTTTTCCAAAAGGCATACGCACAGTGTGTGTTGGTTCGAGAAGAAATTACTGTATTGCAATTTCCTACCGAAAATTTCCATTTTCCAAACACACTTCTGTGAAACTCAGCATCAACCATCTTTGCCACTACTTTTCCTTCTCATCATCATCATCACCATCATCATCACCACCACCGCCTCCGATCGAGAATATACCCTCCTCTCGCATCAAACGCTTTCTCTCTTTCGACTACTCATCTCCGCTCGATTTCCCAAGCTTCTCTGCAATACAGTTTGCTTTGCTCTTTAGGTCATACTTCTTGAATCCAAACCCGCCAATATGTCGTCCGTCGTCGGTATCGACGTGGGTAACGCCTCGTCCAAGATCGGTGTCGCACGTGCCCGTGGTGTCGATGTCATCGCCAACGAGGTCTCCAACCGTGCCACCCCTTCGCTCGTCTCCTTTGGTCAAAAGGCCAGAGCTCTTGGTGAGGCCGCTGCCACCGCCCAGACTTCCAACTTTAAGAACACCATTGGTTCCCTCAAGCGTCTCGTAGGTCGCACCTTGCAGGACCCCGAAGTACAAAAGGTAGAGAAGAACTTTATCAATGCCGAGCTCGTCGATGCCAAGGGTGAGGTCGGTGTCAAGGTTCGTCTTGCAGGTGACCAGCACGTCTTCTCCGCCACGCAGCTTCTTGCCATGTACCTTGCAAAGCTTCGTGACACTACCTCCAAGGAGCTTGGTGGTGCCGGTGTCAGCGATGTCGTCCTTTCCACCCCTCTCTGGTTCACCGACGCCCAGCGACGTGCTTACCTCGACGCCGCCGAGATCGCCGGTCTCAACCCTCTCCGCCTACTCAACGACACCACCGCCACCGCTCTCGGTTACGGTATCACCAAAACCGACCTCCCCGAGGCCGACAACCCGCGCAACGTCGTCTTTTGCGACATTGGCCACTCGTCCTACCAGGTCGCCGTCGTCTCCTTCTCCAAGGGTCAGCTCACCGTCCTCGGCACTGCCGCCGACCGCAACTTTGGTGGTCGTGACTTTGACCGTGCCCTCCTTCTCCACTTTGCCGAGGAATTCAAGGGCAAGTACAAGATCGACGTCCTCTCCAGTCCCAAGGCTACCTTCCGTCTTGCTGCCGGTTGCGAGCGCTTGAAGAAGGTTCTCTCGGCCAACCCCCTCGCTCCCCTCAACGTCGAGAACCTCATGGAGGACATTGACGCTAGCTCCCAGCTCAAGCGTGAGGAGTTTGAGTCGCTTATTGCTCCCCTCCTTGAGCGCATCACTGTGCCCCTCGAGGCGGCCCTTGCCCAGTCCGGTATGACCAAGGACCAGATCCACTCGATCGAGATGGTCGGTGGCTCTTCCCGTGTCCCTGCCCTCAAGGAGCGCATCTCGGCCTTCTTCGCCAAGCCCCTCTCCTTCACCTCGAACCAGGACGAGGCCGTCGCCCGTGGCTGCACCCTCGCCTGCGCCGTCCTCTCGCCCGTCTTCAAGGTCCGCGAATTCAGCATCCACGACGCCACCCCTTACTCGATCAAGGTCACCTGGGACAAGGCCGCCGATGTCCCCGACGAGGACACCGAGCTTGTCGTCTTCCAGCCCAACAACCCCATCCCTTCCACCAAGATTCTCACCTTCTACCGCAAGGACAACTTTGACCTCGAGGCCCACTACGCCTCGCCCGACCAAATCCCCGAGGGCATCAACCCTTGGATCGGCAAGTTCTCCATCAAGGGTGTTACCCCCAACGCCGAAGGCGACCACTCGATCGTCAAGGTCAAGGCTCGTCTCAATCTCCACGGTGTTCTCAACTTTGAGTCGGCCTACACCGTCGAGGAGGTCGAGAAGGAGGAGGAGGTTCCTGTCACCGATCCGGCTGCCATGGAGACCGACGGCGACAAGGAAGCCGCTCCCAAGACCGAGATCCGCAAGGTCAAGAAGCTCCAGCGCAAGGCTGACCTCACCATTGTCTCTGGCTTCACCGGCGGCAAGGACGCCAGCCTCGTCGCCGAGATGAAGGAGATCGAGGGTCAGCTCTACTCGAACGACAAGCTTGTCATTGACACCGAGGACCGCAAGAACGCTCTCGAGGAGATGATCTACGACCAGCGATCCAAGCTCGACGACCGTCTCAAGCTCTTTGTCACCGCCGAGGAGAAGGAGAAGTACCTTTCCGCCCTCAACGCCCAGGAAGAGTGGCTCTACTCTGAAGAAGGTGAGGATGCCACCAAGTCGGCCTACGTCGAGCGCATCGAGTCGCTTCAGAAGATCGGTGGCCCTATCCAGTTCCGCGAAAAGGAGTTCCAGGAACGCCCCAAGGCCGCTTCGGCTCTGCGTGAGGCCCTCAACAAGTACATGGAGATGGCTCAGGGAGGTGACGAGCAGTACAGCCACATCTCGGAGGATGACAAGCAAAAAGTCATCGAGAAGTGCGCCACCGTTGCCAAGTGGCTCGACGACGGTCTTTACAAGCAGTCCGAACAGCCTAAGAACGCCGACCCCAAGATTCTGTCTGCTGACATGCTCAAGAAGAAGGACGAGGTGATTTACTTCTGCCACCCAATGTACGTATCTGTTAAGCCCCGAATTTCGCCCAGTTTTGTTCCTACTCCGACAACGTCCCATCCCACCACCACCACCACCACCACCACCACCACCACCACGGGTACACCTGCAGACACCGCCGACAACAACAACAGCAGCAGCAGCAGCAGCAGCGGTAGAAGCAGTAAAAGTACCAGTCGCGCACGCTTGGCTCCTAGTTTAATTGCATCTGGTACTTTTGCGATGGAAAACCAGCCTAGCGATGAAGGGATACTAAGTTTGTCAGGCGTATCTCCACCATCGGTGCTCGAATTGCCCTCTGAGCTTTCCGACGACAGTGGTCTACCTGGCGATACTGAAGAGGAAGATGAAGCTCAGAATAGGAGCATCGACTCTGTCCCTTTTGGCACTACACCTCTCATCTCGGACCGCATTAGGCAGAGATCCGACACCCCTTCTGCCAGCTCTAGTTGCTCCCTTCCTCACAGCAGTGGTGATGTTGGTGGTGGTGGTGGTGGTGGTAGTAGGGCTCGTCAATATCAACGTCCACGAATCACTACTACCACTCCTGACCTTGATCCAACTTGAAAGAAAACAAATCGGAACAATTTTTTTTTTTTACTAACACATACACACAATCCCCTCTCAACCTTTTGATATTTTCATAACAAACAGTATGAGCAAGGTCAAACCTCGCGTAGACACTACCCAGACTCCTACCCCTACCAAGGATGAAAAGAAGGACGAACCTTCGAATGCTCAAGCCGATAACAACGATGGTCCTGGTGAGATGGATGTTGATTAAACTATTTGATTCCTTCTCTTTCTTAGTTTCTTCTTTTTGTTTCTCTCTCCCTCGCTTTTATATCTTGCGAGAGAGAGAGAGGTGGGGGGAGAGGGGAAGAAGAGGGGATGTGGGGAAGAGAGAAGTTTGGTGAACTTCAATATAATGTGTATGTAGCTTTGCTTGAGCCGAGTGGCTTTTCAATCGTGTGTAGATTTTTTCCCTTTGCTTGTGGGGTGGTCGGAGATTTGTTTTGAGAGGTTGTCGAAACTGGTGATGATGTGTGGAAATTTGATCTTGATTTCATGGATGCGATGATGGATGTTGTGGGGTTTGTTTTTTTACAATTGAGGATATTTAGGGAGAAGGTTTTTATGAGACCAAGATCTGGCGCCGGTGTTGAAATCTGCTACTATTTGAGGGCCTGATTTAAGCTGTTGTGGCGGGAGGGGATCATGAGAAGATTTGGCGATGTATTTATAAATCACCAAACCATCCAGCCCAACCGGGCCCCTTGCATGCGTTTTACCCGTAGAAATGCCAACCTCCGTCCCCAACCCGAATCTAAACCCATCCGCAAACCGAGTGCTAACGTTGACAAAAACATTAGCACTATCCACACTCTTTACAAATTTTTCCACCACATGATTCCCACTCTGACTCGAACTAAGTATCATCTCGGTATGACCCGAACTATACCTACTAATATGCGAAATCGCACCATCAACATCCCCAACACATCCAACCGCAAGAATCAAATCCAAAAACTCGGTCTGATAATCCTCCTCGGTGGAAGCAACGATTTTATCCCCATATTCGGAAACAATAGAAGGCGAAAAGTTAAAAAGTGTCGACAAGCATTCCGAATCCAAACGTAATTCAATACCCGCTTTTAAAAGTGCTTCTGCCAAAGGAGGCCAAAAATCCTGCCTATGCAAGAGTTCAGAGTTAACCAACAGCGTTTCCAGCGCATTGCAAGCGGCAGGATAATCCGTCTTTGCATCGACTACAGTGCCAATCGTCATTGCCAAATCTGCATCCTTATGAACATAACCGATACACAAACCATCCGCATGACCCATAACCGGCATCCTCGCCTCCCTCTGAATCGCCTTTACCAATTCATTACTACCTCTAGGAATCACCAGATCGATATAATCGTCCAAATGCAAGAGACTCTGAATATCCTCCCTTGTTTCCACGGTTTGAATCAAATCTTTTGGCAATCCTGAAGATGCAAGTGCGTCCGAGATGATTTTGGATAAGATGGAAGCGGTATGCTTGGATTCCTTCCCGCCTTTTAGAATGGCAGCGTTTCCAGATTTAATAGCAAGCGAAGCAATGTTGACCACCACTTCTGGACGTGCTTCAAAGATGCATAGCAAAACGCCAATCGGACAGGTAACGCGGAAGAGGTCGATGGATGCTTGTGTTTCAGTTGCGTCGGCGAGCCTTTTAGCCCATTGAACGTGATCGAGAGGACTGGGAAGCGCAGCAACGTCAGAAACTCCTGCTAGCAAAGACTCCCATTTCCCAGCTTTACTGAAGAGGTCTAAACGAGAGGCGAGAGAGGATGAAAGCTTTCCTTGAGATACGAGAAGCGTAGCAGCTTCCATATCGAGTGCATTGGCTTGCTGGATGCGCGATTTGTTGGATTCGAGAGCGGTACGGATGGATAGGAGCGCTGAAGATCGGGTAGCGTCGGCAGAGGGGGAGGTGGAGAGCGATTGAGAGGCGGAATCGAAGGCTGCCCTCGCAGCTCGGGCTACTGATTCGGCACTGGAAGGGGACTCCATTTTGAGCTCCGATGCTTGGAGAAAGGGATAGAGTGGGGTGGAAAGGATGTTGATGATGGTGGTGATCAGAAGAAGAAGAAGAAGAAGGTGTAAGACCAAAGAGAGGTAGGTCAGTTGGCCGAGTCACGCCTTTCCCCAAACGAAAAAGAAGCTCATCCCCGATTTTTTGGACAGCAAATGTTAGGTTGAATTACTAAGAATCACGTGCGAGAAAGGAAGAAAGTCAGCAACCTTGGAACTTGTCCGCCAACGATTTTTCTCATATTCAACTTGCTTTCTTGTCGTCACCATCATCACTATCACCTTGACCATCTCACGACTTTCACCCCAAAAGAGGTTCTTTTGTTTTAATTAACGATGCCTCGTCTGTCTCCATTCCGTCCCATTCTCAGGGCTGCCATTCGTCCTCTCACTTCCACCACCCCTGTTGCTGCACCCGCATCCGTGGCATCAACATCATATACACGCATCCTCACCCTCACAAGAACACCATCATCAAACCCACCCACCCGCTCTTTCACACGTACATCAACCCCCATCACCTCGCTGTTATCCTCATCGCGATCACCCATCCTCTCGCTACTCTCTTCCTCGACAACATCCACAACAGCAGTAGCAGCAAACACAGCAGCAACAAACCCATTGGGACAGCAAGTACGATGCGTAACGTACGGATCGGAATACCAACCATCTCAACGCATCCGCAAACGTCGTCATGGCTTCTTGGCTCGTATCAAGACTAGAAACGGTCGCAAAACCATCATGAGGAGGAAATTTAGGGGTAAGGCTAAACTCAGTCATTAAGAAAAAATCCTTTCCCGCCCTGCAAGCCTCGCACTTCAAGAGCAGATCATCCCTCCAAGGATCTTTGCCTCTTTCATGTCGACATCTCCCCTCCCGAATAGCCATGACGATAATTAAACTTTTACTTGTTTTTTCGAATTCCTTGAATGCATGCTATTCTTCACCGCTCGCATTGCATGCTATGCTTCGAGATTGGGTGATACCTGAGATTGAGAAGGAATCCGATGGGAAGAGAATTTACAATCGCATGAGCCAAAAGTATACTGTATGACAGACAAAAAAGGACAGATGTAGAACAATGTTCGAATCTGGAATGCTGCCTTGCTGAGAGATGTGCATTGTCAAAGAGATATCAACATGCAAAAGAGCGTCGCTACGTTTCCAAAGACAGGTAAAATCAACACTGACTTTTCAACAAAACACATCAAACCATAACATCAGCAATCAAGAGTGTCGTACACGTAGCCAAAGCCTATTGACCATATAACGATATCGATCTAGTCGGATCAACAAAAGATTGAATTGATACTTGTCTGTTGAAAGATAGTCAAGCGAGCCTAGAATTGTATCTACAAAATCTCTCCTCCATCTCCTCTTCTCCTCTCTTCCCGGTGCTCTCCTTCTCCCCTCTACCCTCCTCATAGAGTAACAAAAACATCTACTTGAACTCCTCAGCAGCCCCCGTCATAATCAAACCTACAATCAACCCAAACAAACCCAAAATACTGCTAAACACCTCTACAATCAAAATCTTGACAAACAACTGAGGATCCGCAGCATCCGCAATCGCCGCATTACTACCCGTAATACCTACAGCTACTCCACAACACAGATTACACATTCCCACCGTCAATCCTCCCCAAAACAAAACGTGGCCAGTAAGATAGTTGCTAGGTGACCACAAACCATCGGTTCCAGCCTCAAGATTGCCGGTAATCTTGGCAGAAAAAACAATGGCCATAATGACTCCGTAGATCGCTACGACTTCGCAAAAGATGATGCTATCGGTGTTTTTTGTTGTTGTTGTTGTTGTTTTTTGAAGACGTGGTTTAGAAGTGCCAAGGTTCGTGTGGGAGAGAGTGGAGAAAGAGGGTATGACGGGCCACGTTGAGATGGATGAAAGGGATATAACCCAAACATTGACGAGAGGTTTTGAAATAGAAGTATTGTAACCACCAGAGGCAATTGCAAAGTGTGGAGCAAAGCCAAACAAAAGTATGATGAATTGTCAATCAGCAAAATGAAAGAATCGTCTCCCAGTTGGTCTCCAAAAGCAAAAGTCTTGAAACACTTACGAAACCAAGTTCTTGGTAGTAATCCTAGGCGCCCTTACACCGGCACCCAAGATACTTGCACCGGTGATAAAGATTCCCCAACCTGCACCGACAACGCTGAGACCGATGCAAAGACCGATACCGATCATTGCCCAAGCATAGGGGCTTGTCTCTTCGAGGAAGGCGCCGATGTTGAAGCTCTCTCCGTTGCCTATGTTGATCGTTTTTGCATCCATACCAATTTTGGTTGTTGTTCGATTCGACAGGAGAGGCGTGGAGATTGAAGTTTGAAGGGGGGGGGGGGGTTATTGGGAGTCAGTATGAATGATGGCAACTCAACCGTCTAGAGTCAGCGGCAAAGGGTGCCAGACAGAGAGTGGAGGATAGGAGGAAAACTAAAAACTTACCTGTTAGAAGCATATACAATCCAACAGCGGACAGAGTGGTCAAACCGGAAGTCCCGGTCAAGGCTAATGTCGAGACCATGTTTTGTCAACCAAGCAATGTATGGTGTATATATTTGATCCTAGGGAGGGGGAAAACAAAAATTAATTCGGACCACCTCTTGCTCGTTATATATCAGTTGATGCCTTCCACGCTTATGATATATGTGTGTTTGAGAGAGAATGAGAGAAGAAATAGTGTCGAAAAGTGACAAGAGAAAGGTGAGAGTTGGAAGATGATAGATGATGGTGTTTTATGGAAATGTGCGATGGTTGATGGAGGAGCAAATAGTATACAGTACTGTAATGTGGTCGGTGCACTTTGGGCTGAAATTCCAACAGACACAGAGAAAGAGAGAGAGGGAAAGAGAGAGAGGGGCGTCGATGCGTGCGTGAAGTTGCACGCGCCAAGACAAAGACGATCATTTTTGCTGAATCGGAATTTTTCGCTTTTCATTCTATTCTACGGTCTAACATTTTAATCCTAAACTTTTTCTCTTAACCATCAATCATCTTGACTTTCGAAAAGTCTCACACCATGACGACGACATTTGGAATGTTATTATTGCAGTGAACTCAAGACAAGACAGCTAAGCTAAGCTCATTGAACTCTCTTAGCGGGTTACCCCTGCTGCTCTCCAGCATCAACATCAGCATAACTACTACTCTTATGTTTTGGCGTAAAACTCCACTCCTCCGGTGCCTTTCCCAAAAACATCTCTGACACCTTGACCCAATCTTCCGACTTGCCACTCGCCAACAAGGTCTCCAATTCATCCCTACCCCTAAATAGCGGCGGTCTATCGTTCAACCTACTCGGCAAAAACTCCAACAATCCCGTTGGAACGTATCGATGTGTAAAACTCATCATCTCACACATAAACCTTCTCGTCGTATTCACCCCATGCGTATCGCTTCCCCAATGACTTAGACCGTACTCTGCAAACTGACGCATCATATCCAACCTTTCTCGCGAAGAAATGTCCCAATCTCGACGTTCTTTGATCTCGCTAAACAGCCAAGGTTTAATGAGCGCTCCTCGTGCGATCATTTCTCCGTCAACGCTAGTGCGTTCCATCCTTTCGTAGTAGTCTTGCCAAGAAAAGACGTCTCCGTTTCCAAAAATGGGAATAGGTACCATCTCGGCTTCATCAGCGTGTCGAGATTCTTCATTCCACTCGCGCACACTCGAGCGAAGCGTATCGGCACAGTGCGAAATGTAGCTCCAATCCGCATCGTTTTTGTAACGCTGTTTGCGCGATCTTCCATGCAGCGTGGCTGCACTTGCTCCCCATTCCGTCTGCAACTTTGCAAACAATTTGTGCGTTGTCTGTTTAGCCCCCGTACCCGTTCTGAGCTTGATCGTCAAAGGCGTATCGCCAAGCACAGCGTTCATACCGCGTACGATTTTGGAGAGCTTACTCGGATGATCCAACAACGCAGATCCAGCCCCTTTGTTGTAGACCAGGTCGATGGGACATCCACAGTTGATGTCGACAAAATCGAGTCCGTCGCCAATCTCGCGCTTGAGCGCCTCGGCAACGGGGACGAGAAGGTCAGGTTTTCCACCACAGAGCTGGGTGCCAAAGATTCGCTCCGAGGAATGTCGTCGCACCAGAGACCACTCGGAGGCATTGCCGTGCAGGAAGGATTCGGCGAGTCCCATCTCGCCACAGTGGATGTCGGAGCCAAACGATGAACAGATGCGACGGAAGGGTAGATTGCCAGTAGTGGTAAGCGGGGCAAGGTAGAGTTGATTTTTCCAGTTGAGACGACGCTTTTCAGTCGGGCGAATGCGGGCTAGGTCGACACTACTTCCCGCAGTGGTGGCGGCTTCGGCTGCTCGAGCTGATGTAGAGTTGCGCAGAGAGTTCTCCATCTCCTCCAAATCACCCTCTTTCTCCACGTTCCCAGCAGCGGTAGGTTCTTCCGCAGCCGCAACAGCCGCATCAACAACCTCTCTAGGAATCGGCCTCTTGCCTCCCGTCGAACCCTGCGGATCCACCTGTGCCAACTCTTTCGACTCCTTCTCCAGATACTTCAACACCGCTTTCGTCTTGGGCAAAGGATACTTTCGAATCCGCATCGATTTCATCCCTGCCGATGTGCCAAAGTTCAATTCTTCCTGATCCGCATCTTGTCCTTGCCCTTCCCCTTGGAGTGTAAAAGCACGAGGACGTGCACGCCAGGCTTTCAATTTGTCCTCATCTCGAACCAGTTCCAATCCCGTCCCCGCAAATCCGGTCGGGTTGGAGGGGTCGGCAAGACTGGAAGAACCCACAATGCGAACGTGCGAGCCGAGGAATCGGCACTTCCAACCCATGGTGCAGAACCCTTTGATGGCAAAGATGGGACAGGTTGTGGTCAAGTCCAGACTCGTGTGTGCTGGATCGGTCGGTTTTGTTTCTGAGTTTTCCAAAGAAGAGGAGGAAGAGGTGCAGGTTGCTTTGACAAAGGTCTCTCCCTCTCCTCCCTCCTTTCCGGAAGAAAGAAGAGTGAGCGAATACCTTTCCTCCAACCACTTGTGTCTCTCTTCCGCCGACATTCCTTCCAACTCCTCATGTGGGACAGCGGGCATATACAGATCCCTATCTTTGTTTCTCAGATACGCAACCACGTCGTGTGAAAACCGGCACCCTCCCGAAGAAGCGAATTTGCATCCGTCCTCACCTTTGCTGAGAAATCCATGACAGTGACCTTTGCCGTCCTTGAGAGAGTTGAACTGTCGACCTTTGTTCTGGCCTCCCTTTTTGAGGTCGTTGTTGGGGTCGAAGGCGGCTTTGGATTTCTTTTCGGCTCGCTGGGCGGCGGCGAGGGCGGCTGCTTCTTCGCGACGGGCTCGTTTGCGCGCTGCTCCTTTGAGTTTTTTAGGTGGTTCGGCATCGGTTGTTACGGAGCTTACAGAGGGGAAATTGGATTGGATGGTAGCGGCGGTGGACGTGGCGGGGTTGGTACTTCGCTCAGCCGCATCATCATCGACCGTCTTCAAAGGGGTAGAGACAGAAGAGGCGGGTTTGGGAAGAATGTACTCGGCCTTGATAGGTGCAATGCCAGGAGTGTACTTGTCGGTTGGACCGTAGACGGGGTGTTTCCAGACCGACTCGGCGGGTCCAGGAGCTGGAGATGCCGCTTCAGCAGTCGCTGTTGGTGTTAGGGTAATATCTGTCATCTTAACAAATACCCAGTGTAGGCGTTTGATGCTGATGGTGATGATGTGGAATCGGTGAAGAAGAAGAAGAAGAAGAAGAAAGAAAAAGAAAAAATTAAGACCACCAATGAGAGGGAGTAGTGTGTCGTGTGGAGCGCGGAACACCTTTTTCTTCTTCTCAAAAAATAAAAATAAAATAAAATGCAAAAAGAACTGCAGCACCTAGGATTCCCGCGTGGTCCCCCACCGCAGTACTGACTAGGCGATACCTTGCTTAACTTCGCAGATCGGACGGGATGCGGTGCTTTCAAGGTTCTATGGCCGCAGATATCTGTACCGTATCAAACTATGTACATATACCCTTTCACAGCTCTCTACACTCTCACATAAGCATCCATCATCAATCAAGATGCCACAAAACATGGCTCATTTCAATAAATGCGGCATGAAGGATGAATTACGGAATAGATGGTAGTGGACATGGGGAATCAAAGCGTGTCGCCGGCAATGGCAAAGTAAGAAGACGGCGGCAAAGATGGAGGAGAGGGAAGCGGTCGGATCGCTTTAAAAGCTCGAAAGCCTTCTTCGGCGGTTCGGTTTGCTCCTACGATGAATCGTGCTGAAATTTCGCCTACTGCCACGGCACAGGCGACAATGATGAGGATGATGACGATCCATGTACTGTCATTCCCAAAGTGCAGATCATTTCGTCAGTACTTCAACCCTTCAAGAGTCGGCAAATGAGGTCGGGGCTTGGGTGCACTTACATCTTACTCATAGCCGTGTTGGCAATATGTTCATGAATAATCTCCAACAGATCGTTCGCCACCGCCAATCTCTCGTTCAGATTCTCCACCCTCTCGTCGATCTCCAAATAGTCCCTGATCGCATCGTAGAGCGCCTTCAACGAAGCTTCCGACCAGAACAACTCTGGAGTATCCAACACGTTACTCGTCAGATTCACATCCACTCTCAACTTGAACAGTCTTCCCGTCAACCTCAGTGCCTCTCTTCTCTTCAGCTTCAACTCTCCAGTAGAAGCCATCTCCTTGGGGATATGACTGGTCAGCTCCAACGTAGCCTGCATCCTCTCCTCAAAGACGCTCAGCTTGGTTGACTGGGCAATGGCATGTGCCAGCGAAAGCTTCAGCAGATGGTTGGGCGCCCTAAACGTGAAGAAATCGTTGAAAATGCGTGGGGCAGAGATGTTGGGATCGTAACAGAAGTGGAAGGCTTCCGTTTCACGTGCTGCTTCATCCATCGGTTCGCGTGCGCATCCGGACGACAGAACATCCTCGATAATGCTTCGCTCTTCCGCAGCGGAAAAGTTGTACATGACCAATACGCCGTAGGGTAAGATGACGAGTTCGGCCGATTGCAGGGCTTCAAGAATGGGGCGAGGCGTGTTGAGATTGACAGAGGTGTCGTGGTTATGCGAGGCCATGTTGGGTCCTGCATATCGACGCTTGCGACGGCGCAACTTGACTTTGCGGGTTCGGCGTTCTTTGGGTTGCGCTTCGGTGGATGCTTCAATGTTTCCGGCTTTCGAGTTGGGCTCATTCGTGTTGTTGTTGTGGTTGCCAGAGGCGGCGTTTTCATCAAGGATTGCAAGCGAGTCAGGAGCGCCAGAGCGGACAATACTTGTATCACCTGTATCTTCGCGCGACGTATTGGCAACTTCATCGAGGTCGGAAGTGATGCTGAGCTCATTAGAGCGGTACGAATGCGCCATGGGTTCAGTCTCGCCTCGCTCCTCAGCACGCTGTTGGAGCATCATATCGCGAGCACCTGCCGAGTCCGAGTTGTTGATGGCAAGCTCGCTCTTGTCGGTAGCAATATCGACGGGGGATCCCGTGCGGTAAGGCGGCAGAGCTTCCACATCAGATACCGAGCTCTGGCTGCCGCGTCGACGTTCGAGCAAGAAGGGACGTCTTTCTGCCCCTGCTTCGTTATCGCTATCCGAGAAAGTGCGGGTCGGAGCGACAGGTCGAGCAAGAGGTGTGGCGAGCATTCCTTCGTCATCATCGAGACTGCTGCTGATGGGAGCCGTGTTGCCATCTGCCGACTCGTTGTGAGGACGCTGATTGCTTCCATCGGCAGGGGCCTGCGCCTGTTCTTGCTCGCGATCGCGGCTACCTCGTCGCTCACCGGGAGTCCATCGCTCAGCTTCACTCTCCCAAGCAGACGTCTCTCCGCCACCGCGACCATCACCGCGGTGTGAATCGCCTCGCCTTCGACTCTCGCTGTCGGATCCTCGACCTTCGCCACCTTTGATGTAGCCGTCCTGGTCAATGTCCTCCTCCTCTTCCTGGCGTTGCTCAAAGTAAGTGCCGAGATAGCCAAACTCTTCGCGTTGCTCGAGTTCTCTTTCCCTCCTCGACTCTGCACCGGGGCTGGCACTGCGAGGTTCGGGAGCGGACCGAACATTAGCACGTCCGAATCCGGGCAAGAGAGGCTTGGTATAGACTGCGTAGGCGCACTCGTCGTAGAGACGAGGCTTGACGCCGTGCTCGCGACGCAAGAAGCCAAGCAGAGTGCCGAGGTGGATCGAGGTCGAGATGCTGTAGGCAGTCAGACGGGGGAGCGGGGTCATGAGCCGAGCACTTGGAGCCATGCGTTCGAATGTATGGTATACGGGACCCGACTTGTGAGGTCGAAGGGGTGGGGCTCGAGTTGCGGCACCGCGGAAGGTGGTGGCGGCTTTGGGCTTTGCCTTTTGAGCGTGACGTGCTTGAGCGGCTGAGACGGACGAGACAGCAGCGCGAGCAAGGGCGGAAGATGCGGCAGGGCGCTGCGAGCCCTTGGAGGCGGGAGTGACGAGCTTGCCTGGAACAGGAGCAGGAGCCGAGTGTCGGTTGGAGGGAATGGTCGGGCCAGGACGGGGTGTGGTGACAGGCACCTTTGCGGGCGGTTTGGAAGCACCGACAACTTCGAGAGAGCGTCCGACACCGCGACCACCAAGAAGAACAGCCTGTGCGTCGGATTTGCCGTCCGCGGTCGACGCAGTTGGCTTGGCAGTAGGAGGACCAGTCTGAACTGCTGCGTCTGCTTCGTCATCAGTCACCTCCTCTTCCTCTGACTCTTCCTCATCGTCATCGTCGTCGTCGTCGTCGTCGTCATCATCATCCTCGCCAGGCAGAGGAGCGAGCTGAGACTCTGAAGGCAGCACAACGTGCTTTCCCGAAGTTTTCGTTGTCCTGACTGGCTTCTCTGCACGAACCGGGAGCGAGTAGCGTGTAGTACGCGCTGGGGTGCCCTTAAATCGATTCGAAGTGGTGGGTGGAGGTGAAAGTGGAGCAGACGGGCCGATTCTCTTGGGCGCCGAAGTCACCGGATTGTTTCCAGTCTTGGCTGCTTGATTCTGAGAAGATGATGCAGGTACAAGTGCGGCTCTCAGCAGATTGGCGGGGAGATTGGCGCGATTGGAACGGTTGGTGGAAGGCTGCATGCCAGGATCAAAGTCGCCGGGTGTTTCATCATCAAAGTCGTTGTCGTCGAGATCAAGCTTTGCACCGGACGATCCAGAGCCGGCAGAGGTCGAGCCAGCCCTACGACTACGGAGGGAGGAAGCGGTGGCTGAAATGCCTGGAAGTGGTTGGGAGGATCGTCGTTGGACGAGAGGAGGCGGGTTGATGGCACCAGAGGTAGCTTTGGAAGCGTTGTCTTGGGATGTGGGCAACAGGCCCTTGCGATTTGAGCCTGTAGACATCGTGAATGCAGATGATGTTGTTGCTGAGAATGATGATGATGATGGTGGTGGTGGTGGTGGAGCAGATGAATGCCTTTGGATGTGACAGGAGTGACAAAATGAGCGAGCGAGTGGGTGCAGGGTATGTAAATGTCACGCAAATTGCCCGATGCAGCAGCACAAGAGCGAGCGCGGCGTGCTTGTCATCTCAGCGCCGTGCACAGCTGCAGTCCAGAATTGTGACTTGGCCAAGCAAACAATTTTTCTTGAAATGGCACCGTGCGCCTTCTTATTGTGCAACCTTTTTTTTTTTTTTTTTCTTTTTCTTTCGCACACTCCACTTCGGTCGGTCTTGCCGACACCATCACAACTGATCATACACCAAGCTCTCATTTCCATCGGCGCTACCCAGGCTTCAATACACGGGACGCGATTCAGCTTCGGCACACTTACCGCTGAATCACATCGAAAGAAAGCGAGTTTTTCACCAA
Source organism: Ustilago trichophora (assembly GCA_900323505.1). NCBI lineage: Eukaryota > Fungi > Basidiomycota > Ustilaginomycetes > Ustilaginales > Ustilaginaceae > Ustilago > Ustilago trichophora. The sequence goes on along the minus strand of OOIN01000010.1, from coordinate 360,639 downwards.
CCATGAACTCGGAAGGGCCTGCAGGTGCAGGTCGAGGGCGACCATCACATCCTCATGGACACCGTCCACATCGAGGAGGAGGAGGAGGAGGAGGAGGAGGAGGAGGTGATCGAGGACGTGGTCGCGGTAGCGGTCGCGGTAGCAGGGGTCGCGCTGGCGGTAGTGGCGGTGGAAGAGGCGGCTATGGTGGGCACAGAGGAGGTAGAAGCGGCGGACATGGCAACGGTATGCCACCAGCACCGCTAGGCGATCCTTCACTCGACCCTCAATTGGCACCCAAACCACCACATCCTGGCTACTTTCACACTTCGTTCCTTGAAAACCCTTGGTACGAGCTGGAGGAGAAGCTCGGCATTCCACATATCAAACCCATCGTCTCGACTCAAGACATGCAGGAAAGGGCGGATCCTCAAACCCGTTGAAACGCCTGCAGAGCAGCCTCCAGCAGCACCTCAAGAGTCCAATAATGTTGCGGCTAAAGCTAGCCTAGCCTGATCACACGCGCGAAGTTTCCTCGTCGTAGATGACAATCTCGCTGCAGCGGATGTGCTTTCGTCCAAGAAAACAAATACATTCCCAATCAACGCAACAAGACCAATCGCAACGACAAGAGGCGCTCTCACGAACTCCAATCCAGCTCGCGCGCTGCTTTGCCCAGCGCCCAGATGGTAAAGCTGAACTTGTAGTTTGGATACGAAATGGCACCTGTCGACAGCAAGCAGAAAGCAACATCAAAGTGTCAGATCAATCGCATTCCATCGCAATCCTACCACAACGATCTCGGTCGGGACACTTACAGTTCCTATCATCCATCAAGGCATCGCATAATCCCATCATTCGAGAAGGAAGCAAAAGACACGACAACGTCAGCTACAATATACGAGATAGATTCGATCGCTATCTCGTGCTTTGTTTACACATACCTGTTAAAGATGCCTTCAATCTGCTCCTGTGCCCAGGAGCCATCGGGCAACTGGCGATCCATGATAACCTTGACAGCCCTCTTGATGCGGTCCTTGTGCGGATACTTGGCATGCAGAAGGGTGATGACCACCCAAGCGGTCTGCACGACTTGCGACTTGGATGCATGGGTGTATACGCCCGTCTCGCACGACTTGCAACAACAACGACAACAAGCAAAAGTCGATATACCCCCATGTCAGCTTCATGTACACTATCTATACACACACAATGCATCATCTTCTTTTGTAGCGCGCCGACTTACCTTGTACGTCTCACCCCAGCCTCCGTCGTCCATCTGTTTGCTTGCCAAAAAGTCGCATGCTCTTTTCACCGCCTCGCTGTTATCGTACGTGTGACCTGCCAGCATGAGACTTTCGACGGCAAACATGGTCGCATAGGTAAAGCAGATTGCCCAAGATCCGAACCAGCTTCCGTCCTCCCTCTGCGCTTTGAGGATGTACTTGACGGCACTATCGACCGTCTTTTTGATATCGGCTTTGCGGTAGTCGTCGATCTTTGTAAACTTCAACAGCGCCGTAACGACCGAAGTGGTGCACTCGGGATAAGCGTATTCGATCATAATATCACCAAATACTTCGGCGGGATTGATGAGCTCCAGCAGTGCGGGACCGTTGATAGTCTCGTAAGATGCGAAGCCGCCTCCTGGATTCTGCATTGTGAGGAGGAGATCGATGCTATCGTGCATGCGTTGACGCGAGACCTGCTTGGAAAGGTAAGGGACGTTTTCTTGGAGCATGATGACGGCTTTCAGACCTTCACCTGTGCAATCTGAGACTACGTAGCCCTGTTCCTTAGTAGAGAAGGGCCAGGCACCCTTGGTGGCAAAGCGGTAGCATGTCTCGTGGTGCTTTGGATTCTCGCGAATCTGACACTCGTCGAGCCAGTTCAGTAGTCTCTGTGTCAATTCGCGGTTTTCTGTCGATGCAGCGAGCCCAGAATCGACCATGGCTTGGGCGATAAACGATGTGTCCCACAACTGGCTGCCGTTCGTTCCGGTCATCATCATACCCTCGGCTCCGATCCACATGAAGTCCTTCAACTTCTCGCGGTGCATACGCATAGCGTGGCTATCGTGTCCCTCGACATCCCACCTCGACACGTAGTTGAGCATCTTGTTGACCGGCCCAAGACACTGGTAAGAAGTGTTCTCATCCTCGAGCACGAGCAGTTCGTACGCCCGCTTGATACCCGCTTTCCGCAAGGGAGGGATGTGACAGCTGTCGTAGGCTCCCACGATGGCCATTAGCGTTTTGAGCGTCTTTGTATGCGGGTAGAAGGTGTCGACTTCGGCGACGTTGCCACGCTGGGCGGGCCAGTTGATCGACTCGTAGGGTTGGACGTAGAGCTCTTCTCGCAACGAGGCGATGAGCGGGTCCATTTCAGCTTTGAACCTTCGACCCCACAGATAGCCCATGGGAATATAGACCATGCGCGTGTGAATCCACCATCTCCACGGATGTATCGGAAGCCAGTCGGGCAACAACCACAGCTCGGGAGGGATGGGATTCATCCCTTCCCATTCGTAGCAGTTGAGGATGGCGAGCCAGAGCTTACCCCATGAAGGAATACCAGCTGCACCACCGAGCTTGTGCAACGTACCGCGCGCTTTAACCATCATGGGGTGCTCTGCGGGCACACCAATGAGACGCAACACGGTGTAGTTGAGCGCAGTACCAAACACGGTGGAGCAACCCTCAATGTGAATGCCCCAACCGCCGTCAGCCTTGTCGGCGCGATTCCAAAGATAGCGAGCGATCTCGATCTTCCATTCTTCCGGAATGGGAGTCTTGGTCACATACATGCCGATAATGATGCCGGGAAGGAGGAACATGGGTCCGCCGTACTCGCCCGCCCAATGACCGTCAGAGGACTGGAGGTGGCGGTAGAACGAGAGTCCATTTTTGGCAGCATCGAGCGGTGTCTTTGCTTTGGGCAGGTCGGGGAGATCCGTGTCGAGTCCAAGCCAGTATTTGTCCTCGATGGTCTGGGGCCACGCTTTGCATTCGGCATCATCGCGAAGGTAATACCACACATGTCGGCCACCGTCCGAAACTTTGAGCCTCCATCGGGAAGGGTCGGTCTGGCCGAGAGGCGGACTTTTCGTCGCCATCTTTGCTAGATTGTTGTGAGTGAGGTAAATGCGTCCAGTCTATGCTAGTTGGTGATAAGGGGTCGAGTCTCGTTGGGATTGACGGTGAAGTCTGGGCCGAGATCCCGATCGTTTGTAGCGCTGGCGGTTATATACTCGACAACGTGGTGCCTTTCAAGCTGATCTAGATCGCTACGCTGTACTGTTTGCAATCGCTGCCAGAGTTGAAAAGCTATTCGGGTGCCGACAAACAATTGCGCCTGTTGAAATGCGCTAACTTTGCTATCTAAAGTTTGCCCCTGAGTGTGTCTGGCCGTCGGAAGGTTGAGAATACGACCTTACTACTTTTGCTGTCGTTCTCTTTGTATCGACACCTGTAGAGTACCTACGATGCAGCTTTTGGCCAAAAGCGATGATTCGGATTGTCCGTATGAGCAGGAGAAAGGAGGGAAAGATGAACGAGATCCGCTGATCCGATTCAAGAAGATGTGGGTTTGTAGCAAAAAGGTCATACGATTTTCAAACACAGCCGCTCCTCGTTCTGGCATGTGCGCGTGTGAATGCCTATGCACAACAGTATATCGGCTCTTCCGAGAGAGCAACACCAACACATTTTGGCGCGCTTTTCTGAAGTGTTAGACTCTCTTAGCCATCATTTATCGGCCAGAAAACAACGGTGCAGCTGCACAGACCAAAAGCAGGCAAGCGCAACCTGCATATCGTTTTCTCAAGTCCTTCCACATCATCTCCACCTCGTCCCACCCTTGGCCAGACACGCACTCGTTCAAGACGCCCTACATCAGGCCATTCTCTCGCACTGCATCTCGACTCACTCGGAGAAATATTTGCACTGCACATCAAGTGATCGATTCCATCTCGAATATTTCTCACAGCCAAAGCAATGGTAGGTCGCAAATACAGTCTTTCTTCAGGTGACATGGTCATCAGCTGACACTCTGCTCTTAATTCCCTTTGTCTGATGTTGATGTCAGTCGGCGCTGTTCAACTTTCACTCGCTACTCAGGGTGGTACTGCTCATCATCTGTACTTGCACATATGTCCGCGCAACCGCACCGGCGCTGATCGATCGCAATAAGGAAGGGTAAGCTTCGCCTCACTTCCAGCATCCCATAACGATCCAAATGCATCGTTATTGACGAGCATTACTTCACTTCATCCCTGTTCTGCTTCTGTAGCTTCCTTGGAGTATTTTATAAAGGCGCACGCATCGGTACGTAGCACTTTCACGCCTGCATCTGTCATGGTCGCAAGCATTGCAATTAACTTTCGTCTTACTTCCTTCCGTTGCACTGCCACGACTTCCCACTTCAACGCACGATCCGACCATCTACGAATGTCTCGAAACACGATGGCATCTTCCAGGCGAACGCTTGAGCCCATACGTCTCATTAGCGTGTCTCATCATGGCCGTTTACGAAATCGTATAAACCCCTACTGTAACCACTTGTATCACCACCTTGAACCTTGTTTCAATTTCAGCATCTTTTCTTTTAGCACTGCCTTCACACCAATCCAATTCGTACTAGACATGGGCTCGGATTGATCAACCAAAAGCTTTTTTTTTTGTTACAGTATTTCGAATGAAGCAGAGAACCGATCTTGCGCGATACAAGTCAAATGTTTGAGCACACAAGGTTATACAGTCCTAGAGCAAAGCTAATGAAAACAAACACCGCACCAGTTGAGCCAGAGATCTCAAGCCTTGGACTCACGATCGCTCTTCATCCCATCCTGAATCCACTTTGAAGCCTCAGCCGCCTTCTTCTCGGCTTCCTCTGCGTGTTTGGTGTGGAAGTCGGGACTTCGCATCTTCTCGACAAAGTCTGTGTTACCATTGGGCACCTTCATTCCTTCCCTCACTGCCTTTCTCTCCCAGTTCCTGTCAATGTAGTTTTTGACGCTTTGGGGTACATCTTCGTCTTTGAGACCAGCCCACTTGTAATACTGCAACCAGGGATAGGCGTTAATATCAGCGAGGGAGTACTTGTCTCCCACAAGCCAGTCGTGGTCTTTGAGTCGCGAATCGAGGACTTGGTAAAGTCGCTTTGTTTCGGTCACGTAGCGCGACTTGCCGTAGGGGATGTCTTCGGGAGCATAGCGTACGAAGTGATTAGCCTGCCCCTGCATGGGCCCCAAACCTCCGTGTACCCAGAAAATCCACTGAAGGACTTCGCTACGTTTGTCTACACCATCGCCCTCATCACTCCAGCTAAAGATGTGCTTGGGGTCATAGTGCTTTTCAAGGTATAGAATGATGGCGGCAGTCTCGAAAACGCAGTGGTCACCACGGTTGGGGTCCTTGAGGGCGGGAATACGACCGTTGGGGTTGATCTTGAGGAACCAGTCCTCCTTCTGCTCATTCTTGCCTAGACTGATGGCATGATACTCGACTTGAAAGTCAGGATAGACAGCCTTGAGCTCCTCAGTAAAGTTGGAGACTTTCTGGCCGTTAGGCGTGCCGGCGGTGTAAAGAATGACTGGCTTCATGGGTGCGTTTGTAAGACTTCGAAAGAAAGATGGTGTTGGGTTGATGATGGTGGTGCGAAGGAATGGAAGAGTCGATCCAAATAGACGAACAGACATCTTGTACTCTCTTACTCTTGAGGGACAACCTCTACCCGCCGTTGTGGTGAGTCTTTGAGCGAAATGAAATCCAAACGGGAGCCCGGCTATGTACTGTACTGTACTGTACTGTACTGTACAGCAGCTGCCCACTTGTTTCGGGGATAAGTTGACACCAATTACGCCATACGACAGATGTGTCACCACGGACTCACCCTTTGACTCTCTTCTTCTTCCTGACTTTTCTTGTCAGTTTCGCTTGTGTAACTGAGTTGCAATAGGTGGAGGTGAGCAACCTTTGAGCGGATCGACGATGGCCCGTGCTGTGCCCGCCTTGCTCTGTGTTTCTTTTTCTTTTACTTTTTCTCTTCTTTTTTCTTTCTTGTTTTTTACGATTTCTCACGGCTTTTGCCCCACGAAATCCTGCTCTGCACCATGTCCGATTCGAGACCACACATGAATGCACACACACACACACACACACATATGACAGGCCTCTGGATGGGGTATACTTCATTGCTGTGTATAATGTAAAAGATCAGCAGTCGAGTACAACAGTCTCACTAGCAGCCTTCTTTAACCGGTTCATAACGGCCAATCCCACGCCCGCATCATCGAGGGCTTCGACAAAGATCAGCTCGCACTTTTTCACCGCCTCCCCTTCACACGTGTGCAACAGTGGACCCTCATCGAGCGTGCGTAGGCCGTCGAACATTCGTTGGGCGTAGACTTCGGCTTGGGAAGATGGGCCTAGGTCAAATGGGTGGATGAGAACGTTGTTTAAGCTGGGGAGTGTGAGTGGGGGCAGTAGATGCGGGTTGTTGGTCTGATGGCAAGTAGTAGGGGTACTGCTGGTGGCAGAACTGGTGATGAGACGAGACAGGTCCGAATCGGAGGACATCATGAGGCCAATATGCAGTGTTGAGTCCGTGGTGGTGCGGTGGGAAAAGTGGTGGGTGATTTGATCCCGGACAACGTTGCTAAATGTCTGTGGGATGGTGCTGTTGGTGATGGGGGATGCAGTGGAGGAGGCGAGGGATTCAACGACCTTTGCTGACGAAGAACGTGGTTGTTCTGAGTGTGATCGTGCAGCGCTAGACTGTACTGCGGCGGCAAAGAGCTGGGCAGGGAGCAGCATAACTACGCGAGCTGTCGGGCTGTAGTGTCGATACTTCATCCCTGGTGTCGTAGGATTACTTTCTTGCTCTGCACTTCGTTCCATATCCTTCCCATACACTCTGAGCTTGACCTTGTCCGCCAATCCCGCGTTCTTGAGCACCGCAGCGATCTGTTCCACAGTAACACCGCCCGGTCGAAGCACTCGCACCTCGTCCTCTGCCGTGATGCCATCCACAACCGTACTCTCCACCCCAACTTGACACGCTCCTCCATCGAGAATGTATTTCAACCTCCCTAATGGCTCCCCATTCTCCGTCGTCCCACTGGCAGACTCTGCATCGAGCTGTCCACCAAGGTCGCGCATCACATGAGCAGCTGTAGTGGGCGAAGGTCTACCGGAAGCATTTGCACTTGGCCCTGCCATCGGCAATCCCGAAGTCGCAATCAGCGCCCGGGCAATCGGATGACTCGGCATCCTAACCGCTACACTTGGATGTCCGCACGTGACGACCCTCGGCACCGCCGGCTTCTCGCCATCGACCGGGAATAGCAACGTCAACGCTCCAGGCCAAAATGCCTTGACCAGCTCCTCGTACGTCTCGCTCATCTGGTAACTCTTCGGTAAGAGTGTGTCGAGCATTTGAAGATCAGACACGTGGACAATGAGAGGGTTGTCGGCAGGTCGCTTTTTCGCAGCGTAGATTTTGGATGCTGCAGATTGAGAGAGTGCGTTGGCCCCCAAGCCGTAGACAGTTTCGGAGGGGAATGATACAAGGTGTCCAGAGCGAAGATGCGCCGCTGCGGTGTTGAGGCTCTCCCGGGTCACGGCGGAGGAGATGACTGGTTTGGTATAGGTAAATGGTTCAGTACCCGCAGAGTAGCGTGAGGGCCCAGCTTCTTCGAACGAGACTGAAGAGTGGGCCTCGCAAGGAAGAAATTCGGTGTGAAACGTTCGATCCGGATAGCCTAGCTCCGAGGCTGGCTCCGATGATGCTGGTGGCATGGTTGCGAATCGGCGGATCGACCTGATGGGACGGAGTGAGGTAGGAGAGGTGGTTCGTAATGTGGAAGATCGCAGAACGCTATTCAGAGACAAAGCTGCTCCTCGCATCAGCTGGCTCGGTGATATATAGGATCGAAAAGGGCCTTGTCGCTCATCGAGATCTTCGTGATAAGAAAGTGAACAGGAGGACCGACAGAAAGAGAACAGATAATCTCGAGGGTCCCATCATTCTCGGATCTAGCACGACAGAAAAATTTGCCCTTCCCAGCTTTTTTTGTGCTTCCGAAAATGTGGAGTTTTCGATCTGAATCTCATTTTCATCGCAGGCGCTTTTCCCGATTCAGAAAAATCGGGATATGGCAAGCGGAGAAGATGGTCTCGCAGGCGGACACTGAAAAATTGACACCTCGACCCCGAGACGATGCGTCTTTCCACCGTTTACAGTTCGGCGGCTGTCCGTTTCGGTATAGCGGCATCGCGACAGCTTCGGCAAACGCCCGAAACAAGTCTCCATACCCAGATGCCATCCCTCTCGAGCACAGCATTACGATTGCCTCCTTAGCAGCAAGACCGGATGTAGAGGAGTTATGGATGTTGACAGCTCACAACTAGCTAAAACATTTTTCGTTGGTACTGTAGAAGAAAATGCCAAGAATATGTACGGCGGACATCCGAAGACCCCACCGATCCGTCTAATGTAGCTCTGTACATATCTCATCGCCAATTTTTACACAACAGACCAAGTTGTAACAAGAGAAAGCTCGACCGTGGGGCAGCGTTAGACCCTTACTTCGGCTTTGACCACCATCAGCCGTTGACAAAGAAGCAGGTTGGAATTGCAGGAACAGTGGCGTTGAGGTGGCACAGAGAACAATTGGTGACCAATCGCCGCCGACGGCCAAGGGGCGACGCGGCTACACGTCCAAGAAAGGAAGCCTTCGCCGAGCTGGCCTTGCGCAGGAATGCCAAGCCTAGTCACGATGGCGTAAAAGAATGAAGCAGAGTTGGGAAGCAGATGCATAGATTTGCACTTGGAGTACAACCAGCAAGACACAGCACGACTGTCTTGTCCGAGCGTGTCCCTGTCTCCAGCTGTAAGTCATATACTGTAGATCGTAAAGAAGAAAAGCAGACGATCTTGGAATGGCTTTTGGAGGCTGTCTTGTTTACATCTGACTTCTACAGTACACATACTGTACTGTGGAGTGGACACAGCTAATCTGTATCATACATATCAACTTGCATGGCACAGCCTCGAGGTCCTGTAGCAATGTTACAGCCAGAAGTTAGAAGGAGCTGCTGATGGAGAACAACAGGCTGTGCTGCTTTTATGCATGCATGCAAGGCAAGCGGTTGATTGTTCCCGAGCGAATGTTTCTCTTTTTCGACGCGTCGCAGCGCTTTGGCAGAAAGGAAGAAGGGCTCGTTGGTTGCTCGAGATGTGGTCATTTTTTTAGCCTTGTTCCACTCGCCGGCTCCTTGCTGTTTTCGGATCGATGCACCGTCGGAACAACAGAAGTATCATTCCGATCTCAATACGGGTGTCAAGAGGCTGATCATGACACCAAGGCTTGCAGCAAAGAAGAAACAATGAGTTACTGACTTGTACAGTACGCACAGTATAGCGGTTAGAGAGGAGGGCGGTGCTGAAAAACTTGCCCGCGCACGTGAGACAATCCCAACGTCCCTGGCAAAGAAAGAAGAACCTGCCGATCCAATGGTACCATTTCTCGCAACATTAATTCTGGAGGGCATCGTTCAGAGCCAGGCAAACAACCTCGATCTCGATCCTGAGTCCCTACCATTCTGTATGTTCATGCTTGTAGATGGGGGACAATTGCGGCTCACGAGAGAGCATGGATCGTGGAACGACTTGGCGCCATTCTCAAGCTGCTGCTTCCAGAAGAGAAAGAAAGGTAGGGAGAAAGAGAGAGAGAAAATCTGCAAGCCGCATACAATAGATGGAGAGAAAACAAAATGGGATTGATCTTTTCGTGGTTGGCCTTGTGTCGTCCCTTTGTAAGGCCAGCTAGAATTTGAGCTGCATGCCGTTCGGCTCACACAGCTGGCAATTTAAATATTCAATGTAAAAGAACAACATGATGATGATTCTTTGCCACGTTTACGCAGGGTCTGTTTTTCTCCTCCCACCGTACCAGTCTTCTCACCTCTCCTCCCTTTTTTATCTCTCCCTTTTCTTTTTCTTTTTTTTTCTCTTTTCTTTTTTTTTTTTTCCCCCGTTCTTCTTTTGACAAGCAGAAACACTCGCCCCGAGCCTTAGCCCGTTCGGAGCGACTGCGTCCTTCTTCTCTTCTTTTAGGGTTCCTGTGTGTGTGCGTCGAGCATTTTGTCCTAGCCGAGGCTCCGTGGCATCACATTTCACTCTGCCAAAAAAGAAATACAAACGGAGATCCCGCCGGTCAAGTCCCGCTTCTATATTCTCACTAAAGACGTGAGAAATGGCACACTAGTCTGTACTGTACAGTACAGTGTAGATGCTAAAAATCCAAACATGTTGTTCATCACTTGCCGATGTATGCACTTCAACACACTATGCCACAGAGTAAACCTTGACGGATAAGCTGACTAGAGGATAGGCTCTTCCGACGGTCGTGAGAGAAAAAGAGGTTCTTGCTCTGTCTTTGTCTGTGCTGAATCTTCTTATGCGGATGTTCCGACTGCAATTTCGTGAGCGTGAGAGTGAGAAAGGGAAAAGCGAAAGAGACAATTAGAGAGGAGTTCGGATGTCGCATATCAGCTATGCAGCAATCACCAATGAACAATAGAACTTGCCTTTGTTGGAGGAGGATTCGGAACGCCGAAACGCAGAAAAGAGAGAGTCGCCTGGAGCGTGTCGCTGCGCTGCACTGCCCCGTACCGTCCCCATGTCCATTTCATCTCCGCCATTTACTCATGCTCTCTCTCTCAAAGCCATACTGTACCAATCTAAACCCACCAAATTGGCGCCCGAGCGCTTCGACAGAGACAAAAAGAGAGAAAGAGAAAGAGAGAGAGACAGAGAGAGAGAGTGTGTGTGTGGGAGATGCTGTGCCAAATCGTGTATCGTGTAGAGCGCTCTCTGTCTTTGACGCTGTTCATCGTGTTGTTTGACGGACCGTAACTCTCTGTTCCGCTTTCTCTCTCTATCTCTCATTTGGTATCCAGTCGGCTGCTTCCGAAACCATTCGCCAGCTGTAAACCCAACAAGTAGCTCTCTCTCTGTGTCTCTCTCTTTTTCTCCGTCGCCCTTTTACCTTCATCATCTGTCCCTGCCCTCATCACCATCATCTCCTCCACGGCATCGCCATCGCGCTTCTCTCAGCGCTCTACCATCACCTCTGCCGTGCACTCTCGTTCTAGACACCCATACCCTCATCTGCCACCCACATCACTACTAGGCTAGATCCACACCATCCAAACGACACACTCGACACCAGAATCGCTGACTTATACTTCCTGCAACCACCTTCACAACAAAGCCTCACCCGCTCCCTACTCTCACCTCTTAACTCTGGCCAACATGCAACCCAGCGCTGGACTAAGCTATCTCGTCCTCCTCGCCACGTTGGCCTCGGCGGCGATGATCAATATTCCTCCTCTGTTCTCTTGTGAACCGGCCTCGATCCGAGTCCTCGCCAAAGGCAACTATACCATCGAAGGGCGTGATCTCGACACGCACGAACTCGTCTTCCGTGCACACGTCAACAAGGGAGTCTCTAGCGTAAACTGGGACGCCGTCGACCTAGCCCCCAACGCTACCGCCGTAGTCACCGTGACCGACCAAATCGGGCCCAGCCCAACTCAAACAGCCCGTGTCACCGCACAAGCGCTCATTCAGCCCAACCCTACGGGCGACACCACCTGTCTGGCCAAGTCCGATCGCAAGTCCGAACGCGATCGCAAAGGCGGTGGCGCAACAAAGAGCCAAAAGAACATGGTACCCACCATTATCGGGATCTGTCTGGGCGCCTTTTTGCTACTAGTCATCTTGCTGGTGGCGGGGATGATGTACAGAAGGAAAAAGGAAAAGGTTCAAAAGGTCGATGAGGATAGTGTCGATCTGAACCACAGCTATACGACACAGGGTAAAGTTCCAGCAGGTTCAAGTTATATGGCCCGCTTGGTGCCCGGATTGGTAATGCAGGATGCTAGACCACTGCCGAGGGATCCAGTGTTGGAATCGGAACAGGCCAACTATGCCTCTACTCGTCGCGGGACGCATTATTACAAGAATGGTACGGCTCCAGATGTCAATGATCCAGAAACAGGGTTCGAGCTGCCGAGCTACGGTCAGAGTCAGCGTTTCTCCAAAGCTGGTTTGCCTCAAACCAACGACAACAACAACAACAACAATAACATTACCGCAAACAACGGCTTCTATCGACGAGAAGGCGCCCCCAGAGCCGACCAGTCTAACCCTTACGCCTCACCGCATCACCAAACCGGATACCAAAACTACCCCCTGCACCAGCAGCAAAATCAACAGACCACGGCAAGAGACGCCAACCCTTTCGCATCCCAAGCAGACCTTAGCTACACCCAATCTCCCCCGACCCAACCCCAGCACCAACATCAACAACAATTCTATGGTCAAAAAGACTGGGGTCATTCCCAAACGTCCTTTTTGAACAAGAAGAGCTCCCATTGAATTTCAATCCCACTCTCTATCATACGAATACACTCTCTCTTCCCCGCCATCCCAATGATCTGTGCCTTGATTTTTTTGTACCGGCCCTGCACACAATATATGTATACCTAGCCTCTTCCTCTTTCCTCTGGCCTCCCTCTTTCTTTTGGTCTTGCTGATTTATGTAAGTTAACTGTTTATTGATTCTCGCCTCTTAGCGATGACTTAATGCACGCTTGTAACTCGGTTTCATGACGATTTAGTTGGCTTCATGTTTGATGTGAATGCGTGATGATCATCTCGTCATGACGCTTGAGTCATTTGTAGTCCGGTCACGTTTTTTCTACCAATCTACTTCGCCCTTCGCATGGTCCCACACATAAATCTCCCACATATGCAGAAAATCTCTTCACCTCTATGAACTGCAACCAGACCTGCAAAGAATGATAACATTCGCGACCTCCAAGTTAACGTTCGAGCAACGGCTGATAAAAGTATCGTTCATTAAGAAGCAAAAGATGCAGCATGCAAACGAGATGAAATCATAAATACAAAACAAGTGCAAAAGCGAAAGTGGACGCCAGTTTGCGGCTTTTGAGAGGGGGAGAAGACAGCAAAAGAAAATCGTCTGTCAGAGGAGCAAGGTATATGTGACAAGACGATGAAGCGAGATTGGAAATGGGGCAAATGCGTGCGTGCGGGAGAGCGACCGAGCTTCGAGTTCGTGTATTAGTCTCGAATGCGTTCGGAAGCCTGGAATGCGTGAGTAAGGTCGTCGAAAGATGTAGCCGAAAGGGTCGCGAATGCATGCATCACATGATGATGCAGTCCGTCTTGGAGGAGACGCGTCGAGACTTCTTACGCTCAATCGCAGATTGAGGTGTTGGAGTCACTTGTCCGGTAGCGATGCCGGCTTTAGTGATCCTCTTGGTCGCTGGCGTGGGTTCCGGTGCACCATAGGCTACACCAGAGCTGAGACGTCGACGGAAGCGCTCCATCGGCGGGCGCTCGTTGAGCTGCTGCTCGATGGGCAATACTGGCGTCGAAGCACCCGGCTGGGGGTGCTGCTGATGCTGCTGCGCCGAAGATCCTCTCGAGCTCGAGTGGCCCATGATGATTCCGCCACCGGCGCTCGAAATGCTGCTGGCGCCGCTGATGCTGCCGTAGCTCATCGAGCTGTGTCGCCGGACACCATGAAGCGTGCCGTTGCCATAGGGGCTTCGCATGGCTTCAGTGATTTCGGGAGATGGCGATGGCGAGCGCTGTCGGCCCGGGATCAACGAGATGCGACGCTTGCGAGCGGGATTCGGATCCTTGGCCCCCTTGCCTCCATTACCATTAGGAGGCGAAGGCGGCTGCCCGCCTTCATTCTCCAGACTCGCTGCTGCACCAAAACCAAGCTGAGGCTGGGACTCCACCGTCGGCGACTTGGACTGACGCTTCATGCCGAATGGGAAGCGGAAGTTGATTGGAGCTGAAGCACCGTTCGCAGCACCACCCAGCACTGGAGACACGGGTGCCAGATGAGCTGCCGAAGACATCGGGCTCGTCTGGTCCAAGGAAGCGCGCTGCTGGAAGAGCAGCAGCTGGGCTCGCAGGTTGCAAGGCGAAGGTGCGTGGACAGCGCATCTTGCGTGGCATACGAGGCCGCACTCTTCACAGAGCACAGCGTGCTTCTTAACCGGCTCGCGGCAGATCTTGCAGACGACAGCCTTGCTGAAGGTACTCTTGACAAAGGCGTGCGGTTTGGCTTCCTCGTCCGCAATCAGACCAGGATCCAACAAAGACGAGTCGCCAATGGGCGATAGCACCGTCGGACTGATCGGCACTGGCCCAGGTGACTGGGTCATGGACTTGGACGATGTGTGTGTGGACGCAGTGTCAAGGCTGGGGAGCGAGGAGGTGTTGGCGGGCGGAGAAGTCGTGGGCGAGATGCCATTGACCTTGTCGGTGATCGTGCCTGCCGAGGACTCGGCAGGAGACGTGTTGGCACGAAGCGCTTCGAGGTCAGGACGTTGCAATGTACGAGGAGGCGACGAAGTAGACCTTTCCATGGGAGGCTGGACGAGGCTGGCTTCTTCCTTCTCAAACATGCGAGGATCCAGTCGACGAATATCGGCACTGATCCGGCGCAGGAAGGGGACACTGTCCTGTGGTCGCAACTCCTTGTGGCCAGACCAGACCTGTCGAATCCACTCGTGCTCAAACAGCGTCTCGGCGCTAGGTCGCTTGGTGGGGTCCTTGTTGAAGCATTGCAGCAGGAGGTCGCGAAGCGCATCCGAGCACTTTTCCGGGATCGGCGGACAGTCGTCTTCGACGATCCTGAACATGGCCGACATTGCCAGCATGTCGTAGTACGGCGGCTTTCCGGTCAGCAGCTCGATGATGGTGCAGCCAAGCGACCAAATATCGGCAGCAGTAGTGACACCCTTGAGCTCAATGACTTCGGGAGCCATCCAGTTGGGCGTGCCGATGGCGTCGTTCTTGTTGCCCATCTTCTTGACCGCTTTTAGGTTGAGCGAAACACCAAAGTCGGAGAGTTTGACGTTGCCATTCTTGGTGGTCAGGATGTTGGCCGCCTTCAAGTCGCAGTGCACCACATTCTGCTCGTGTAGGTAGTTGAGACCTTCCAGGATCTTGACAACGTAGCTTGCAACGAGCTTTTCCGGAAAGTTGCCGAACGCCTTGAGGGTGTGCAGCAGTGAGCCGTTCTCGACATATTCCAAGATGATGGACACGACATCTGGGCCACGCACAAGACCTTCGTACTTGACCACGCTCGGATGAGTGAGGCTTTTGAGCAGATCGACCTCACCCATCAACTCTGTGACCTCGTCATCGCTGCGGCCTTCGAGCTTGATCCTCTTGACTGCGACCATCTGCCCCGAGTTGAGGTTCAAAGCGCGATAGACCGATCCGAACTGACCACGGCCAATGCAGTTGCCCAACTGGTAGGTGACATTGGGCTTACCTGCTTCGGTGACTACCAGCTTGTGCTTGGGACCCGTGGCATCGCGGCTGCCTCTGGTAACGGCTGAACCGTTCTCATCTGTGGTGAGACTACCGAGCGTGTTGGTATAGATGGAGCCGATCTCCGAATCGAAACGGCTGCGCGAGGTCGAGATGACGGAACGCTCATCGACCGAAGGATCAGGTGAGCGTCCGCTGATGGATGTCGGTCGGTTCAGGAAGGGCAGATGCAGATCGGACGAGTAGCGCATGTGTCGGAACTGAGGGCGCGAACTGACTTTGGGCGAGCTGCCAGTGGCGTTAGTCGTGATCGATGGGCCTGATGCCAGGGAGAATGAGTCGACACTACCTGCATTCATCGAGAGGTGGCGCGCCATCCTGCGAGCGCCTGGAGAGTCATTAGCTCCGCGAGGGAAAGGCACACGGCCGGAAGGAGATGAGTCTGACTCGCCAGTAGACTGTGCACCGAGATTGAGCAGCGACTCGCGGGAAGGGTTGAGCAGCGATGGACCAGGATAGAGTCGCGCACTGTGTCGTCGAGTCGGAGCGTGTCGCGAAGGGCTGCCTGACGAAAAGAGATAGTCGTCGAGGTTTTCGGTAGATCCGATTACTGCCCTCGGAAGCTGACCGAGCGCAAGTTCTTGGCTGATGCGCTTCTGAGATGTGCTACGAGCCAGAGGTGGAGGCTTGGCAGAAAAGCCTTTACTCGACTTGTCTGACTCGCTACTGCCTCTTCTACCCTGAGCCCTCTCCATCGATACCGATTGGGTACTGGAGAACGAGTCGGCTGTGGGCAAAACATCGCCATTGGTGGTGATACCATCTTCGGGCTCCTCGGCAACGCCGGTCAGACTGATGGCAGACTCGCTCAGCTTGCGATCGCGATATGGCATACGGCCCTCTTCATCGCCATTGTAGCTGATTTGCTTGACCGAATCAGCAAATGTAATGGAAGAGCCTTTGGGCTTTGCGTACCCCAGCTCAATGGAGCGACGCTTGGAATCCGTGGACGAGGTGTCAAAGCGTGCAGAGTCCGATCTGCCCATGAGAATGCGTTCTGCCTCGCGTCTGTTCTGCTGGATGGTCAACATGGTACGTTTCGGCGTGTCCTCGTTCAAAGACAGCTCTGAGCTGTTTTCGATGCGTTCAAGATCGCCATTGCCCGCAGAAAGCAGCTTACGGTCCTGTGCACGTGGTGTGGAAGGGGGCGTCATCGAAGTGGTCCTTGGCTCGATCTTGATGGCGTTGGCACGGGCGGCTGCCACCTTGGAGCGGCGCTTGACCATCTTTTCTGCTGCTTGAAGCGTGTGAACCACGCGAAGCAAACCTTCGACGGTACCATCAGTGAGATCGAAGCTCTGGAAGAGGTCCTTTGAGCGTAATCCGAGGTGATCGCGCGCTGCTCTCAAGAACCTCGAGATATTGTCGGCCTTGGCCCATTCGAGATCTCGACGATCGATGCGGTCCACACTACCGGACCTGAGACGATTTGCCAGCAAGCACAGAAGGACGCCATCGGCGATGCTGTGCCAGAAGCGCGATGCTTCGACACTGGGGTCATGAGCTTCGACATTCATTTGCGAAACGAGCGCAGAGATGCGTTGCTTGTCAAGGCCTCCCTCCGGCTCACCGAGACGACCGAGCTCACGAATCATGAATGAGCGCGCCTTGCGAATGCTATCGAGCGCAGCCTGAGGCGATGCCAAATCGGACATGCCGAACGATGCGTCGGTGGCAGCAGAGAGGGAGGTGAGGTTGCTCTCGGATAGGGACGTGGTACCAGATCCAGCTGTCGCGGCACTGGTACGGCTGCGCTGCGCCGAAACTTGAGTCGAGGAGTCTGCCATGAAAGTGCTGGCGTCATCGTTGGGGCAAGTTGCTTTCTCCTGGTCTGCTTGACCATTGCGAGAAGACTCGCCTTCTTTTCGGCTGCGTCGGAACCAGGTGCCTCCAGAGGATTTGGTTTGGACTGGCGTAGATTTGCCAGTGGATGGTTGAGAGTCGATGTCCCTGGGCGGACTGAGTGTGTCGGTGCTCATGTTCTGCTTGGTCCAAGAAGAACTAGTTGTCGATGAGTCTGCGCTGCGAAGCGTAGCGTTGCTCTGCTTGCGCGAGCGATGCTCGTCAGGAACTGCGAGCGAGTGTGAGTTCTCGTTTTGTGAATCGACAGCGCTCATGGCGGCGCCAAAGCTCGCATAGGCCAAGCCCGGCTTGACTGCCGTGTAGGGTGACGCACTGTTGGTTCGGCCATGGGATGCTGTCAGACCTTCGCTGCCTGCGCTGGACATGGCGTCGTTGGACTGGGTTCGGGAGTTACGAACCAGCTTGCGCAAGAAGGACGGATCGTGCGTGTCGAGCATCGGGTCCGAAGCGAGGTGAAGCTCTGGGGTGGAGAGGGAGGCGGCTTCCAGATTGGTGAGATGCTGGTTGCGAGTTGCTTTGCTTCTACGTTCGGCCGACTTTTTGTGTGCGAGAGACCGAGTCGGCGAGCCTGGTGGTGACCGGGGCGATGGCACGCCTAGGCGAGCTGGCGACTTGGTTGGCGAGGCATTAGATGCAGACTGTGATGGTGTCACCGAGGACGTAGACGATCGACCTATCGAGGAGACTGAAGAACTCGCGGTAGACTCGTCTTCAATGTTGTAGACGCGTCGATGTGGGATTGAGGGTGACTGTTGCGAGCCACGCAGGCGAAATGGTGATGAAGGCGACGAAGGAGAAGGAACTGACTTTTGAGTTCGGAGGGATCGGCCATTGACCAGGCTTGAATCGGCGAACGTAGCTGGCGGCAATCGATGCGCCTCGGCTGAACGGTGATCCATGTTGACGAAATCCGGACCCGATGGCAAGATGGTCGCTGTTACCGCAGCCATAGTAGAGACAGCGTAAAGCCTGATGTCGAGCCAAAGGCGTGGTGTGTTGGGGTGCTGAGGGAGTTCCCGTGAAGAGGTTCAAATGGCCTCCATCCCTGCCCGCGCGGGCTTTAGCTTGGAGGTGTGTAAAGGGAGTCGGTGCAGCCGGTGAAACAAGGAGTCTGCCAATAAGAACAGGTAGTGTCAGCTAGCTTTGTTTTGCTTTTCTCTGGAAAGCTCGAGAGAGGGTTGGATCGGATCTGCAGGCAAAGCACTGATGGGCTACTGCAAGGCTGCTGCTGGCTTCCGACCCTGAGGTTGGAAGGCTGCCGGTATCCAATCGGAACTTACTGCGGGATGACGCGATGTTGCTGTCTGCCGAGCCAAGCTCAGAGTTTGACGACCAGAGGAAAGGGCAGAATGCAAAAGCAGAGCAAAGTGTGGCCTCGCGTTTTACTATTGAAGGAGACGAAGTGTCGAGATGGAGTATCTGGACCCTTGCGTCCGCCACCAACACTGTGGTCTGTCGGGCCGAGCCAATCGAATGGAACGGACGGTCAAGATCTGAAACTTTAGAGCAGAAGGGGCATAAGCCAGTCGCAGGGGTGCAATGCAGTTTCGCCGGATGCCAAGCTCGACTTGAGAACTTGGGGTGGGATGCCTTCGAGGTGACGGTTTGTCGGTCAATCCGAGAACAAGCTTAGTCTTTCAAATGGGCTTCGCTTTTGACTTTGGGCTTCAGAAAGATAAAGTGAAGCTCGAAGCACTGAGGCGTACCTTTAGCGACCCTTTTCGGCGACAAGTAAAAACGAATCACAACTGAAACAACAGACGATTGGATCTGTCGATGTGTTGACTGTGGGTCGGGAATAGGGGATCACAGTAAAGCAGAGTTAGAATGCTGAAGACTGAGTGGTTGACCGTAGCTGACGGAGGTGGCTTTGAAGCGTGTGGGTGCTAGATGAGATATATGCGAGCGATGAGAATAACAAGATAGATGGCAAAGAGGGCGGTAAATGCCGATGATGATGGGATGCTGCTGGAGATAGTCGAGCGTCGAGCTACAACGATTTGAATGACAAGGCTGATAGTGCTGTCCGAGAAGCAACGACGAAGGACGGCTGCGTTGATGCTCGAGCAGTGTCGGAAGCAATGCGCTGCGATGCAATGATATTCGATTGCTTGTGAAGTGAATATGCCGGATGCGACCACGCCAAAGTTGAAGATAGGGTATAATGTTCGGATGGTTGTGTAGGGTAGGGAAGGGAGCCAAGCAGGCACTGGGGGATAGTGTTGGTAAGAGGATCAGGAGCAGCTGGAGCAGGAGCAAGAGCAGGAGGAGAGATCGGAGCGAACAGTCAGGGCTACACTTTCGGCTGTTCCGAATATGGCCTGGAGTTGTGAGAGGTTGAGGTTGAGTTTGCAGAGGAGAGCGAGATGAGGGGCACGGCGAAGGAGGATCAAACGATGGTAAAAGAATGTGAGGGTGTGAGGGTGTGTATGGTGCTTGCCAAAAAGCTAAGCCCGGTTGACTCTAGCAGCTGGAATTGGTTAGCGGTAAGCTTAGCCCCAGCACGCTCCTGTTCCAGGTTTTCGTGGTTCGGGATCATCACAAGAGACGAGACAGGGAGCAACCAGAGAGAGAGAGGGATTTTCATTTCATTATGTTGCAGGTGGAGCAACACTCTCTCTCCTTCTCTGGTCTGACACTTGTGGACTGCGATATTCCACTCGTCTCGTCTCGACTCGACTCAGATTCGACGCGAAGCCAACACAACAAGCACAGGGTGGAACCCCCGGAAAGCGTCCTCCTCTCGTCTACTGCTTCAACTTTTTCCCGAACACGCTTCACACAGGGGCCGCGCGCCTACACCCACAAATTTGCACCAAAAAACCCTGGGCATTGTTTTCCAAGCATCGGTTGTCTGGCAGACAAACACCAAAACAACATTATTCACTATCAGGATGCAGCAGCTCACCTCTCTGTGACCCAGCGAAATGAAATCTTATGAAGGAAAAAAAAAAAAAAAAAAAAAAAAAAAAAAAAAAAAAAAAAGCGGCCTCTCCTTCCTCAAAGTTGAGATTCAAGGGTCACAGGCCCGAGCCAAAGAGAGTTGTGTTGCAAAGCCGGATCATTGATTGCAAAACTACTACTACCAGCAATGGATCAACTTGGTCGTCGGTCTATCCGGAACACGACGACATGGCCCTGCCGATGCTCATTATCGACCATGCTGTTTGCTATCCTTTCATCTTGTCATCTCTGCTGGGTGTCAAAGTGCAACGTAGTGATCGCATCAACCGGAGAACGGATACCTATGCTGCACTGGTATGCTTGGCTGCCGTCTCATCTCGGTCATTCCGTACTATACAAGTTTTCTTTGCTGCGGCTCGAAACCCGGATTGACCGTGAGCACAGCTGTTTGGATATTGACTTGACCGATCTGACCGTTCGATTCCGAGCTCTATTCTGAGATGAGACTATTCCTCGAGGACTACCTGACGGGCCCATGTCAACGATGACGACAGACCTTATCTTTGCCAGATGGTTTCACTATTCGCACTCTGATCGCCGGTCTATCTCTCTTAGCGCGAAACACGAACCGACGGCGGCGTTGAAGCGCTTCTGAGTGATTGTGGAGCCCCCTGCGTACTGTATTGTCCCGTCAACATCTCGACTCTTTGAAGACGTGAGAAAGAGTCGCGACCCTGTCATTGCAATAAAGTTAGGTCAAGTTCGCTTTTCGAGGTTGCTGAGCCTCGGTTCGTGGACAAGCGCGTGGTTTGGCGCCTGTATAAACGCACGTTTGCGAATTAAGTTAGTTAGCCCGGCACTGATTGATGCAGTTGGCGCTTCGGTAGAAAAGGCCGGCTGCTGATGATTTTTTATTTCAGCGCTTCATGATCTCAGCTCGAATTGGTCACCACCACCAAGCACTACGCCGCGTTCATGCGATAGAGGGACGTCGCACGACCTCTTTTGAATGCTATGCCCTTTCGCTCTGTCGTGGACTATGCGAATAGCTGATGGTGTGGCAGGGAAGAGGAGCCGTAGCGAGACGGGACTCTTCGACATGCGTACGGGCGCACACGCTGGGGCCTACGTCGAGAGGTCCGTGATCTGGCCGTGGATACTATTTAGCTCGCAGTGGACACCGTACGGCAAAGCCAGCGACGACCCCTGAACGAAAGGGCCGTTGTGTCAAGGACTGTTCGGTAGCCGCTGTCTGTTCAGCACTCGTGACAGATGGCCCAAAGAATCGCGAGTAGTGAACCGCGAGCCGCTGCAGGGTCGATTTTTCTTTCGAAGATCTTGCAACGGCCAAGCCCAAACGTGACCAGCACCTTTTACGCCGGTCATACTTCTATTGTACTGTAAAGCAAAGACGTGAGATTCATCACTATATAGACGCTGTAGACTGCATACTGCACATTTTGGCGCCATCTCGCTCGTCACGCATGGCAGCCACGTAGGACAGTCTCCGATAGCAAGTCTGCTGTACCCTTTTCAAGGCAGGCAACAGCTGATTTTTGACCCTCTTGCAGTGCCACGTTCTCGTGCTGTGTTGGCTTACCATCTTGATCTCGACCATAAAGACCACTACACTCTTGACCGACAAATGGCTGCACCCACCTACTTGGCTGCTTAGCCCAGCTCCATCCTCTCCATCCGATGAGGAACAGATCAGGAAGCCGTCATCAAGTCGTTGCCATCGGCTTGGTGACAGCCGCACGAATCTGGACCGATATCCCACCTACATAGGCTGCCCATGTCCAGCAACAACGTTAGCACTATTGTAGCTGTTGCGCTTGAATCTGAGGACTCGCTGGACTCGCTGGGCTGAGCCGCCAAGAAGGTCTACGCCCACACACAACTGTTTTTTGGGTCTCGCGGAGGGGCGACGTGCATGTATGTCGTTGGCAATCGCGAATTCTCCTTGAGTCCGTTTGCAAGAATAATAATGCGCACCGAAAATGGCAGGTCTCACAGCTTTCGCATTGGACGCGTGAGAGTGGAATGCTGCTGCTCGACCGCTGCGATCAGCCCACCACGTCTTCGTCTTCCATCCGAACAAATTCGGTTCTGTCAGCTTCTGCAACATGCGCTTGTCGAGCGCATACCCTCGTCAAGCTCTTGTTGGACTTCCATTAGCTTGTCTCTTTTTAGCTCTGTCGTCATCTCAGGAAGAAGGATGCAAGGACGATAGGGTGCAAACAGCAAACTTGCCTTACAAAAGTCAGGGGCTGGAACTCGGCGCTAAAGATAGGCGGACCAAAAAAAAAAAAAAAAAAAAAAAAAAAGGCACAAAATGCAAAATGCGTCTCGCGATCTCTGGCCCCATGCTACAACGTTCTCGTAGAAAAGTCCTCGCCTCCAAGTTTTAAGTGAGAGCTCAACCTGGATCACGTTGACAGATACACACAACAGCCTTGTCATCATCAAACTTTTGTCGTTCCGAACAGTCACTTCACCTTTGCGGTGTCAACTTCGTCCGAGTAACCGAGAGGCACCCGAAACACAAGTGCTGCTGACCCATACTGTAGAAGTGAAGTCGTTATGGCAACATCTGGCAATAGCGCTGTCCAATAGCTTTACACGATCGCAACATCTGGATCAAGCTTAGACAGAGGTTTCAGCTCCGACGCGATTGCGACCAACACGGTACTGTACAGGGCGCTATTTCGAAAAAACTCGTTCAGAAGCTCTACCATGAGGAAAGCCGTGATGAGCGAGCTCGCGGTGTACAGCATTGTCAAGAGGGTCTGGACTCGAATCCGAAGAGGACCGAAACGGCGAGGAAGACACAGAAGAGGTGGTTGTTGATAGAGTGTTTGGCGGGACAATGCGACTGTGCACTGTAGTGAAACGGATGCAAGACAACGTCACTGCATCAAAAAGACATTGAGGAAGACGCATTGGAGCCAGCCCGACATGATTCCGACGGGTTCGTCAAGCCATCCCGATGACTGATGGAGAGCCCCTTTCTGTTGATGTTGTGTTACAAAAGATCCAGTGCTGCAATGAGCAAGCATCGGCAAGGCCAGACACGCAGCCATGCTGAACAGCCGAACAGATAAGTGAGTGAAATGCATATGAATTGCATTGCACCGCACCTTCTTTTGAACGGTTCTGCCGAAAATGTACAGCACAGTTCTGCACTGCATCTCAGTAGTGACATGATAAGAGTGTGTGTGTCACATGAATGTTCTAACTAAAAGTCGTGATGAGCAAAAGGTATCCGATCGAAGCTAGCACTGACTTTATTTGCGTCGAACCATCTGGTCGCACAGGAGACGGAGGCAACGGATTCAAGGACCGGAGTCCCGTTGTCGATAGACTGCTTCCAGGTTTGCTTTGCTGAGATCGAAAGTATCGGTGAGCCGTAGCGAGCTGAATATCAAAGCATATACTGTACAGCGAGGGAGAGGCAAAGGTTTTCAAGGTAGGGGCACACTTCGCTTCGTTGCCGAAGAGAACGTGTGGAGAAGGGAAAGAACAAAAAAAAAAGAAAAAAAGGTCAGGCGGTCGCATACCCGGAATTCTTCTTGACCCCGAGGTGCCCATGTTGAAATTATGAGTTGCTATCTCGTCTCGACAATGCCCTGTCGTTGCTGGCAAAAAGGGTTTGGTTGCTTTGGCGTTCGGCGTCTGCGAGTCGACAGCCTGGCTCGACACATTCTCAAAGGCAGGTCCAGCTGGGCGCTTGTTTGAGGACTTGTTCCAGTGCATTGGACTCGTCTCGTCTCGAGAGGCGAGACATGCCAGGGTCCATTTTCTCGATTGTTGGCATTGACCGAGTATTCAATAATGTGTCTCGCGGCCAGCTCTTGGCGATACTGTACAAAGAAAACAAGCAGAGCTGCTTATCCGTCCACCTAGCAACAGCAACATTTCGATGCAAAAGAAGCTCCAAATGCGCTTTGTCGCCCGTCTACGTCCGGTTCTACAGTTGGCTGTTCTAGTCTAAGTTATGACTTTCTTGGTTTGATGTGTGTGACCACCTGGCGTCGATTTCAATGATCGCACGCCAATGGGCTTGGTTTGGCTTTACGTGGTTAGCAGGCCCGGATCCCACTCACTCACCCACTTGGCTGATATGAACATTACACCGATATCACGGGACGCTTCATATGATCACGTCGGGGTCACACCAGCCACTAGCTTCATCAGGCGCGCCAGAGGGAGGGGCTCTAGGCGGTGTGACAGTGTAAAAACAAAGAGCAACATAGCCGGAAAATGCATGAGCGACACATCACGAACGCCATTTGGTGTCAATTTGCTTTACTCGCGCCATCGCATTGCACGTCAGTTGCATGAATAGAGGCCCGGCATGGGTCAAAAAAGAGAGAAGGAGATGGGGGGAGAGCGTGAGCTCTTATTGAGTTTGGCATTATTGTTTTCTGTGGGGCAACTCTAAGCAGCAGCAGCAGCAGTCTGCGAGGAGACCCTTGTCTCAGCGAGTGGACCCTGACCGGCCTAGTCTTCTGTATCCGAGACGTTTCGAAGGAAAGAGAGAAACCTGACGCGCGCTTACTCGCAACCTCGCGATTACGAACAAGACCTCTCTCTTGAAATTCCTGTCTCCTTTCTCTGGTTTTATGAGACAACAGAAACAGCAAATATACAGTACGAGTCTGCCAAACGGTACATAGTCCAAGCAAGCGGAGAAGGCACGGACAAAAGGGGTAAGAAGTCCATCGACAGCCATCGAGACCGGCCAAGTGCTCGTTCAAGTACAACTCACAAGGCGTTCGGCTAAGTCATATCTCATCCCATCCCCCCATTAGGCGCGGCATTTGTCGGTTGACATGCTGAGGCAGCATTTGTGCAGCACAGTGTAGCATTTCATCCTTTCATCCCTCCCACTCACTCTGCACCCATTCTTTGTTCAAAGACGCTAGACATGTACCTTCCGATCGCCAAGTCGGAAGAGCCGTCCTTGTCAAAGTCAGATCGCTCTTCGCAGCTCCGCCCTTCCGCTCTCCCGCAATCCTCTTTCTGTCCCTTGTCCCTCTTCCCTTTTCCTTTTTTTTTATCTTTCTTTTTCTCCTACCGAACCCCACATCCGCCTCGGCCCACTTGAATTTGTTTTTGCCAAAGGGTTCATGTATGCTGTTGGCGATGGTATCGACTCTCCTCGCGCCTTCTTTCTGGGCGTCACCCTCCCCGCGCTCGTACAGTACAATACATCACAGCCACAGCTGTAAACCAAACCCAAATGCTACCCGCTACCCAGGCTTCCACTTTATCTTTGACATAATTTCAGATAAGCTGGCCCCTCTGGAAAGTTGTGGCGCCATGAGGGTCTCATTGATGGTATGCGGGATGCCATCATCGCCATTTCCAAACCCCGCAAGGCTTCGGTGTACTGAACAGTACAGTACTGGACACTCTCCACCATCTCAACTTTTTTTCTACATTTCGCCAAGCGCGGCCAAAAAAACCCCTTTCACGACCCTGCATATGGATTTTGGCTTCCACCAAACCTCCTTGCACCGCACTTTGAACTTTCTTCGCAGGTTTCCTTATCGCATCCTATGCTCGCTCTCTGCTACATGCTGCCGAGCTCAAGATGGGTATGAATGACGCCTTCAGAAGCCAAAAAAAAATCAAAAAATCCTCGTGATAGCGGCTGGGCTTGACGAATTGGCGGGTCAAATGCCACGGTACACCCCGCACTGTGGCTTGCTTCGGCAAAAGTCAACTTATCGGGTCTCGAACGCCCACTCCTCTCCCAATCTGTCTGTTGATACGCCGTCAAAGAGTCACTGCCTGCCTACCTTAACTGATACCCAGGCTGTTGCATTCCCGTGCATGCGAGCATCCCGAGCAACATCGACCCGCTTGTCCAGCATCGCGTCGCATCCCATTCACAGCCCTCGCAGCGGAACTCGAGCATGTACAGTAACTCGCACAGTCTACGCGCGATCGGCTTCCGTCCCGTGTAGCGTACAGACATTGTACGTCGTACAGATGAGAAACACAGAAAGCTGGTCCTGTTTACCCCACAAAGTACAGATGTTGACTTTGACGGGCCCGTCTTGGCATTCAAAACATGTCGAGCAGTTCCTGCATGCCACCGAGAGTCCCGTTCAACAGCATGAAACCATAGTCAAACAGGAGCTCTGTTATCTTTTGGTGGACCTCAACCGACCAACACTCCTGGTGCTAGTCTCAGATCGCATACATACGCCTAATGATCAGCTTAGACATCCAGGTCCTGCATTCCTACGATGCAGGCCAAGCTTAAACCTGCAGCAAAGCATCATCGATGCTTCTCGATATGCATCGTCTTGGCTTAGTGCAAGGGCTAACCGCAAGGGCTGTGTGTTCCGCTGGGCACGTCCAGGTGAAGTTGAAGTTGGCGTCTCATCGGTTTCTGTTGTGTCGTGGGAGCTCCGCTTGATGGGGCTTCGACGCTGTTGACACTTCGTCTAGCGTATCGAATCATCGGACCTCATCTCCGAATCTTCAGACAGATTGGACCACCAACCAGATTGAACATCAACGATCACGCCTCATGCGTGAATCTTCTTTTAGACAGTCTACCTTCCAGGGTTGACGTGAGGATTCCAATCGACGATCGGCGTTCCCTATCCTTGCTGCATCGGCATGTGGGTTGCCACTCGGATAGGCCATTTTCTGCAACTGCAGCTCCTCCTCCCACAGTTGTGCCATTCTTCTGCAGCTGACTGGGTCGAACTCGGACCCACATTGAAGCAGGCTGGGATGCTTGGAGCTTGGATCGCCTCGATCTGGCTCATTGAAGCTGATCCCAGCACCAACAATGAGGTGAGCTGGCATTCATCTTGCGCGCATTGCGATTGCACACACTCCACGCAGCAGCAGCACCGGCGGCGGCTGGGTTGTATGTGCGTGCCGACAAAGATATCAAATTTACAGTATTACAAAGGATACTTCCCCGACCCTGTCCGACAATCTCGATATCGACAATGAGTCGTCGCATAGCCGGTCAATAGATCAGAGACGGAGCGTCGTTGGAAAGAAGCAAGACCAGAGCCTTACGAGTCCATCTCGCTAACGCACTCCCAAGCACCCTTGAGGTTCTCTTTCCACAATGTAATCTTTCCATCTCCGCAGCTCACCGCCAGCACATTTCCGCTGACGCTCCAGCTTACCCTCCAAACGGTATCGGGGAACTTGTTGCCGCCAGCAGCAGCGCCCGAGGCTGGTGTTGGGGTCAATGCGGTCTTGGTCCATGCTGCGGTGGGCGAGTCTTGCGTCCAGATCAAGACGGTGCGGTCCTGAGAAGCGGTAGCGAGATAACTGCGGGGAAGACCGACGTTGGGGGCAAAGGCGACATCGCGAACCCAGTCCGAGTGGCCTTGGAGCGATTCCGCCTCGACAAAGCGGTTGGCCTCATCGCTAAACTGCCAGATCTTGACCGTGTTGTCACAACCAGCCGAGGCGAAGCGCTTGACCAGCTTGGCTTCGCCATTCGATGCGCTAGCGTTGGGGCCGGTCGACTGTGCAGAGATGAGAGAGCCTGGTAGGACAGCGGGTGCCCAAGAGACGGCATTGCAGCCTACAGGGTGTGCAGCTACGAGGTCGACTGCCCAAGTACCATCGTCTGTTTACAAAGTAAGGAAGTGCATTAAGTTCGCCGTGAATATGCAAGAATGACAGTACTACACGGTGGTCTATGGGGCCAAGATGCTTACTGTTAAATGTGAGAACAGAGACGTTGCCGTCGGACGAAGCGCAGGCGAGGATAGAGCCGAGCTCGTGAGGTGCCCAAGAGATTGAGTTGACTGTTGAAGAGAAAGCAAAAGAGATAGAGATACGCATGTTCAGTATGAGAGCATTTGTGACATTGGATCGCAGTCTGCAGTTCAGCATGATTCGAGTGATTGCCCGAACATCCGCTGAAGATCGTTCTACGCACCAGATGCAGTGTGGAGGGTGTGCTCCTTGATCTTGGTCCAGCCACCTGCCGTGGATGCAGGGGCGCCGTACCCCGACTGCGAACCGTACGGCCCCGAGGCAGCGGTTCCAGCACCTGCACCATTGTCCTTCCAGATAATGACCTTGCCATCGTACGAGCAGCTAGCAAGGATGTCTCCAAAAGTGGGATGAGCCCAAGCGACCTGCCAGACGGGGCCCTGGTGTCCGTGAAGAGTCTCTGCGTGGGTGGAGGGAGTTCCGTTGACGATGTCAAAAACCTTGACGGTGCGATCCGAAGAGCAGGTAGCAAGTCGCTTGCCGTAGAAATCGAGCTGTGCGTCGTGAACCATGTCTTCATGCTGGGTCTCGATGTTCTTGGGGCGCTCGGCGGAGAGCGAGAGCCCCGCGGAGGAGGAGGTGATGGTTGCCATTGTGGGTGATGCAGTCGGATTTTAGCAAATGTGACGAAAGTTCCGGGTCTTTTGCTGTTCTACGTTTCTGCAGGCAGCTTATATGCGAAGATCTGCAGTATGGAGGTGAGGATGTGGGTCGAGAGATGAACGACAGCAATGGCGATGGCGATGGCGATGGCGATGGCGATGGCAGTGGCGACGTTGACGAGTGGAGTTGACGTGTGATGTGTGTGTTGGATTGCGAAGACTTGGAGGTTCCAGCGCATCTGCTTGGCCGCTGCACGGACACACAAAAGCGCGTGTTGGAAAACCCATTGAATTCTCGGCCGTGTTGCCAGTCTGGATATTCTGAAAAGAAAGGCGGTCTAACATCACGAAGCACGCGGTTCGCCGGCGGTCTCTGCTCATAACCTAGCCTTGCTTCGCGGCACTCCTTCATTTCATCTTGCGTAGGTATGTACTGATGCTCAAGTCTTCGCATCGCTCTGATTGACGTTAGCTATATGCAGATAAATTCATCACTCTCATATAGGCGAAGGTAACAAGAAGCGAGGCGAATTGCGCCGTTGCCGGCTCTGTAAAGCCGCCATTGAATTTGGCCGGCAGTTTTGCCGTCGGGCCTGCGATCTTTTTGCGCGATTTATTTGGTACGACCTCCAAGGTATGATTCACAAAAATCGGTCCCTGTCCCCCACACTGACAGGCAATTGCCGAGACCCAATGCCTTGTCCTCCTCTGTCAATCAAGATTTCTCTAGACTCAGCCTTGGCAATCTCCTTTCTCTCCACCTTGCATACCATACATCCTATTAGTCAAGATCGCGCCCCACTGTCCTTGGCAAGGTTGCTACATCTCAGTCCCTTGTGTTGCTCGCTCTCACGCTCAAAGCCGCTTTGGAAGACCTCACCATCAAGATTCTTTGGCCAGTATCCTTTCGCTTCGAGTAAGTGGCTTAGCGGCCTGTTCTTCTTGGGCAATATTAGACGAGAAGCGCCCTCTCCGATCATCACGTAGGACACAGCCAACGGTCATCATCCGAAATGCAGAGGTCCTCAATATCTTCACAGCGGAGTAACGAGAGGAGCCCGCTTCTCTCTGCGCAGCAGACCTCTTCCGCTTTGCCTGCCGAAGATGCCATCCCTCCGAGGTCTCTCACTCCTTTATACACCGCGGCAGTGCCATCTCCAAGATCACGCAAGCTCTCTGTCACCACAAGACCCTCTCTTGATCAGGACACCGTTCCTGAGACAGCCCGGCTACTCGACCAAACGCCCAAAGCCACTGCATCTAACGATGGCAACGATCCCGACTCGTCCCCTCACGACATTGAGCGAGGTAGCTCCTTTGACGACCAAGATCACATCAACGAACTTCCCTTTCCATCTCAGACAGACCCATCGAAACCGTTGCGGCCCAAAAACTATCGCATGAAGAAGAACGCTTCCAAATTCAGAGTCTTTGTCAAACGCAACGAAGGTATCCTGCTGCTTGGACTGGCACAGCTATTCTTCTCCACCATGAACTTTTTCTTCAAACTCATCAATCTTTTGCCGCCTGAGGAAAGCGCACCCGTGACAGCGCTAGAGATCATTTTGATTCGCATGTCAATCACTTGGGTTGGATGCGTCGGATTCATGCTCGCCTCGGGTGTCGAGAACCCTTTCTTGGGACCAAAAGAGGTGCGCAAGCTTCTCGCTCTGAGAGGTTTTGTCGGATTCTTCGGTCTCTGTAAGTCCTATTGCCGTCTTCGATTTTTTTTTTCAAGCACAAAGCTCTGCGTACTGATGCCGATCTTGTCTACCCTTCCGTGTTGCAGTTGGTCTCTACTACTCGCTCCAGTTCTTGTCCCTTGCCGATGCGACCGTCATCACATTCCTGGGTCCGCTCGCCACCGGTCTGCTTGGCTACCTCGTACTCGGGGAACCATTCACCCTCCGTGAGACTTTTGGCGGCATCATCAGTCTCTCTGGTGTTGTGCTAATCGCACGACCCGCCTTCATTTTTGGCCGAAAGACGGCGGACTCAGACCTCGATCAATCGCTCACTGTCGACCTCGTCAATGCGACAACCTCCACCGGTCAAAGTTCCACTGTTCAGATTGGATCCGCGATCGCCAAGCACATTATGCAAAATCTTACTGCAACTGATGCGCTCAGACGTAGCAGTAGCAACAACAGTACCATCATGGGCGGCGCAGACGGTGTCGTTACCATCGACGGTGTCACAGAGAAGCAACGACTCTTTGCTGTTGGGTAAGTCGCTCTCTCCCCTTGGGCTCTCGTTTACCGCTTGTCTAGAATGCACCATACTGAACGGATTGTTGCATTCCACCCCTTTTTTTCAATGATCAACAGTCTCGCACTCTTGGGAGTCTGTGGTGGCGCCGGAGCCTACATCACCATTCGTGCCATCGGCCGTCGTGCATCTGCAACCCACTCAGTCGCCTACTTCTCCCTCTACTCCACCATCGTCAGCGGCTTCCTCATGTGGTTCACAGGGACCACATTCGTCCTTCCCACCCATCCCAAGTGGATCGTCCTCCTTGTCTGCGTCGGCATCTTTGGACTCGCTGCTCAAGTAAGTTATCCCCTCTTCATCCATGGTTCGAACGACACTGTTGACATCCATCGTGCTGACTTTTTCACTTTTGCTGTACATTTCGGTGTCTATAGATCTTGCTGGCAATGGGCCTGCAAAGGGAGAAAGCAGGCAGGGCGGTGTCGGTGACATACCTGCAAATCGTGTACGCATCGCTGTACCAGCTCATATTCTTGCACACGCCCATTCAGCCGCTCAGCGCGATCGGCATGGTGGTGATCCTGATCTCTGCAGGCTGGGTTGCTGCTGGCAAGTCATAAAGACCTCAAGACTAGTCATGTAGATTGCTTTAGCAGTCATATCGTGGAAAAGGAGAAATCCACCTCGAAGCCACCCCCCCCCCCCCCGGCGCTCCCCCCCCCCGAGGCCAATGGGGGTGGCTGCTGTTGCCGAGCCAGGCAATTGGGTTGGTTCTTCAAGTGGTTTCGGGGTGGTATTTCCTTTTTTCAGGTTATGAGTTGTCAGGAAGATTGCAAAGCCCTTTCGAAAACCACTCACATTGTCGTATTCTGACTCAAAATCATGCCATGCCTGTGCTTGCGTCAGCCGGATGTCAAGGAAGAAGAAAGGGAGAGGGTGCGCTGAACGCGTTGCAGCGGCCAAGGATTGTTCTTCACTGAGGTGTTGAAGCTGAAAGGGCAAAGGGTCCATTCATGTCTGACGTCCTGGACAAAGTCACCACGTGCGAATCAAATATCTTTTTTCGTCATGTTCTTTCTCTGCGCAATGCCTCGCTACGATACATCATTCTTCACGAGGAGGTGCTGGTGCAGGAGGCCATCCTACAAACGCGCTAACTGGATGTGGGGCGGTCTTCTCCGCCGGTTGATTGATGGGTAAATCGGAAATCCATCCAGCCTTCTTGTCCCTATCCAAATCGTCTTCAAAGTCGTCTTCTTCGTTGCTTGCTGTAGACTCTCCGAGGCCGTCCGCGCCGAGCAGCTCTGCACCAGCAACACCGGCGATGAGGTCGAGGCCACTAGTCATCTCTTTTTCGGCTGAGGCGGGCAACGCTGTGCCTTGAGCGCCCGCTCGCTCGGAAGTGCCGTGTAGACCGCCATGCGACGACGAGTCATGTGCGCTGGAAGGTCCAACTTTGTGATGTCTCTTCTTGAGGCTGAGGTCAAGTCGACGGAAGGCGGACTGCATGATTTGAAGCTGTCGATTAGACGCGGTGAAACGATTCGACAATTGTCGAAGCAGGTCGTAGGCAAGCACGAGGAGCTCTTGGGCTTCTTTCAAAATGGCGCTCGAGTTTGGATCCTGCGAGGGATCCATGAGACGGGAGGTGATGTAGATAGCAGGAATAAGACCTCGACCAGTCTGACTGAGTTGGTAAGACATGACGGAGCCAAAGTCAGTGTAATCGCCACGCTGGATCATCTTGCGTTGAGAGAGAAGCAGCTCTCGACACCATTTGACCATTTCATCGCGATAGTCAGTGCGCGGCGGCTGGCGCGAGAGGTTGGTGTTTGCCACGCTGAAAAGATGCCTGAAGATAAAGATCTTAATAAAGGCAGCTGTCGTACGAAGTCTTTCGACGTGCGCCTGGTACATGGGGTCATCTTCGTGCGCCGATGTCGGCCTGGGGGTATCGGCGAAGCGGAAGTCGTCGACTAGCTCGAGTTCCTCTTCGAAGCCGATGGCTTCGTGATCGGCCATACAGCTTTCGTCGTGATTCTCGGTTTGTCGAGGTCGCTTGGGCTTCTTGCGCATGACACGCTCGAGAGCCGTGGAACCGCTACATGCGGGTAGGTTGATTTTGTCAATGACACGCTCGAGCACACAAAATAGGCGAACGGCGGCTCGATGCCACGGACGAAGAGTGCAGGCCCGATCAAAAGAAGTGGCAGCAGGAAGTCTTTCCGTGTACTCGTCGGAATCGACGTCGAGCTCGGGAACATCCATGTCAGAGAGACGAAGCATGACGGGTCGTCCGTAAGCAGCTGAGATCTTGTCACCGCAGTAGACGGCCCAGACAGTGCGTCGACGAGCCTCGATCTCCGAAGGTGTAAAAGCGTCGGTGTAGGTTTCGGCAGATCGATGGAGACCAACATCGAAGCATTTAGAGACGCACCCGTTCATCAGATAATGAGCGCGTGTTACTCCAAAGGGACCGCTAGCACCAAAGCAGTAGTGAGACAAGTAAAAGAGAGCTTGAATGTGGTTCAAGCTGGCCCAATCCGTGTTGCGAGGAGCCAGCCTGCGAATATCGAGGTATAGTTCGAAGAAGCCAAAGTTACGGCCCCATTCGGCTGCATGGCCACCTTTGACGCTGCCTGCTTCCTGTCGAGCGGCAACAGCGCAGCATGCGATGACAAGACAAACAAAAGTGGGGTTCTGTCGCTCACTCTCATCTTTGAGCGTGGCAAGAAATTCGGAGAGAATGAAAGTTGGCCATAGAACGTAGGTGGTGGACAAGAAAGTGTGCAAAAGGGACCGTCGATGCTGCTGTGGGATCTTGGTACCCATGAAAACCCAGAGATCCTCAGGAGGAGGACCAGCTTCGAGATAGGTCTTGGCAGGTTGACTTTGGTCTGACGAAGTGCCGTTGTTGTCGTCCCTTTTGGTGGCTGTGGCTGAGGCTTGGGTGGAGCTGCGAGACCGAACCCGCCGTGAGTCATGTGGGTGATGAGGGGGGTTGGCTGGTGAAGTCTCGGCGGATGAACTGCTGGCCACCGAGAGAGTGGGTTTGGTCGGAATCTGCATTGAAGGGAATCGATCAGGCGTCGGACCAGCCGCTGCGTCAAAGGTGAAGGGAACGTTGAGTGAAGGAGCACCGCCACCGAGTGACCAATCAGCCGCAAGAGAGTCGCTAAAGGCACCGGTGGGAGCGCCAAGTCCCGTGCTCATGTGACTTGCGTGAGAGTGGGGTGAAAGCGACTCGTTCTCGAGCGCAAACATTTGCATGTTGACGCCATCCTGATTTTCGCCCTCGAGAACTTGCCACAATGCATCGAGGAACTGCTCGTTGGCCAACTTGTGATACTCGTGAAGATACGAGAGCGTACCAAGTCCCGACGAAAGAGACAGCGCTTTCAAATGACCGAATTCGTTTCGGTAGATAGAGTCGTAGGGATACGCAAGATACCTGTGACGTTTTGGATCGGGCTTGGGAGGCCAAGCCACCGTGTGACTTGATCGTTCGTAAGGCGTGTTGGGCCAAGGGATGGCAGAGCCAGACCTTTCTGCTCTTGAATCCACGTCTGCATGTCGGTTGACCCGATCAAAATGTGGGTCGGCGTGAGTGTGTCTTGATGCTGCGTCAGTTGGTCGGAATTGATAGTCGGCGGAAGGCCAAGCTTCTGGCAACGAGGTGTCGGCGGCCGCTGACGAGGATGGTCCAGCAGGATGAGCAAAGTGAGTCTGATCGTACGGATCCTCACCAGGACGCCAATCTCGGCAGACCAGACCGAGACTGGTGCAGTTCTTACACGGTCTCAGGTCGCCGCATTTGATCTTGCGGGCCTTGCAACGGTTGCAGGCTTGACGGACTCTGGTTCGCTTCTGGCTGCGGTCGGCCTGCGCTCTTGCTGCTGAATCTTCTGCCGTGGTGGAGCGATCCCTCTTGATGGATGTTGAAGGAGATGTGGTTGGGCCCGATACAATCGAGTTGGGTGATGGTCCGGTCGACATGGTTGTGTTGTGCTCAAAGGGAGATGCGCGCCCACTAGCAGGTATTGGTGCTGGGACACAAGGTGATGGCGACAGCTTGGTTGTTCGAAACTCGCGCGCAGTGGGGAGCTTTGCTGCTCGTTACCATAGGAGCCGGCGAGCACTACGGTAGGAAAGGTGAGGATGGGCCCAGCGTGACCTCGATCGTGATTGTAGGAAAGCAGGAAAGATTTGAATCTGTGGGGAGGAAAAGCGTCTGCTTGTGACCAAAGCGCAGAGTTTGGTTGGCTGACTGCTTGGCCGAGTAGAGTGAGGTGGAGGATCAAAAGAGTCGTTGAAGCGCTATGTGCGGAGAAGACCGTGGGGCCATGTGAGTGCAAACGAGGGTCTAGGGAAATTTGAGCGGGGAAGATTCGGAAAAAAAGGAGGTCAGCTCACACAGAGTCGGCATGCGCATCACGACACCTGTTGGGGCAAAGAGAGAGAGAAAAGACGAGGTTCACACATATGTACTGTACAGTACAGTAGTACATACAAGACAACGTTTACGCTGGATTAAAATTAAACAACTAAGTAAAAAGCTTCTCTGAGCCGATTCCGCTCGCCATAGAAAGCTTCATGTTCGGAACGTCTTTGGTCTCATTGCACTGTGTATTGATGTGAATGGTGACCTAGAGTGTCTGTCGTACAGCCAGCAATGGTGAGGATTCGCGGATGTCGAATATGGCTTCGGAGTCTGTGGTCACAATAAACTCACTACGGATGTGCACGGGATGGTTTGGTGTCCAGTGACATACAGGATTTCCTAAAAATAAATAAATAAAATGCGTCGAATATTTCCAATCAGGCAAGTGACCGGTGTGTGTGTTCGAGTCAGCGACAGACAGTGTTGGGATGCATTCAGGGCCTGGCGTCGGTTGCCGAATTGACCGCTCACCATCACCCAACGCGGTTGATTCCGAGAGAGGCATCAGAGAGAGAGAAAGAGAGAGAGCAGGATGCACAAGTCTTGACGCTGGTCGCGTGCGACAAACATTTGCAGTAGAGTTGCTTCATACGTCGACTGCATCATTCCATGTTTTCGCCGAACACTCGGCGCTTCCGCCTTACAGCCAGCAAAATCCATCTTCAACACCTGGTTCCTCATCTTTGTCCTGATGGATCTGCATGCCACCGAAAGAGCAGCTGCATCAGTGCGTATCCCCGACAGGCGATCGATATCGCTAGCCGTAGTCTTCCGTCGTGATCCCCGATCTTTTCCGACTAGCTTCAAACCATCTCGACCAACTCATCCAGTCCATCTCTCGCCTAATTCACGTATTCATGACATGGTCTCGACCCGCGTTGCGTTCTGGTGGCCGAGAAAGGTCTTGAAGCCACTCTCCCTTCGTCCAAGCCTCAAATACCTTGTCATCATCCTCGATAGCCTCCTAGGTCAATAGTCGATGTCGCCTTCTTCCTATTCATCATCGTAGAAGCAAAGCTCGGTTGTACCACATGGCTCGCAAGGTTGAGGTCGGCGAAAACCAATTTGATTTAATTCTAATTTTTCTCACCACTCGATGTCTCGAAGAAGGTCAGACTAAGGGTCCAGACGGAAACATCCGGACATCCCGCCATCATCACCTCTTCCTGCGGAAATCTTGGAGGGCGCCCACGCTGAGCCAGGAGCGGATCTCTCCGCCACACATCCAAGATTCCAACAAGTCTTCCCGATCGACACTACAACGTGCAAGTTTGCTTGAGAGCGCATAGTACCATGCAGTGCTCCTTTGCACATGCGGGATCGTCGACAAGGGGCAAAGCATGCGGTACGATCCTATACGACATAGTGCGCCATCATGGCTTGTTGTTGAGCTCGGTTGAGATGAAGTGCTCCACCCATGAAGCGAAGCTGGCGTGCGTCTCGTCGGGTGGCCTCTCCCCGCGCTTTTCATCACCGTATCTAAACTTGCCGGTTCGCACTGCGAGATCAGGGACGCCATCATAGATCGATCAAAGTGGAGTCAGACATACTGCATGATCAGAGACGACGCATGAACCACTGACGCACCCCACACTCACCTAAGACTCGACGTAAGCCAAGCTGCCAAGTGCCATTGCCGAGGTCGGCGTCCAGATCATCTCCGATCTAGCCCATGTTGATAGTACGGGATGTTTCCAACCGAAGGCGTTTGTGAGCTGACATGCATGCTTAACGATCTTATCCGATTGATGGCACACTCCTACTCACAATGATGTTTGTGTAGTTGCTCATAGCCTCATCCTCCGGGATCATCCCTGCAACGCACTCTTGCAGGAATGCCTGGCTAGGTTTTCCGCACACCGTCGTAGTGCTAGCCTGGCGATGAGAGGCGGCTTCAAGCGCTGCCACGAAAGCGCCGGGTCCCATTGACAGCGCAACATCTTCGCTCGGACGATGGTAAAGTGCTGAATACGGAAGCCGGTGTATGCATTCTCGTCAGCAATGGAAACAACCGCTTCAACTTCGGACAAGGACGGAACCTACCACGATGTGTCGCAATCAAAGCCACCTGCTCAGAACCGCCATATTCTCCCGAGAGCAGCCTGAATGCCTCATCCAGCCATTTCTGTGTCATGAGCCCTGGGCACAGACCAATGACGACCGCATTGCATGATCGCAGTCGATGTTGATCGTCGGAACTGAGTTTGTTCGGGTCCATTTCTGCATGTGGGAAGAAACAGGATTGGGCAAGGTCTTGATCTTCTCGGAAGACACTCTGAGCTGACTGTGACAGGAGAAGCAAAGGTCGGAGCTTTCTACGTGCTACGTAGCGATATGCAGCATCGAGACTGGTGAAGACGTCACGAGATAGGATCAGCTCTGGTCCAAAGCCTACTCGACGCAGACGCGATAGGAGAGACTGTGACGATTCCTTGCTAGTGTTGCTACAGAAGCGGATGTGGAGACCGTCTGGGTTCTGCTTTTGAGCTGCACGAAGCTTTTGCACTGCTGCAATAGCTCCGGGTGTCGGTGTGTCTGCGATGTGGCACGTGCCGTTGAGGTCGATCAACAAATTGTACCTCGGCAGCGACATGGTGCTTGCATTCGAACGAGATATTCGAGGTGAAAAGGGTCACGAACGCAGTAGCGGGTTGCTATTCAATATCGCCATGCCCAGGCGAGTGAGATTTGAAGTCACCTGCGTAGCGATATGGATGGTGGTGGGAGGATAGATGGGTTTCCTTTCTTGACACCGAGTTGAGAGGCGTTGGTTCGGCTTGACTTGGGTGTGAAAGCGGAAGGTGCGATTTGTGTGTGGAGGCTTTGGACGGACCGGAAAAGCGCGTGCGTTTGTTGCTTTCTGGCGGTGATTTTCTTTTATCCGATACGTGATCATGTCTTGGACAAGGCCTCGTTTTCTGCAACAGTGCCTGGTGATGAAAAGTGCCGAGAGTTCAGTGCGTCTCACCTCTCGTTCGCTGGTCGGAAGCGTTGGTAAAAGTCTTTCATCTTAGCCTCGCAGCTTTCAGCGAATGTCTCAGGAAGCTCGCCCACCAGTCTGGCTGGACTGCCCCCGAAGATCGAGAAGGAAGGGATGACGGTGTTGGGTGCTACCACGCTGCCGTCTAAGATTCGAGCGCAGTCTTTGATGATTACGAAGCGTCCTATGAGACAATTGGCGCCAATTTCTACATGCGAGCCGACTGACGCCGCCTCTAGGACCGTGTTGGCACCCACCGAGACGTGGTCGTTGATTTTCATCGGGTAATACGAGAAGACGCTGTCGAAGCAATGGTAGAACCTCAGTCAGCGATCTGCACAGGAACATCCATGTATACCGGTAGAGCATGTCTACACTGAGCAAAGTTCAACTCACCCTTTGTACGTCTTGTAAGGCGGGCGTATGATGCTGGACTCGGCCAAGAGACAGTATCTTCCAATGAAGATCGTCACCGACTGGGCCGGCTGCGATTGACTTGCACTGATTCCTGACGAGGCTGAAGATGGTGCAATTCTTTTGAGGTCGCCTCTTATGATTGTACCGTGTTGGATGATGCATTTTCCGCCTAGAATGATATTCTGTGAACCCAAGATTGTCGCCTTTCTTGAGACTTTGTTGCCGGTCATCGCCGTCTGGATGTACTCGTTGGGATGGTACGGGACCACATGACTGATTGTCGACGGCATCTTCTTAAGTCTCGATAATGTCGCAGAGACGATGCGTGGTACAATAGGAAACGCCGTGTTGGCTGAGAAGGAGGGCAGAAAGGGTGGAATAAGGAAGGTGTTACTTTTCGTTGCCAAAGATTGGAATCCCCGCCGAAAGGCACGCGTGTTGTACTTTCAGATCTCGGAGTTCGGGATTTGGCACGCTTAGTGTTGGGAATGCATGTCCATATGCGCTCCACACAACACCGCCTTCACCTCTCGCATACCACTCTTACGTCGACTGCATTTACAGTCATTGTCTCAACCCATCAAATCCTCAGGTATACAGCTGCACTCCAGTACATGTTCGGATCCTCTGACTTGTAGTCTGTCGCAAATCCCTCCGCTCCCTCGTCCTCAGCGGCGTTGAAACCCTTCACCAAAAATGGACGTCACAAAAGCAGTATCAGCGTATATTCAGCGCATGATTACAGAGGTAGCCGGCATCAAGGTTCTCTTGCTCGACCAGGACACTACCCCCATCATTTCGACATCATTCACGCAATCGTCCCTACTCAGCCACGAGGTCTACCTCACAGATCGTGTCGATAATGCAAGCCGAGATCGCATGCGCCACCTCAATTGTATCGCACTTCTCCGTCCAACACCACAGTCCATCTCTGCTCTAGCACGTGAGCTTCGTCAGCCACGGTACAAGTCCTACTGGCTCTACTTTACAAATGTGCTTCAAAAGCAAGATATCGAGCTTCTTGCCGAGGCAGATGAGCACGAAGTCGTCAAGGAGATCCAGGAGTTTTTTGCCGATTACCTGCCTGTCAATTCGGATCTATTCTCCCTCAACATTGACACACCACCGTCACGTATCTGGGCCGACAGTCCTGCCACCTGGGATCAACAGAGCCTAGACCAACACACCAAGGGTCTTCTTGCTCTACTTCTCAGTTTGAAGAAGAGGCCTGTCATCCGATATGAAAGGATGAGCGCCCTGGCTAGAAAGCTTGGCGAAGAGCTTTCGGTAAGTGGCTTATGCGAACCATTCGGTAATTCCGAGGCTATCCCAGCTGAAACATGTTGACGAGCGACATTTCTTTTCTTTTGCTAATCTCGCAGTATCAAGTCAACAACAGTCAGGCGGGTCTCTTTGACTTTCGAAGAACAGAGAACGCGCCATTGCTCCTCATTCTCGATCGAAGGAATGATCCTGTCACACCACTTTTGACACAGTGGACGTATCAGGCTATGGTTCACGAGGTTCTTGGCATCAGAAATGGCCGAGTCAGTCTCGCTGATGCTGACGGCATCCGTCCCGAGCTCCAGGTGAGTGCTTCTAGTATGAAATTAAGCCTGAACGCACTGCTGACGACAGGTTCTCCGGCAATGTGATCCATTTTGAATTGTGTCCGCTTGTAGGAAATTGTGCTGTCCGGTGATCAGGATCCATTCTTCTCTGCCAATTTGTTTGATAACTTTGGCGATCTGGGTGCTTCGATCAAGAAGTACGTGCTCGAGTATCAGTCGCGCACAGCATCCAACGCGACCATCGACACGGTTGCTGACATGAAACGCTTCGTCGAAGAGTATCCCGAATTCCGTAAACTTGGAGGCAACGTTAGTAAGCACGTCGCGCTGCTCGGCGAGCTGAGCCGTCGGGTCGAGAAGGAGTCGCTTTTGGAAGTCTCGGAGCTGGAGCAAAGTCTTGCTAGCGTGGAAAGCCATGCTTCCGACCTCAAGGCCGTACAAAGCATGATCGAGTCGCCAAAGATCCCTCATGACGCCAAAATTCGCGTTGCGATCCTTTACGCATTGCGCTACCAGAAGCTCCCAAGCAACCAGGTTCAGAAGGTGGTGCAAGATCTGCTCAAGGTTGGCATTCCTGAAAGCCGAGCAGCTCTGGTCTTTGTTACACTCAACCTTGCTGGAGTGGATCAACGGCAAGATGACCTATTTGCCAACGAGAACTTTTTTTCAAGAGGCAGGAGTGCACTCAAAGGCCTCAAAGGTGTCGAGAATGTCTACACACAGCACACGCCGCACCTGGTTCAAACAGTCGACAACCTCATGCGCGGGAGGTTGAGGGACACCAGCTATCCTTTCGTTGCTTCGAGTCAGAACGGGGCCCCATCCAACCCTGCTGAGCGCCCTCAGGACGTGATCCTGTTTATCATCGGTGGTGCCACCTATGAGGAAGCTCGCTCCGTTGCTCTTCTGAATGCTCAGCATCAACGCGGCGCCCAGCCAGGTGTCCAGCAGACTGCTGTGGGCGGTGTTGTTGGTACCGGCACACGCTTCCTCCTCGGAGGCACCTCAATACACAACAGCAAATCGTATCTGGACATGATCCAAGACGCTGCGTCCCGCTTCGATGGACGCATCGCAAAACCTCCTGCCAATCTAGGAAGCGGAGGTCCAGCCCTAAATCTCAGCATCGGACCTGTTCAGCTGGCAGTCGGAGGCGGTCCAACTGGGTCACGGCAGGACGGCTCTATGGCCGGTGCAGCTGCTAATCTTCTCGATCCAGAGTACCTTGGCGAGGCAGCAAGTGGCGCCAAAGACTTGGCATCAGATATCTTCAGTCGTGTCAGGAAGGGTGTCGAGGGAACCATCAGCGGGCTGCAGTGAGCAAAGATGCCACCACTTTTCTTCCATCCCGTCGTACGCTTGACAGTATGTGAGTCATGAGTGTGTGAAGTGTGGGTGTGTGTGCGGTTGTGGCACAGATGAATCCATATTCATAGCGTACAAAGCAGAAATTGTGTTCATCGACCCTTACAAGCAATCACATTGAGAAGCCAGCTGCGAAGCCACCCGGGGTGGCTATATTGAGAAGCCACCCTTGAAGCCACCCTGGGTGGCTACGTTGAGAAGCCAGCCGTGTAGCCACCCGGGGTGGCTTCGAGGGTGGCTTCATGACGGATTTTTCCTTTTTTTAGGATATGACTTTGCACGAAAAGCTTTCTCACTTAAAGTTCGTTTAACGGGACCGGCCCATTAACGGGTCAAGCCCATTAGTAGGTCACCAATACAATTTTTGCAAAAAGTATTTAAAACATTTGAAGTGGAAGTACAATTGCTCCGTAAATCGGTCTTCATAGCCTGATTGGAGGTGGCTTCGAGGGTGGCTCCACGGCGGATTCTTCCTTTTTATCTGATGTGATTGGTGACCCACGTATGGGCCACTCCCGTTATTTGCCAACACACTGAGAAAAACAGAGTGAATCTTTGTGATATTGTCCGGAACAAAGCATGCGATGAGACGAGTAAAATTGCTAGACTTTACGCAGTCGTATCACGTTACAGTGGGCAATGAAAAGACAACTTGCTACGTGACTGGCCCAT
This sequence comes from Ustilago trichophora, assembly GCA_900323505.1. Lineage (NCBI taxonomy): Eukaryota > Fungi > Basidiomycota > Ustilaginomycetes > Ustilaginales > Ustilaginaceae > Ustilago > Ustilago trichophora. Next base: position 318,408 of record OOIN01000010.1, on the reverse strand, counting down.
TAATGAGGCATTCTCGTGCGTACATACAAATGATAAGTTACTCTTTGCATTTTGGTGGCCAATCGGCATGCAAAGGAGCATCGAAAAAGTCACTTTTGTCATCTGAGCAGCCATCATCATTACGAACGACGAAATCATATCGTAGAAAAATTAGAAAGTCGGACCCTGGAACCACCCTAGCAACCACCCTGGGCGGTTCCTTTCGGGGAGCCATCCCGCAAGCACCCCCGATCTAGGTGCTTGCTCTGGGTGGCTGCTCAGAGGAGCCACCTCGGGTGGTTGCTAGAGTGGTTCCGGGGTCCGACTTTTCCTTTTTCTACGATATGAATTCGGGCTCATCCACATCCTCCAAGCCAGAGGAAATGTTGTCAAGCACTACGCTTGCTGCTGGGCTATGCTGGACATCCAATTCTGATGGTGAGGTTGACCGAAGGTCTATGCTTGGAGTTGAGCTGGATTGAAGATGACTGTTTTCGTTTTTGCAGGTAGCGAATCTTCCAAATGTACAAGCTTTTTTATGACAAACAAAATAAACAAATAACGTTACATCAACGATCGGCTTTGCCCGAGGCATATTCGGCGACCTTGTCCTAAATTATCCGTAACTAAAAAAGAATCACGAAGCCAACCCCGAAGTGGCCCCGTTGTTGTTTTTTTTTTTTTTTGGACATGGGTAATCTACAGTAAAAATCACGTTCAATCTTGTCTTCTTCTTCTTCTTCTTCTTCTTCTTCTTTTTTTTTTTTTTTTTTTTTCTTTTTTCTTTGTGATCTGCCAGTAAGTTTCGAGAAAAACTCCTTCAGTCTTTCTCGCTCATGAGGGATTTCTGCCAGTGGCCCATGAATTCATGATTAGGTCCATCATAAAGGCAGCATTATTTTGCGAGTTTTTTCGTGTTGTCATTTAATGTGACTGGCCCATTAATGGGTCAGGCCATTTGTGGGTCCCTAATACAATTTAAAGGAGCTTTTGTACTTTCACTTCAAATGTTTGAACACTTTTCGCAAAGATTGTATTGGTGACCCATCAATGGGCCATTCATGTTAGTGAAATACATCCCGAAGAAAGGAACGGTGAAGAAGCTACTCTTTGAGCTGGCCAAAACGAGAAGCCAGCCGTGAAGCCACCCGGGGTGGCTACACCATCGAAGCCAGCTGTGAAGCCACCCAGGTGGCTACGATGAAAACCCACCCTCGAAGCCAGCCAGATCGGGGGTGGCTTCAAGGGTGGCTTCGGTGGTGTGGCCAGCCTGGGTGGTTTCATGACGGATAGTTCTTATTTTTTAAGGATATGACTAATCACATCGGAAAAAAAGGAAGGATCCGTCATGAAGCCACCCTCGAAGCCACCCCCAATTGGCTGGCTTTCTCCACAGCTGGTCGGGGGTGGCTTCGAGGGTGGCTTCATGACGGATCCTTCCTTTTTTTTCCGATATGCATAATGGGCCTGACCCGTTTATGGGCCAGTCAGATCATTTTTAAAGTCTCTATCAAGAGTCGATGGACATCTTTTGTGAAAAGTGGCACAGGCTTGCTGCGAGCTAACTTATTGGTTGAACTTCTTCACACCCGACACAATATTTTTGATGCATTCTGTGTGAATGTATTCAATGAGACCAAGATGTCAGTCAGGCAGAATTTAAATATCGAACAAAAGATATGCGAAAAGGGACATGGCAACGATCGCCGTCCATTTTTCGTGAAACACATTGTAAAAGAAAACGCGAAGCGTGGTCCGAAACTCACCCCGCAAGCACCCCCAATCATTGAATCTAGGGGCTAGCTTTGGGTGGCTTCGGCGAGAAGCCAGCTCGGGTGGTTGCTGTGTGGCTTCGCGGACGAGGTTTCACTTTTTTCAGTCGTCTTTTTACCACATCCTTTCTCGGTGTGTCCAAGCTGTGTGTTAACAGTGATGCCAAGATTCTTTTCGAGATAGTACGAAGCATCCTGAAATTTTCTTCATCGCGGTATGGGCGAACGCCTCACCATTTAGTCCGTCCTTGTGGAGTCGTCGTCTTTGATGACATCTCGACGCCGAGTTATCCACGTCGAGGAAAGGGGTGATTTTTTTGTGAAGCCAGAAGCGAAGCCAAACCCGGTTTTGGTCTAACGTCAATGTTGAGGTCGCCTCTTCCATTATGAATGGAAGAAGTGTTTCCCAAGCCAGCGAGGCCCTTGGCTGGTGAACCAAGCACCTCGTCTCCTGACCCTTGCTTTCTCTTTGTGCATGTCAAGCTTCCGAGAGAATTTTTGTGTCAGCAATGTTCGATCCCAACACGACGTGCACATCTAGACTATGAGCGCAGTTCACTTTTATGGGGTCGCGATACGCAGACATCACACAACAAGCAACGGGAGACGGTAGCCGCAGCAGTCCAGCCAGTATGAGTCATGAGTGCATGCATTTCTATTGCTGTTTGATTCGATGCACGAATCACTCGTCGAACTTCTCGCCCTTGCTGTTGGTGCCTGCTGGGACTCTGACGGAAGCAGCAACATCGCAATCTTTGAGATTGCATTTCTCGTCAATTACCGAGCCAGCTGACAGGATACAGTTTTCAAGCTTGGCGCTGCGAAAAGGAAACGCGGAAGGGCATCGTCAGCACCAACACTAAAGAATAGAACGAGAAAGCGTCGCTGTACTATACTTACTTGTCGCCAATCCTGACACCATCCATGACAATCGCGCCGGTAAGCTTGACGTTCTTACCAATCAGGCACCCGCGTCCGACAACGCTGCGCTTGATTGTCGTCCGTTCGCCAACACGCGTGAAATTCTCGACCAAAGAGTCGGACGAAATTTGTGCTTTGGGGTCGATGACATCGTGTCCAGCCTGAGCAGAGGCTGAGTCGGCTGCCTGGGAGTTTGCTGCCGAGCCCGTAATCGCAGGGGTGGGCAGCGACTGAAGGGGTAGAGGGTGGGAGAGGGCGGAAGGAGGCAGAGCAGCCGTGGATCCCGGCGCCGAGCTACTTGCCTGTCCTGACGGGCCACTGGCCAAGCAGCGCAACAACTGAAATAGCAAGAGGAAGGTCAAGGTTGTCAGCTACAGCTGCGTATTCCGCATGTGAGATACACAAGGTGAACACTTACGTAACGGTTGCATTCCAGGTAGGTGGGAACCGTGTTTGCTCTGGCGATAAAGGGTTCGCGCTTGGCAGCCTCTTCGCGCTCTCGGATCTCTTCGACCGAAGAGGAAGGGTCGATAGGGTGTTTGAGAGACGGCGAGAGTCGAAAGATGACAGCATTGACTCTCGCTTCGGCGGCCGACTTCTTTGCCGAGTCACGAGCCTGTCGTTGGAGATTCGCTGTCCTTTTCTGATCGTCAGGCTTTCCAGACGGCGATGCAACGTGAGAGCGATCAGGGGTGTAGAGAGGCGAGGCACGATTCTCGACCTCGTCGAGCGAAGGTCGAAAGGAGCAGCCGGCTTGGAGAAGATCGGATTCGACAAATGTGCTGGATCTCAAGGTACTTGTGGCATTCTCCTTGGTCGAGAGAGTGTTCCACGAAGAGAGATGGTCAACGGTGGCTGGATTCTTATTGTGAGTCTGAGTAGTCCATCCGGCCTTTTCGCGAAGACCGGTCATCCAGCTGCATTTGACCATGAAGGGTACGACCTCCTCGCGAAGACTCTTCATTTTTTGACCGGCATCGGATCGCAAAAGGCTAAGGAGCTGCTGAAGGTTGAAGAGGTAGACGTGTGAATCGAGGAGAGAGGTAGAGATGCGCACATGAGGGTGCGACCAGAGTAGAGACATGCGCAGATGCAGATCTGACGAGTCGAGATCCGAGACATCGTCGGAATCCTGGAGAAGAAGGAGCTGGTGTGTAGTGCAGTGATCGCTGCCCCCCAAGGTGGAGTTGCTGGATTGTGAAGAAGTGCGGTCGTATGCACTGAAAAGCTTGGGTGGGCCTGCCAAAGGAAAAAATACCGCAGGTCAGTAAGCTAGTACGGATCAAAGACATGTCGAGCCGATCAGAGGCAACTTACCATCCTTCTCTCGCTCCTTGCCGGTGCCTTCGCCTGCGCCTCTTTCGTACATCAAGCAGGTCAAAGCGGGAGGTTGAGGGACGCCAGAGACGTGACCGTGGATGAGATTGACAAGCGAAAAAGACTGGGTGATCAAATCAACAGGAAGGATGAGCGGATCCTTGTCGAGCCTTCCGATCGAATGGAGCCAAGAAATAAGGCCAGCGGTCCCGAGCTTCTTGTACTTGCTTGCTGCACTAGAGACACGGGAATCCGACTTGGATGCAGTGACATCTTCGGGACCAAGTGGCAAGAGGTCGACACGCATCATGATCTCATTCTGAGTGGCAGAGACAGCGAAGTCATTACCGGAAAGGTAAGGGTTGCCGGCAGGTGGCCCACTGGAGGCTGCAGAGGTGCTGTTGAGGCCAACCGACACGGAAACATTGGGATACTTGGATGCTTCGTCAACGGCAGCGGCAGCAGCGGCTGCTGCTGCGGAGGAGATATTCTTCTTGCCGGACTGAATGAGGGTGGGTGGAATCAGGATGAGAGATTTGAGCGCGGCAGCGATGGTAGAGTGATGCTCTGATGGCGCAAAGATAATGGCATGACGAATACCTGCAGAGAGAAGCTGCTGCAATGCGAATGCGATCATCGGACGATTGAATACTGGGAGCATAGCCTTTGGAAGGTCATTTGGCGCCGATTGGGTAGCATCGTTGTTGACATCTGAGGCTACGGTGTTGGAGCACAGCGGGTAGAGGTTGCTTCCTGGACCGCAAAAGATGATAGGTTGGACGAGGCGGGTGTGCGACTGAGCGCCTCCAGCGGTAAGTGCGGCCATATTGACTAACACTGCCGTGGCGAGACCTTTCAACGTTAGAGACAGGGGCAAGAAAATTGATGTTGGAGGACAAGGGGATGATGAAATGTCCAAGGAAGAAGAGGAAGGTTGGACCAAAAAAGTTGTGCTCTCACACCGTCCTGCGTTTTTGGCTGAATCACGTGGCTAATTTATGTTTTTCGGGACTGTGTTGGATTGCTGACGATCTTGCAGGGTCCTTTTGGAATTTTGGACGAGGCGAGCACGGTTCAACTTGTCACGCTGTCCTTGCCAGCTTGTCACATGCCGTCCTGCACCACCCAACACCCCACCACATTTTCTTCTTCCTCCCCCCATCCTCGCATCATCAGACCACCAAACAGACTTGACGTGCATCCGATCAAAGAAGCCTGAGCTCCTATACCTGTACTCAACTGTGCCCCTCTGCTCACAAACCAACCGCAGTTCCTGGCGAGCCTGACTAGACTCTGTCAAACAATATCCTTGGCAGATTGTAGCTTCGATGGACTCAGGATCGCATCGTCTGTCAACTTCATTTGCATCCAAAAGCCCGGCTTGGAAACCGTTTAGTAGCTCAGAATGAGCAGCCCCACACATTCGGCGCCTCGCTCAGGAGGCCAAAGCGCGGCAGAGGGCACCATCTTTTCGTACGACGAAGAAGCTTCCCATGCACCCACACACCATCTATCGACAGGTAAACCAAACGCCGCTTCTTCATCCACGTCCTCAGATACGGATCTTCCATCCTATTCAGGTCCAGCCGAGCCAACCCGTGCTCCTCTCCAGCTGAAATCTACGACCTCATCCAAAGAGGCGCAATTCGAAGCAGACTCGGACGACATCGACGAGGAAGACGACGTCGTGGCCATCCAATCATCACACATTGGTCTCAGACCCAGCGATAATCCTATGTACACGTCAATTAGGAGAGGATCCGGTGATATTCCTCGTAGGGGTAGAGATGGCGCACAAACACTCATCGATCGTATACCTGGTCAGAGCCGCATCCGTGCTTCTCTCGATGGCTTGGGTCACGACATTCGTGCAATACGTCAATCGCTCGGTGTGCCAGGCTGGGATGGGGAAGGGATTCCCGACTGGCTCAAGAGGGGTGCAGGTGTTTTTGATGCTACCGTCAACATGGCCAACAGTATTCTCGGCGCAGGTATCGTCGGTCTGCCTTACTCGATGCGAGAATCGGGTTTTGTGGCTGGTTTGGGCTTACTCGTCGGTCTCTCTTTTCTTACAGACTGGACTATCCGTCTGATCGTGCTCAATGCCAAGCTCAGTGGCCGCATCACCTACATCGAGATTATGGAACATTGCTTCGGTCCGAACGGTAAGGCGGCCGTTTCCATCTTTCAATTCGCCTTTGGCTTTGGTGGCATGTGCGCCTTTTGCGTAGTTATTGGCGACACCATCCCCCATGTTATCAAAATGATCTTCCCGTCCTTAGCTGGTACTTTCCTCGCAAATCGACAGTTCGTCATCACGTTCTTTACCTTGGCGATCTCTTACCCACTCTCTCTTTATCGCAACATCGAAAAGCTCAGTAAAGCAAGTGCCATCGCGCTCATCTCCATGGTCGTCATTATCGTCGCTGTCACCGTCCGTGGGCCTGCCATGCCCGCTGAGCTCAAAGGCGATCCCAGTCTTCGGGTACGTTGCTCGTATTTCAGCAATGAACACCCGCTCTGGCCCCGTCTCCTTGACTGACACCGCCCTTCTCCGTTGATCGCTACAGTTTACTATCGTCAACGTATCCAATCTGGTTCGATCCATCTCTGTCATCAGCTTCGCCTTTGTCTGCCACCACAACTCCCTTCGTACGTCAACGCACTTTGGACATGCTCCCCCTCATTCTGACCTTTACTAACCTGATTTCCAACTTCTTCCTCATCCATACAGTCATCTATGGATCATTAAAAGAGCCCTCGATGAACAAATTTGGACAGGTGACGCACTACTCTACTATCATAGCTGCTGCTGCTACCATCACAATGAGTGTGGCCGGCTACTGGAGCTTCGAAGAGAAGACGCTCAGCAACGTTCTCGTGAGTCGATCAGATCTGCAGCATCACTAGTCTCTGGGCACGACTACTGACCGGCACCCTCATCTTTCACACCTATATTGCATTTGATCCAACAACAACAGAACAACTTTCCGAACGACGATGTTATTGTCAACATTGCTCGTGGCCTCTTTGGTCTCAATATGCTCACCACGTTGCCGCTAGAATGTTTTGTCTGCCGCGAGGTTTTGGAGACGTACTTCTTCGCAGGAGAATTTGACCGCAACCGCCACCTCATCTTCACGTCAAGTCTTGTTGTGACTGCCATGATCATCTCGCTTTTGACGTGCGACCTGGGCATTGTTCTAGAGCTCACCGGTGGACTGAGTGCGACGGCACTGGCTTTCATCTTCCCCAGTCTCTGCTACCTAAAGTTGACTAGCGAGACGGGCAAGCGTGTACCGACTGCCGACCTGCCTAATCTGACTAGCTCTTCATGGCGCGATCAGGGGCGAGGCGACAGCAACACCAACGAGGAGGACCAGGAGCCGCTGTTCGACCAATCTAACGGCTCCATAGATCGCGGTCAGAACCCCATCCGAGCTAACGAGTATGACGGCGGAGAGGACGAAGAACCGTCGACACTCGACCGGCTCGAAAGGATGGAGGGCGGTCAGGGAGCCCGAGGCAATGGATCTGCAAGGGACTCTGTCGATGTGGACGACGTCGAACTGCCTTTGCGACCTGGTGCGAGTGTACGATTCCGACCGGCAGCCGCGAATCGCAAGTGGTGGCAGTCCACACGGCCGCTCAGCGTTGCATGCGCCATCTTTGGCTCGGTGGTGCTTGTTATCAGCGGTAAGTAGTAAATTTGATTTGCTCTTGCAGTGAACGGAAGGTGCTGATTGATTACTGATGATTTGGTGATTCTTACATTTGGGCTTGATCAGTATGGACGGCAATCTCGGACACTGCAAGTGGCAAGACGGGCGCAGTGCATCAGTGCTGAGGCTGATACCTCAACCGTCGCTGCAGAGCGGACACACAAATCATAGACTCGAAAATCAATCATTTGACACAATCAGCAAAGACACGAGCGGAGAAACACAGACGTGATGAATCATACAGACGCAGCGGTTGTGATTGAAAATGGCGTAGAATTACATGCGGAGGTGTCGATGAGATCGGCACGTTTGTTTGAAAAACAGGAGAAAGGGAGACAGGATTGTTGGAAGGTAGAAAAGAATTGGGAGAAAGAGGGGAGGGAGGTAGACAGAGCGGGGAGGGAAATCACGGAGTGAATGCTGATTAGAGGTAACGGTTGTAATGATGCTGGGAAGGGAAAAAAGACACTTGACTTGGTGACGGGATTGACCAGAGACTGAAGGGTATATCTTGTTGTTGTTGAAGGCGCCATGCTTAGGCGGGAGAAGAAGAAGATTGTGCTGACAGAGGGTCGGCGGGGGAGGTCGTTGAAGGATGGTGGGATGAGCGATCATCGCTGTAGATGGGACGATTGAAAGGCCGCTTGACGTCCTCGAGACGAGTGTCTGGAGTGGAAGAGCGGTCAATGGTGAAGGGGAGCATGGTGAAGTCGTTGCGTTCCCTGAGCCTGAGCGAGGCGCTGTCTCGAGGCAAGGTGGAACGGAAGGACCACGAATACTGAGGAGTCTCGTGATGGGCAGGCGAAATTGGCGAGTGAGGCGAGTCGCAGTAGTAAATGGGAGAGTGAGGACGCGAATGAAGCGGCGAGTTGCTTCGTGATATTTCATCTTCTGGTTCCTCGACAATGACTTTGAGTGGGGTTGGACCAGACTCGGTCCATGAAGGAAGGATGATGTCACCAGTCGAGGTGGTCTGGAAGGTAGAGTGAGAGGCAGAGGTGGAAGGGCGGAGCAAAGGGTGATCTTGAGATGGTCTAGGCGGAAGCTGAGGCTTGGTGTCGGGGCAATAGAGGGGACGCTGATGGCTGAGAGGAATGCCAGATTTGGAGGAACCACCGGCGGCGGCGACGGCAGCTCTGCGGGCGAACCTCTTTGTTCGCTGATTGCGGTATTCTGCACGCCTTCCAAAGATCTTGTCGAGAGAGCCCTTGATGAAGCAGAATAGGGCGACGAGCTGAATAATGAGCAAGATGGCCATGAAGGTCTGCTTTGTGCTGTCTGCCTCGGTCCAGTGCCTGCTGAGGCTGTCCCAGAAAGAATGGGAGGAAGGCGCGGAGGACGTGACAGACTGCTGGGACGACATGGCGAGTGGATCTGTAGAGTCAAAGATGGTGGATGCTGCGGTGGGCGCAATGAGCTGGGTGGCTGCCAAGGAGACTTGGTCGGATGGTTGTGCAAGAGAACAGATAGGGGCCAAAATGAAGGCTGATAGGAGCACGGCCGATCGAATGGCCAACATGGTGAAGATGGTAGGAAAGAGCACACTTGACACCGCACCTCGTATGGTGTTTGATGGTGAAAAGGAGCAAGAAGGCGAACAAACTTATCGCATCAGTGTGGATGAGAATGTGGGTAAGAGTTGGGTGAAAGATGATTGGTGGTTGGTCAATGGTGGCGATGGTGGATGGTGGGACGATAGTGTCTCGAGAGTCTGGATGTTGGCTGTCAGCTGAGCTGCCAATACCAAAAAAAAGTGAGGCTTGTGATTGGCGACAAAGAGGGGAAAAACATGCGAGTCTTGCCGCCACATACGCAAGCGAGTCTGCAGAATTCCCCTCAAATGCTGTACTGTACAGTACGAAAAATATGGCGCGCGTTTCGCCAATCAAATCGGGGGCTCAGTCTCTTTAGTTATACCGCAAGGAGCGTATCGCGACTTTTCGGACATTTCTTTCACACCAAGCCAAAAGAAAACACTCGAATCGGGAAGGTGCAGGATCGGATTGAGTTGATTCTGCAGAGTGGGGGCGAAATCAAAGGCAACATTTCATCATTTGGCGTTTCAGATGATTCCTATTTTTGTCAACTGTCACGGCTGCTCCTGCTCCGGCCTAACCGACGCCCGCAGCTTGTACAGACCAAAACTTCCTTTTGTTGTCACATCAACTCATCATCCTACTACTTTACATGTCACATTGATTGGGCGAACAACAAATATATTGGCTTGCATTACCATCACTGCTGCCATACTCTTCTCTTTCGTCGAGATGAGCCAGACATTGAAATCGCGTCAATCCTCTTCTCCACCTCCGCAGCGGGCACGATGGATGTATGCTCGTGGAGACACCTGGGCCACGTTTCAACCTCACGATAACGACAAACTCGAACACAAATGGAACCAACTTGGTGGAGAGAAATGGGCTCGTCAAACAAAACAAGACCAACAACGCCTCGGTGACGACGAGAAGCAGCAGGCCACCACCTCGACACCTCGCGCACCTCCATCTGGTGTAGATGCTATTCAGTCCGCTCTCGATGGCTTTATCAATCCCACTCAGAAATCAAAATCAAACGATTCAGCCAACAAGCCATCTTCAGGCAGTTCTTGGCTCAGCGGTCTGCGTTCCTACCTTCCTTTCGCCAAACATGCAAGCAACAACGACGATAGCGCCGAATCGGACAAGCACAATGGTCAAGACAGGGACTCGAACAAGTCGGATTCCGACAAAATCCAGGTCAACTATATTCTTGACCCGGATCAGCCCGAGTCTGAACGTGCAGCCAAAGTAGAAGTCATGGAAGATAACCTTTTCGATGTCGATCTGGAATCCATGACTCTCTATCCTGTCTTCTGGAAAGGTGTCTTGCTCAAAGTCGTCCGCGCCACTTGGTTCTACTCTTCCCTCACAGACGGCTCTTATGCTCCCATCAGTTGGGACGATCCATTGTCTCGTGATCTCGATCATGCATATTCCCAGGCTCAGCCATGGATCTCTCACTCGCCTTCTTCCAACGACGGCAACTCCAACAACTCTGATCTCGGAGAAGAGACAGATGCATCCAAGCTCTATCCGCTCCCAAGCATGAAGGAGAAAGGTCAGGTCTCTTTCCAAGACGCAGAGGTTGGTCGCATCTTTTCACAAGACCTACGTGGTCGCTTCTTGTCCGTCGTCGGTGGCTCCATCGTCGTTAGGGGCTTTGATCGCGCCGAACAGATCGCCGAGCAAAAGTCTTTCAGCCCGCTTTTCAACATCTCACTCCCTTGGGCCAACGACGATGAAGGCAGTGACATCACATCCAAAGGCTCTTCCAAGTATACCGAACTCCAAAAAAAGGGATCCAGTGTTGGCGCTCATTCTGCTTCCAAACGTGAAGGCGCAGCCAAGCCTTCCTCTACGCCTCCGTCAGGCGGAGGTGCCGATGGTCCACATCGCGCCGATCCTTCCACCAACGGAGACGAGGACGAGCGAAGGTCTTTCGCTGCTAAACTTGTACCTTCCAGTGATGCAGCCTTGCGACCACTCGTAGCCCTCAAAAAGTTTTTGGGCTTTGACGAGAATGACGCAGCCGACGAAGAGAAGCGCAAGATGAAACAGCAGATGACCGAGGACGAGCTGGATCGCCAGAGACGCTCCGAAAACGACCTTGAAATATTGCCCGACGATCGCAAAGACGAGCCACCAGAGCTCGTCTTTGCCATTCACGGTATTGGCCAACAGCTGACCGAAGACTTTGAGGCGCTCGACTTCGTCTACGATGTCGAACATCTCCGCAATCTGGCCAGCGAGAATGCTCGCGATCCCGCTGTTCGACGCCTCTCAAGAGGCCGTCGAGCACAATTCATCCCCATCTGCTGGCGACGATTCATGGAATTTGACGACAAACCCGAGAGCAACGACAACTTTTATACCCTTGACGACATTACCAATTCTGCTGCCATTCCCATGGTCCGCAACGTCATTACCAAGGTCGTGCTCGATGTACCCTTTTACCTCTCTCGACACCGCCAAAAAATGATCGACTCAGTCATATCTGAGCTCAACCGTACCTATCGACTCTTCTGTCGGCGTAATCCTGAGTTTGAGAAGCATGGTGGTCGCGTTTCCGTAATTGGACATTCTCTGGGTTCCGCTCTAGCCGCCGACATTCTCTCAGCGCAGCCTTCCAAAGTGCCACCGCTTTCCGAAGTGGAAAATTTGGACCACGATGCCCTACGCCGCAACGACAACCTTCACTTTAATGTCAAGAATCTCTTCTTCATCGGCTCGCCCGTTGCCTTCTTTTTCCACCTTGAAGGTGGCCAGCTCATTGCCAGGAGTGGCACAGAACGTCATCCCAACAACGACTCGGACGCGCTAGATGAAGAGATAGGTCGATATGGCTGCCTTGCGGCCGAAAATGTGTACAACATCTTCAATCCGAACGATCCTGTCGCATTCCAGCTCGCACCCACCGTCGACTCTGCATACGCCAAAGTCATTCAACCAATCTCTATCGAGAGCGCCACCGAAGCCTTGCTTCGCAGTCTCGCCTTGCCACGCATAAGTGTCAGTCGAGTGTTTGAAAAGTACAAACAACACCCGTTCCAAGGTGTCGGCAAGATCATCCGTCAAGCACGCATCCTCGAAAACAAGCAACAAGCTTTACCTGAAGGTCTTTCCACCGAAGAGCAGAGACAGGTCATAGAGCGAGAGATGGGCCAAAGAATCGTCCAAGACTCGGACTACATCCAGACCGTTCGCAAGTGGCATCATCTTCAAACACCCAAATCCACACCTACCGATTACAATCACGGTGCGGCCACCCCAGACCCTCGAGAGCTAGAGACCGAAAAGGGATCACGCAAGAAGACTCTCCATCCCGAGACGGCTCTTCGTACCTCTTCCCTTGCCGAGGAATCCGACGAGAAGCATGACTTTGACCTGGACTCGCTTGAGAGGGCCGAACGAAGGTTCAGAGCACTCAACCCGCACGGTTGCATCGACTATCATCTCTCGGCAAGCATCAGTCTCAGCGGATATTTGGACATGTTCGGCGCTCATTTGGCCTACTGGAGCCATCGCGACTTTGCAGTCTTTGTGCTGACACAGCTGTTCATGGACTTCACTCAGAAGGACGCGGTTACTATCGTGCCCCAAATTCAGGATTCGCAGGGCGACAAGGAGAAGGAGCGTGAGGGCGAAGAGGATGACGATGACGAGGAGGATGAGAGCGAGGATGAAAGCGAGGACGAAGAGTAAGGGAAAGGACGCAACCCACGCACGACACACATCACTCAATACCCTGCCCAATGTAGCAGCATTGTACACGATAGATTTGCATCAAAGAAACGGGACCATGGAATGTTTTACAAAAGTGAACCTCGATCTCACCATCAACGTCTGCTGCTGGACGCGAATCCAGCTTTCGACCCGATCGAAGCATATCCTGCTGCACTTTGCTGTTGCTGTTGCTGTTGCTGCTGAGTGGCGGGGAAGACATTCCTCCGCGATCGCACTTCCTCGTGAGCCTTTTGTAAGCTCTGCTTGATCTCGTTGAACTGCTTTGCCTTGTTTGCCAGGATTTGCATCCTAGCCACGGCAGTCGCTGCATTGAGAGCCTTGGTCCATCTTCGCTTGACGTCGTTTTGCCTTCTCCTCGTGTCGCGAGTGTTTTGTTGGAGATTGAGGTCAAAGATGAGTCGTCCGAGCTCAGTGTCGGAACGGGCGAAGCCTTGGAGGAGCAAGCTAATGTACTGTTTTTGGTGGGTGAGGTCAGCTCGAAGGTCCATTTCGCGGTTGAGTTTGAGCTTGAGGTACTTGATCTGAAGAATGAGTCCCTTGCATTCGGCCTCGTGCATCTTTCGAGCAGCCACGATTGAGTGTTCTTCGACGTAGGGGGGTGGTGCAGTGGTCCTCGATCGCTCTAACTCGTCGAGTTTGGTCTTGATCCTGTCGACCTCGGCTGTTTTGGACTTGAGCTGATCAACAAGCGTCCTGACCTGCGACATGAACTCGGCACGCTCTCGATCTTTGGCTTCACCGTCCGAGGCGAGTTGACGTCGAGCCTCTTCGCGTTCCGCTCGCAGCGCTTCGAGGTCCGCACCCTGCTGATCGGCTTCTCGACGCAACTTGCGCAGTTCTTGCTCAAACATGCCGACATCGTGAACGATGAGATCTCGCTCTGCGCGAAGTCTGTCGCGATCACCAGCGATCTTTTCATAGGCAGCCTTCTTGGAGCGCAAGGCTGCATGTGCCGCCTCCATCTGCTCGATCTGCTCATCGAGTTGCGTCTGGTGCTCGGACAATGCAGTGCGAGAAGCAGCAAGGTCAGCAAGGACTTGCTCGTAGTTCTCGTTGGCAGCGGCGAACTTCTTGTGCAATTCGGCGCGCTGGGTGAGTAGGTCGTTGCGTTCGGCTTTGAGCAGCTCAACCTCACTCTGGGCTGCCTGGAAGCGTGTAGCGAGGCGTTCGGTCTGAGTGTCGAGCTGCCCTCTCTCTCGGTGGCCCATGGAGCTTTCTGGCTGAACTGCCTTCTCCATGTACTGGCGACCGAGGTCCTCAAGCCCGCCCATTTTCTCCTCAAGCTTGCGCTTGACTGCTTCGAGTTCAGTTTGGGTTCGAGACAGGCTGCCTTCGATAGTATGCTTTTGCTGGCCAGCAGCTCGGGTCTCGGCGAGCATGCTCCTTTGCTTGGCTCGCTCGTGCTGCAAGTCTTGCTGTAGGGATGACGCAGCTTCCTTGAAGCGGTTGAGCTCTGCAAGAACATCTTGGTAATGGCGCTTCTCGGTGCTTCGATCCTGCAGCTCGCGCTCGCGTCGTTCGAGATCTCGCTCGCGCTCTTGTAGCTTGTCGTGGTCGGCAGCCCAGCGGCTTTTGAGCGCCTCGAGTTGAGCATGGACGTCGGCGAATACTTTCTGTCTTTGACTGACGCTCTTGTTGGGGCTAGCACTTGTCGTGTCCCCGCTATGACCGCCTGCCATGCGAAGCCTCTCGATTTCGGCTTCAAGCTCAGCAATGCGCTCATGTGCTTGCTGAAGTCGCTCGGCCAGTGTGAGGTGCGCAACACCGGCATCGTCGAGCTGCTGCAATTTGGCATCGATGGAGGCGTTGGCGTCGTCGAGAGCCCCTTCGAGGTATGCGATCCTGTCGACGATGTTTGTTGCACCGAGACTCGACTCGTTGTAGAGCCAGGAGGCCTCACTGAGTGGACCTGGTGAGCGAGGCGTCTTGACGGCAGAAATGTTTCGCAGGCTCATCACCGACTTGGGGAGAGGCGAAGATCCGATGTGCGCTCTACCAGGCGTTACGGGCGGAAGAGAAGCAGCCTCGCCTCCCTCTGCGTCCTTGGACAAGTTCGCGAGATTCGTTCCCACCCCTTTGCTGATCATCTCACGGTACTGCTGAACTCGCTCCTCAAGCTCGGCTTTCTGACGCTCCAAGAACTGAATCCTTTCATCCTGTACGGAAGACGATGCTGACGTCCCTTGCTCGTTTGCTCGGGCTTTCAGCTCGGC
The DNA here is from genome assembly GCA_900323505.1 of Ustilago trichophora. Taxonomy (NCBI): domain Eukaryota; kingdom Fungi; phylum Basidiomycota; class Ustilaginomycetes; order Ustilaginales; family Ustilaginaceae; genus Ustilago; species Ustilago trichophora. The sequence goes on along the minus strand of OOIN01000010.1, from coordinate 303,202 downwards.
AATGTGAGCTTGTGCTTCACGAAGCTTGCCCTTGAGAGAATCGAGCTGAAGCGCTTGACTCTCGTCGGCTTCATCGCTCGTGCCTCCGGTCTTGGACAGCTGCGCAGTGGCGGCGTTGAGGCGACGCTCGAGGCCACGAATTCGTGCAGCATCGCTTCGAGCCTGGTCGCGGAGAGAGCCCAACTCCATTTCTGTTTGCTGGATCGATTCGGTCTTAGACTCAAGCTCCTTCAGCAGGCCGTCCCTTTCAACTTCGAGCTCCTCGACATGGTGCCGCAAAGCTGATCGGTCCACGTCTTCGACCTGTGATTCCGGACTTAAACCTGGTTGGCGCTCCTTGAGATCAGAAAGTTCTTGTTGCAAGGCTTGAACACGCTCGAGAGCTTGATCCCTCTCGGTCTCAATCCTATCGAGAGTCTGGAAGGAGAAAGCTTTTGCTTGCTGAACCTGCTCTTCCATCTGCGTTCGTTCTCTCTCGAGCCTGGCTTCCAATTCTTCAAGATCCTCATCCCTATCTTTGAGCAAGCTTTGGAGTTCATCAATCTCGTTTCGCAATTCTTGCTCGTGCTCCTCATTGACCTGAGGCGCGCCTTGCGTGTTCTTGTAAGATTCAAGCTCTCTCTCCTTCTCGTCGAGAAGATCAGCAAGCTCTTGTGCCTCTTTGTCAAGAGCGTCGGCTCGCTCGCGTTCAGCTTGCAGCTGTTGGTTGATTGCTTTGAGATCAGGCTGAGCAGACTGACTGGGTGATGCTGCCTCGAGCTTGGCGAGCTTCTGGAGGAGCTGGTCACGTTCTCGCTTGAGCTCATCGTTCTCGGCATCGAGACGCGCATTGAGCTTGCTTTGGTAGAGGGCAAGCTTGGCAGCGTCGACACGTGGCCTTGCGACGGAGTTGGCTTCTGTGCCGGCTTCAGCTGCACCGAGACCGGGGAAGGATGTATTGGCTCGCAAGCCCATGGCGCCATGCTTGGAGCCGTTCGGGACAAGTGCAAGATCGTTGGATGAGGCCTCCGAATAGGTGGTAGTGGAGCCTACAGCGCTTGCTACTTCGTCATCTTTGGCCGGTTCCACAGCTTGGGGTCCTGGGCGCAGCGGGCTTTCGACAGCCGCGCTAGATGCGAGGCTCGAGTCAGGGACTCCGAAGAGGGCACCTCGTCGGAGGAGCTCAGCGACACCACCCTTGGGCAACGGAGTCCGACCAGCAGCGATTGTGTTGGCCCTGCCGAGGCGGTCCATTCTGCGGTGTGGGGTTGGAACAGTCGAGTTTGCTGGAGAGTCGGTGGTCACGGCATCGCCCTCGGAACGGGAGCCTGGTGTTCTGTGAAGTTGAGCTTGAGCTTTGAGACGTTCAATAGCTTCGACATGCGCGTCGGAAGATCTACCTGTGTGCGAACGAGTCCTCTCTGTCGCCTTGACACTGTTGAGAAGGTATTGCTTCATCCTAGCGCGTTCTTCAGAGGCGGATGCGTGTTTTGGAGTTGCAAAGTTGCCTTGGAGCGGACGGCTCGGAGTGCTTGTGGCCGAGTCTGGCAAGGGCGCCTCATCAGCTGAGGAATGTGCGATAAGACCTTGTCGAGCCAGACGAGCAGCAGCGGGACTGGAACAAGCGGTCGCAGTGTCCTCAGTCTCGGCAACAGACTCGGTGCGGGTAGCGACTGTTCCGGTCGGCTGCGGGTCTGCCAGAGTGCTTGCACCCGAGTCAGGCTGAACCTGGCTCTCGTCGTCGTCATCGTCGACGGCAGATTCATCAACCTGGACGAGCTGTCTGCGCTGGGCGCGACGTTGGCGCCAATCGATTGCATCGCGTGCAGGGGTCCCGCGACCTTGACTGGACGCGGGGGATGCGTTCCGCGAGGTGGAAGGAGCATCATAGACAACAAAGTCTCGTCCGCCTAGCGCATGCTGTTGCGTCTCTGCCTCATGCGGTTGTGCTTTTTGAACATCATGTTCGCGATGAGAGGCATCCTCGGGGGCGATGGAGGATTCTGTGAGGTCGTCGAGGAGGGCTGAGGCAGAGCGGGCTGATCGAGTGGCCCTGGAAGCGGAGGTCTTTGTGGTGTCATCGTATCGCTGAGTGGCAGTCCCCTCGGCGCTAGAAGGTCGAAGCGGACGCGCGGTCATGATTGTGCGAGACCTGGAGCCGACAGTGGATGCTGGACCATTGGTTCGTTGTGGTGTGGAGGTGAGCGGCGGCGAAGTGCTTCTGACGTGCGAGTAGGGATCTGGGAATTGGGCCGAATGAGGCAAATCTGAGATGCTGGATGTAGACGAAGATGCCGAAATGGCTTTTGAAGCTTGAAAAGCGTCGTTGTTGGATTGATGGTGCGCATTCTGTACTGCAGCCGCAAGAGTGACAACCTGCCTCTTGGCATGTGGCGTAGCGGTAGTGAGATGTGTATGTTTTGCTGGAGAAGTCATCGATGCCTCGGACGAGTCTGATGGTCTTGAAAAGGACGAGTTGTGACGATAGGAAGTTGTTAGTGGTGTTCTCGTGATGGAAGCACTGATATCGCGAGTATCACCTCCTGGAACCGAGAGATCGAACTCGGATTGGGTTTCCAAAAGGTCTTGAGCAATCTGTCGCTCGAGTCGAGCGGGGGTTCCGAAGTTGAGATCCATGGTGATCGCTGCTGATATCCACGTTTGACCAGTCTCGGCAGTGAATGGGATGGAATGAAGAGGTACTGAAGGTGGTCTCCAGAGGCGGACAAGAAAGACGACCTCGAATTCATGAATGCAGTGCGCACTAAGAGCCAGAGTTGAGAGCCTGTGCCTGTGTAACTTTCGTGTGTTTGAATTCCGATAATCCAAAGCGCCTGCATGACGCCCAAACACACATCACAACCCTAGCGACGCGATTTTTCGCGAATCGGTCACGTTTGATGGTACCCCGCAATCGGGCCAAGCAATCTAGATCGGGGTTAAACAAGATGCAGAAATCTCGATACGAAAATCCTCAACGACAAGAGGGAATCGCATCTCGTGGGCTCCGTCGGAAAATAAAAAAGAGTTATTTCCACAGAACAACAGAACGAAGACAATCAACGTGGACAGGCAGTCGAGGAAGGGTCGTCGGATTTCCGACTGTTTGGCCCTTGCTTCTTGCAAATTTGCGATCTGAACACTCTCTCTTTTCTGCAGAAAAGCCTCCTCTCTTTGCAATGAAGATGTCTCTGTGGTGGACATCATCATCTTTCCGACCCGCGGTCGTAACTTGGTCCATGCCCGCCGACATAAGAAGCCTGCTCATCCTGCATTCACATCTGCAGCTCACACTTTCTCGCCTTGACTGAACTTGCAGCAGATTTTCATTTCAATTGCGTGAGTGATGCTCCCTGTCGAATTTTTAAAATTCTTCAGAGTCGCCATCTGTTCGATGAGGACTAGCCGAGTCCGAGCCATGGCTTCGCCTGAATGGTTAGAAGGCCAACATGATCGAGAATGCGTGACATGGCCTTGTGAGTGCGTGTAATTTCGAATCCGGAACGGTCCCGCTGGCTACGGATCCGAACAGAAAGTGTCGCTCCCACTCCACGTCCAGTCTGCTTCAGTCTGATGCTCGTATGTCCATCATGCCGGATACTCGACCGGCAAAAGCATGAGCGGGCGGGGCAAGGTTTCTAAGTAAGCTGTGGCACCGAGGGGTATGCGGATCTCCGTGCCCACTTTTGTTCTGTCATTTTCTCGCTCGGTGGACGGTAGAAGGACTACTGTACACCATTGAGAGCTACAGTGTTTATTGTTCGTCGAAGGCGACAACATCAAAGACCGTTTCCCAAGAGGTGAAAGCCAGTTTAGCAAAGGTCTGAGTTGGATTCGGGAAGCCAAAAGTGTGCACGATCATCATCATCAAATCCTTTTGTTGTGACAGGACCGATTATCGAGCCAAGCGGTCGAGCAAGAACAGCTACAATAGTCTCTAAACGGTATCTGCAGTCAAAAAAGGCACCGTCGTCGGAAATCCGACTTTGTGCTCGCGGAATGGTAACTTTTTGCGCATCCAAGCATGCAGCCCTGCAGGGACACTTGCATCTCGACTAGGGGAAAAAAAAGAGAAAAAAAAGAAAAAAAAGAATTTTTTTTTTCTGGTTGATGAACGAGACAACAACTCGGCGTATCCTCCGAACAGTCTCAGACTAACTACTTAGAAGATTGGGCCAGGTCTGGAATTGATCATCGTTTGACACTTGTGTTAGCCAGCCGTTTCAGCTGTTTTTTTTTTTTTTTTTTTTTTTTTTTTTTTTTTTTTTTTTTTTTTTTTTTTTTTTTTTTTTTTTTTTTTTTTTTTTTTTTTTTTTTTTTTTTTTTTTTTTTTTTTTTTTTTTTTTTTTTTTTTTGTTCTGACATCGCCATCAAGATGGATCTGAAATCGAGTCGGCGTATTGCGATCGTTTGCACTGAGCTCGTTGAAATCGCTAAGCAAACAATACCGTACCTGTCACATTTTCACAGTCTGTTGTCAACCTCGCCCTGCGGGGACGCCTCCGACCACAAAAAAGCAAACTGCTCTATGTTTAAACAAGGAACTATTAGCAATACGGTCATGGATGAAGGAGTCGAAGAGGAGGGGTTTCCTGTTGTTGCGTAGAAACTGCAAAAGTGGCGTTTCGGGATCTTCCCCACACCGATCAATCTACGCGGTGGACAGCGGAGCACAGATTTTTTGGAATCTCGCAATCTGTGATGCGAGTTGCATCCTTTTCTTTTGAAAGGGAAGAAGGAAAATGCACGAGAATCTTTGAACAAATTGCAAACGACGCAGGTGAGCCAAGAGCAAGGCGACGTCAGCTGAATTGGGTGGCCTCACGAGGGCGGCTGCAGCGGTGCGTGGGCCGATGTTTGACACAACAATCGCTTTCTACGCCTGACCGACACTTGGACTGCAACTGCGGTCGACTGACGCCGGAAAGACATGTTTTTCTTTTTCTTAAAAGAGAGAAATTTTCTCGCAAACAAATGGCATGCCAACTAGATCTATCCGAGCACTCGCACTGACGTCCAACTGAGACACTCTTGACTGCCTTGCTGCCCACTTTACAGTGAGAATGCCGAGCACAGCACAGCGGTGGCTTTGACAACATGGATGGTGGAATAGGGTCAAACATGTAGTTACGCCGGAGAATCCCGTGCGTGGCAGCCTTTTCTTCTTTTCCTTCTCCTTCTCAGGCTGCTGTTCTGTGTCACGAGAGCCGGTTGCTAGCCGTTCTTCGTAGCCAACTGACATGCACATATAGGGGACCCCCTCCATCACGCCCGTACGTGTTGCGACTCGACCTCCCCCTCTTTCTTCCTTCTTCGTTTCTCACCATCGACTGGCATCCTTCGTCGACATCCACCATCCACCATCCACCATCCACCATCCACCATCCACCATCCACCATCCACCATCCACCATCCACCGTCTCTGTCCGCTCACCACCCTGTACAGTCGACGTTCCGAATTCGCGCAAAAGACCAAAAGTCGGATTCCTCCGACCGTCATCTCTCAGCTTCCCGCGGAATCCTCTCGCTTGAAAGGCGCACAAAAAAAAGTTGGACTCAGATTTTCTGCTCCAATTTTCGGCACCCGGCCCACGGCTCACGCGCACGCAGCTCAACTTGGACCCACTCAGCAGGCACTGAACGAAAAGAAACTGCCTGGCGAAGTACAGTAGTGGTGATTTGTGCCGCTTCGACTCGACATTTGAGTTGGAGCTTGTCACTCTTCTAGCCAACTCTTCTCCTCTACGTCCTTTTTGGTCGGTCAATCCAGATCGGATATCTATCATCCGGCGTTTGTCTCTCGACTGGCTCGTCTTGCATCACATTGTCACGATTGTTTCTCGCTTCTGGTGAATTGGAACTCTTCCTCCTTCTCGCATCGGCTGGAGCGCTTTCCGATGGCTCGGCGATCTAGGGCATAAGGATGAGTGCAAGCAATGGTGGATTCGATCCACATCACAACCAACACACTGGTTTTTCCGACATGTCGGCAATGCCGCTACAACACTCAGCAACCTTTGGTCAGGTTCCGACCGGTCACGCCAACTTTTACGCCTCTTCTCACGCTTCGGCATCGTCATCTTCGCTCGCGGATCAACCGAGTGATCACGAGTCCTATTCGAGCTCTTTTGAACCACAGAGAGATGGCAGCTTCAGTGGCGCAACATCGGGTCGATCCGGCCCTGGTCCCTCATCTTCGTCTCAAGGATTCCCCTGCCCCAACTGCGGCAAGACATTTGCGCGCGATGACTTGCTTCGACGACATCTTGCAAGAGAGGCTAGGGCGCTCGCTCAGCCTTCGTTCGATCGACAGAAGAGCTGCTACGAATGCGCAAGATCCAAGGCAAGATGCGATCTCGAGGTCCCCACTTGCGGACGATGTCGTGCCCGAGGAAAGCAGTGCGTCTACGCTCCACGATCCGGTAACCCTAATGTCCGAAAGGCAAGGAATGCCGGCGCCATGCCCAATGTGGACGCTCAGATGCACTCGATGACTCCTCAAATGACACCCGCAATCACTCCAGCTGCCGCCATGGGCTCCACTATGCCCAATTCCAACTGGGCCATGGGAAACGCTGGCTTCGATTTGGCCTCCCATTCCTTCATGGCTCCCAATCCAGGCTACGTCAAGAGAGAGGGCGATCTCGATTACGACAGTCAAAGCGACAGCGAGGCACACTCGTGGCATGATCCAGCTTCCTCCGCTTCGGGTTCCGCCTTTGGCTCCCCTCGTTCGCAGCACAGCATCGCCGAGCATCCCGATTCCGCGCCTCCCAATCTCGCCAACTTCAACATTTCAGGCCAGCCATATCCATCCACTGCACCACCTATTCGTACCGAGTCGCCGCACTCGTTCCATGACCTCAATCTCGATTCCGACGCTGCTCCTGGTCCGCAAAGAATCAACTCGCGAAAGTCGAGCGGTTTCTCACGCACCAACACTGGTCCTATCGTCACCAACATGAACCGTTCCGATATAGCATTTGCCAACGAGGAAGGAGAGGAGACTCCCATTGTGCGACTCGGCCACAATCTGTCTCACGCTGGATCCGACCCTTCCCGATTGCAGGCTACTCTTAACAACAATTTTCTCGCTGCGCCCTCTAGTCGTCACAGGACCACTAGCCTACCGGAAGCGCTCGAAAATACGATTCCCGAGGATGCAAACATGCAAGAGCCTTGGAATGCGCGTGGTGCCATGGCGAGCGCAACTTTCGACAACCAAGCCGCGCGCCAACTTCACCCAGCTTCGGCTGCCAACGTCAACGCAATGATGCCACCGCCAAGGCCTCCCACACTGATCACCTCGAATTTGAACAATCGCAACGCATGGCCCAATCCGTCACCTATCCGATCGGGCGTCTTTCAACATGGTATTGACCTTTCTGGATGGCTTGCCGAGCCTGTCGTCCCCTCTCCTTTGTACCGTATGGGTCCCAGCCTGCACTCTGCCATTAGCGGAAACTTTGCCGCCATTTCGCAGTCGCCTGTTGTAGATACACCCATCTCGGCCAAATTCGCAGCATCGCTGGCCCAGACGATGGGTCTTTCCACCAACCCTGGCTTCCTTCCCGCTTTCCAAGAGTCGAACCATCCAGCAGGTGCCGCCAACGCCTCGACTCATCCGCTTAGTCGCTCCCTCTCGGACGCCGCCACACCGCCTCAGTCTCGATATGATTGCAATGGCCAGCTTGTCTTGCCCGCACCGCAGTTGCCCAGCGCCAAGCAGTGGTGGATTCAGCCCGACCAGAATGGCGAAGTAGCTGCTTCGATCGCTCAAGCCAGCGCCGCTCACTTTGTCTCGTATCCTGCTTTGATGGTTCTCACCGATCCTACCGCGCCCATTCCGCCTTTCATTCACCGCAAGTGGCTCCAGGAGAATCGTGCTCGAGTGCCAGAGTCTCTTGCGAGCGCTCGATCCATTCTTGCTGGATACTATGTCCGCTTGCCTGCAAGCCAAAGCTTCATCTGGAGGCTCATCTCGGAGCAGATCAGGACCATCGTGGCCTCGCAAGCAGAACTCACCAACTCCGAGTCAGACTCAATCGCTGTCTTTGGCGCCGTGGCATCTTTGTGGATGTACCTCGTTCTGATCGTCTTTACGGACGAGCCAGCCATCACCGACCATGTCGATGCTGCTCTCCTCGATCAAGCGCTCTTGGTCCTTTCGGAGCTGTCCCAATCGCTGCTCGGCCACACTGTCGAAGCCTGCAAGGCGGTTTCAGAATCAGCGACGCCAGATCTCGCCACTTTTGGATGGATCGAGACCATGGTTCGCACCCTCTTTGCCTCTTACTCGTTGCTTGTGCTGCAACGCTTCCGAGAAAATGCTGGCAATGCACGCGAGCGCTTGGCAGGCTGCTCGCTCGTCCTCGACGTCCCCCTTCCCGCCGGCGCTGGCGAGTTTGAAGCCGACAACGAAGCTGACTGGCTCCAGGCCCATCACGCCAACCAAAACGCCCTCACCGAGGCAGGCGTGCCTTTTGTCCGTCCAACTCTGCGCCAACTCGTGCAGTTCCGCAAAGAGACTTTTGCCGCTGCTGGCGAATCGCAAACCGACCAAGCCGAAGCCAAACTGCGCGACCTCCCCTGGGCAGCAACCCTGTTTGACAACCAAGACGAATTTACCAATGTAGTCCTTTCGGTCGCTTTTGCTCTTGACGATACCCGCATCTAAACACCTCAAATACCGGACTATATCTTTATCGCCATTTTTTCTTTCCCATTCCCTGTAGTATCATCTCATAGGCGCTCTCACTGTACAAGTACGACGAATATCAACTTTGGACTTGATTTCCACACATTTTCTTTTGTTGTTTGCGCGTGTATGTGTCGAACAAAACACAGGAAACGAAACCCGCTGATTCGGGGCAGGCGAGATCGACTTGTCAACATAGTTGACTCCGGCAGACACGTCGAAAAGTCACCTTCATACGTACAATACAGTACGCAGAAGGCTCAGCATTGCGATGACAATCATGATGTCGCAAGACAAACCACAACTTGCGCGTTATGGTATGGTACCATCATTGATCGAGATCGATAAAAGAGCTTGCTAGTTAGCAGCCAGATTAAAGATCGGATGCATGACAGCATCCACTTGGGTTGATACGGCATCAACAAGATATATACTTGAGTTAGCGTATTGTGATGGGATTGTTTTTTCTCACAGGTCTTGAGTTGCAGAGATCTGAGCCTTTCAGTTGTTTTAATGACGCCAAGTTAGATTTCAAGTGAGGTAGGGTAAAGGTTAATCGATCAGATGTTTTCATATGTGTTTGTCGTTTGTTGTTGTTGGAAGTTTTTGAGATCATTGACAGCTGGGGAGGGGCGATTAGGGTTGATGAAAAGATACTTCTGCTGTCACATTGTAGCTGTTGTCCGCCATGCTGAACAATGGTGTCTTTTAAGGCCTTGTAACTTGGTGTGGCTACCTTGACTGATACCGCCAAATTTTTCAACAGGAAAAGAAGTTGCAACACTCTTAAAAGATAAAAATAAAATAAAATTGCTGCTACACTCCATCCAAGCTGCATGACATTCATCCTAAAGTCTGCCATTCATCAATTCAAAGTCCAGGTCGACTCTTTTGGATTTTTGATGGTTAAATTAATGCAGCCCTACTTTAGCATGCTTTATTAAGCTTTAGAGAGTAACATGACTCTGATCATCATAACACACAAACACAAACACGATTTTGATCACGACCAATTCAAGAAGTTCCCCCCCCCCCCCCCCCCCCCCCCCCCCCCCCCCCCCCCCCCCCCCCCCCCCCCCCCCCCCCCCCATCCCCCTTTTTTCTTTCTTTTATTTCCTTTATTTGGAGTGGGATTTGGTGTTTGGTATCTCGAATATGGTTCTAGGTACGATTGACGACGAAGAACGAGTGATACTTTCTATCATCACCTACTTTTTCCAACAGAGCTTTGGGGTTTAAAACGTTTGTTCCATCTCCATTTCCATTCCCATCTCCATCTCCATCTCCATCTCCATCTGTAACTTGTGTGACATCCTCTTGTGCTGTTAGTTCAGAGTTTAGGCTTGCGTACCATTTGGGATCGTGTTTGGTTAAAGGTCTTGCATCTACCAAACCTTCCGCACCCGCGTTCGCTGAAGAAGGAGTAGAAGAAGAATGTACACCTTTTACCAAGCGCAACATGACTGATAAATCTCGTTTCAACTTTTCCCTTTCTTCTTTTCCACAAGGTGGAATCAAAGCTGATAACCGATGTAACTTTTCCATCTCTTCATCACTCAAAACCACTAGTTCTTCTTCTTCTTCAGAAGAAGGTTGGATGACGCTAGAGAGACTCCACGTCCCTTTGGAAGGTATCGCAGGATGGCAAACTGTGGAAGAAAAAGAGGAAGAGGAGGAGGAAGAGATAGTGCTGCGACGGCGCACGGCAGATGTGTGCATCGGTCGTTTTTGTATACCGTGAGATGGAGAAAATACCTGCATGTATGAGATACCAATGAAAGAAGGATAAGATACGGTGTCAGTCACATCAATATGTTTGCGATTCGGTAAATCATTGCAAGTCACAGAGAATGAAAGCAACAACCCAGATTTTTTTTTTTTTTTTTTTTTTTTTTTTTTTTTTTTTTTTTTTTTTTTTTTTTTTTTTAAAAAAGGTCTCACGGCCCAGCAATCAGACTAGCCGTGAGGCCTTTATCACGGGATGAAACAGGGTTTTGCTTTATTCTTGCTCTATATTTCCGGTCAAGAGGGGTGAGGTTTTCGGAGGGCTGGGTGTAGTACAAAGTGAAGCTAGATTCGAGAGGGAGGAAAGTTGAGTTGGGATCCTTCAACGTACCAAGTTTTTAGCGTTATTAGAGTTGGAGGCGAAAGGTTCTCCTTCGACCTCGACCTCGACCTCAAGCTCGGGCTCGGCATTAGCCTCTAGCTGAGCAGCCATAAGGGCGCGGAATCTGGAACCTGGGCGATCGAGTTGTTCAAAAGTACCCTGTTCGACGATTTTCCCTTTTTCGAGCACCTGGATGTTGTTGGCGCTCTTGATGGTCGAAAGGCGATGAGCAACGATCCAGACGGTAATCTTGCCTTCGCTGATGATCTGTTCTATGGCCTTGTTGACCATCAGCTCTGAAGCCGAATCAAGGGCGGAGGTGGCTTCGTCGAGCAAGAGAATGGAAGGCTTGCGAACCAGTGCACGTGCAATGGCGATGCGCTGACGTTGACCACCCGAGAGCTGGCGAGAACCAATGACGGTGTCCAGACCCTTGGGCATTTCAGAGATGAAAGATTCGCAACCAGCCATGCGTGCGGCTTGTTCGACTTCTTCGCGTGTCGCAGACTCGGTGCCATACTTGATGTTCTCTTCTAAAGTGCCGTCAAAGAGGATAGGCTCCTGGGGGACAAACGCTAGGTGCTTGCGGACGCTCTCGGGGCGGTACGAGGCCAAATCTTGGCCTGCGAGCAGAATCTTTCCCTTGGTAGGGTCGTAGAAGCGCAACAAGAGAGAGTGGACCGAGGACTTGCCGGCACCCGAGCCACCGACCAGGGCATATGACTGTCCAGGCTCAATGTCGAGCGTGACACCACGAAGAATGGGCTGCTGGGGTCGCGAAGGGTAGGTGAAATGGACATCCTCGAATCGCACGGGAAGACGAGCGGATGTACCAGCAACCTGCAGTTCCTCACCTCTGCCGAGTGCGACATTGGACTCGCGGTCAATGAGTTCAAACACCCTAGCGCCTGCACCGAGGCCCTTCATGAGCGAGGCAAAGAATGAGGTGAGGCTGACCATACCACCGCCCAAGTAGGCAGTGTACATGAGCAGCGAGGTGAGATCACCCACCGAGATCTCGCCACGGCTGACCAGGTGGCCGCCATAAGTGAGAAGCGTCAAGATGGCGCAATTGCCAACAAAACCGGTACCAGCGTAGAAGAAGCCGGAAGCGTAAGCCTCCTTGGTCTGCAAATCAACAATGGTGCCAATCTTGTCGTCAAAGCGGCGCAATTCCTGACGCTGTGTGTTGAAGGCGGTCAAAGTACGGAAGGCGGGAGGCGAGAGGCGCTCCTCTGCGAGACGAGTCATTTGGCCGACGGCGTCTTGGGTCTTGTGGGTCAAATCTCGGAGATATCGACCGTAGAAGACAGCACCAATGGCAGCAGGAGGCACGACAGCCATCATGAGCAGCGTAAGCTTGGACGAGATCATAAACATGGCAGTACCGGCAAAAAGGACGGTGGCACCGGCGCGAAGACCATCGCCAATGTCGGAGGTGAGCGACTCTCCGACAATGTTGGTGTCGACGCTAAGTCGGCTGACGACATCTCCAGCGCCCTTGTCGGCAAGTTCGACGTCCTGTCGGAGTGCAGATCGGTAGGCTTGGTTGCGAATGCCCTGAATGACACGTACACCGGAGAGTTCGAGGAGAATGTTGCTGCCTGCTTTGGCTCCGGCACCGATGGCAAAGATGAGAAGCATGAGAGCGGCGACCGTACCGAAACCAAGACCGAAGAGTGCATTCTGACCCGAGGTGAAGAAGTCGATCAGACGACCGATTGCGAAAGGCACGGTGAGGGTGATGGAAGACGATATGAGAAGCAGTCCAAGGGCAATGAGAATACTACGCTTTTGAGGCATGGCAAGGGAGAATAGACGCTTGAGATCGGGAAAGTTGGTTGGAGCGGGCGAGGCACCATCTTTGGACTTGGGAGCCGACTTTGCAAGCTGTGCTTGAAGCAAGGCGCGGACACGAGCAGAGAGTCTCGAGGCTAGCGATCCCGTCGCCGCTGCCGGAGTTGAAGGTTTGTCGTCCGATGTAATGCTGCTGCTGGTGCTTTCAACATCTTTAGATGCTTGTGATACCGACGGCGCCGACTTGACGGGCTCGGCTTTGCTTGAGCTGATTGCAGAAGTAGACAAGGAGCGACCAAGTGGACGTGATAAAGTGTACTGGGTTGTGGTGAAGCGAGTGCTTGTTGAGATGGCCCTAGGAAGTAGAGGTTGTGTTGAAGACAGGGCAGCACGCGATATTGACCCAGTGGAGCCTAGCGTTATTCTGAGCTCAGATGCTCGAGCACAAGAGCGAATGCCTACTAAGGCGGTGGCCGTTGGCCACATGATGGCGAGCAGATCAGTCTAGACGACGGATGGACAAGCTCATTCAAGTTTGGAATCGAGGGTTGAGATGGTGGTAGTGTCCAAAAGTCGAAAATTGCCGCGACGAGCGAAACTCAACCATCCACTTGATCGGCCGAGAAGACGAGCGGATGTGACCAGAAAGAGTGGCCTTGTTGTCTGACGGATGGAACCGATGGGCAGAGGTGGTAGTGAATCAAGTTGGCGTGAGAAGGTGAAGCAAAGAAGACGCAAAACGAGTTGAGATGTGTCTTCTTGAATTCCACACCATTGTCGCGCTTAGTGAGAGTTGCGAGTTGCGAGTTGCGAGTTGCGAGTTGCTTCCGTAAATTGACGCCGCGGAAATCAGTCTCAAAGATCGCTCCCGAATCTCAACTTTTCATGAAATCACACCTTGTACTGCTGTACTCTTTCAGCTAAGCCTTTCTCAACCAACGAAGTGGAGAAAATTCGCGTTTCTTATTTGCTGCCGATTAAGAGCCCCGATTCATCTGAATCTCTGATTTCAACCCATCAACATGCATCTACTGAGGTCTACTGTAGTTATCACAAGGCTTCACAGCGTCATTTGATTCAGTCTTTCACAGAGAGGTCTGCTTCGATATGTTCCTTTTTGTGATATAATTGATTTCTGACGTTGGGGTATACAGTAATGTTCATGCGATCACCATCGCTAAGCGACCTGCTCCTCCAACAGCACAGTCTCGTCATTCTCGTTGGCCTCCATTGACGCGTCATCCGACGAGTCGACGCCTAGCACAAGTTGCTTGTGCGCGAGGACCACCTTGTGCAGCTTTGCCGCGGGAGACCGCACTGCTGAATCTTGAGTGATCGGGTGAGGGCGGAACGCCAGTTGAACCACTTCATCCATCTCGTCTTCCGATTCTTCAAACGAAGATTCTGGCTCGTACTCGTACTGAGGCAGTCTGAGAACAGTTTTCGGGGTGGCTGAATGGCGTAGTGGTGAAGGTACCGGTGTCGAGCGTGTGTCGGTCCGGAGATGGACAGACGAGATGGGAGATGCGGTCTTGTCCATCGTCACATTGCCAAGTGGCGTGACTTTGGGCAGGTTGGTGTCCTTGCAGCTTAAAGGCGTTCGCACTCTGGCCGGTGTCGTATTCTCAGCCAAGATCGGCAATTTGATGGGAGTGACTGCGCAAGATGCTGGCTCGACTGCTTCACTCTGTGCTTGCCCCTCCTTCTCTTCCGCCACCACCTTGATGTCTCTGGTCGAGGATACCTCTTCTGCATCGGCGAATTCTTCTTGCTCCGCGGCCTCAGTTTGCGAAAGAGCAACGCTGGCCTCCTCGTCGAAACGTGCTGCAGCCGCCTGTTCCGATGCAGGCTCAAGAGGCTGGATCATGTCGATAGTAGCTTCTTCGATAGGATCAGCAGCCGCCTCGTCAGTCGCTGAGACAACTTCCGCCTCTACTGCACCCTCCATCTTGTCAGCAATGGCCTCGGTCTCCTCGGGCTTTTGGGCCTGCACCCCAACCTCCTCCTCCGTTTTAGTCGTAGACGGCTCTTTCTCTGTCGCAATTTCATCCACAACCTCTGGTGCCTCCACAGGCTCGATGACGGCATCAGCCACAATCGGCTCAGCTGGAACTGCAGGCGCTCTCGTCGGAAGAGATGGCACTCCAGCTGCCGAGATTCTTCGATGCTTCTCGATTCTGGCAGCCATGGTAGCACTCGCCTTGCGCACTGCATTGGTCTTGTCAGTGGCCGCGGACTGGGCTCCTACGAGCTTACTCTTGGCGGTAAGCGAAGCCGCGATCGAGCTCTTCTGTCGTGCTGGCACCAGACTAGACGGCTTGGTCGGCTGGAATTTTTTGACTGATGCTGCGGGAACGATCTTGTTGCGCGTTGATGCTGTCGATGCAGTCAGCCTCGATGTCCTTGCCACGCTCGGGGCTTCTACCTTCTTGGTTGCTGCCAGGGTTGCCGATGGGGCGGTGGTTGTAGTTGGTTTGCTCGATGCAGCGAGCTTGGCACGAGCCGTCGCTGTGCTGGTCGCAGCGCTTGGCTTGACTGCCGACGCAGGTCTGGTCGTCTTCACGATGGATGCGGCTGGCGCAATCGGCTTGGCGGTAGGCCTGGTGGTAGTGGTGGAGGAATTGATAGGCTTCCTCACAATCACGGGCTTAGAAACGGCGGTGGCAGTCTTGGAGACCACCTTTTTGCTTTCAGCAGTCGTGATCGCTGTCGCTGTTGCGGATTTGGCTGTTCTAGCTTCAAGACGCGCTTTGGCCGCGAGCGAGGCCGAAGGAGCTGCCTTGATTGGAACTGACCTGGCTACTTGTTTGGGTGCCGTTTGCGCCACAGATGTAGCTGGCTTCTTGACGACAGTCTGCTGTTCCTTACTTGCCTCGTTTGACTTTGGCGCTTCTTTCTCCTCCACCTTGTCCGCTTTGTCGTTTACATCCTTTTCTTCGGGTTGCGATTCCTTTAGTACAGCAGGCGCAGGAGCAGGTGCTGCCTCAGCTTTAGCTGGTACAGCTCGAGGTGTTCGAGGCTCCACACGAGTCTTGGGCACGGGGCTCGACTCGACAGATTCCGATACGTTCATCACACGGCTTGCAGCGATTTTCGCCGATGGAGTCGGCACAGCTACGCGCATCGCCGACACTTTTGCAGCCGAAGGCATCGCCACCCGTTGTGCAGGAACCCTGCTCGCCTTGATTCCAGTCCTGGGCGTCTGTGCATGAAGCATACGCTCAGGAGGAGTCGAAGGTCTCTCGTTCTCATCCTCATCCTCGTCCGAATCTACATCCTCGACAGCCCTCCTGATCGCCGTTTTTTGCTCAGCTTCATCAGTGTGACGCAACTTGGACGATCTCTGCTCTCTGTCTACATCCGTTGGCGTGACGACTTTCTCTTCGGACTTGCCAATTCCAGCGTTGGACTGAATGGCAATTTGAGGCGCCGACCTGGATCTTCGAATCTCGTCGCTGGCTCCTGATGCGTGTCGATGTTCATTCTCTTTGTCTTCCAGCTCGGGCTCGAAGCGGACCGTGATCGTGTTCTCACGCCTCTTGTCGCTATTTTTGGAAGGTTTTTCCGAACGATCTTGATGGTGACGCTCGCGAGACGACGATGGTGGCTTGGCTGCACTAGGAACTTCGCCGACGAAAGCCTGCTTATAGGCTGCCAGAAGCGCACTTTTACCGTGCAAACCGGATGCAGCCGCAAAGGCCGGCGTATTTGCATTAATGTCTCCATGACCGCCCCATGGCCTGCCTCCATCGCTGTCTGACCGGCTCGGAACAACTTCGAACCTAGGAACGCGGAACGTTGTCCCCGAATGTGGTGCTGCAGCAGCAGCAGCAGCAGCAGTTGTGCCATGAGAGCGCAACTGTTCGAAGCTGGGCTGTCTCTTCATCGTTTGAACTGGAGCAATCTCGGAAGAATTTCTGGCAACGTCGTCAAAGTTGAATGATGGCACACGGGCTAATCGAGCGTTCCTCGCTGCTGCGATCTGCTCGGCAAAAAGTCCACGCTTGACGTAGGTGGCATCGTTGACGCTGAACCCCGGCGCGCTGGGCATACGCGCCGCAGAAGAAGAGGTGGTGGACGAAGAGGACGAAGATGACTTTTTGAGATCTGGGAAGAAATTGTATGCCGGAGTGTTGCGCGATGTTTGTGATGCGTGCGAGGCTGACATGGGTACCTCTTCGTGACGATTCGAGTGGGAACTAGAAGTGTGGTTCGACGATCTTGTTGGTGGCGCTGCTACAGCCACCGCTGCTGTCAGGGGCAGAACTTCGACGTGGAGCGCTCCTGTCTTGGGCAGCGAAAGGTATCTGCGGATGGTGGGGGTCATTGGCTTGGTAAAACCTTCTACCCTTTCGGGCCAGATGGCGACATACAGTTCGAATAGCCTCTTTGTTGTCTGTCTCACCTCTGGGTTCGAATCAGTTGCACCACTCTTGATGCAAGCCTCGATATCACCCACACGCCTCGCCAGTCGATCCTTCTCGGTATGCTCCAACACCAACACTAACGTCCCCGCAGCGACCGCCCTCAATCCTTGACCCTTATCCCTAATCGCCTCTTTGAGATACGCCACCACCGCTGGCGGTCTACAATGCTTAACCACAAAATGCAACGACTTTTCCGCCCTCTTGACAGCAACCTTGTTCGTCCTTGCACAGATCAACAAGAGCGTTGGAACAAACACTGCCACCAATCCTTCGAATCTCTCTGCCAATCTGGGAGCTATCGAATTGAGTAAATCCCCCGCAGTGCCTGATAACTTTGTCCTTTCGGAAAGCAAAGAGTTGTTGATCGGAGTCGCATTTTGTTTCAACAGCGAGACAAATTCGGTAAACTTGGTAGCTCCTCCTCGTGTGATGGCGTGAATGTGCAATAGTGCGCGTTGGATTTTCTGCCATGTATGTTCGGTTTCTGGGGAGTGAAGATCGGAATGAATCTCATCGAAATGAGCGTGAAGTTCTACGGCAGAGGTGATGTTGATTTTGGCATCGTTTTGGGAGTTCGGTTTGGAAGGCATTCTTCCTCGCCACCGTTTCTTTGGAGGTTGGGACAAGATGGTTTGGTTGGAATTGGAAATGTGGTTTTTGGGGGGGTTGGGGAGGTAGGTGTTGTGCAATGTTGCAGTTTCTGCTTGTGTTGCTGGTGTTGATCTTGCTGGGTTCTGATTGAGTTGTGGTGGTACGATTGAAGTGATATCTGGAGAAGATCAGTGTTTGTTTTCGAGTGAATGGTGTTGAATGGGATGTATTGAGGTTGGGATGATTGTGTCAAGGTGAGAATGGGTTCGAGTACAGGAGGAAAGATTCTCAAAGGAAGACCTTGATATCAGTGGAGGCTAAAGATCCAACCTCGCGTGGGGATTGTTCTGCAGATCAACACACACACACACACACATGAGCCTCGCCTGGACACGCGACTAACGCAAACCTTTTCCTTTTTTTAAAGGAGTTTTGATCCTCAGCCTGCCTATGTACTTGCCTGTCTGCCTTCTGGCTGCCATATGGGACCAGAACGTGGGGACCCAAAAATAAAATAAAAAAAAAAGAAAAAAGAAAAAAGGAGGGCATTTTTCGAGAAATTCCAAAATCGAAATACAGTATGAAACCAAAGAACGCAAAGATACGCGTCTAATATCACGTGATCCCACCCTTCTCCCTTTTTTGTTCAACACTCGCCTCCCTCAATTATGAAATGCTCGAGGTCATCATCATCCCCAATTCCAAGTCTGGCAGAGACAGCATTCAAAAGCGACACACACACAGCCCACAGTGACACATCCTCACACATCAAGGGCAACATCTTGACAAATCATAAAATATAAAATAATGTATGAATGCATGCCTAGCATAGTGCGAACCACAACAGATCTCCTTTTGCCTTCAGGATCATGGCTTTAGCGGCCTTTGCCACCGCCACCACCAAGCGGAATCTTGAACCCTTCTCTAAGGAGGTTTAGACTCTTCCTACCAAAGCTAACCTCTCTGCCACTTTTGGGATTTCTCGACCCGCTGCTGCTGAGATAGCGTTCCTCCATGGCCTCTTGTGCGTATCGGTTGAACTCGGCTTCGTATCCTGGTTCTCGTTCCATCTCGTCGTCTTCCTCTTCGTCCTCTTCGTCATTGTAACCCATAGTACTCAGCCGATTAGAACCATCACCCCCAGCACCAGTGCGAGTAACGTTCATCGAGCGTCTGGGAACGTCCATCGACATAAATCGTTGGGTGGAAGCCATGCCGAAGGCGCTTTGGCTTCGAGGTGGCCCACCTGCCGAAGCAACATCGTGCGAAGGCGAGGAGAGGACTCGTTGACGCTCCATCTGGAAACTCGCTTTGGGCACTCCCAATCCGCCAGAGTAGGATTTACGGCTGCGGAGCTTGGGTAAAAATGAGCTAGAGGTGGATCTGCCTTGCCATTGAGGCTCGGAACCGTCGGTGTTGGCAATGACAATGGATGGTTTCGAAGTGTCGGCAGTACCAAAGGTGGAGTCGCGCTTTTTGCGACCAAAGACGTTGCGGAAGATGGATTTCTTCTTGTCGCTGCTTTCCTGTGCCTGTGCACCGATGGCGTACGAGTCGGAGTGGTAGCGTCCCTGCTGGGGAAAATCGCTACGAGGTGGGGCGAGACCATCGTTGACATTCGAATAGCCGCCGCCGGTGCTGACGTCGACAATGCTGGGCGAGTTGAGCGCGCCATCTGGTCGACGAGGATTCTTGGGCGGGCGTTTGGGGCCAGCACTGCCGATAGAGGCGTCGTCGGCAACTGTGCCATAGCCCGAGGCATCGGTGTTGATAGCTGGGGGAGCTTGCCTGCCGCTGAAACCGGTTGCGCCGCGGGAAGCCTGCATGCTGCGACGGCCACTGTAATCTCCACCACCAGCAGCGCCTAAGCGAGCCATGCCAAGTGCGGGTGCAAGGTTGGGTGATCCGATGGAATCAGCCGTCGAGCTCCTCAACCCTCCCGTTCCACTGGAAGTGTTGCGCTGGTGCTCGGGAGCAGGAACCCCGCCTGCCGATGATGGCATCGATGGCAACTCCTTGCGCAAACTGGCACTGCCGCCACTCGAACGCACTGATTTGCGCGGATCGTTGTTGTCATCGGCACGCTGATCGCCATCAAGGATGGTCTGCAGCGCAGAAGGTCGCAGATCACGCATGCTGGCAAAGCTCGACATGCGTCCATTCTGGCTTGGATGCACTGGCAGACGCTCGCCGTTGACAACACCGCTGGGCTGCGACAGGGGATTGGGGCTCGAAACCGGCGATGCTTGCGTCTGGGGCGAAGGCGAGTTGAGGTACTTTTGCATCAAGGGGTTCGATGCTTTTCTCATCCTGGCAGAGTCCGAGGTAGTGCTGTTCTGGGGCTGCTGCTGCTGCACACCACGACCCTTATTGCTGCCAAAGGCGTTGGCCTGAGGTGAAGCAGGCTGGAACGGTCCAAGATCGAGACTGTTCTGGCTAGCCATTCCGGGTGGATTCTGGAAGATCGAGTTGCTGGCGCTCATCTGCGGACGAGCCTTGGACTCGACATCCGGCTCGACTCCATTTCGGAAGAACGACGAGGTCGATTTGCGTGCTTTGCTGAGCATGCCGTTGAGGGCCGGACTAGTGGCCTCTAGCGAGCGATCGGCACTGATAGAATTCTGTCGAGGACGCGGACTGCCCGAACCTTGCGAGCGCTTGCTGGCGTTGCGACTGGCAATGCTGCCGTTGACGCTACCACCCGCAGGTCCGCCGGCCGAGTTCTCGCGGCTAGGGCCTCCACTGCTGCCAGTGAGCTTGGAAAACAGACCACGGAAACCCTTCTTCTTACGCTTGGTGCTGTCGTCGCGGTCCAGGTCCAGTCCTCGGGGGCCAGCCTCCATCGGGTCAACGTAGCCATCACCCGACACCATTCGCGATCGTTCAAAGGCGGCTGCCTCAGGAAGTGACGAGTCGCCGTCTCCCGGGAAGCCATAATAAGATCGATTGAGCGCGGCTGGCGACTCGACAGCCAGAGGCGTCCCTGGCAGGAAACCATTCTGATTGATTCGGTGTTCAGCGCGGTCCTCTTGGGCGACGTGCATGTCGATCATCGAGCCACTGTGCATCAACGACAGCTGAGATGCGCCCGAACGAGCTGCGAGACGCGAAGGTGTTCCAGTCGGCGAGGTGCCCACGAACGATCTCGAAGGAGGCATGAGGCTGTCGGATGGGCTTGGCGGGTAGTTTGTAGCTGCCGATCGAGATCCGTCCGCAGCAGCACGCAGGTCTTGCACGCTGGCAGCTCGTGCGGCCTGCGATGCGCCAAAGGGCACAAGGCGGCCGCTGCTGGGAGTCATGATGGCACCACCAGCAACTGCTGATCCAGCGAGGAGCTCTTCCGGATCGGTGCCTGAGCGACCAGACACCGCTTGAGGCGGCGTGCGTGTCTGCAGCGGCGTGGTTGGGTATGCAGGCATGCCCAAAGATGGGGTCATAGCAGCATGCGGGGCGGCGGCGGCGGCAGCAGTCATCTTCTTGCGAGCTGCCTGAGCTGCCGCAATGTCGCGCTCCTTCTCTGCCTTTTGCTGAGGCGTCAAGCCAGTGTCGTCCGAAGTCTGCAGAAGCGACTGGCGCGAAGTAGCAATAGAAGCTTCGCGAGCGGGCGCAAAGGGTGAAGAGAGACCACGCTCAGGCACAGGGACTGGCGAGTCGATTCCCATAATGCTGCCACGGCTGCTGATCGAGTCTGTGTTGGGTCTCGCCTTCTTTTCTGCCTCGAGTCGCATCCTCTGCTGTTCCATGGCGATGTACTTGGCTTGGACGGCCAAGAATGTCTGCAGAGTGCGCCATCGGAATGACGATGCGGGAGGGTTCATCTGCGTGTGGAGTTTGAGTCGCTCTACTGTCAGTGGTTCGCCCTTACCGATCCTCTTACGATGTTTGCGTGAGCTGCGCGAATCACGGTGGCTGCTGATGCTGTCGCCATGACCACTGCTGCCGCTTGGACCGTTGATGCCGCTTCCGTTGGCTGCCTCTTCAGCCTCGAGTCGGACGGCCTCTTCGAACTCCTTGTCGCTCTCGCGTTCCCAGACGCCTTCGCCGACGACACGAATGTCGATCATATCCTCGTCCCGCATCATGCACTCCAAACACACCTCGGGATCATTGAGACTCCTGCGTACGCCGTCTGGACCGATCAGACCCGAAGGAAGTCCGTCTGGTCGATGCTGCAGCTCGAAAGGTGGGACAAGACTGCGCTGTGCCATGAGACCGGGATACTGTCGCGAGCCGACCTTCTGCGGACCCGAGTTGGGAGATGCAAACACGGGGTACGGACCATTGCTGCCGCTCGATACAACGTTGGCGGCTGCCATAGCAGCACTGAAGGCGCCTACACTCCTCCTCTGTTCACGCGCCTGCAGACGCTGCAATTGCTGCGTACTGTACGTTTGCCTAGAGTCAGCAGAGACAGGCGCAAGCGCATTGGCAGCACGATCACCGACAGCGATGCTGTGTCGGTCACCATTTCCACGCCCAGCAACGTTGCTTGCAGAGTTGGGAAGACCGTTGCGATCGCCAAAGCTGTAGAGGTTGTCCGCGGGGACGAGCTGCAGCGGCTTGAGCTGATTCTTGAACGTGTCTGAGCGACCCTTTTGCGGCTTGGCAGCTTCGTTCTGCTTCTTGCGGTTCTTACGTTTCATCCTGCGTCGTCGCTCCCATTCCGCACGTGCTTCCACTTCACCATCGGGTGGTGCGCTCGACTCTTGCGAGACGCTCTCTGCACTGGGCGTGTCTGGCCTGTCGACGGGGTCGCCTCTGGGCAGCCCAGGCGCGGCAGCTGCTTGTGCCAGCGCTACGTTTGCGGTGAGACTGGCGTTCGACTTGCGGCGGTCTCGCTCGAGGACGGGAATCGGAGGAGCTTCAGCTGGAGGGTTGGTGGGAGGAGCGTTGGATTGCATCTCCATGTTGACCTGCTTGGCAGCCTTGGCCTGTGCCTGAAGATGTGCCAAACCGGCTGCTTTTTGTGCCGGACTGATGTCGGCGAGTGGCTTCTTGCGGTAGTCCGAGACGGGCTTGTGATCGGCCGGTCCGTTCATGAGCATGTCTGGAGCCAGAAGTTGCTGGCTCTGGTGTGCTTCTGATGGCAAGGGGGGTGGGATGACGTTGTCAGCAGGAGGTGGACTTGCTGTATCGCCGAGCTTTGCATTGGCACCGTTGCGCGACGAGTTGGACGACGAGGTGGGAGCAGCTGTCTCAGCAACGCGCACATCCTTGTCAGGCGGTGGTGGAGCCTCGGTCTCTGTTGGGAACGGCAAGGGAGCCTGTCGCTCTCGTGTAGCGTCAGGCGATCGTCGCATGGCCTGGGTTGTCTCATCAGAACGAGCAGCGATGGTGGTGGAAGAGAGCGGTGCATTTGACGAAGTCGGTGCCAGACCTTGAGTGTTGATTGGAGCCAGTGTCGGTTCGGCGTTGGTAGCAGCGGCATCATGGACGTTCCGAACGCTTCCGTTTTGCGCATTGCTGCTAGCCGCATCGGTAGATCCGGTCTGCGCGGATACTCCCGATGTGTCGACCACATATGGCGTTGGCACTGCTACGGCGACGGGGACGGAAGTCGAATGCACTTCTTGTCGAACGGCAGTTGAGGGCATGGTCCTAGAGGGTGGCCGAGGAGTAGGTTCATCCCAGAAAGAGCCAGGAAGTCCACCAGGGAAGGAACGTTCATCTGGTGAAGAGCCGTAACCCGAATTGCCACGATCGAGCCAAGGTCGAATCTGAGTGGCCTGCGATGAAGTAATGTCGACGGCAGCAGGAAGAAAAGCATCGTCGGTGAGATCTTCGCGATCGGACGCTCTAGCTTCGTCGCCGCTAGTGAAACCCGCACTATTGGCGGTCTGGAAAGAGAGCACTGAAGCGCGCTTCATCTGGTTCAAAGGGGCACTCGAGGTGGTGCCAAAGCTGCTGCGATTGCTGGGTCCATCGTGCATCCAGTTGGAGCCGCTGAGATGGCTCATGGCAGTGCCCGGGCGGCTCGAGTTGTCAGACTGGAGCATTTCGATTGGCTTCATGTAGGCGTCGGCCGACGAGACGGGTCGAGAAGCCTTGGCTTGGGGACGATCCCATGCAAGCACACCACTCGACTGGGATCGGGAAGGCTGGTGCATGTTGGGTCTGGTAATCGGCGTGGTCGAAGGATCAGAATGCTGCGGTTGCTCGGGTGTGGCAGCTGTAACGATGGGAGAAGCATGCGGATGCGTCTGTGGGGTTCCTGGCGGCTTGGGTGTAGGAGTACCGTCCTGCGATGATGGTACACGGGTGTGTACGGTGCTGGTAACGCTGGTCGAAGTCGGAAGGGTGGTTGCAGTCTGTGCATCGCTGGATGGCTGGCGTCGTTCTGAAGGCGTGGCGGGTGTGCTGTCCATGGCAGTGTTGGAGATGGACGGCAACTGTGGGAGAGCCTTGTTGGATGAGGCAGGGCTGGCGGAGAATCTCTTTTTGTCCTGACTCGCATCAGGATAAGTGGGGATGGCGCTGGCCAAAGGTGCAGATGTCGAGGCGGCTGTGTCGTTCTCTGCTGAGTGTGTCGAAGACGCAGGAAAGACAAGCGTCGTGAACAAGCAAGGCAGTAGAACAAAGATGTGAAAGCAGGGGAAAAAGTCAGTACGAGGGTCGCACAGGGGCTTGCGATGGTTGTACGAGATCGGTGGTGACGGCTACAAAGCGAGAAGGGGAACACTTACCTAGCGATCGAGATGGTTGCGCTGCATTGGAAGTGGACGGATCGGTAAGCGATGGAGCCGAAACACGGGCATTTTGAGAGATGGGAGCAAGGGAAGAGGTAGCAGCAAGGTTGAGGTCGAAGCCGTCATCGAAGCTGATTTGTGCCCAGGTAGATTTGCGCTCCAGGTCCGATTTGACGGGGGCTAGAGAAGAGGACGCGGCCGATGCGGCTGATGTGGTTTGCTGCGTGCCTTGCATTTTGTCGACAAGTTCCTGGTGCCTGTGCCGATGGCTGAAATACCGAGGGACGGAGGTAGAATCGAGTGCAGCCGTTAAGGAGAGGAGCTTGCGATTGAGCAAACGTCAACTTTGTCGCACAGCTATCCTAGTCGGGCAGGCAGATGGACTGCTTTGCAACAATGCGTCGGTTGGGGTCCGCAAGATAGAGTTTTGCCGTGCAGCGCGGGAGTTGCACCGAATAAGATTGGGGTGTGTGCTCGTTGTGGTCAGCAGGGCGTATCCCGACGCACCTCTCTATGCCAGTACTGTGGTTGTAGAGTAGTAGCAGTAGTATTGCGGTGGAAAGTAACGCGCAACTTTTCTTGGGGAAAGGAGAAAGATGTCGAGGTCAAGGTTAAAGTTTTTACGTGTGCATGACGACAGCGTGCGAACGAGCAAAGCAACGCAAGGAACGAAACAAACGAAACTTGGATGGCAGCGGCGAGATAAGATGGCTTGCAGCTGATGCTTGATCGAACCTTGTGCCGCACAGATGAGCTGACCAAGGTGATGGCGTATGTACCGACTGCGAGATTAAAGTCGAAGAGGGTTCAGAGTCGAAGGGTTGGTCTGGCGATGTAGGTTGGCAAGAGGGTTGCTTGCGTCGGATGGGAATAGGGAAAAAAAGGGAAAGATGAGCTAATGTCCTTGGTAGGTCCAAGCGGGGGGAGAAGATAGAATAGACAAGAAAGAGAGAGAGAGAGAGAGAGAGGAAGAGGTTGAGATATGGTGGGAGCAAAGCGTGGACAATGGTGAGAGAAGCGGCAAGCAAGCACAGTTGAGAATGTGAAATGAGTTGTGTCGACACTGAGTGAGTGTCAGTTGAGTGTGTGCCTGCGCGACAGAACTGTTTCCACAACAGACAGAAAGAGACAGAAAGAGAGAGAGAGAGCAGCAGAGCTACTGTACACCAGAAAAGGAGGGGTAAAATGGAAAGCAAAGAAAAGCACGGAGACCAACTTGACACAAAGCAGACAGGCACACAACCACACAACCACAATCCGAGAGGGGGAAAGAAAAGGACCAAAAAAGTGGAAATTCGGCCTCGCACAGGACATGAGCGGCGGTTGAGAGAGAAAAGAAGGAGAAAGTGAAAGAGCGCACGGGCGTGGCAGTCCTCTCTTCCTTTTTTTTTTCTTCTTTTTCTTTTCTTTTTTTTTGGATTTCCTTTTGAGGGGTCCACCGACGACAGGCTTCCGTGTGGTCGAACTGAATGCACTTGACAGCTTTCTCTCCTCTCTCTCTCTCTCCTTTTCTGTGTGGCTTCTCACATACACGCACAGGTAACTTCTCCGCTGCAGCTCCTCATATCACTCACCATTTCATTTTGTTTCCCATCGTAGACTTGTCACTCAGCTCCGTGGGAGGCGTAGTTCGCTAGCTACAAAAAGTTGAATCTGGGCTGCCTCTATGAAGTGAAGACCGAATCGTGTGAACAAGCCGAAAGCGTCCAAAAGAAAAAGTTTGAAATAGGTTTTTTTTTTTTTTTTTTTTTTTTTTTTTTTTTTTTTTTTCTTTTTTCCTCAACCTGACACTGCAAGCCGAGGGCTTTTGCTTCCGTTTGCAGTCAACTGCATGTCACACTGCCTTGCACTCAGAGGTAGCTGCAGGAACGCTCTTTTGTCTGCCGTTTTACCTTACTGTACCCGCCAACCGGCACGCTGTACGACCGACTGTAACGAAGCAACTGCAAGCAATCGATGGAGACATGAATGAAATGAAAATCAAGTTTAGAGACCGACAGAGAGAGTAGTTATGTGGTGGGGATGTCGGCCCATCTTTCCTTCCACCACCACCCTTTCACCACTTGCACAAGATCACAGGCACGAACCAACACTTTACGTGCAGTACTGTACTGTACAGCCGAGTCGAGCTTCATCTCATTTGATGCAAAATCAAAACATAATAAAATCTCGAATCATCATTTGCGCATCGCATCGTCCGTGCATTTCTTCTCGTCCATTGTCTCGGCTAGTTGTCTCGACGCAAGTCCCCCAAAGCCCTCTCTCTTATTTTTAAGCTAAGCCGTCGGATCGTTGCCTGCTGCCTGACCGGATATCCCGTCAAGTGCATTTCCCGATCGGATCTCGTCCAAACAGACACACAACAGATCCTGTAATTGGCTTTTCAAGGAGACCAGAAAAGAAGCTTTTCTTGTTCTCTGCCGGCTTTGACGCGCTGCAAGTATGTACTGTAGAACGTCCACACCTCCCGCGCCTCCTCTGTGCAGAATGCTACCCAACTACTTGGTCTAAGGATCAAGTTCGAGAGCTATCAGTAATCATGCGATTTTCGTAGGCTCATATGACCCGCATCAAAGAAGACCACCTGTCAATCCGCACGCCAAGAGACACAGACTGCCAAAATGATGATGCTGGATATGGGCGAGTATAGATGGAGTGACTATGCAAACAGTGAGTAAACAATTGATTACAAATACAAGCGAGAGAAGCATCAACCATGCAAAGAAAAAGACGTATTCGCGCGTCCTTCCATCAAGGTGGACTGCGGCGAAATCTTTCTTGTCCGACAAGATCAAATCCATTCCCGTTTAGGATGCCTCTCAACAGCCCAAATCAACCAGTCAGGTGAGCTTCCAAGAGGTCATCCACATTGATCTCTCGACTCGCTCCTCTGCAGCTGACCAGCAACTGACCAACGGGAGCGAATTCAAGACATATGTTTATTCTTTATGAATCCCCTTAGCCCTTTTCAAGGAGCACCACCGATCCACGACCAGGTCAAGCCATCAAGACGACCCTTGGACATGTCGGCGAGCTGCGAGAATCCTGTAGGGGTGAAATCCAGATCGCCCCAAGCACAACCAACACATCGATCGGCGACAGAGACGGTGATGGTCTTGCCGCCGTAAGATGCTGCGATCTTGTGTCCACAGGCGGGGTTCTTGTTAGGGTTGCCAGAGCCGAACGAGTCAAAGAGCGAGGCAGAGATGGCAACAATGTAGTCCGAGTCTCCATTGGTCCATCCACAAGCACCGAGTCCGGGAGCATAGTAAGTGGCCTGTCCGCCAAAGTGACCAGAAGTGGACTGCGAAGATGACGACGAGGACGAGGACGAGGACGAGGAAGAGCCAGAGTTGTTGTTGTTATTGTTGTCCTTGCCGTGATCCTTGGTAGCCTGGTTCTTGCTTCCGGTGGCAGCAGCGGCGGCAGCACCGTTGGCAGAAGGGGAGGCATCCGCATTCGACGTGGAAGAAGGAGCAGCGTCATTGCTCGTGTCCTGCTCGGCACAGTCGTCCGCGTTGTCTTGCGAAGAGGAAGCGTCAGAGTTGTCGGCAGGGGTAGTGTTGGTTTGCTGCTGCTGCTGGGTCTGCTGCTGCTGGGTCTGCTGGGCAGGAGCAGATGACTGGTCAGAAGAACCCGAGGACGAAGACGAAGTCGAAGATGAAGACGAGCCGGAAGAGCCCGACTTGCCATCCCAGTACTGATCATAAGTGGGTGGGGTCTGACCTTGAGCCAGAGCAGCGTTGGCAGCCTGCTGCCATTCTGCATTCTTTGCGTGGAAGTCATCGTCCCATTGTTTGAGAGCAGCTGCCTGAGCAAGCTGCTCGGCCGTCTGCCTCTTTTGGATCATCTTGCCCTCACCGACGACGGCGGAGCGACGAGCGGGACGCGCGTGAATCATGGCAGCGTGACGACGGACGGCAGCGTTTTGGCTGATGGTGGGCTGGGCGGCCTGCGCCACAGTCATCATGGAGAGGGAGAGAGCCACAAAGGCGAGAAGGAGGGTCTTGGCGCAAATCATTGTGCTGAGAAAGAATGTCTCTTGGGGGAAAAGGGGGAAAGGGGGGTCGATGCTGTACGAGAGACGTGTGTTGAGAAAAAGATGAGGATGCCGGTGCGATCAACGCTACTGGATCCAGGGGCAAATTGGGAAGATTCGAAGCCAAAAGGGGGACGGGGAGGGTAAGGGTAGAGTCTAGGATGGTCAAGGTAGGAACACAAGATCCGTTCAGCTGAACAAAGTGGTCATGTATATATGTAGGACCAGAGGGAAGAGAGAGAGAGAGAGAGAGAGAGAGAGAGAGAGAGAGAGAGAGAAGGAGAAGCGCGTTGACAGCTGTCGCGGTTCTGCTTGTTTGATGGCATTGCGTGTCTGCGGTTGCTGCCAGTTCGATAACAGAGACAGTCTAAGCGAAAAGGAGAGCACTTGGGGGCAAATCTTTCCTTTCTTGAAGCAGAGGTGTGTGACAGGCCAAAGTGTGCATGGCATGGCATACAGTATAGTGCTGTAGCATGAAATGACAGTCTCTCTTCTGAAAAGC
The DNA here is from genome assembly GCA_900323505.1 of Ustilago trichophora. Classification (NCBI taxonomy): domain Eukaryota; kingdom Fungi; phylum Basidiomycota; class Ustilaginomycetes; order Ustilaginales; family Ustilaginaceae; genus Ustilago; species Ustilago trichophora. The sequence goes on along the minus strand of OOIN01000010.1, from coordinate 274,376 downwards.
GAAACAAGTAGCATTCCGTTGGCCGAGCAAGAGGGCGCACACAGCCCTCATACCGACCATCGGAAAGCGCCTTTAGGAGCTAACTAGTGCAAGCTGAGTTTGACAGCGCGACAACCCAATCTCGTCCTCGTTTGGCTCTTTTGGCTCTTTTGGGCTCGGAAGGCAGATGCAGACGTGCAGCACCGCGCATCCGATTTTCCCAAGCCAACGCCGAGTGCAAGGCCAAAATTTCACTCTCTCACTGAAATTGTGACAAAAAAGCTGCCAAAATGCACCAAAAAGACTGCACCGAGAGAAGCGAGAACTGACACACGCACACACACACACACACACACACACACACACACACTCTCTCTCTCTCTCTCTCTCTCTCTCTCTCTCTCCTATACCGTATGCCAGCGCGCCTGCAGCCAAGAAAGCAGACTTGAGATGCTGCCGAGCCTGGATCTCTCGTCGAATTCTGCTTGGGTTGTGCTGTACTGTACTGTATGCTTTGCTCTGCTCTGCGCTGCAACGAGGCCATCGCAGCCACCGCACCACTTCTTCTCGAGCTGTGCAACAGACCGTGGGAAGAGGGGCGAATTCGACAGACAGTCTTCATCGTTTCACCCTTCTCAAATGGTAGCAAGCGTTTAGCATATCCCGATTCTCGTCTCAACGCTTTGTCTGCATCGCTCGATGGACTGGGTCGTCGTTCTCAAAATGATTGTTGAAGAGATTGCATCCATCGGTGCAAAGAGTCTAAACCGGCGGCCATCCTGTCAATGGAAGTAGGGACACTTGCAAGCGAAAAGAGGGGCTTTTGCACAGGCGCAAGGGAGGGAATGTGAAAAGCAAATCGACATTTCCTTCCCTTCTGGTTCTCTTCTTCACAGTGTTAGGTCCTGTAAAAGGTACAAATGGAATGGAACGTTGCACTGTTCAAAGAGCGTTTCCGACTCCCGAAATTGAGAAGAAATTTAATTTTGACGCTCCTTTTTTTTCGTGGCTCTTCCGAAAATTTTGGAAGCCAAGGACAGCGGCATGGTTGATACTCTCCGACTCTCGACCGTCACCCCTATCATACCCTCATCAACATCGTCATCGTACAACACAATGGCGAGGGATTTCAGGCCAAAGGGCGCTAGGTCGCCGGCTAGCAAGCCATCTGAGCATGCTACTCCGGCCAAATCATCCACATCATTCAAACCAGCTACCACTACCACCACCACCACCAACTCGCCAGCACCGGCCAAGGCCACTCCTTCCGAGGCCCCCTCTACCAAGCCTACCCCCAAGAAGGCTGCCACTCCCATCAACAAGAAGGCTGCGTACGATTCGGATGACAGTGCAGATGAGGACACTCTCATGCGCGAGATCGAGAGCTTTGGTGGTTCCAGAGCCGATCTCGAGCTCATCTCCAAGGCCAACGGCAAGAAGAAGTCCGAGGTTCAGATCGATGAAGCAGCTTTCTCTTCAGAGGTGGCCGACTTTCTCAAGCAGCTTCAGGCCAATCCCAACTCGTCTGAGCCTGTTGCTTTTGCTTCTTCGTTTGCTAAAAAGGTCAAGGAGGTCAAGCCAGCAGCAGCAGCAGCAGCAGCAACAGACAGTACAAAGCAGGCAGAAGCCAAGAAGCAGAGCAGTCAAGAGAACGCAAAGGAAAAGTCAAAGCCAAAGGAAAACATCAAGGAGATGAACAAGCAGAACAACAGGCAGGCCGAGGCAAAAGCAAAGGCAAAGGCAAAGGAACTGGCACAGGCACAGGCCCAAAAGGCATCACAGCAGCAACAGCAGCAGCAGCAGCGACAGTCGACTTTGCCAAACACCGTCTCGGAGAGCACCACAGCACAGCGCATGGGCAAGGGCAAGAAGATGGTTTTCGATGACGAAGGCGTTGGTAAAGAGACCAAGGTCAAACCTTCTCACACTGCCAGAGGACCATTGCGACTCGAAGCTGTACCGCAATGGATGTCGCAAACCCTACCCAAGATTCCATCTACCAACGCCACCAACGACACCCTTTCGCACGACCGCATCACACAGCTTCTCGATCTGGGTGCCGATCTCTTACGCGAAGAGAGCCGTGCGTATGACGACATTACCAGCAGCGAGACCTCGCTCAACAAGGCCGGTGGCAGTATCGGCACCCTCACCGCTTCCGATGCCCAGTTCGTCCGCTCGCTGCTCTCCTCCGAAGGCGGCGGTACTCTTTCAGACAGAATCTCGGCTCTCACCCTCTTGGTCCAGAGCAGTCCCGTACACAACGTCAAGCATATGGACAACCTGCTCAACATGACGCGCAAGAAGAGCCGCGAAGAAGCCAGCCGCGCCACTCGTGCCCTCGCCGATTGGCTTGCCAGCGAAGGTGGCCTTGGTTCGAGAAAGTTGCGCTACTTCCGGGATCAGCCTCAGCTCGCCGCTGCTGCTGCCGCGCTTTCCTCGGGCGATCTTGTTGCTGCTGAGGCTGCAAAGTCGCACGTGCTTCTGTGGGCGTTTGAGGATCACTTGAAGAAGTTTTACTTCCAGTTCCTCCAGATCCTCGAGGTGCAGTCCCACGACACCATCCCTTTCACCCGCAAGCAGGCCACCACTCAGATCTTTATCTTGCTCCGTGACAAACCCGAACAGGAACAGAACCTGTTGCGTCTACTTGTCAACAAGCTTGGTGATCCAGAACGAAGCGTTGCCTCCAAGACTAGCAACCACATCTTGGAGCTGCTCACCGCTCACCCAGCTATGAAGTTTATCGTGGTTCGTGAGATTGCCAACTTGATCATGCGACCCGCGACTGTGGCTGTCACCGCTGAGGATGAGGAAGCGGGCAAGACGAGCAACCACAGCACGCACGCACGATACTATGGTCTGCTCACGCTCAACCAGACCGTGCTGACCACCAAGGACGAGGCTACCGCCAACCATCTCATCCTGCTCTACTTTGAGCTCTTCGAAGGCATTCTCAAGGCCAACGAGGTCAAGGAGGCCAAGGGTACCGCTGAAGGTGAAGATGCAGAGGATGCACCCAAGAAGAAGGACAAGAAGCGATGGAAGGACCAGCCTCGCAAGGGCAGAGGTAAAGGCAAGGGTAAAGGCAAAGGCAAGCAGGCTGCTTCTGCCAAACCCGAGGAGCCTAAGCTGGTCAAGGATGCCGAATCCAAGATGGTCGTTGCTATTCTAACCGGTGTTCGTCGAGCTTTCCCTTTTGCCAAGATGGAAGCATCCGTATTCGAAAAGCACGTCAACACGCTGTTCAGGATTCTTCACTCTGGCTCGTTCAACATTAGCATCCAGGCTCTTCAGCTCATTTTCCAGCTCACCATCTCGAACCCTCATCAAGAGTCTTCTACCGTACTCACTTCGGCCGCCATCACGGACCGATTCTACCGTGTACTGTACGACTCGCTGCTCGACCCCCGATTGGAGGCGTCGAGCAAGCAAGCCATGTACCTCAACCTCATCTTTCAAGCCCTCAAAGCAGATCAGGAGCAGGAACGCGTCAAGGCCTTTGTCAAGCGTATCTGCCAGATTCTCTCGCTTCATCAGCCTTCGTTCATCTGCGGCTGCCTCCACTTGCTCGGTGAGCTGTTCAAGCGCACCCCTGGGTTGCGAGCCATGCTCACCGAACCTGAGGAGGACGATGAGGAGCATTTCCAGGACGTTGCATCTAGCGACGATGAAAGCGAAGATCTCGACAAGAAGCAAGCCGCCGCCGCTGCTGCTGTCAAGCTCTCCACCTCCCATCAGCACGCATCTACCAAGTACGACGGCAGAAAGCGCGAACCTCGCTTTGCCCATGCCGGCACCACCTGTCTCTGGGACGTTCTTCCCCTTCTCTCTCACTTCCATCCTTCCGTCTCTGTCCATGCTCTGCAGCTCTTGGAAGGCGGCAAGATCTCGACCAATGCCGATCTGAGTCTCAACACGCTTTCCCACTTCCTCGATCGATTTGTCTACCGCAATCCCAAGCAGAAATCCACACTGCGAGGAGCCAGTGCCATGCAGCCCATGGTCCAGGTCGGAAGCGGTGTCACCCGATCGCGAACCCACGCGCTCAACGAGGATGAGTTCTTCAACACGGAAGCGTTCTGGAAGAAGCGCGCCGATGCGATTCCAGCAGACCAATTGTTCTTCCACAAGTTCTTCAACCTCAAGTCTAAACAGCCTTCCTCGAGCCGAGTCCAGACGGGAGGTGCGGATGATGATGAGGATGCGCTGGTGGGATCGGACGATGAGGCTCTACCAGTGGGTAAGGATGCTGAGATGGAGGATGGGGAGAGCGATTCGAGTCTGGATAGCGATGACGATCCTGATGAGAAGGAGATTTGGAAGGTGATGAAGGCTACCATGCCAGGTAAGGAGGAGTTGGAGGGCTTGGATGATAGCGATGTTGATGGAGATGATGATGAGTTTGACTATGTTGACAGCGACGAGGAGGACCAGCCCGCGGAAGCAGAAGAAGAGGAGGAAGACAGCGACGATGATGATGGACCGAATGTCCTCCCTGGCATGACTTTCTCTGACGAAGAGTCTGACTCCGAAACCGAAGCCCCCGCTGTCACCAAGTCCAAGACCAAAACCAAATCCAAACCGGCCGCTGCCGCTGCCGAACCTTCGACCAACGACTGGGAAGACGACTCGGACGAAGGAGGCAATGTCTTTGATGAGGATGACGACGATCTCTTACCATTCACCGAGTTCAACTCCAAGAAGCGTTCTGCCGCCGATTCCTCCTCGGACGAAGAAGAGGTGACAGGAGGAGATGCCAAGAAACGCAAGAAGCAGGCTGACAAGAAGCGCAAAAAGTCGATGCAAAACTTGCCCACTTTCGCCAGCGCCGAAGACTACGCTCATCTGCTTGGAGGAGATGATGATGAGGATGTGTAAAAGGCGCTATGCACCGTGGAGTGGTGTTAAGGGAATACCATGGTTTTATTTACATTGCTTCGTCGAGTGTTGTGTGATGTGATTGAGTGGTCGAGGGGGAGATGAGGATGCAGATGGAAAATTCAGGGTCTTGAGTTGAAGTCGGCCTTCAAAACGGCGCCTTTTGCGGTGACTTTTTCAATTCCATTTTGGTCAGCCAAATTTGACGCGCGACAGCTTGGACCAACTCTTCCCCGCACGGTTGAGAGAGATGGTCTTTTTCGAAAAAGCTTGATCCGCAAACCCTATCTTACTTGCTACGCTAACCAACACTTTCTCGCTCTCCCACCATATTCTTAAGGAACATCACTGCCATCAGCGGAAGCACAAGGCCAATCGAAGAGGTCACTCGGTCACACAGCCACACACATTGGACATTTTTGACCTGTAGAAACAGCCGAGACAAACGCGCAACAATCATCATGGCACCCACTTCTCGAACGCGCCAGTTAAACATCCTCATCACAGGCTTTGGACCGTTCATGACGATCGAAGACAATCCGTCCTGGTCAGCTGTCAAGCCTTTGCACGATACGTTGCTTGATCTTTCTTCCCCGCCTTCATTGTCCCCTTCTTCTACTTCATCTTCATCTACTTTGGCTGGAGAAAGGGGACCACGGGCGAGAATCCAAACCCTCCAATTGCCTGTACACTACGGATCCATCCTTGACATTATCCCTCGAATCCATGGCTCGTCTCCTACCTCCTCCTCGGCTCAATTCTGGTATGATTCACGCTTGGATCCCGAATTTGGCGGTCAAGCCGGCAAACTTTACCCGGAGGGATATCCCAAAATCTCGCATCCCCAGCAAGAGGAGGCCAAATGGGACGTAGTGATCCATGTAGGAGTAGGAAAAGAAGGCAGTCTTCGATGTGAAGCTCAAGCGCACAAGTTGTCCTACGGAAAACCGGATGCATCTGGAAACTTTGCACCCCTCCTCACTCATCTCACCCCTCCACAACTGGGTTCTATTGAGGCCAAGTATCTGGACAAAGATCTACGAGCACGTGGATTCGGCAGTAATGGCGATGGATATGAAGAATTTGCAGATGTGGAAAGAACTCAGGTTGACGTGGAGCAGTTGGTGAGGTGGTTAAAGGAGAGAGGAATGGAGGAAAGCGAGGTGGAAGAGAGTCGGGACCCGGGGAGGTATCTTTGTGATTTCATCTACTATTGTTCCCAGTGCGAGGCGAAGCGGTCAAAAGCAGGTCAGGAAGATGAGCCAGCGAGGGTGATTTTTATTCATGTGCCACCACAGGGCAAAGATTTATCGGTGGAAAGATGTACACAGGCTATCAGAGCGGTTGCTTGGTTTATGGCGAGGGATAAGGCCCATGTCGCACTGTAAGACGGTCGAAATATTCAATTGGTATCTGTACAAATTATAGATGTGATGATAAAGTGGTCGGTGTCGGATATGAATTGTTTTATAAAGGCGGGTGAAGAATTGACCGTTGACCTTTGAGCGTTGTGGCATAGTTTTGGGGGAATTACTGTACTGTACAGTACTGTACAGTAAAAGTCCGACTATTTTTGAGCAAAAAGGGGTTTTCAAGTCGCCAGCGAATTTGCGCAGAAAATGCACGTTTGCGCTCATCACACATGACACGCACAAACCTCGCACAAACACCGCTCTCGAAGCCGCCTTGACAACGACATCCTTGCGCCTTCCAATCAACTTGTTCGCCTTCTTACGCCACCTTCATCGACATTTCCGAAACGCATCATCTCAGCACCGATGCTGTTGTTGGTTGGGTAAAGTGGAACCGATAGCGCCCCTTTGAACGATTTTCCAGCGCTATCATTCCTTTCTATAGAGTCGTACAGGATTAAGGCAAAGCAGAGGTTGGGTAGAGAGGTAGAAGAGATACGATGTCTCGCAGTTCCACCGTAGCTACAGCTGCTTCTAACTCGGCTGCTGGTAGAAGAGGCAGTAGTACGTCTCGTCGTCCTTCTTCTTCTTCTTCTTCTGCAACGGTTGAAGCTCAACTTGGATCCGGTGCAGTAAGCAACGTCATTTCTTCCCCTCGGAGTCGGCCAACTTCAGTCGTACGTTCACCTCCCAACCTGACCACTTCCAACAATGCATCTTCGAGAACTCGACCTACATCCCAGCCTGCTCGCACGCAACCCTTCACTACAAACACAACCGCCCTACCCTCGTCGCGCAAAACCAGTACAAATGTAGCAACAACGACAACATCCCGTACCTCAACCCCTACAAGCAGTGCAGCCAGCAGTCGAAGAAGCAGCCTTGTCGGCCTCGATTCTGCTACATGTCGATATAGTCTTCACACTGGAAGCGTCTCACGATTCCCGACGCCGGTGCCGAACGGAGCGAGCGGTGGTGGCAGTGGGGCACGTGAGATTCTTGCTTCTTCTCCTCACCTAGGTTTCAAAGGGGCCGGGAAGAAGGAGGATATGAGCACGGTTGATCCGAGTAGAGCCAGTGTCTCAAGCACAACGCCAAGCTACAGTAGCGGAAAGAGCTGTAGTAGGGTTTCCTCGAGGTATGTCGTCGAGGAAGAGGCACCGCAGAGAAGACCCGTGTATTTGGCACTGCCGAATGATCCGGCTGTGGGTGGAGTTTGGAGTAGTACTCAGAGTACGCTTGCTGCTCAGCCTTCTATTAGAGATTCTGATAAATCTGGGAAAAGTGGTGGACAGGGGGTTGGTAAGAAGAAAGGAGGAGGAGAAGGAGGAGAGCCAAGAAGAGATAGTAAGATTATGACTAGTTTCCCTTTCCCTCATCCGGTAACTCCAAGAAGAGGTGGCGGTATCGGCGGTGGTTCTGGATCCGGTTCCAACGGTGGTGTTTCTAGAGGATGGAATGCAACATGGCAGCGCTTGCTAACGGCAATCTTTGCTGGGCCCTATGAACGTCGTCTAAACAGGGAAGAGATGGAAGATGATCGCATCACCCAATCGATCATTGCCAATATTGCCCAACGTAATTCTTCCCAACCCCACACTTTCACCACCTCGTCGGCCACCAATTCTACTAAATATGGAACACTTGCCATCCCCCGTTCTTCGATAATGCCAACCAAACCCTCTGCATCTTCACCTGGTTCCTCCTCGGAAGAAGACGCACAAGATCCCAACGATCCATACGGCTATCGAAGGCTGGCAGGTCCCCATCTGCTGCCGAGCTACACAACCGATTTGGTCGCACGAAGGAGGGAGAGAAGAAGAGCGAGGAGTAGGGCGAGATTTCAGTGTATGGCCTTGTGGACGATTTGGACGGTTAGTGTGATTTTGGTGCTGATCGTGGCAGTGTTGGTGTTTAGTTTTATGTTTCCGGATAAGTTGGAGATTCCGAATCATGGTGATGACGATGAAGAGGGAGAGGGGTTGGTTGGGGTATTGATACAGATGGTGGGGAAGGTTGGGGTGCTGGCAAGGTTGCAGAAGAGTTCATTGTTGGTGATGGACACTTTTGCATTTGGGGGATAGATGTGAGATATGCTAGATCTGGTGTGAGGGATAATGTCTTGAACAGCATCGCGCATATGTCGAAGCCTCGAATTTTGACGACCAAATCGAACAGCTTGACCCCGAAAGTCTGACAAAACCGCCAATGTAAACTCGCACTCTCGTCTCACACCACCGTTCCCGCATCTCAAAGACAATTGCACACTCTCAAAGCTTTGCTCATCAATACAAGCACAAGCAACAGTACGCTCTATAAAACCCATCTACTCGGTCAAGCACCAAATTTCGCACACATCACAAGAACGTCAATTCGCCCTCTGGGAAAGAATCTAACTTTCAGAGTCTAACGATTTAAGATTCCAGATCAAAACGACAAAAGGGTCTTAATGTTTCTACTGTATATAGAAGAGAGCGAATTCATCCGTCTTTCAAGCTCTCTCTCTCTCCAACCACATCCATCAATTCATACACGAACAATTTTTTTTTTGACAGCCGGCGTCGAGCTTCATACTACATACTGTAACACTGTTTGGCCAAATTTGCACAAGTAAAGCACTTTTTTCTTTTTCTTTTTCTCTTTCAACTACTGTACTGTACCTTGACACACGATCTCATTTGCCTGTACATTATCACTTTCTTTCAACGTCATATCTTGCCTGCATATCAACGCACCATCTTCAAACAGACCAAAAGCATCTCGTGATGGGATGTGCAATGATGAATTGCCACTCGCCTTTCTTCTCTCACACGAGAGAATTTCTAAAAAAAAATAAATCACACTTTCTTTCGGTCATCCCTCACGCAGTGAAGATGCATGATTATCCATTGAACGAGGGCATGAGTTAAAAGCAGATAACTTATTCTCTCTTTTTCTTGAGGTGTTCGCACGGGTTTACAGCTCGGCATGTACAGCTCTACCCAAACCCAAACTGAGCACATCTAACCATTTCCCTAATTCGTCCACTGTTTTACCTAGACTTGCCGAGACCTGATCTTTAGTTTTCAACTCTGCAAAATCCAATGGTTTCAGTGGGGGACCTTCTGCCAATATATTCATCTGTGTTGTTGATGGTTTTATGGATGTTGGTTTCGCCGCTACTGCGGGGGCTTCTGAAGTAAACTCTTCGATGAGGCTATTTGTGTCGCTTCCATCTCTTTCTCTTTGCGAGGAGGAGGAGGGGGTAGATAACCGGCACGGAGACGGGCTAGGCGGGAATAGGCTTGGGCGGTTGAGGGGGTGCCACGATGGTCCCAAAACAGATTATGATGATGGGAAGAAGAAGAAGCTGAAGAGGAAAATTGATGGGTGGAGATGGAGGTTGTGGGATCGCTGCCTCCGTGAGATTGTCGATGGTGGGCGATTAAGTCGTGGGAAGATCCAGAGGCAGAGGATGGGGAGGGTTTGGTGGTGGGAAGCGAGGGAGGAAGGGGAAGGGCAAGGTTGTCGTTGCTCTCTGCTCTTCCCATGCGTGTGGTTTGTGGTCGTTGAGAAGGTGGTAAGTTTGAATAAGGCGAGGAGACGGTGGAAGCTTGCAGGTCGTGCAACGATTTAGAGTCCGGGATGACGATAGCAGCAGCAGTAGCGGTGTTGTTAGAGGTTGGATTCGAAAGGTTGCTGGGCCGGGTGAGCGATTGAGATCGTTTTCGCATCAACAGCTCAGGACGTGGCACTTCGGACAGTGGAGATGATGGTTGGGCAGAACTACCGATCCCTCCACCAACGCCAAAGCGGAACGGTGTATTTCCTGTGCCTGTGAAACTTGCTTTTTCCTGTGCGCTTGTCAGGGAAGGTTTGACAGTGGCAGCGGCGGCGGAGGGTGATTTCGATGCTTGCAATTGCTGTTCAGAGAGCTGTGGCTGTGTTGGGAGTGGGGGTGCTTGCTGTGCTCTCAGTGTTGCAGTGATTGCATTTGGGCCGTTGGAAGCACCCTGTCTCCACGTGTTTGCAATCTCTGCTGCAGCCGGTGCGCCTCGCTGAGCATACATGCTCGCATTCGCATTCGTATTTGTCGTCGATCCATCACTCGGTTCAGTATCGAACAACCTCAATAACGGATGATCGCGAATTGGAATCGGTGCTGGTTGACCATCCGCCTCTTCCTCGTCCTCATCCCACTCCCTCGCGCTTCTGAGCGTGTTAAACTCCCAACCTTCGCCCGTCTCCCTGCCATCAAACGCAAACGAATCCCGATTGCCCGCCTCGCCCCAATCAGCCGTCTCGGCACCGATCAAACTCATCCGCATCCCGCCGGCTTTGGTCCAGGCGTTGTACGACTGAATCACCTCCTTGAGCACGCTCACCGGCGTCTTTGCATACGTCTTGATCCACTTAAGCTTGTTGAGCTCGTCCGAAGTGGCTCGTTCCTTGGGCTCCTCGTTGAGACAGGCAGCAACAAAGTCTCGCATGGCAGGAGAAAATTCGCCATCGAGCGGCAAACGTGGAGGCTTGGATTTGGGGATCAACATGATGACTCGCATCTGTTCTACGTCTGCCAGCGGTGGATTGCCTGTAGCCATTTCGTAAATTGTGATGCCAAGACTCCAGACGTCGGCTTTCTGGTCATACGTCTTGCCTTCGGTAATGACTTCGGGCGCCATCCAGTAAGGCGTGCCGACAAAGGTGCTGCGCTTGCTGTGGACGCTGTTGGAGGCGAGGGATGCGGCAACTCCAAAGTCACATAGCAGGATTTTGCCAGTGCTGGTGAGCAAGATGTTGGCAGCTTTAATGTCGCGGTGGATGATACCGGATTTGTGCAGGTAGTTGAGCGCAACGAGTGTCTCTCGGACAATGACGGCACAGTAGCGTTCCGCAATCGGACCCGCTTTCATGAGCGTACGGACACTGCCACCTTCGGCAAAGTCCATGACAATCCACAGCTCTGGGCCTTTGAGCCAGCAACCCCAGTAGCGTACGACGTTCTTTGATGCAGCTTCGCGAAGCTGACTGAGGAGTGCGACTTCTCGTTGAATGTCGCTGACATCGTCGTCTGGTGTGTCGAGATTGACCACTTTGAGCGCCACTGATGCGCCTGTTTCAACGTGAATGCCGCGGTAAACAGCACCGTATGCTCCCCTACCAACAAGCTCGAGTCGGCGGTAGACAGAGTTGACCGGAGGGGCCAATTCCGAGGAGCCATTGCCACCGCCTCCACGAGGTGGACCCCCTCTTCGATCTGGTGGACCTCCACCTCCTGCTCCTCCACCGGATGCGCCCCCACCATTCATGTTACCACCAAAGCCACCCGCACCGCCATATGCGCCGTTGCTGCGGCCAGCGCTGTTACCACGAGCTCGTTCCACACCGTTGCCGGAAGTGCCGCCGGATCCTCCACCAGCACCAGCACCCGCCATCGTTCTACCGCCCTGATCACCCTGTGCAACAACCTGCACTGGCCCTGCTCCTCCAAGCGAAGCTTGTCGGCTACGATACTGCTGCTTGCTCTCCTTGTGCAGTGCCGGATTCAGCAGATCGATCAAGGCAGCGTATGAACGCTTGGCGAGACCATGTCGACGTTCGTTCTCGGATTGAGTGGGAGACTGAGGTTCCATTCGAGCTGAACCTGACGATATCGGAGCAGGCTCTTCTCTGGTCAACCGCTGTGCTTGCGATTCGTCCCTGTGCGATCCGCCTGAAGAGTTGGACGAGTGCAAATGCAAACCTTGATCGCTCTCCGAGGAAGGGGTTGTCTCTTGCGTCCGGGGGAGTTGTGGCAGGTCCTTGGAGAAGGATTTGTCCTCGTCTTCCACTTCTGTGATTTGGGAGAATCGCCAGGCATGAGACCGTGTGCTGTCGCTGTAGAATCCAAGACCTTGCAACTTGGGCGAAGCAGTTGCCGAGGTGGGGAGCGAAAGCGATGCCGGCTTACTCTTTTCTGATGGTTCTCGTGTGCGAGCATGCGGATCGTCCAGCTCGTGCAGAGTTTGGGATCGTTGATGGCGCGAGTCGAGCCTCGGGATCAGGCCCAGGCTGGACAAGAGAGAGGAAGACGAGTTGGAACGGGACCGATTGCAGTCTTTGGCCGCATCCATCGAAGCTTTGGAACCGACGTCGAAGCTACCCGCTCTACGGATGACGCGCAAGCTCTTCTTGGTAGCTTGAGCGGCTGATCGAGCTGCAACATTGACGATCTCGCCAGACCTACGACGCAGGGCTTTCGAAGAAGTACTCGACGCCATAATAGCGAAGCGATCCAATGCGTGCTGATCATCGGTCTTCCTCCGCGAGAGCGGCAATCCGTCTTCAGCATGCCAGTCTGCAAAGGTCTCACACTCTCGCAAAGGAGAGCTGGGGATACCAATCCGAGTGGTAGGCGAGAGGATTTCCTCTTCCTCATCTTTGACGAGGCTGAGACTGTTTGTGCTGGCCTTGGATTGATGCTTGTAGCCGCGCGATTCAAAGAATGCATGCGACAGAGAGTTGGAAGACTGGGACCGGAGGATACGGTGGCTGCCGGTGTCGAACTTGGAGCGTTGCGGACCGTCCGACTTGCGTCGCTGATGCATAAAGCGAGGCTGTTGCGACCTGTCCGAGCTGGCTTCGAGATTGCGACTCGAGTAGAGGAAGATGTCTCCACTCGAACCTTCTGTATGGGATCGATGTCGACCTGCGTCCTTTTTGTTGGATTCAGAAGCACGAATGCTAGCACTCGCCTTTGCATCGTGCGAGCCACGTTTGCTGCTCTGCCTCTTGGAGCTACGACCCCAGCTGAAACGGTCACTCATGGCAGAGCTGCCAAACTCGGAGACGGATACAGAGCTGAATGAATTGCGATGAGAGGGTGATTTAGGATGGCCTGCGGAAGAGACGGAAGACGATGACGGGTTGGAAAAGGTCGTGCGGTAGAAAGCCGGAGGTGACATAACAGAGCTCGTCTCTGTTAAAGGGGAAGAATGTGCTAAGCCGCCGTATGCAAAGGTGTGGAGCGACTTGTGCTCAGCATGGTAGAGATCGTGCTCGGTGGCGGAGCGGACAAGGAAGGTTGGGACGTGAGATTCATGTTTGGAGGCTGACGCGAGATGGGTGTTGGACGTCATGGAGATCTTTGTCGGAGACGAAGGAGGGTGGTGAGCGAAAGCTTTGGATGACATATGCGGCGAGCGAGATGGGCCGGCCTCAGCAGACATGGACCAGAACGACATTGTGACCCAAGACAATGACGAACAACGAATCGGTCAGGTACGGTGTCAAAGCCGGTGTTGTACTGGTGCCGTGGACGGCGGAAGGTAGGTTTATGCACAGTGGTACATGGTCGGTGACATGCAGAGACGAAAGTTGGAGAAGGAGATGCTCGTTTGTGTTTTAAGTGTCGTATCTCTTCGACTGCAGACGCCTGGTTGTGATATGAAGCGAAAAGAGATGAAGTCTGGCGGCACCAGCTTTCCTTCTTCCCAAGGCGGTTCGAGATGGGTGGAACCCTGTTTTGGCAGCTCCTAGAGTGCTAGTGCGAACCCTGTAGCGAGCGAGACTTGGAGGGAGCGTGCGCGATAATATGAAAGGTTAAGTCTGTTTTGTGCGAAGGATGGTGTTGACGTCGACGTTGAATGTTGGCTTTGCTGTGCACCAGCTTAACCGAAATTACAATAGAGGTGGGGAAGTCTCTGACGCAGCGCCGCTCAATTTTCAAAAGGCCGTGTTTATGCATTTACGCCGAAAAACATTCACAAAATTCGCGACACGGAAAAAGGGGTCCAAAATCACTCCTTCACTCGACATTTAATGGATCTTTCCCATATGTTGCAAGAGCAAAAAGTGCTCCCAACACAGATCACCAGCATCGTGCATTGGGCTCGAGTTCCGAAGGATAAGTAGGATTGCTTGTTTCTTTTCTTTTCCGAAATTCAGGCGGTACGATTACAGGAGAGGTTTCGATGGAAGAAGAGGCGAGGAAATGCTAGCTCCGTTCAGATGTCACATATCAACCTCAGGCCTTTACCAACTTGCCTTGGCCGACCAAATATCGGCTGATCTCGTTGTACAGTTCCATCTGGTCCTCGAGAGTAAGCTGAGTGACCACGGTTTGCAGAACCGATCCAACAGTAACGTGGTGCTCACGGATGAGCGAAGAGTAATAGACGTACGAGAAGAGACCCATGAGGAACTGGCAATCGAATCGGTCGGTCAAGCCTCCGTGACCGGGAATGCTGTCACCAAAGTCCTTGATGTTGAAAGCACGTTTAAAGCCACTGGCGAAGAATCCTCCAAAGGGAGCCACCAAGCTGGCGAAAGCAGCCATCACAAGAGCGTGCAGCTGGAAGTAGGTCCAGGGAAGCGTCGAGATACGGTGGCCAACGACCGACGAGGCCAGCGAGGCGATGGCAGGGGGCAGGGAAAGGTAGTGCCAGTGGAAGACAGGGTTGATGTCGCAAGTGATCTCCTTGAAGGCGTTCATACCGAGGCTGACAGCGGGGCAGATCATGTAATTGAATCGCTGGAAGAAGGTTGCCCATCCGTACGCGAATACTTCGGTCACGACGAGAGCGCCAACGAAGCCTTCAACAGTCTTTTTGGGGCTAAGATCGATCAGAGGTGTCCTGCCGAACGTCATACCGCAAATGTAGGCAAAGACATCGTTGCAAATGACGAGCGAGGCGGGCACCCAGAACCAGATGAGACCTTCGAGAATGTTGTTGACGATAAAGTGACTCGAGAAGACGATGAGAAGCAGCGACATATGCACCCAGCAGAAGAGACCGAACTGGTGCTTGAGGTTGCGTCGCTTGAGGTTCGAGACAAAGGCCATGAATCCAAAGACGTAGAGCATGAACGAAAGGAAGCGGTGGTGCCTGGCGAAAGGGATAAAGTAGGCATCAACAAAGACGATGTGCTTAAAGTAGTAGATGATCGACTCGCCATAGAGAAAGTAGTTGGCGACGGCAAAGAAGTACCAGCTGAGCGACTTGCTCCAGAGCTCCTCGCGACGACCCTCGAGACGCCTCTGGATACGTTCCTCCTCTTCATCTTCGTCCACTTCGCTAGTGGCAGCGCTGGTAGGAGCCGACGACATGCGGCTCGATCGTCCTCCACCGGTCACCGACGGCCTTCCTGGAATGTTGAAAAGGGCGACAATCTCGCGATAGACGAGGGCCTGAGAAACCATGACGAGCACGATCATGTAAGGGTGACCGAGGAGCAAGAGGCCTGAAAGGAGGAATGTGATTCGAATGCGGAAAGGAATGCAAATGTCAGTCATTGTACCGTTTCAAGGTGATGGAGCCAGGCACGAGCAATGCCAATCGCGATCACTTACCGATGAAGGCTCCGATCATGATCAAGGTGAAGAGGGTCCTATCGTAGATCTTCTTCCACTTTGCCTTTGCAGCGGCAGCGGCGTCATCTTGGCTCTGTTGCGACTGCTTCGCGGTCTGCTGTGGCTTCTGGACCTCGGTCTGGAGAGGTCGCTGAGGTGCCTGAACTTTGACATCTGGGGTACGCTCGGCAGTGGCAGACTTGGTAGCAGCGTTGAGGATGGATTCGGGCTTGTCTGCCTCGGGCTGTGCTGGCTGAGCGGGAGTGGAAGTCTGCTGAATGGCCTGCTTGCCTTGCTTGGGTGCTTGAGCAGCGAAAGGTGCGGGAGGGGTGGGGGCGACCTTGCTCAGCTTTTCAGCAGCGGCTGAAGCAAGAGACTGGTGACCGTTGACGCCGTTGACACCGTTGACACCGTTGGATGCGGCGGCGGGCTTAGCAACGTCCACATCGGAGCTGGGCTTGGAGGATTCTGCGGCAACTTTGTCGGACTGCGGTTCGGTGCTCTGTGGCTTGTTGGTGACCTTGTCCTTGGTAGCCTTGTTCTTGTTGTCCTTGGCAGGGGGAGTCTTGGCAGCGGGCTGAGCAACCTGCTTGGGCTTCTCCTCGTGCTCAACAATCTCTTCTTCGTCAGATTCGATCTCTTCGACTTGGAGGGCCTCGAAGGCGGTGCGAGCGGCGAAACGGCCTCCGTTGTGCGATGAAGCCATGATGGTCGATCACTTGTGCGCGAGCCAGCAGTTGTTGTGAGGTTCAACTGGTTGAATGGTCGTCTTGATGGATGCTTGACAGAAGGAAGGAAAGGAATGTACGAACGCAAAAACGTCCTGCATAGAAGAAACTAGCAGCAGCAGCGGCAACAGCAACGTCACTTTTGATTTTGAATTGTGCTTCAGGCTCACGAACGGGCCATTTGCGAATGTCCAATTTGATTCGATCGAAATGGAAGCGACTTGGGCTACAGTACAACAGTCACGTCAAGAGAGAGCACACAAAGAGAGGTTCCTGAACTGGAATTTTTCTCTGGCTGTGTCGGTGAAAAAATGTCAAAATGCGGATCAAAGGGAAAGGCGGGCGGAAGGATGGATGGATGGATTGCAAAGGCATGTGGCCTTTGCGCAGTCGGTTGTTAGTCTGTGGCTCAGCTGTGTGACGTTTTCCTGTGTCGCACACAGCCTTTTTGGTGGTGTGACGTTCAAGCTTTGACTCGTGTACTGTAACGTTATGTTGGTGTGGAGGCAAAACCGAATACAAAATCATGCCTTGTCCTCACTTGAAAAAATTCGCGCGGTCCTTGAATGCGCCTTATTAATACTTTTGTTTTTTGTGCCAGCACGGAAAGCACCGAGGCCCGCACCTCTTGTCCACGTGAAACGTCCACTTTTGGATGAAGAATGTTAGGTCGTGAAAAGCGTGTGGTCTATAAAAAGCTGCTTGTTGGGAAGCATGGTGTAACATCCGAAGGACTCGCGTCATCGCTCTTTCTTCGTTCAATTCCCTTTCTCGCTTGTCAGTGACGCTTGAGTCACGACGGCGATACAGTCAGGTTTATCAAGGCACGAGAATCTCTTGACCGATGGAACATCTTGATCACCGATCTTCTTCCTGCTGTAGAACATTCGTCTGCCTCTTCGGGGCGCAAATGGCGCGCTGCTGAGAATCGTTGTCCCCTCGCATCGCAGTCGAGCAGATTCTGTATAGAGTGACTTATGGGTTGCGGCGATCTAGCGCAAACGAGAGCATGTTTTCTGTGCAGTTTGAAGCCGGAGAAGATTTGAGAGAGAAGCGAGCAGAGAGTGGCATATCGAGCCGCCAATTGGATGCAGTTGGTCAATCAAAGATGCAGCTTTGTGCATGGTGGTTTGGGAATCGCTCTGCGTTTGCCTTCTCGCTTCCACTTTTTTTCTTTTTCGACAACTGAGAAAGCTTGACAGGTGAGACTGCAGCTGGAAGGCGCTTGCCTCGGAATTCTCGCATCCTTTCTCGCCAAATATACCCAGAGAGTCTGACCAATGAGACGACGGCGTAACACTTTGTTTCTCCTGCTTGTTGCGAGTCTAGCGTCCAAGAAGATGGCGTCGTGCGGCGCCCTGTTGGCTCTACCTGAGTTCTCGAGACGACGCCCCGAGCTAGAAGAGTAGGGTTGTCCTTCCGCCAGCAAGCGCTTTAGCAACCATTGATCACCTCCAAGCAATCTTGGCAGTCGATCCGAAATGGCAACGTGGGTGCTGTCCAGACCGACAAAGCCGTCGATTCTGGGACCGCGGCAAACAGGAGCATGGTGGTCTTCATTGTATGGTACAGTAGAGTGAGTACAGGGAGCATTCGCGTCCCGTTCTTGGAATTTCGATGAATGCTTGACCCCCTGCAGCAGCCACGCTTGCCTGCCAGAGAGTGGTGGTGCTGGTGAACAAATGAAGACAGCAAGCAAGCAAGCAAGCAAGCGAGCTTCTGCCTGCCTTGTGCATTTCGGTTTCGCGCCTTGCTCGCTGTTGAATCACAGACAGAGATCCGACAAATTTCCTAATTTTTGATATTTTTCGTTCTCCGACCAAGCCCTCTCATCGATAGAGTCTCTCTCTCGCATTTGGAAGCACATACAACAACTCAAAGCAACAACTACCAAACAGCGACATCATGACGTTGGTGGTGGGTAGATGCGCTGACGGCCAATTGATCGCGCACGTCTTTGTATGCGGCGAATGAATATAAGTGGCTGGCGAGTGTGGATTTAGATGCCAAGCTGTCAAGAGAGCAGTGTGCGCGCGCGTGTGTTGCGGCAGTTGCTTCAAGTCGACTCTCAGTCAGGAGTCAAGTGCAGCTGAAAGGTGGGAAAAAAAGAAAAAGAAACAAAAAAAATAAAATAAATTAGAGAGCAACTGAACCCTTGATCACCATCGCAGATGCGAGATTTCACCCTTCGGTTCAGCGATGAGGAACGCGTCGAAACAGAAAACAGGTGGTCAGACCTGCTCCGAAGCAGGGCCATGCCTTTGATCAACTCGGTGTACAGAATATGCTTTGCAATCGACTTGGCCATAAAGCATCAAGGAAGAGAATGAAGAGCAGTAGAGGCCAGAGACGGAGGCCGAAACAGAACGGCCATTTTTCTCTTCTAAAATCGCATTCCTTTGTTGCTGCAACCTTGCTGCAGGAAAAGGCAACAACCGTCAAGCTCAGAGTTGTGCTGCTCCTGTTGTACGAGTCACCCACCAAAGCTTGGAGGTCTCAACTTGACGCAACCTAAGAAGTGGGCGACTACTAAGCATCTTGTCCACTCTGACGCCGCTTCTTCATGTTTCAAGTTTACTCTCGCGCCCACAATCTTGTTCGCCGAGAGAGAGGGAGAGAGAGATATGCTGAAACGCGGCCACATCCGAATTGCAAACACAAACATAAGGGAACAAATGGCCCGTCTCTCTAACACAACACGGACATCGACATCGATGTTGATACTGGATGGCACTTCCCGTGTGTGTGTGTGTGTGTGTGTGTTTCGAGTCAAGTGATCTCTCTCTTTCTCCCTGTGCCGTGATTGAAAGCCAAAAGATCTACGCGGTGCAATACAGAGCGGAGCTAGAGCGCCAGCCACTTTTTTTTTTTTTTTTTTAAAACTAAACTTTTAGGAGATTTTTTTTTTTTTTTGAAAAGTGAAGGGTGAAACATGTCCACAGCGGCAGATCCGCTGGTTTGGCTAGAGAGAGTCGCGTTGCGTCAACTGTCCAATGGCGCGAGATGCTTGTCGAATGCTGCAGAATGCAGTTGTTTGGCACCAAAAAATCCTACCCGACCTGCTCGCCTGCATCCCGACACTTGATCCCTATGCAATCACGAGGCCCAAGTCCAATTCCAAGCCTCTCTCTATTTCAAGCTCTGACTCATTGGCACTATACTGGCCGTAGCTCTCAAAAAAGTGCGCCAGGTCTCACACTGGCTCGAGGTCGACGCTCGGCATCAACTCAGTCCAACACCAAGACCTTTTTTTCTTAAAACCTTTTCAACAAAAACAAAAAAAAGGTCTTGGTGGTGGGCTTTCATGCCAGGTGCTTGCACAGGTTTGGCGTATCCGATATCTGCTGCACTTGGCCCCTTACACCCTCGAAAGTGCTTGTGTGTGTGTGTGTGTGTGTGTATGTATGTGTGTATGTATGTGTGTGTGCGTGTTGTGCTCGCCCCTCCTCTTCTGGTCGATTCAATATGGACGCTCTTTCTCTCTCGCTCGGCCCGCGCCTGCCCCCTGCGTGAGGTGTTGGTGTTCTCTGGTGGCGTTCTGAAGCCAAAACGGCAAACTCACCGAGAGAGACTAAGCACTGAGCCAAAGTCAATCCTCTCCCTCTCTTGTATCGATCCCGCTTGTCTGCCCTTTGTTCGCCATCACGCCAGAGAACCAGAGAACGGCTAGAACCGACAGTCTCGTTCGCATGCCGTTCTACTGCACTCTCGACACTCACAAATACACACGCAGCTTACAAGCTTGACGGCGCTATCCCGCGTACACATTTCGGTCTCGTCGTCGTCCTATCATATCACGCGCTGCATCACTTCATTTCACGCTGGATTCACGCATTGCATTGCGGAACACACCGACACTCAGCGCTGTCCTCCTGGTCTGCCGAGAGATCAACCCACCAAAAAGCACAGCACTCTTTTAAGATTCAATCGAAAGGGGCATTCAGCAGCAGCATCACTAGAGAAACGCAGCGAATTCAGAGGAAACAATGCAACGAAAGAAAGGAGAAAAAAAAAAAAAAAGTGTCCCGCCCCAACTCTCTCTCTCTCCCTCTCCTCTTGCCTCTGCCCGCACTTCTGCACTCTGCCTGCCAGAGACTCCTTATCTTTCTCCTTTATATACTCGACTGAGCAGCATCCATCACCCTTCCTCTCTTCTCTCTGCACACTATCCCCCTATATCACCACCACCATCATCATCGTCGTATCCACACGTCGAATAATACCCGCATCTCTCTTTTACGTTCTTCTCTTCGACCTTTCTGTCAACACTCTTCACCATGTCTGCCGCTCCTGAGACCACCCCCGCCGTCGTCGCCCCCGTTGAGGAGGTCGCTGCTCCCGTTGTCGAGGAGACTCCTGCTGCCACCGAGGCTGCCGCTCCCGCTGAGGAGGCTGCTGCCCCCGCCGAGGCTGTGAGTATTCATCGGCCTCTCGCATTTTGACCGTCCACCGCTCAACTTCCTACATAACAGTGCTGACCATTATCAATCGCTCTTGCCGCACATGATGTTAATGCTTTTTTTTCGTCTTTGCATGCCACAGGCTGTCGTAGAGAAGGCTGCTGCCGCTGAGCCCGCCGCTACCACCGAGGAGACTGCTGCTGCCCCCGCTATCGCTGAGGCCGTCACCGAGGCCCAGCCCGAAGAGGCTGCTGCTTCTACCGAGGAGGCCCCCGCTGCCACTGAGGAGGCTGCTAAGGAGGCTTCGCCCAAGAAGGAGAAGCGCCAGTCGTTCATTGGCAAGCTCCTCGGTGCCTTCAAGGAGAAGACCGCCAAGAAGGAGAAGAGCGCCGCTGCCACCAAGGAGGAGCCCGTTACCGAAGAGGCTGCTGCCGCCCCTGCTGAGGAGGTCGCTGCCCCCGCTGAGACTACCGAGGCTGCCGAGCCCGCCGCTGTTGAGGAGACCCCCGCCGTCGTCGAGGAGGCTGCTCCCGTCGCTGAGGAGTCTGTCAAGATTGACGAGGCTGCCAAGGGTGACGCCCCTGCTCCCGATGTCGCTGCCCAGAAGATCAAGCTCGGTCGTCGTCTGAGCGGCAAGTTCGGTGCTCTCTTCCACAAGGCCCCCAAGAAGACCGAGGAGAAGCCCGCCGCTGAGGAGAAGGCCGAGGAGGCCGCCCCCGCCGTTGAGGCCACCGAGGAGGTCAGCCCCGTCGAGGAGAAGGTTGCCGAGGACGTTGTTGCCCCCGCCCCTGTCGCTCCCGTCGTCGTCAAGGCACCCGAGGCCAGCGCTCCCGTCGCTGCTGCTGCCTAAACATGTGTGCGCCTTTGATAGGTTCCGCTCATGTTTTTCTCTCTCTCTGTCTCTTCCGGATTCTTTTGCATGCCCTTTCCAATTTCTGGGTCCGCGGCTTTTTGATTCTCCTCTTGTCTTCCCCTTGCCCGGTGCTCACTTCCACTGGGCCAGGCTATACCCCCCGAACACGACAAGGTTCGATCATGCACGATGATTCCCCCGTTCCTCGTTAGCGACACACACACGCACAAATACCTCTTTTTTTTTCTGCTGAGCTCCCCCCTAATAGAAGGGCCCACGCGTTATCTCGTCGTGGGTCTCTGTCCGTCACAGCCTCCAACCCAAATCTAACCTTTAGTTTTTTTTTCCCTTGTGAAATGCAATTTCTAATGATGATGCATCGATTTGATTACGTGCAGAGTGTGCGATGTTTGTTTGTGTGTGGATGATGGCAAGTTGCTGAGATGCAGTGGTGTTGGCGATGGTGGTGAAACCAGGTCACAGGATGTTAGAATGGAGCCAAAATATATAATGGTTGGGTGTGAAGTCTTGTTGGTGTGTCTGATGTCAAAGTGAAGCGGTTGTCAAGTTTGGATGACATTACCAGATTGGATGCGACGCATTAAGTTGAGTGGGTGGATGAAAAAACGGGGAAAAACAATTTTGACAGTTGCTTTGTACCCGCTGATTGTTGTTCATTCTAGGCTTTGGGATTTGGAAGATTTTACAGTACTGTAGTTTTTCGTGCCTGAGCTCATATCAACTTATCACACTGGCAAAAGTAACAAAGTCAAGACACACACACCCCAAAAATAAGATAAAAAGCAAAATAAAATAAAACTTCATTGTGTCATACAAGTCCAAAGATTGATTGAATCATCCAGCAGAGAGAGTAAAGAGAGAGTAAAATGAAAGGAAGGGAAGGGGAAGAGCTATCGCCAAAAACAAAGGGGGGCTAAAAATAAGAGGAGGTAGAATCACAGCAAAAGTGACAGAATTGTGGCGAAGGTGAACAAAGAAAGGTATCTATCCAGCGAGCGTGCGAGTGAGGAGTGGGAGTGAGTGAAAAGGGAAATACCTCAAGAACCAGACTGAGGTGGAGGCAGTTGGAAATCTGTCAGATCCCTAAGACCCTCCGAAGTTCTACGCTTGCGAGAACCTTCACCACCCAATTGGCCGAGGGCAGAAGAAGAGTTGTTGCTATCGTTCGTGTCATTCGTCGCCTGGACAAGAGGGGTGAAGGAGAACCAGGTCGAGTCGGCTGGTGAAGGACCTTCTAGCCCGTTACTGGGTGGAAAGGGGCTTGAACCAGGGAAGCTGCCAGTGTAGCTGGAGGCCATACCGCTGTTGTTGTTGTTGTTGTTGTTCTGTTGTTGTTGTTGCTGAATCTGCTGAGGCTGGCCCTGTTGCTGTGGCTGTTGCGATTGCTGTGGTTGCTGCTGCTGTGGCTGTTGCCCCGGCTGCGATTGGGGCTGCTGCGATGGAGTACCCTGTCCCTGATTTTGACCCTGGTTCTGATTCTGGTTGGGGTTACGCTGCGCCTGCCCTGGCATTTGCTGCTGAGTGCCTTGTTGGAGACTTGCATACATGCCGGTGCCAAAGCTTGGATAAGCGCCATTGTTTGCTTGACCCTGTTGTTGCTGTTGCTGCTGCTGCTGCTGTTGCTGCTGGTTTTGGAGCAGAGTGTAAGCACCAGGAATGCTGCCTCCGAAAGGATGGTTGTTCTGCTCAAGACTATAAGCACCCATACCCATGTTGACCTGGCCATTGTTGGCATTATTTGTAGCTGCAAAGGCGTTGGCGTCAAAGCCTGGAATACCGGCAAAGAGCGCAGAGTAGTCGTTGTTGCTGAAATTGGCAAAGTTGGCCAGATTGGCTGCGGACAGGTCCTGCCCCTGAGCTGGGAAGGGCATGGACTGTGGGCCGCCAAGATGCGGCACGCTTTGTGCGGTTCCAAGAGGCTGAGGCGCATTGGACTGCATAAAGGCAAGATTGGCAAAGTTCTGCGGAGCCATGCTGGCTTGAGCGTTCTGCGCTTGATCTTGCATCGACTGGGACACCATAGGCTGCTGCTGGCCCAAGCTGAGGTTCGTATCGTCACCGCCAAGGCCCAAATTGCTCGGCAGTGCACTATTCTGGGAAGCTTGGCCGACCATGGGCAGAGAATCGCCAAAGTTGAAATTGTTTGCTAGCGGGCTGCCATAGTTGGAAGCCTGGTTGAGACCCAATCCGAGTGGTGATGTACGTTGGCTATGGTTCTGATGCGCATGGGAGCCTTGGATGAGGTAAGGTGGGTTGGTCGTATGGGAAGAGGTGCCAAACTTTGAGCTGACAGTTCGGACGGGCGAACCGTGAATGCTGCTAGGACCTGCACTGCCTGCACGGCTGTGCGCATTGTTCTTGACGACGTTGGCCACGCGGCCCGTCTTCCAAGCTTCCTGCGCTTCGGGACTGAGCGTCCACCAGCTACCCTTTCCAGCAGCGCTACTAGGTCTTGGTACTTTGACAAAGAGGTTACCTTTGATGGAGAGGGTCGATTTGATTCGATTCTTGACCCGGGCCTCCCAGTCCTTGCCAAAGGCCCATTCGCGGATTTCGGGGAATTTGGAACACATGCCTTCAAAGAGGTCTTGAATGACGAGACGACCACTCTCGCTCTCGGCGATGGTCTGACAGATCATTTCGCTCCAGTTGAGTCGCTTGCCTGTGATGGCACTTGCAGCTACACGCGAGTTGCCGCCAGGAGTCGACGTACCGGTCCCAGGCAAGCGGCGAGGAGTTGCCCCGGGCGACGAGGCGGCAGAGTTGGGCAGACTGATCGAGTAGTCTGAAAGGGCAGAGCTGAGGGTGTGCGGGTTGAGATGGGCAGGGATAGCAGCCGAGCCTCCGGTGGCAGCATACTGAGAGAGCTGAGCATTTGCATACGCAAGCGCCGAGGCGGTGTAGGCTCCAGATGGGGAAGCAGGGGCGGTCAACGAGGTTCCAGATATGGGATGCGAGAATTGGTTGGTTGAACCATGCCCAATGGCGGGGCTATTGGCGCCAGAGCCCTGATAAGAGGACATGGTGGCATTCATGTCCATCTCCACAGTTCTCGGTATAAAGCCGAGTGGATCGAGAGGCGAGCGCGTGAAGCTTGCTGTACGAGCGGCGTATCGATGTAGTCCAAGATGGCCTGGATGAAGGTGATCGGAGCCGCTTTGGGTACAAGAAGCAAACGAGAAGAGACTGAGTGCTTCGGAATCGAGATGCTAGTTCTTAAGCCTTGTCGATGTGCTTCAGGGTGCGTAGGAAAGGATGACTGTGGTGGCGGTGGCGGTGGTGGTGTTGGTGTTGAAACTTGCAACGCTCAGCACTCTGGTCAAGTGTGGTAAAGCTGAGTTTATCTTCGAAGAAAGACCGACTGGGAGGTGATCCGATCAAAGCGTTCGGTGGAGTCGAGCGTCGATTTCAGACTTGGAGCGTGATTCCAGCAAGAGTGACGATCGAGAGAGCGACCAAGTCCTTATTCTGTCGGAAGAAAGCCGAAGACAAGCTGAAATCTCTGAAAATGTGTGTGTGTGAGAGAGAGAGAAAGAGTGGCGGATGGGGCGCGCGCGTTTGTATGTGTGTGTGTCGGAAGAGCCGCGATGCAGCAGGTATGAAAAGCGTGCTGAACGAGTCGAGGAAGACAAGCGATGGTGGATGCTTCAAAGAGAGTCGGAATGGACCCGAGCGAGAGATGGAAAGATGAGATGAAATGGACGAGAAGCAAAGTTGGGAATGAGAATGAGGAGCGGCGGTTGCGATGTGAATGAGACGAGACTGACGGATGGGTCAAAGCAGACAGAGACGGAGGCGGAGAGACACACAAACAGGCAGAACGGGAGGCGTGGCGGAGCAGATCCAGACAAGGGGGACAGAAAGAGAGAGAGAGAGAGAGAGAGAGAGAGGCGATCGACCGCGAGCCAGAGCCGAGAGTGAGCCCAAAGGCAGAGAGAGAGAGAGAGAGAGAGAGAGAGAGGATGCGGACACGGACGCGGGGATAGAGCAAAGAGGCTCGCAGTAGCCGTGTCTGTGTGTGTGTGGAGCAATCACAGCGTCAAGGGATGAGAGGCGCGAGGCGTGTTCAGACCAAGCTCAAAGCTTTAGCGCGACTTTGTCAAGAGATAGGCCGGCCGCTTTGCTGATTTGGTCTCCCTCCACGACAAGGACGAGAGCAAGGGCCAGACCAATGGCTGCCGGGCAGGACGCACAAGCGGGCGCAGCAAAGCACACCGAGACACACTGGGAGCAAGCCAGACACAGTCCAGGTAGAGAGCAAAGATAGAGAGGGAGAGAGACAGGGAGAGAGATGTGCCATGGCGGTGCTCGCTTTGCATCATGCGCAGAGCAGACCTACAGCAGGCAGGGCCCATCCCTTCATCTCATTCATCTCCCATTTCGGTCATCACCACAGCGCTAGAGCGCCAGAGCCCGATTGAGGGTATTGCCGCCACGAAAGAAAAAAAAAAAATGCGATGAGCTGCAGGGTGGAGCCAAGTTGTATTCCCTGATTAAGGCGTGACTTGCAGCCGATTAAATTTTCTTCAAGAGTCGATTACAGCTCGCAGCGAGAAATGAAATATGCATTAATTTTTGTACTTGAAAGAATTACTAATCTTCTAGTAGCGTCGAGCCACCTTTCAACCAGCAGCAACGGTACCGCAAGCAGCCAGCGGCCAACAGCCAGCAGCCAACAGCCAACAGCAGCAGCTGGTAGCTTTCGAGTGGTCGTACATCCGTCCTCTGATTTGCTTTCGGTGAATTCCGATCCACTCGATTGGGTTGTGTCGCCTTGTCTGACTGGCAGAGTAGCGACGACTGGGTCTAGCCTTTTTTTCTTCGTCGAGATGCAACTTGGCCTGACGTACAGCTAGAACCGCAGATGGCAAAACGACAAAGAGAGCCAAAAAACTAGGCTAGCTACGGTAGTTATTGCGGCAAACATCTTGTTGCGTTCAAACGCCGTCGCGTGGTCTATGTGTGTACAGCACAGTAACTAGCAACCACGCCAATTCCTCTTTCAACACAGCAGACCCGCAAAACGGCCGAGCTTGCGAAACACACACTCTCTCTACAGAACGAGACCCCACGGTGACCAGACCGGAAAGATCATCGTACACTTACAGAGCTCTCGAGATCCGAATGATTCCGGACACCGAATTGACACCGATTGTATTGTGATCTCGCATCTCTCTGCCTTGTACCTTCGGCTATCTCGAAACATGACATCGTAGAAGCAGACGACTTCAGACATGTTCAGCTACTGCTACTGTAGTGTTGCGATGCTGTGCTGCTGAGATACCTTTCGAACGTCAACCTGCGTCAACCTGAGCCGATGATTTCCATCATCATATGCATCTGATTGTTGACTAGGTAGGAAATTGCGATGACTTCGACTCTAACAGTACCGAAGCCGTGCGCACAGAACGCCACTACCCTCGCCAGCTGAGTTGTGAGATTTGTGGAGGTGTGGATCTCGAAGAAAATGAAAGCTTTTTTTTTTTTTTTTTTTTTTGGCTTTAGCTGCTCGAGGGCGAAGGAAATTAGCCACGTCAAAAGTGACGACACCCGCAGCTGACCGCTTGGAGAAATTCCAGAAAAGAGACTTTCTTGGGAGAAAATTGCATCTGAATATATTTGAACTTACACCTTGTGGACTTGATCATGGTTGGTTCTCGACCTTCGCTATCAACTACTCTCTTCGCTTGGCGCTTGAACCCCAAGCGTCGCAATCAATACCGACCTTCACCCATCACACTGGAGCTGCCAAGCTGCTGAGTCGACTTCAACGCCATATCGACTTCTACTCATCGCAAGTGACGGCTCGCGAATTCACATGCTTGGCTCACCATTTCCAGCTTCATTCAACAGTCTGACACTCTCACAACAGAACAATCGCTCTCTCTGTGTCTATACATATATGCTCCGAGTCTATGACACTACCACCCCCTCTCTAGTTCTCGGTGATCTTTCAGCTCCTGAGCCGTTCATCGGGCGTCACGCGACATCGCTCACTGCCGAACCGCACTTGTCATCCGCCTGTTTTCGGAAGTGCCGTTAAGTCACGGAAGGTGGACGCATTCATCCAACGCTGAAGGCGAAGCGGCTGCCGCCATCGGACTCACTCGGCTGCGGCAGGAAATGGGCAATTACCGCTACGTCCGTGTCAATCCTACGGCAAGGCCTGCCCATCCTCTGTCCGTCATATTTCCCGATCCAACAACGATACCCATCCAAGCCCTTTTCGGTGTTGGCGCTCTCCTCATAACAATCATCGCTCTGGTTGCCTGCAGAGACATGCTGAAACCAGGCTTGCAAGCTGCATCTCGTCTCCATCCATATACCCCCTCGCCCTCTTCTGGCAAGAATGCTTCCAGTTCGACGCATCCATTGAGGCGTGCTCGCTCGGCTGCTTCTGGCTCCCACTCGTCTAGAGCCTCGTCATCAGCACCAACCAATCGCCTGACTAATCCCACATACAAAGGTCTTCGTAACACAGGCAATACTTGCTTTTTCAATTCGACCTTGCAGTCCATGTCGTCGTTAATCCTCTATCGCAAGTATCTCTACACTCTCGTGGACGAAGCAGAACGATGGGATACTCCAACACCCGTCATCGATGCTTTGCTCGTATTAATAGAGGAGCTTGCTACTCCAGGCGATCGTAACATTGCCATCAACCCTCTTCAGCTCGTTCGCGCACTCCAGAACTTGCCTTCCTCTTCCATCAGGAGTCTGGTCGGCGCTCACCAGCAACAGGACGCCCACGAGCTTTTTGCGCTCCTCAACGAGGCAGTCGACGCCGAGGCCAAAGCCATCCAGCGAGAACGAGCCAACTCTCTTGAAACTGAGCAAGCAGGCCTTCGAGCCCTCATGGCGCCATCTTTACCCTGGGGCGGTCGCGGTGTCTATGCAGACCCAGCTCAGGCCAAAAGCAACCTCGCATTGAATGGATCACCGAATCCTCTACATCCACTTGCACTTGCGCCGTCTAGTGGAGACGACACAATGCTGTCGGATACACGTGGTTCGAATACCGACAACAATCTTATGATCTCACCATTCGATGCTCTCTTGGCACAACGCACCATCTGCCTCGACTGCGGCTACTGCGAAGCGATACGACATTTCTCTGCCTCCGAGATTTCACTGTCCGTGCCAGCTTACAACGTACGAACTCGCACCTCCGAAATCACAGGCACGTCGGCTTGCTCTCTGCAAGAGTGCCTCGAGTCGTGGTCCGAGTTGGAGCAGGTAGATTGGATTTGCTGGAACTGTACACTGCGCAACACTCTGCAAGCAGTCAAGGTTGACATCGCTGCAAAGGGCCCCATACCCGCAAGCACAAAGCACAATGGATCCGCTGCTGCCAATGGTGATGCCAATGGATCAGCAAACAGCGGTCTCACGCCAGCTAAGAAGAAACGCCTGGCTCAACTCCGATCGAAAGAGACCAAACTCGCTCGCATCATCGAATCCGGCTTATCTGAAGACGAGCTCAAGCAGGCCTCTGACGACCCTACCTCACCCTGGCACAATGTATTCAACAATCTTCAGCTGAAAAAGACGCTCAGCCGCCTGTCCACAAAGCAGATCATGATCTCTCGACCGCCACGCATTCTTGCCTTGCACCTCAACCGGTCCTCCTACTCGGCTTCTTCGTGGGCTCCAGCCAAGAATAACCGACATGTTCTCTTTCCCGAGTATCTGGACCTGAGCGATGTTACCTTGCAAGGCAGTATCTCTTTAGACGGGCGGCAGGCTATGAACACTTGCACGTCACAGGACGGCAAAGCCGAATCCGTCTACCGTCTCTCTGCGATTGTGGTGCATTACGGCTCGCACTCGTTTGGACACTATATCGCCTTTAAGCGCGTTCCTGGTGCCTATTCGGGGTATGACAGTGATGGAGACGAAGCCTCTTCAAGTGATAGCTGGTTGAGGATCTCGGACGAAAGCGTAACCCAGGCAACGATTCAGCAGGTGAAACAGGAGAATCCATATATGCTCTTTTACGAGCTTCTACCACAGCGTGAGGATCAGCAACAGACAAAAGTAGACCTACCGCAGGATGGAGCTGACTATGCAAAATTGCAGAGAGCTATTGCCGGCGCAATGGCAGCAAATGGAGAGACGATGATGAAGAAGGAGCCGAGTGATTTTGTAGGATCTGCAGGATCTGGCAGGGCTAGTCCGATTCCAAGCTCGTTAAAGGTCAGACCGAGAACGGTACATCGTTGGAGTACTCCGCCTGTATCGTGACGCTAAGTTGATTTTTGTTCTGATGGAATTTACTGTATCGCTCACAATCCATTGCGTTTTCTTTTGTCAGATTCAAACACGCACATCGTACAAAGACATGTAGAAACACGCGCGTTCTTGGCCTGTGGTTCCATGCTAAACATGACTTTGTATTGCAGTAGAAGACACGGCTACAGTGAACCTCTACCAAGGTTGTGGAGGATCTCTGTGTGGTTGATGTTGTTGTGACTTTTGATCTCTCTCTTTGGAAGACTTTGTTTCGACTTTTACAAAATCGTCCTGTTGATCCTCTTTGCGCTCGCCATCTGTTGTGGCGTCTTTGGTATCCTTGTCCTTTTTGACACCCATATAGATTTCTCCTACAATGCCCAATGCCTGTGCTCTCAATCTCTGAGTTTCCTTTCCAATCTCAGTATCATATAGCACCGCCTCACTTACTTCTCGAATTACACTTTCCACTTCCAATTTTGCCCCCTTAAAAAGTGCCCTCATACCCTTCTCTGCCGCCTGTTCTTCCAACTCCCTTTTGCGTTCTACCGTAATCCCTGATTCCTCCGCCTTTGCCAACTCTTCAAACACGTTCTTAAGCTCCAAAGCTGCTCTGACAGTACTCACCGTCTCTCGAACAACATGAATGCTACTTGCGGCCGAATGGAAAACGCCTCCAAATGAACCAAAAAGTCCAGTACTGGCAAGATAATGCTTGCTCTTTGCCGAATAAACAAATCCTACCGCGTTCAACAGTTCTACTCCATAGGACTCGTGCTTCAACTCCTCGGCTTCCAATCGGGTGATTTCTCGGAAAGATTTTTCCACTTCCTTTTCCAGGATGGGATCGTTGGCGTTGCGGATGGATTCGGTGTAGATGGAAAGTTTGCGGATCAGCTTTTCGACGAGTTTGGATACGCGTTCTTGACGTTGTTTCTCGCGTTCGGCTGTAAGCTTGCGTTCTTTTTCTTCCTTGGCGGCTTTCTGCTCGGGAGTGAGAGCGGGTTTAGTCGTGGATTCGCCAGAGGTGACCGTCGAGTCATCGCCGTTGGCTTGTCTTTCGAGATCGTCAGAGTCCTGCTGAAGAGCTTCTTTCATGTCCTTTCCGATGGAAA
This sequence comes from Ustilago trichophora, assembly GCA_900323505.1. Taxonomy (NCBI): domain Eukaryota; kingdom Fungi; phylum Basidiomycota; class Ustilaginomycetes; order Ustilaginales; family Ustilaginaceae; genus Ustilago; species Ustilago trichophora. Next base: position 243,445 of record OOIN01000010.1, on the reverse strand, counting down.
TGGTACCGATGATGTCGGCGAATCTCTCGCCGCCAAAGAGAGATCCGAATACTTCTTCGGGATCTACGAAGCCATCTTCGGGAGTGAGTCCAGGTGTGCTGGCACCAAACTCGTTGTACTTGTGCCGCAATTCTGGATCGGACAGAACGGTATATGCCGTTGCTAGGGCCTTGAATTTTTCTTCTCCTTCTGGGTCGTTTGGGTTCTTATCCGGATGAAGCTTGATTGCGAGTTTGCGATAGGCCTTTTTGATCTCTTCGATAGTAGCGCTGGCAGGGACGCCGAGGATGTCGTAGTAAGTCATATCGAGAGGGTTCTCGTCGGTACCGATGCGTCGCTTGCGAGCAACCTCCTTGCCTCCAGACTTGCGAGCTTCGCGTACCATCTTGGTGGCTCCTGGTGGCTCGAATTGCTTGTTGCAGTTACAACAGGTGACGGTGAAGGAGGTTTCATGGGATGGGAGGGCAGATAGATGCGCGGGGGAAGGGGGAAGGTACTCGATGGAGGCTCGACATGTTGTGTAGGGACACGAGACCGAGACGTATGGTTGTTTGGGTCGCGAAGTGAGGTTGATGGACGACATTTTGATGATGTTGCCCTCTGCTCCACGGAGAGACAAAAACATAAATGGGTGGTAGACAGGCTAGATTTAGTGATTGCAAGCTAGTCGACTTGTGATGGTGGTGGCGGTCTCGAGAGTCATTGGAGAGTGACGCACACACTTTGGCTTTCTCTTGCTGTTGTCGCGTGAGTCCTTTTTAGCACAGAGAGAGAGAGAGAGAGCAGTGCACGAGTCGAGGCTGAATTTGTGCTTTTTGAGTAAATTGTCGGAAAACGGAAATGTCAACAAAGTAGAAAAGTGGCTTTTGTTGGCTTTTGTCTGATATTTTTTATTTGAAGCGGATCTTCTCAAATCGACAAGCTGAAGTGTCGTTTGCCTCATCATCGTCATCATCACCTCATCCTTCATCACCTCATCCTTCCTCTTCACCGTCACTCAGCCTTCACAGATCACAGATCACAGTCAATCAGGATCGAACAAGCAACCATGAAACCTCCTAAGCGATCCCCTTTCCTTTACTCGAGGCAGGACGACCTCCTCGAGATCTACCGCCATCTCTATCCCGATTCCCCTTTCTTGCCCTCCAACACCTCTTCAGCCATGGATCGCAACAAGGCGCTTTCCATCGTTCAGCTTTGGATCAATCGTTCCGCCTGCCCCTTTGCCGTCGAAACTACCGCGCTTCTAGTCCAGAGCGTCATCCTAGACGAACATATGCAGCAGGTTGCCGCATCCACTCTAACTTCAGCTGCTCCATCCCTCCGCTATGCCTTGGAGCAGATGGGCGGAGGTGCAGAGCTAGGCGTCAGACTCAACTACAGCTTGGCTCTCACTCGATTCGTCAACAGTGTCGTCGACTCGCATCAGACGGGAGGATTCGCACAATCCATCGCGGCTATTGCTGCACGTATCGGACTGCCATTGTGGTTTGTCGAGATTCGACATGCTGTTACGCATGAAGAGTTGCCCAGTATCGCGGTATGTAGACAAGCAGCACATTCGGCACTTGCGTGGCTGCATCGCCATTTTTGGATTCCTCAGCTGTTCGATGGACCCCATGCGCTTCAGTTTGGCGGTGCTTCCGGTCAGAGCGGCTCCGCAATCGACATTGACTCTCCCGATCATGTTGCTGGTGAAGGTTCTTCCTCCACTCTCGCCGCTTCTTCCAGCCAAACCATTTTGAACGATCAAGAAGAGCAAACCAGAAGAATAGACCGTCGCAAAGCGCTCTCCGACCTTCGTCTAACTCTCAGGAGCTACCGCCAGCTCTCCAAGCAAGTCACCCGCGATCGCAGTCTCGCCAACACCTCCAAAGACCAATTCCGCCGCCTCTACAAGCAATTTGCCGTATTTGTTTCCAAAATCCGCACCCTCGAGCCCAATTTTGCCACGCAACTCATCGACAACGCAGGTAGCTTTAAGAAGGGCAAAGATGAAGAGATCGACGTGAGGGGGGTGATGACGATGGATCCCGACGATGTTGACGAGTGCACCAAGTCGGCACTGTCGGATCTGGTCAATCAGCTTATTCAGCCAGGAGGAATGGTGCCCTTGAGCAAGTCTAAGAGGGTTTCGGGTTCGGCTACGGCGGAGGAGATTGTATTGCCAAGCGAAGTGGCGAGTTTGTGGACGCCACTGTTGGGATATCTGCGGGATACGTTTGGGCCGATTTTTGGACAATTGCTTACGGAGGAACTGGTCGATGCTGTTCTCCACCAACAACAGACTGCAGATTCGATCTCTGAAGGACCAGCTACGCAGGAATTCACGGGAGGTACAGAAGAGCAAGACGATCCAAGTTCTCAAACCTGGAAATCCTCGGCCTTTGCTAGCCCAAGCTACCGCAAAACGGCAGAAGCATGGATTCGATACCTGCTCACCACCGTGCCACCTTCCAGTCAGATGACCAACTCTAGCAACGTGAGGCCCCCAACGGCACTCACTACCGAAGTTGAGGTGGCCGAGCTGTGCCTTCCCATGCGATCGCATTCCTCGGCGGATCTGCTCGAATTTTTGTGCGAACGAAATGTCGAGTTGAAGCATCGCATTGGGCCGCTTGTGGCTGTGTTGCGGGTAGAGAGGTTCGTCAGCCAAACGACGACAAGCGAGGAGGAAGTTTCGCAATTCACAGAGGGAGGTGAAGAGTTGGAAGAAAGTGGGTTTGAGGGCTCGCTAGAGGTGATGCAGAAGAGGTTGGAGAAGATGGATTCGATGCAGTGGGCGCAGGCTGCTGCTCAGACCGAGTCGCAGCAGCAGCAGCAGGAGAGTCGTGAGGTACATACCATCGCTCAGGCTCAGGGAGAGAAGGCAGGTGGGGCTGAGGGAGGTAAGATGCCATGTGGCTGGTCCATGGCTGGCAAAGAATGGAAACCGACGCCTTTCGGATGTCTTAATGGGACCATTCCGAATCTCCTACTTGACCTCGAGCCGCGGTTGATCTCATCAATGTGATACGATTGTACTTTGTCATCGACGGCTATTTTGATCAACATATGATCGCACAAGCATCGGTGTCTGTGTTTGTGTTTGGTTAGAGGGAAAAATGGTGGTTCATGAGTAAAGACTCTGAATGGACCCGATTCCGATTCATACACCCGATCGTTCCCAAATCGGATTCACTTTGGTCATCAAACGCTTGTCGTTAATCTCCATCCATCTACCACGCTCTCAAGTGGTCATGTACCATCAAGGCGAAGTGAATTTGTTGGAATGTCGATCAGATCCACGCACACTGTCCGACGCAAGCGGAACTTGACATCGAAGCGAATCGAAGGGTTTCAACAGAAGCACACAGTACAGTACAGTACAGTAGAAGTTGATCCGAGAATTCTGTATACTGTAGTTAGTATGATTTTATTTATTTATTTTTATTTTGGTACGTGCGTGCCTCCGCATTGGTCAGTGCGCGAAAGGCTACATTGTGTTTGTTCTTCGTGATCATCGACGTGACGATCACCGAATCTGTTAAAATGGGTTGTCTATTTTCACTTTCTCTCTCTTCCCTTAGAGATTCAGAAATCACGTATTGTTAGCGATGGCGAGTTGCCCGATTGGAACCTGTTGAGGTGCTTCGTAATGCTTTCAGTCAAAGAGTCAAGACACAGAGTTGAAATAGATTTTATAGCAAAGGAAAGAGTAACTGTCATAGCGTGACGCGTCCCTTGCGGTACAATTTTGTTTTTCCACAGCAGAAGCAGCGCATGGACCACATCTTATTCTTCTTCTTCTTCATCATCATCCATCATTTATTGCATTTCTTGTTGGACGAGAGAGGTATTTCCCAAATTGGAATCTCCTCTTGTGGAACGGTTGATTGATGCATTATTCTTTTCCTGGTGTTTTGTGCGAGGCGTGTCGTGTTTGAAATGCCGAGACCTTTTTCTCTTTGGTCACAGAGAGAGAGAAAGAGAAAGAAGCGTTGGCCCGCGGCGGCAGACTGTACAGTACTGTACTGTACTGTACACTGTAGCCCCTTGGTTAACTGGGGGATTGTTGCCAAAGTGAGTGTGTGAGTGCTGACATCCTATCGAAAGAGAGCGGGTTCTGCGCCAGCTGCATATTCGCATTCGCAGGGTGTCTGCATCACTTCTCCTCCACCCAAGAAATCGCACATCCCCCGACCCAATCCTCCTACGCTTGCTAGTATTCTTGAACCCCTCCTCCCCTCCCCTCCCCTCCCCTCCCTTCCCTTCCATTCCATCTCACCACCAACAACCACAGGATCCCCCATTCAACAATCCATTCTACTTAAAAAAAAACCCCTCCAGTCCCTCCCAATCCACGCTTCGATTCCCGCAAAAATGACCGATACAACCACAAAGTCCACCGCCACAGAGGCAACATCCATCGAATCTTCAGTCAAGGAAAACAAGCGAGAAGCTGCCAAGTCGGCCGAACAGGAAACTGCCGAAACTCTTGCCGAAGAACAGGATGAGGCAGGCGAAGATGGTGAAGAAGAAGATGACGATGATGAGGAGGATGACGAAGATTTTGTAAGTGTTCTGAAACCCCTATACGACGACGAGAGAGAGAGAGACTAGTGTATCGTTCCTCTTAGTTTGGTTTGGTTTTGTGTTGATGTGACTGACGATTGATTTGGATCTATTGCTTTCTCTGTTCTTTTCGCAACTGCGACCATCTCGTGGATCTGCATCAATGTGTGGTTGTATCACCCTGTGGTCGCTCTCAAATACACATTCGCGCGCTCTGATGCGACCTCAAATTGTTATTGCGTTGGCGTTGCACTGCAAACCACCGATTGAACCTTGTTGAACAATTGCTGTATTGACTCGGCTCGTCGATCCAGGAGGAGGGCGACGAAGACGATGACGGCGAAGACTACGATGAGGATGAGGACGAAGAAGAAGCCGGTGAAGGAGCTGACGACGACGAAGAGGAGGATGCTGCTGCTGGTGAAGACGACGAAGAGGAGGACGAGGAGGCTGAAGAGGAAGAGTGAGTATACTATGTCCCCTCCCCTTCTTTCGATCTTGAGCTTGGTTGGTTGAAGGGCGTTTACTGATGTCTTTGCTTTGAACTCTTCTTCAATGTGAATTCGGATCGAATTGGTGGACATTGCTGTCGAATACGTTGAACCACACCGTACTCAAATTCACCCTTCGCAATCCGCCCAAACTCTCCCTTTTTCGGCCCATCTTTGCATCCGCATACTCCACCAAAACCCAACTCGCAACAATCAACTTGACACACCTTTCAACCCTCGCAACCTTCTCGCGTATCACCTCTTCCATACAACCCCCCTCAAAATCATCCATTCCATATTTTTGAACCTTGACCTCGGCTTTCATCCCTATCCTCACCCTCTTATCCTCTCTACATCATTCCTCACATTGTGAAACAACAGCGACCAAGAGGGAGAACCATCAAACAAGCGTAAAGCAGATGATGATGATGATGCTAATGACCAAGATGGAAAAGCGGCCAAGGTTGACGAGTAAAGCTCTTCCTTCTTGTTGACCTTTTCCTTTTTTTTTGTCCCCCTTTTTCGTTGCTCTTTCTTCACTCCTTCCAGCGGGGAGGATCGTTTGTATTTCTTTCTCACTTTGCGATTTGTCCAACTTTTTCTTAAGATTATTTTACTCTCATCATGTCATTCCTCGGGAAAAGAGGAGACACAAGTTAGGAGATGTCTGGACTCGAGTTTAGAGAGAGAGGGATTTGTGAGCTTGGAAAGGATGAGTTGGGAAGGGAGAGAAAAAGAGGCCATCCTTAACTTTTCTCTTTCTTCCCAATGCGATGCGAATGAGGTTCGATGATGATAACTCGTACTTGTTCGTGGAAGAGTACGGCTCTCGATACGGATTTGTTAAACCTCTTAAAGGAGGTAAGGTGGTGGGTGGTGGCTGTGTTGACTGCTGAGCAGAGGGGGGGCTAGGATATTGATGTTCAAGTGCTATACGTCGTCAAGTCCATCTCATCTACTCAAGAGCTGCAGTTTCCCTATTATAAAATCGCAATGGTGTAGCACCAAGCACCATCAAAAGACTTTATAACATATCGATTCTCAATGATCTTCTTGTATCTCCACCAGAAACCAAGATAGACTTGAATTGGGAATCAAAATTTTCAAAGCATAGCTAGGAATCACCTTGCTTTACTCAACATCAAGCTTTGACAAGAGAGAGTGCCGATTCATCAACAGCAAGCTTTGACAAGTGAGAGTGCCGATTAGTCTCAACAAGACATCTACTGCATTGCATTGTCAGAAGCAATTGTAAGAATGACTTTCATCAGAGAGTGCTGGTGATTTGTGCAACATTGAGTTCTCAAGAAAACATACACTGCATTGTCACTGCATTGTGTTGTCAGAAGCAATTGTAAGAATGTGTTGCATTGTCAGAAGCATTTGTAAGGATGACCTCCATTAATCAACATCAAGCTTTGACAAGAAGATTCAAGCTCACCAGTGATTGCGCTACGACATTGAGCTATCAAGATAACATATACTGCATCTGCATCTGCATCATCAGAAGCAATCGCAAGACTGACTTGAATCAGAGTGATTTGTGCGACATGGAGTTCTCAACAAGACATAAGTTATACTGCATCTGCATCATCAGAAGCATTTGTACGACTGACTTGAATCAGAGTGATTTGTGCGACATGGAGTTCTCAACAAAACATATACTGCATCTGCATCATCAGAAGCATTTGTATTTGTAAGACTGACTTGAATCAGAGTGATTTGTGCGACATGGAGTTCTCAAGATAACATATACTGCATCTGCATCATCAGAAGCAATCGCAAGAATCACTTCTTTACTCAACAACAAGCTTTGACACGTCTCTCAAACCAAACATCAATCAATCAAACGTATGCGATTGCAAAGGGGGACAAAAAACACACACAACTACACAACAAGCTTATGAACGAGGGTATTGATATTAGTATCCAAGCCAAGAAAGAGAGAGTCCGTTTCAACAGCGAAAAAAGAAAAGAAAAGAAAAAACATCAATAAAAATTTAAGCCCTGACTCCATGAAAAGCGATCTCGGGAGGGGTCAAGCTAAGGGATTTTGGAAGATGAGTTGTGGAAAGATGGGGGCTTTCTGGAGGGGTTGGAACTGCGCTACTTGTGTGACTGTGGAAGCCAGGGGATGGTGGGGCAAGGGTGGGCAATTGGGGCATCCACTGAGGAGAATGGGGCGAGGTAAAGTATGGTAGGGGGACTTGGAGGGTTGGGTTGAACATGATCGAGTTGTTCGAGGGCCACATGTTGATAGGAGATACGTGTGGTGGTGGGTTGGCGAATCCCGCCATTGGCATTGCTGGCATACCTGGCATACCGGGCATACCGGGCATACCCATGGATGGGGAAGCGGCAAATCCCATACCGGGACCCCAAGGGGTCATGGAGGGAGAAGCGATCATGCTTCCACTCGAACTCATCATGGAATCACGATGCGTGTTTCGCGGTTGACCTGATCGAGAACGCATCGAGTTGAAGCGCGAATCGCCATTGCTGTTGGGCATCTCTGCAAGCCACTCTGAAGGCGCCTCACTGCGTCTGCGAACCGGACGCGAGATTCGACCGACAGTACTGGAACCATCCCTGGGAGCGTCCATGGTCATACGACGATTAGTCGCATCCATAGTGGCATAAGCAGCATCCGATCGCGTACGAGCCCTTCCATCACTTCGAATCTCTGAAGCCGTCTGACGATGAGTACGATAGGATGGATTCAAAGGAGATTGCTGCCTCGGTTGAGGTGGCAGCGACATGCGCACCGAACCGGTCGGCGACGACGCACTCTGCTCGGTCTCTGCCGACCGTTGCAACGAGGGACGTACCAATCTACCAAGCTCTGATCCTGCCACCGAAGGAGCCGTCGAAAGATGAATCAGAGGAGGTCGAGCCACACTCATCCTCTGACTGTGTCGAATGCTGGCCGGCACACGAGACACACCTTCCGCGCTCTCGTGAGCAGGATCCGACTCGATCGACTGACTTCGCTGGCTATGCGCACCCGAGACCAACGTCATCTGCGATCGGTTGTTCGCTGGAATAGACGCGGACGCTGCATCTTGGCTCATCGACTCTGGCTTGAAAATGCTACCAGCCGGACTAGTCCCATGCGCAGCGATGGTTTCGCTGGTCCTTGTGGTGTCCGTCTGCTGCAAAGGTGGAGCAAACTCAATATGACGGCCCAAGAGCCTAGCGAGCTGCTGCGAGTTGTTGGCGCGTCCATCGTACTTGGGTCGAGCCTGGATGAGAAGCTTGCTAGCCTGCATAATTTCTTGGTCGTTCCAGATGGTCCAGCCGATAGCAACACGGCGAGTGATGACCTTCCAGTAAGGACTCGAAGTAGAGTGAAGTTGCGAGACCAGCGTACCGCCTTCGAGCGTAATGTCAAAGATGCTAGGCTCAGATTTTAGATTCGCTCGTGAGTCGACCTTGAGAGCCCAATGTTCGGTTTCGAGGCCACGATTGCGCATGGCTGCCTTGAGACCGTCTGCGTCGATGCCGACGAGATCCAGAGGAACATCCTTGGGGTCGATTTGTGTTGAGACGAGCCAGAGACGCCTTGCCTCTGGATGAGGTGCTGGATCGACCTCCTCGACGACGGTGCTTTTGGACATGCAAGAGCCCATCTTTTTCCTTATTCGCTGCAGAGCCTTGCAAGGGTGATTTCGTCAAAGCTTGGTCTTTAATGCTGTTCTAGTTGTTGATGATAATGATGATGAGGTGGGACTAGAAGGCGAGTTCTTGCTGCTGTTGATAGATGGTGGCCGGTTAGATGTGACTGTGCGAGACGAGGATGTAAAAAGATCTTAGAAGTGGAACATTGCGGGAGAGTTGTCAAAAAGAAAGAGGGTATACTGGGGCAAAAGACGAGATGGTGGTGGTGCAAAAAGGACAGAGTGGTGTCTTGTCGTCGTCGTTGGCGGTGGTATCCCCCAAGCACAGCTCCAAGGTGGTTTTGAGGATGATGACAGTGAAAAGAGCAAAGGCAAGCACCGCAGGAGGAGCAGCTTGACAGAGGGAGAGGGAGAGAGAGGGGGAGAGAGAGAGAGAGAGGGGAGGGGCAGCGAGTCGAAAGCGGTGGGGACTACCTCTGCATCTCAGTCTCTGTCTCTGAGTCTGTCTCTGAGTCTGGGTGCGGGTCTTTTGTGCGGGATAACAAGCCCGGGGCGGAGAGGACAAGTCAAGGGAGGGAGAAACAATCTCCGCCAAATTGCGGATTGCGAGGTGTCTGCACACGCAACCAAGCCAACGTGCGATTGGACCCTATCACTGTATACACGAAAGCACGCGGTAGAGTATCGAGGTTGATATGTGAGTTTATCTGTAACTAGTGAGTGCCTGTTGCAATGCAACGCCATGTAGGAGCCAAAGCGTGAGGATGAGATGAGGTTTAAAGTCACGCCATAGTACAGAGAGAGAGTAGTGGGTGTGTGCGAGATGAAACGTTGTTCTCTCTTTTTTGTGCAACGCGGGCCGAATGGATACTGTATTGTACAGTAACCTCAAAAGGATGTACAGTACAGTACAGTACACTAGCAGCCAAGCATCCGCATCTAGGCTTGGCTGGCTAAAGCAAGATGAGATCGCATGCCGAACAGCCTCACATACTGTGCACACGAGAAGCATGAATCTTGGTCGTCGCTTACAGTGATTACAGTCTAGTACAGTCGTTTCCGCACTGAGCATCCAATTTAAGCGATGAGATGGACACAAAGTCATGCAACGATGCGCGATTCCGTCGAGTTTCAAACAAGAAGAACAAAAAACCACCAGATCAAGCCGCGCGTCTGTCTTACTGCACCATGCACCATACCGCATACAGCTTACAGAATACAGCTGGGTATGGTTGACTTGGCAGATGAACAATTTCTCGAGCAGCCTTGTTGATATCTGATGGATTAGCCAACAGACACGGGAAACAAGACCAAAAAAAAACAAAAGAAAGAATGAAGAGAGCGCCTCTTTTGCTTGGCTTGAGAGAGGCTCAGCAAAAGGGTGAACAAGTTGTCTCACTTTTGATCATCGGCAATCCGATTCCTAAAAGTCACAACATCCGAGGAGAATGTCTTTTAAAAAGAAAAAGCGTGTGCTCTCGTTGTATGCATTATGTACTGTACAGGTATATACAGGAACGTGGTCTACCGATTTGACCGGTGTGCCGTACAAACACACACATCTCAATCCATTCAAAGTACATACGCACGGCACTTCTCTTGCACTTACAGGACATATGCAGTAGTTACAGTAATAATACAGTAGTCGGATTTTGAGCGTCGCATCTCCATTGGCAAAACTACACTAATATTACTACTGTATCTTGGGCTAGATCTCGAAAGAGTCAGTAGTAACTCCGCATCCAGTCTCTTCCCCATCTCGCATATGCCCAAACGGCCAGGCGGCGGCATGTTGATCTTGCCCTCCCCTCTCTGAGTCCACAACTCTCTCTCTCTCTCTCAAATTATTTGACCATCAAGCACGACTCTTGTTTACATGTGGCGCATCACACACGGTAAGGCGGGATGTTGGACAAGCGCTCCACCAATTAAAAAAAGAAAGAAAAAAAAGAAAATTGTTTTGACAGCTGCTCGGCAAGAAAGACAGAGACACACATGGTAAAGAGAGATTTTTCGTTTCTTTTCCTTTTCTTTCCACAGTCTAAGAGATCAGCTGAGTCTGTAACACAAAACACGTTACTGTACCATCTTACCTCGCTTATACAATCTCCACAAGGTCCAAATCGAGTCAACCAAGACTCATACTCTACTCCGCTTCGCCCGTCTCCATTTCTACAGCCACATTGACCATACAACACAACATGACAAACGCACAATGACGAAGCTTTGCACATCTACAGTACACTTTTTCGCCCCCAACTAACAGGATGAGACATCGGAGCATGCTCCGACTTTTGCGCTTTTTTTTTTTTTTTTTTTTTTTTTTTTTTTTTTTTTTTTTTTTTTTTTTTTTTTTTTTTTTTTTTGCGATCATCATCCTCTTCTGAATACAATACAAGGGTCCCAATCATCGTAGTTTTAAAGTGTGACAGTTGGATCAACACTTTCGCTGCAATGATCCTTGACGCTAGGCGAAACGCTAAAGCTAGCCTTTCATCGAGCGCGCACCACAGGAGGCTTGATTTTGTCGCCATCTGTGCCGTGTGTAAAGCACTCTGCTGCTGCTGTGCGAATCACGATCTTGCCCGTGTGGACTGATCGTCGGTATAGACCGAGGCTTGCTCCCGAATCATCAATTGATAAGCTGGCATGACTCGATATGTGTGGCACTACGACTCTCTTCTGTCAGCAATCAACAGCCCGTTGGATGGATTGATGGATGATGAATTCCTGGATTGATAGATTGCGCCCACCTTGCCGCTTCTCGCTACTTTCTTATCACGCTCTTACTTAGCCCTCGCGTTCCCAGTGTCAGATCGAACACTCCAACATACACACAGAACTCAAAGTGCTTGCTTGTTACCATCGGTGATCCTTCATCACTTCCTCTTCCCACCTTTACCACCTCTACCCCCAGAAGACCCCCCACGACCCTTAGCATTGACCTTTGAGATCTCTTGGGAAGAAAGCTTGAGCATTCCACCTTGAAACTTTCCAATCCCCATTCCCAATCCTCTCTGTCTCTTTCTCGTCTCCTTCTTGAGACCCATCTCTGTTGCTGTTGCCTTGTTTGCATACGATTCCTTGAGACTGGGATGCCAAGTACCCAGCTCTTTCGCCTTTTCTCGCTCCTTGTCCCTCCTTTCACCCGCTGCTTTCCTCATACCCTGTCGGATGGCAGCAGGTGCCTTGGAGAGCTGTTGACGCTTCAACTCGTTCTCGCCCCATCCTCGACCCACCGCTTGACCTTTACGTTGCGCATCGGTTGCAGAGAGCTCCATGATGCGTGAAATCGTATCGTTGGAGGAGAGATTCGATTTTCCTTTGGATGTATTGCCCGTCCCTGGAGCGAAGAGCGTGGTGGAGAGCAACTCTGACAAAAGCCTATCGTTCGCCACCAGCTGCTTCTCTTCTTCCTCCTCCACCGATGTCAGCTTTGATGCTGCTGCAAGCTCATCTTCAGAGGCAATCTTGTCGATCTTGGAAGACATGAAGGCCTTCCACCCTTTCTTGGCGTCTTTCAACTCGTCAGCATCAGGTCGTGCTTCACCGCCAAAAACAACCGTTTCGACGACGCGAGATTTGGGCACTTTCTTCTTACTGATCTGCTTCGAGTTGCTCGATGCATTTGCTTGTGCTGAAGGTTTGGTAGTGCCAAAGAGTACATCCATCTCGTCCTGTTCTCGTGTAGAGGTTTCTTCTTCGGTGGGCAAAGTGTCGGCAGCCTGAGACTCAGCGAGACGCTTTCGCTTCTTGCTAGAGAGCTTCTTATTACTTGATGATTGCGTTGCATCGTCTACAGAAGTGCCGGTGCTGGCTGAAGGTAGATCGAAGGACGACATAAATGCATTGCCAAACGCTTCAAGTTGGGCCAGTTGGGCCGCTCGCGCCTCTGAATCCTGCTGCTCTTCGTGCGAATGTGATGATGCATCCATCTTGCGCTTTCCTTTGAGATCAGATTTCTTCTTGTTCTTCGTCGTCGAGCTCATCTTGCGGGAATTCTTATTCAAGAAGTAAAGTTGGTGTGAAACCAAGGTTGAGAGCAGAGTCGACAAGAAAAAATAAAGTGGTTTGCCAGGGTTTCCCGTTTCCCGAGAAATGTCAAAAAGAGAAAAGGAGAGTTGGGTGTAAATTTTTCAGCCTTTTTCCTGTGTGCTTTTTTCTGTTTTTTCTTTATTCTTCTTCTTGATCCTTGTGTCACCACACCTCCACCCGCAACTCGTAACACAGGCCAGGAGGAGAGAACGAGACAGCGGAGAGAGGAAAGAGAAAAAGTCTTGGGATAGAGCAAACAAGTTTCTTTTTCTTCACATCATCTTACACGCTCCTTTCAGCTTTGTTCAATCAAAGACGAGGCACCTCGTAAGGATGAGCGGCCGACCAGGGATGCTGAGCTTGCAGCTCTCACGACAATTCTCTACCACCAGTGTTTCGGCGTCGCTATCCAAGCGATTGAGGAAGCAGTGGACCGGACCTCGTTCATCCGCATCAACCTCAGCAGCTGCATCAGCATCGGCAGCCAAGACCTCCAACTCTTCACCGTCTCAAGCTGGACCATCGACTCCATCCACCAACTCAGACCCAAAGATATCCACTTCGCCGCACCCCAGACGAACCGCCAGCCAACGCAAAGCAGCCCTCCGAGCCCTACGCCACGCTCCCAAAACAACTACCAACAACAACACAAACTCGCTCAAGTTTGTCCAGAGCTCCGACAAGGGCAAGGCCAAGGAGCATACTGTACCTTCCACCTCCACCACCACCACCTCCTCCTCAGCCAGCAATGCAAATACAAAATCAACAGCAGCGGCTCATTCTGCGTCGATGCTGAAAGAGCTCAACGCCCTCGACGACTTGCTCGACCATCTGCAAACCAAAGCGTTCAACATTTCGCAACGTCTCAAGGCTCTCGAGCTCTCTCGCAGATCTTCTTCTTCCTCTTCTCCTTTGGAAGAAAGTTGGGGCCCAGATCGACTTTCCCCTCCTCCGGCTCTCGGCGCTTCGGAAGACACATGGTCGGCCGCACCAAGTGGGTCCACCTCGCCCCCAAAGTCGGATAAACGCTCGTCGGATGATGCTGTCAAAACGCGTTATCTGTTTGGAAACGATCTGCTCGCCGAATCGCATCTTCACTGGCGTGATGGCAAAGGAAAGCCTCTTCCAGCGATACAGTATGCAGGACCTTTTGCAGACGAGCTAAAAAAGTGGTCCGAATCCATCACCGGTTGTGTCAGTGCCAACTCTATACCTGTAGAAAAGGTGACGCCTTTGCGCGAGATGCGAGTGGCCACCTTGGCACATGGATTGGATCGGGTGTTGTTCAACCCTGGCATCTACTGGTTGCGAGACCCTCGTTCGGGGATTTACAATTTTGACCCACGCATTAGAGACATTTTGGACGTAGATCTGTTCGACTATGCCGCTCTGCCACCCTACGTCACCTCGAGTCAAGATCCCGAACTGGCAACGCTGACCAAGAGGCATGAGAAAAAGTACTGCGGATCCACATCGTCCATGACATCCCTCCTCAGCCAGTGCTACTTCCTTATTAGCGGGTGGCGAAATCCCGACGTGACTGGATTCAGCGCCCCCTTCGCAGGCCTACCGAGCGGTTTTAGCGTTGGAGCCAAGCTTCCCGCCTCCATTCGGCTTCACTACAAGGACGGCTATTACGCAATCGATGCCGACAAGACCGCCGCGGGCGAAGCCGAGAACTCCAACTATGTGCTCACGTCTCTTGGCAAATCCATGGAAAAAATGCTCACCGCAACTCCTGAAGAATACGCCAAATACATGCGCATCAATTCTTGGAAGCTTTCCGAAGAGGAAAAAACCCAACCGGAAGCGTATCATTATGCTTCGACGTCAAAAATGATGATGCGATCGCAACTCGACTGTCACGATGACCGACTACCACGCAAGACGTTCGATCTAAAAACCCGTGCCAGCATCGGCATTCGTAACGACCGCGCAAACTACGTCGAAGGGTCCGGATACCAAATCCGTCGCGCCACCGGAGTGCTCGAGTCGTTTGAACGCGAATACTACGATATGGTGAGGGCAGCTTTCCTCAAATACAATTTTCAAGCTCGAATCGGCCATATGGACGGTATCTTTGTAGCCTATCATACCACCTCGACGATTTTCGGATTCCAGTACATTCCGGTGGAGGAGATGAACGAGAGGTTGTTTGGAAGTCAGGAGATGGCAGATCAGGCGTTCAAGTTGAGTCTAGGGTTGATGGAGAGGGTGTTGGATGCTGCTACGGCCATGTTTCCCGAGGAGACGTTGAAAATTACGGTCGAGACAAAGGAGAAGAGTGATGTTGGGATGACGGTTTACGTTGAACCTGCTGAACCTTGCCAATCTTGTTCCTCTGCAGATTCGAAGAAGAGGAGCATTGCTCAATTGGACATCACGGTTGACCGCTATCTCGATGGGGGGCTTATGCTTGGACCTGTTGACTTTTCCTATCTCCCTGGGCGTCGTATCGACCCATTGTCTGACGATGAGATCGAACGGCGACTACGATCCTCTCTCCCATCCGTCAAGTGGGAAATTGACTACTCCATCTCTCCTCGACCCGATCTTACCGAATCCAACATTCGTAAAAATCTCGATGCCGTTCGCGCAAAACAAGCTTCGCTAAACTCGCTAATCCTACCTAACGTCGAAGCTCTCAATCAAAGGGAACAATATCGTACCTTGGAATTGGCAAAAAATCCGAATGCTTTGGCAAGATTCTTGCAAGAACGTCGCACGGGTATTGCGCCAGGAATGCCACTTGCTCCTGGTCAATTTAGTGCTGATAATCCAGCTCAATCGTCCAACAAAATTCACGTCTTACCGGATGACGTACTCAACAATCGTGGTGCGGAGAGTGGTCAGATTGTTACAACAACCAAAGATGCCATCTCACAAAGAAGGAAACAGGCACAATCAAGATTCGTCAGAATCAGGAATATTAGAACCTTGAGATTGAGAGAATTGGCAAAGTTAGGCGCAAAGGATGCTAAGCACAGAAATTTGCACGATACATTCGAAATGTATCATCCACGTTAGTACCAAATGCTTTCTTTATTGTTCATTCAAACCAACACCTTTCTCTCGATACAACGTTTATATGTTGTGAGTTCACACTTGCAAGTCTCAAGTTTTTTCATCCTCAATCATTCCCGTTCCACCCCAAACCTCAACCAAACATCATCTCCCAAACCCTCCCGCCACCCCACCCACATTATCAAACCATCATCATCATCACAAAAAAAAACCAAAATTTGGGAACGAAATGCACGTATTCATTGATTTATGTGTTTGAGTTTGAATGTGTTTTAGCCAGTTCTTCTTCGAGGAGAAAAAAAAAAACATCAAAGATTGCTGTCTGTATGAGATACAAAATCCCCTGTTCGGAAGATTTAGAAAGGAAAAAGGGGGAGGGGAAAGAAAAAAAAGGGGGGGGGGCGCTTGTGTGGGAGAGGGACGCCTTTTTGGGTCTGGTCGAATCAACGTTGGTTGAAGGGGAGATGCGAGAGTGCAAGAGAGAGAAAAGAGAAAAAGATGAAGAGTGTAGGTAGGTCGGGGATTTGAATGAGAAAATAAGCAAAAGTGTCGACAAAGACAAATAACCCGCCGAGATTGATGAAAAAGCGAGACAAGTGGGTAAGAGAGAGCCTTATCGACTAGACCCAAATATAAGGCTGACTCGGTTCAAAATCTCTCTTTTGTTTCCATCAAAATCGACAAAAAGCTGCCTTGATTAGAGGTGCTATAGAAATCCTCGTTTGATGACAGGGAGTGGGACTGTTGTGGAAACGAGTATCGACTTTTTTTTTGCTGGGTATGGTGGCTGCTGGAGGGAGTGCTACCAAATGGGTTTAGAACTTGAGAGCGTGAGGCTTCTCACCCTTGGAGAGCGAGAAGGTGGCGGCGAGGTACTTGGCCATGGTAGGTCCGGCCTTCTTGACGGCGGCGATGACGGCCTTGTCGAGAGCCTTCTGGTCGGCAACCTTGGACTCGGGGTGAGCCTGCTTGTTGGCGGGGTCAGCAAAGAAGGAAGCCTCGGGCTTGGTCTTGGTGGCCTTGTCCTTCTTGAAGTAAGCGTCGTTGATCTTGTCGTCGACCTTGACGTCGGAAACGTCAATCTTGGTCGAGGTGGCAATCACGTAAGCCTGGTTGACACGTCGGATGGGGACACCGTTGACCTTGAAAGGACCAGTGACGAGGAGAAGACCCGAGTCGAGCTGCTTGAGGAATACAACACGCTTGCCACGGAAGCGACCGGCAAGGAGAATGAGGACGGTACCGGGGGTGATGGACGACTTGAGCTTGGTGGGCTTGTTGACCTTGCGGTTAGCCTTGGGGATGCGAGCATCCTCGGCGGGGTAGAAGCGGGGAGCCTTCTGGGTGGGGACGAGACGCTTGCCACCGTTCTTGGCACCCTTGACGGCGACCTCCTTGTGAGCGGGAGCCTCCTCCTGCTGCTGCTTGGCAACCTGGCGCTGCATGTGCTTGTAGCCGCCCTTCTTCTGGAAGGCCTTGGTGCGGCCGAGGCGAGCCACGTTGGGGGCGATCTGCTTTCGGGCCATTTTGTCGGAATATATGCTGGTGGAAGTCAAGAGGCAAGGGATAGGGAAGGGGGAAATGTCAGATGACCTTACTCTTTACTGTATTCGGAAACTGCAAAAGGCGATATTTTGGAAGCAACCCCACTTCTCCATCTGTCGCAGTCCAAGTGTGTCGAATCTATCGTTTCTGCCTATGTGCTGTAATGCTATGATCGAGGTCGCTTGTCGTTGTATATGCAGTCATGTTTGTTGGCGGTCTTTATCGAGTTTGTGATCCATGTCTGTGATGTTGATCTGCCGTGCAAAGATGCTTCTACGATGACATTCAAGCATCGCAGCATCGCCAATCGGTTAATCATATTCCGGTTCGTGCATATACGTGATTGGCGCTGTCATATATCGCATTTCGGTCATCCATATGTACCAACCCATTTCTACTGCAACTCCACTCCGTCGATATAGCAATCGCATCTTGATGATCACAAAGAATGTCCGACTGCCACAACACCCTCGCTAATATCATCCACCATGTCTGCTACGACTGCTGCTATGATGTGTCTCTTGCTAATGTAATGTGTCGAAGGTTGGAAGATTCTCGATTGATCACCACCAAAGTAACCACCCTGGCCAAGTTGATATCGTATGCATGCGTGGATTGGACTGATCTTACTGTCTGCTGTGTATATGTGTTGTCGACGTGGTGTATGGAGAGATAGGGTGCTGAGATCGCCGTCGATATTGCGACTTACCTTTTCTTGATGGCTTGGAGAAGGAGAAACAGGTGACGAAGGGAGCAATCTCGAATGTCAACCCCTCCGCTCGGAGCTCTCTCTGACCTCAATGGCCGATCGGCTCGTCTGCTCAGCTTCAGTTTGAGTGGGCGGCACAAGGCAGATTCAGCGAGCGGTTCCGAATCTCTTTCTCCCCCTCTTCTCTATAGAGCGAGTGTGGAGTTGATTCGAGTCTTTTTGGTCGCTGCTGCAAGGTTGGAGTGTGGTTGCAGCTGGCCCAAAATCGAAAAACTTGGAAAATTTCATGACACGTGATACAAAATTTTATCCTCGGCCGAAGTCAAATTCGACCACAAGTATTGCGATACCATCGGTCTAGATTCTTTCATATCGGGAGATGCTCCGCACGATTTGACGGAAAATTTGATCAATGTGTTCACACTTGCAGAATCTGACACTGATGACCAAGGTGCCTTGAATTTCGATATCGCCTCCTTCACTTGTTCTTCGACCACCTACTTCCACATGCTATAAACTCAGTTCAAAACCGTGCTTTCGAGCCACTTGTCCTAATCTCACCATCAAGCCCTTGTAACAATCTCATCCAACGTCAGTCAGAGTCTGTACTTTTCCGCAAAAGAAAAGTGTACAGTAAGCTCGGTCATTGACGGCGAAAAACTCCAATACAATATCCACGTTTCGCGCACAGACCTCAATCCATTGTTGTTCTGCATGAAATGTGCCGAAATGGTGTGCGATCGATGGGACGCCAAGCTTCGGGCCGAACCAAAGGAGAACCGAGCTTGTTGTGCTTGCTGTGCTTGTCCGTGATCCCCGACGACCTTGCATCTCCGACTGTTTTACTCTTGAGTGGGGTCGAAAAGAGAAAAAGATTTGGTTATCAGAACAACCGAGATCGATCTGAGTTTTTGATATTGGGATCCCCCTCCTTTCTCCGGGATATGTGCCGGCGGGCAAGGGGGAAGGGGGAAGGGTTGTAAGAGTGTTCTAAGAATGCGAATGCATTTCCGCAGAAAAGAAGAAGCAAAGAAGGCGATGTTGTTTCAAAAAAGTGCACTGACCACAACGCCGAGTTTGCCTTGTGGGCAACTGCACTTGACGACCGATTCTCATCTTCACTTTCACCAGCATATTGTAGCTCGACACAACGCCAAGAGGAGACTGAAATGGGGTTGTTACCGTGACCTCAGCAATCCAGTCTCAGAGTGTCGACATATCTTTTTGTACAGTAAGTAGTACAGTGGGAGCAAAAGGGAAGCTGGATGACCGACAAGGTTGGCCTTTTTTTGCGCTAATCTTCTTAGGGCGGATCTTTCCGCGGGTTGCTCTTCTTTTTTTTTTTTTTTTTTTTTTTTTTTTTTTTTTTTTTTTGACGGCTGTCAAAGTCAACATGAAAAGAAGAACAGTATCGATATGCTGTACTGTATGTCGTGAGGACCCTTTTTTTAGCGCGCATTCCTCTTTGGCTCGGTCATCCTTGATCCTTGGAACAGCTCTTCCTCTGACAAGCATCTGACTCGATACATGGATTCTCTTGTTACCTCTCGCTTACACACGAGGACATCGAGACGAAGAAAAAAAAGATAGTGGTCCGTGGTCTGTGTGGTGAGTGGTGAGTGGTGAGTGGTGAGTGGTCCGTGTGTGGCTTGTTCTCAAGGTTGGCGATAAGTTACAATCTCTTTCTTAGGCGCACGGTGTGGGAATGGGTTAGACATCTTGCGCGCATATCTTACGCCAAAGTACACACTTGCAATACCACTCGATTCTACATCGATGGCCAACCACACTCGAAATCCCACCAGACAGAACGTTGGGTGCCGCGAAATGCACCGAACAAGAAAGAAACAAGGGTGACAAAGTCAAGCTGAAAGATTGGACCGTGCTCCCCTTTTTCTCTTGCATTTTCAAGTGGGTTGCTTGGCGCTCGTGAGGTCCAAATGAAAGCGTTCTCGACCATCGACTTTGACAAAGTCTAGAGAGCGGTTTCATCCCCACCGTTGGGGTTTCGGAAGGTGGTCGGTCTTTGGCCTGAGTCATGCGATCGGTCCGTGCCACCTCTTGGTTCTCATCTTTGTTTTTGCTTCCCCTTTTTTTTTTGAAGAGCGGGAGAAAAGAGAGAGAGAGAGAGAGAGAAAGGGAGAGAGAGAGAGGATAGAGGGAGAGAAGGGAGAATTGGATCGAACAGCGAGCTGACATCCAATCTAAGCCTCTTCCGTCCGTGCGTCTCCCACGTGGGACCTCCCATATATATAGTCCATCCCCTTGCCACCTCCCAACTTTTCCGTTGCTCTTCTCATCTCATCTCATATTCTCTTGTTCTTCTACCGAACCCAACTACCACTACCACCATCTTTCTATTCCAGAATGACACCTCCCACAGCTACCTTCTCCCATCCCTCTGCTGGGCCTGCTTTGGGCAGTCTCAAAACCAAGGGCACTTTTTCCCCCTCCACCCCTTCCACCACCTTTAGCTCGCACGTCGCCATCGCTCCTGGCTCGGAACCGATTGAAGATTTCACCGGTTCCTATCGATTTGCCGAGATCAAAGAATCTCACACTTCCCGGGCCATGACCTCTCGTTACATGACGGATCTTCTTGAAGCCGCGGTTTCCGACATTGTCATTATCGGTGCTGGTTCGGCCGGTCTCACTTGCGCTTATACCTTGGCTAAAAACCGACCTGATCTTCGCATTACCATTCTCGAAGCTAGCGTTGCTCCAGGTGGTGGTGCTTGGTTGGGTGGACAGCTGATGAGCGCAATGGTGATCAGGAAACCAGCTCATAATCTGTTGGACGAGATCGGAGTCGAGTACGATGATGAGGGAGCCTATGTCGTGGTGAAACATGCTGCACTTTTCACGGCTACATTGATGAGCAAGTTGCTTGCTATGAAGAATGTTAAGCTCTTCAACGCTACTTGTTGCGAAGATTTGATTATTAAGAAGGATAGTACCGGTGCCCAGAGAGTCAACGGTGTAGTTACCAATTGGACATTGGTCACTATGGCTCATGGTTTACAGAGTTGCATGGATCCCCAGAGTAAGTGTCCCCCTTCCAACCAACATAGGAAGATAGAAAATATTAAGAAAAGAGAGGAGCTGACCAATTGACATCAACATAATATTTGAAAACCTTCGCGTCGCTAGCCATCACCGCTCCAGTAGTCATCGGTGCCTGTGGTCATGATGGTCCTTTTGGAGCTTTTTCAGTCAAACGTCTTTCCAGCGCAGGTCTGATCAAGTTGGGTGATATGCGTCCTATGGATATGAACAAGTCGGAAGGTAAGTGCTCTTCTCCTATTCAAACCCACATCTCGATA
Organism: Ustilago trichophora; assembly: GCA_900323505.1. NCBI lineage: Eukaryota > Fungi > Basidiomycota > Ustilaginomycetes > Ustilaginales > Ustilaginaceae > Ustilago > Ustilago trichophora. The sequence continues at coordinate 222,147 of OOIN01000010.1, read as the reverse complement.
CCACCATCCCCCTGTTTTCTTCTTCTCTCTCTCTCTTTTTTTTTTTTTTTTTTTTTTTTTTTTTTTTTTTTTTTTTTCTCTCTTCCCGAATTATTAACGCCTGAATTTCTCCATTCTATTTCTTTTCCTGCGCTTTCCACACCCAACGAACACATTAACACATTACACCGGGCTACGTTTCGCTTACCCCATCATCCCAGGTTTAATCGTCAACAACACCAGAGAAGTTTTCCCAGGACTCATCGTTTCAGGTATGGAACTCTCCGAACACGACGGTCACCCCCGAATGGGCGCCTCATTCGGTGGCATGATCGGTAGCGGCCAAAAAGCCGCTTACGAAGCCATCAAACTCTACGATAGCCTCGAAATCCTAGACGGCGAAGTCGTCTGTCTCAAGCACTAAAATCCAACAACTCCCCCCTCCCCCCCCTTCTCTCCTCTCTGACTCAAAGTCAAGTTGTGCAAGTCCCTGTTTGTCGTCTCTGAATCAAAAAATAATAATAAAAACCCAACCTTTCTCCTCTTCGATCAACAACAACGTGTGATACTGCTACTACTGCTGCTGCTGTTATGCAAAGCGCTTTCCTCTTGTTCAGCGCGTGATACTGCTGCTGGTGTGTGAAGAGCTTAAATTCACGGGCTGAAAGCCAAAAAAAAAGCGCATTCTGGAGGAAAAGCGGATGGCAATGTTATAACATTATCTGCTAAGATGATTGATTCGATATTTCTAGAAAAATTGCAATGATGATGATGGTGATGATGATGATGGTGATGATGATGATGGTGATGATGATGCTCTGAAAACAATCTGTTTGATCGTCTACAGTGGGATGCAAGACGGAGACTTTTCTTCGTCTGTTCTTTAACCTCCTCGGGATTTGACAATAAACGCCTCGAGATATTTCTTAAAAGGTTTGACCTCGAGCGACTTGAGATTCTGTGCAAAGTCCTGGGCCAGTTCGGGAGGGCAGTGAATGCCGGGGAAATAGACCTGAAGGAGGTAGTTGATCATCTCATCGCCTCTTTTGGCGTAGATGGTTTTGGCAAGGGTGGCGATTTCACCGAGGACGATTTGGGCTTGGGCATCGCGAAAGTCAAAGCCTTCCTTTGTGGGCGCTTCAAAGATCAGGCCGATGAGGGTTTCGTAGATGAATCGCTCAAAGCCAGGAAGAGCGGTGGACGAAGAGGGGGAGGAGGAAGAAGAAGAAGAGGTGGTGGTGGTGGTGGTGGTGGTGGTTCCATTGTTGGAGACTGTAGCGTCGCCTGCCCACGATCCAACAAGTCGGTGGAGGATCGAAAAGGCAGTACGCTGACAAGCAGCATCCGAGTTGGTCGAATAGAACACAACACTCTGCAAAAGAGTCTCCAACTGAGCCGCATTTTTCTCTGATACAAAAACCCCCTCCATCCCCGACTGAACCATCGAAGACAAGAGATTCATATACGCCTTTTGCAGCTCCGACTTCTGCACCGCATCGTCCGTCCCTGTAACTCCTTGGTTGAGGAAGAAAAAGATGCGCTCTACGAGAATCAGGAAGAGCTGATCGACGATGGCTTTAACATCATCCTTGTACTTGTTAACGACGAGCGAGAGGAAGTTGACAAAGTCGACCAGCTCCTGCGAGGTCACTTCGCTCAACAGTGCATCGATGAGGCCGGGAATGTAGGGCAAGACCGCTTTGCCACAGGTGGAGACCATGCGTGCAAAGGCTCCTCGTGCAGCCTCTCGTACAATGGAAAACTGGTTCATGGAGCTGATGCTGACCAAGACTTGCTCGGTGATGGTCTTGAATACGCCAACCCACTGCGGCTCAGGTTGGGAGCTGTTGGGGTTGACATCGGGGAAGCCTTTGGATAGGCTGCTGAGTGCCAACATGAGATGGTGCACTTGGAGCACAGAGGTGAGGTCGGATGGATTGCGCTGGAATGCTTGGACGGCTTGCTGCATCTGCTCGCTAAGAGGTTCCGAGATGGCTTTGAGAAGGACGACTTGGTCATTGGGTGCAGTGTTGAGCAACGAGATTAGGATACCGCTCGTCTCGAACAGATAAAGCTGGCTGTCAAAGTAGCCTGCGGGGGCAGTTGCCTTGACCAATGGATCCTCGTCTGGCGCCACTTCGGGAAGCTCGGCACGAACAACCAACAAGTCCTGCAAACCCTGCAACAATTGCTGTACGTAGTCGAGGGGCACGGCAGCAACGGCTCGCAGATCGCGTACAAATCGGTACAACAGATAGTTGACACGCTTGCGGACACCCAGCTTCTCGTGATGGACACCTCGCCAGTCGAGGAATGCAGGCAATGCATCCGAGACGCAGGCACTTCGAGCGGCAAAGAAGTTCGAGTAGCGTACCAGGCATTCGAAGAACTGCAGCTGCACGGCAGGGTGTGGGAAGGAAGAGACATTGGACAGAACGAGCTTCTGCACCATCTCGCCCAAATTGCTGAGAGGGAGACCAGCGAGAGCTTCGTTGCCGAGCTTTGGAGCACGTCCCTTGGACCCAGCTTCGGGGCTCTGGACAAACATGGCAGGTGACAGACCTACTTTGGGTGCTGCAGTTGCGGTGGTCATGACGTCGCCGTAGAAGTGGATCACGTAGAGTGCCAGTTCAATCTGCTGCCACGACAGCTGTGGACCCGAGCCGGCTGCGCTTGCTTCGAAGGAAGCAAAGGTGGACAGAACGAGCTGAGCCACGCTGGTGGAAAAGAGCTTGTCGTCGATGGCAGCGATGGCACCCACAATGGTCTGAAGGTTCCTTCGCATTTCCAAAAACTTGGCATCGTCCTCGTCCTCTTCCTCGTCATCGTCGTCGGCTGCTCCAAAGCTGCTGGCGGGCCATTCTGCCTCGTCGTCGAACTTCATCTTTTGAAGCGAGACACCAATGAGGTTGGAGAGGAACTCGGCTCGTGCACCGGTAAGCTCTGCACCTCGTCGACGGGCCTTCTTGTAGATGCCGAGGATCATGTTGACTCCGGAGAACATCTGTTCGGAAGCATCATCGTACTCGTCAGAGAGGAAGGCGAGAACGAGGGGCAGGATCGAGTTGAGGAGTCCCTCTGCTGCGAGCTTTGTAGATTCTTCCGCTGCGCTCTCTTCCAAGATCTTGCACATTTCCACCACGAGACCGTTGGTGAGGTGGGCAAGGTGCTCTCGGAACTCGATGTTGGAATCGCTCCTGTCGCTCTGACCGTTCTGAGCCGATTGACCGGTACGCGTCCGTGACTCGAGGGGAGTGATGACTTGTTGCAGGTTGAGAGCCTGGGCGAGGCTGAGCTTGTCGGCTGGCTTCATGCCTTTGGTGATGATGCCGTGCAAAGCATCTGCAGCTGCTGTGCGGAGTTTTGGAATGGGATGATGTAGGACGTTGAACAGCAATGGAACCGTCTGGTTGGTGACGACGAGGTTAATGTCGATCCAAGAGACGTAGTCTTCGACGATCTTTGTTGCTGCAGCGGTGAGATCGACAGCGTTGGCAAAAGTCATGCTACGAACACCGGCAGAAGAGTTGGAATCGGTGGACTGTTCACCGAGGTTGACACGGTTGAAGCCCTCCTCGACGACGCGCCACACCGAGTCTGCAATGTTGGAAGCGTGGTTGGCACGGATCTCGTCCCTGATGACAGCGTCTCGCTGAAGACGCTCTTTGGATCGGACAGCTCGCAGTGTGACGTCGGAACCGAGGGTGATGGAGAGGTCATGCAGGACACGCAGAACCAGGTCGGTGGTGAAAGGGTTGAGCGAGACCTGGGATGTGGAGGCATGAGATGGCGAGGCGGCAGGATGAGCACGGAACATGGAGAGCAAAGTGGGCAGTAGAGTGTAAGGTGGTGGCAGGTTGTAGGTCTGGAGTAGCAAGACGGCAAGGACCTGAGCAAACTTGTTCTTGATGTATGGAACAGCACCATCTCCGGAGCCGGCTACATACTCCTTGTGGATGTACTCGACGGCCGACTGCTGGAGCGAGGCTACAGCGCCTGCTGGGTCGCTCGACATGCTGATGCGATTGGCGAGAAAGTCATCGACGAGCATGAGACCGAACATGCGGGCATTTTGGCTGTATTTGGGGCCATTGTCCTGTGCATTACGTGCGGACCATACGGACCAACCTACGCTCCAACTGTCGTGTGTGATGGTCTTGAGATGTTCGAGAAACTGGAGAGCCTGGGAAGTAACCTCGGGACCAGCGTTGGCGAGCGGGTTGGAGGCGATCTCGACCGCCTGGATGAGTTGTTCCTCCATGACAGTGCCTATGGGTTTTGCGCCACTGCAGCTGGCAAGCGGTGGGATTTTGATCTAGACAAGTGCACGGATCCCGTCGATGGAGCTGTTCGAGCTGAGACAGGTGTGCCGAGTTTTCAAGAGTAAGATCAAAGATTGGACTGGAGCTATGCCGACATGGATGCTGTTTCAAAGATGATGGTAATGATGACGATGATGCCGCCGAGTTGTGTGGGTGATTTGTGGTCAGATTAGGCTGCTAGGGTGAGAAATGAGCAGCTGATCTGGCAAGGGGTGGAGACAGATGGAGTACACAGCCAAACCTAGAAGCCGCCCGTAAAATGAATGTAAGCGCTGGTGATGGCGTAGATTTCCGTATCGATGCCGAAGGATGATGAAGAGTGATTACTGATGATGAGTTTGTGACAAGGTGAAGAAGGCGGAATGATGTTGTCGTCGTGAGAAAGAGGTGGGGAATGACATATACACACACACACACACACACACACACTCTCTCTCTCTCTCTCTCTCTGTGTGTGAGAAGTCGGGTAGTGTGATCAGTCCCAGAAGAAGAAGTTTTGGATTTTTTCTTTTTCTTTTCTTTTTCTGTTTCTGTTTCTTCTTTGTCTGTACAACGCTCTCGAAAGAGATCAACATTACACAGTATTCCAAACACAGGCCAAAGTGACACGCCGCCCTATAAACTGAGATCACAAGAGAAACACACACAAGTCACACATTTCGAAATTCGTGCGAGAGCTACGCGTCTCTTTTGTGGTGCGATGAAATGTTAGGTCTATACCAACTGAATGCAGGACTGACTTGAAAATTCAGATCCTCTCTTGGCACGCAGTGTATCGATCTTAACTTGATCCAGACCCTCTCTCCGTCGAATGAGACTTGCCGCACACAGTCACATACTTTGATGAAGATGATGCAATAACCTACAAGTTCTCTTCTATGTGATGACGACCCTGTGCAGCGAGACTGCACAGATAAGGGACCGTGAAGTGGACGCTGCTGATTGGCTTACCCCGCAACGCGAAGTAGCGCTTTATTTTCATTTCCGGCTCGGGAAGACGCCGGGGCGTGTTAGCGGTACAGAGAACTGTACTGTAGAGTACAGTAAGAGTGCATCCCTGCCAAGCAGAGATTCATTGGCATCGCCTAAGTGAGTGTGTGATTGTGTGCCTGCAAGTCGGGCATGGGAAATCTTGTCGACCTGCAGACTGATGCTACGTACTGAACAAGCCTTGCTCGCTTATGTCCGACTCGTTGCAAAGGTGGAAGCGGTGACGCAGACGACCAGACTCCTGGGGCTTGGCTTGCCGTAACTTTCCCCTAACTTGGTATAGTATCTGCTACAGCTCATGCGATCTATAGTCCTGACAAGCTGCTGCATTCTGAGCATCGCTCTGTCTCCCAACCCAACGCTATCGAAGCGCTATCGAGGAACAGCTATCAACAAAGCATTGGTAACGCTGGACCGCAATCAAGGTTCAGGGGTCACAACGTACACACATGATCAGCCCTCCTCGGCAAGGAGTCAATCATGGACCATTGCGAACCACATACAGGGTAGTAACGGCCGGAACTCACGTCGTGGTCGGTTATCATGCTTGTTTGGCCCTTATCTGCTGCTACAGTAGCTAGCCTGACGCCGATTTGTGGCATGCAGTTTGATGGCTTTTCCGGCCAAGATGCCGGTCGTCATGTAAGCTACCCGCCCTTGCCCTTCCCGAGTCACATCCACCAACTTCTTATCGAAAGTCTCGTTCTGCTCTTTTGAGACCTTTTAATTGATCGAAGCAGCTTCACGATACACGAGAGCCCACATTTTCGACATGGGGACAGAGAAGGTTTCAGGGTCTTGGCAGAGTTGAAAGGGCCAGACGAGAGAAACTTGCCGGTCATCTCGCCATTTTTTTGGCCAACTTTGTAACAACTGTAGGCACAAGCAAGCGATGACGCAGGGAAACTTGTTTTTTTTTTTCTTTCTTTCTTGGAATTGTGTGCTTTGTGCTGCCAGCGATCGTGATCACGAGATCCGGCCTCCCTTCATTTGTCGTTTCTTCTCCCAATGATGCTGACAATGACAATGACGACGACAATGATGTTGATGATGATGATGCACCCTCTTCCAAGTGTCTCGGCTTGATGCATTGCTGTCTGCGCAATTGTTCACCGCATCGGTACTGTACTGAACAAGTATTGTGATGGAACGTTCTCTTCTGTCGCGGACTGCTTCTTTTTTGGGTTTGGACCCTGCCCTGCTCCTCTACAGTACTGTAGGGTTTTGGCAGTGTTCCCTTTATTTGAGGCCGAAAGTCAGGGTCCGTGTCGATCGATCCACGCATCATCGGCAAAGGACACAGTCCAGAACCGTCGACACTGCCTTCCCGTCTCGCTTGGTCCCGGTCTCTGGTTTTGTCATTTTGCCAATTGGCCTTGCTGTCCTTGCCCCACCTTTGTTGCAATTTTGACAACGATTGCCAGCAAATCGACAAGCTTTCATCTGCTGCGGATCGATTTTTGCTTAGCTCAGAGCGCAATTCTCAGATTCATTCCTATTGAAATCTGCGTCGATGCTGCCAGGTATTGCGAAATCAACGGAGATGGATGGAAAATTGCACTTGGCCTCGGAAAAGAGTTGCCACATGAGCTCGCAGATGCAGGAAGCAGCAAAAAGTCGGAGAAGCGTGCAAGGCAAAACGAACCTGTCTCAGTTGCAAAGCCGTGTTTAAGCATGACGAGTCATCCACTGTACAGAGGAAGGAGAGAGAGAGAGAGAGAGGCCAGCTGCAACCAGCGATCTTGAGCAGACGCATGTAGTGCTTATCTAGTGGGCAGTGCAAGATCGAAGTGCGCGGAGTCTCAAGCCATCGAAATGCGCGTTGATGAAAAACGCGTCAAGCTTAGCGGCAAAGCAAGGGGGCACTTGATCTGTGACTCCACTTGGAATAGTTACCGGAAAGGACAAAAGGCCGGGGAAGGGGGAGAGTGAGACTGCCGTTCCGCCCGACTTTCTTAATCCAGAACAAAAGGCTGAATGCAGACTGCTGCAAAGATGCACACACCACGCATTGCGTTTCTGAGAAAGCAGAAAGGGAGAGCCCCTTTCTTCCGCCGCGCCTTCGACTCGACCCCTTTCTCCTCGGTTGGATATGAGTAAGGAAAACCAAGAAAGGTAAAGCGAAAGGCAAAGGCAACGCCAAAAGGACAAGCACGGAGGCGAGGGTACTGTACTGTACAATACTGTACAGCACACCTAATCTCGCGTCGACATTCAAGAGGTCCAATTGTGGGATGTACAGTACTGCAGTTGGCTCAGCCAGCCACTCAACCTTGTGAGAAGTTGTGAGCATGGATAGTCGTGTCTCGCGCTCTTTGAGCATCGCCGCCACTCTGTATAATCACTGCTTTCGTTTGGTTGCTCGAATTGATTGCTCCAATCCCCCCAATCTCTGTTGTCTACAGTATATCCGGGACCGGCTATGAGACGGGCTGAGAGATGAATGACTGTGAGTGTGACTGTGATTAGCGGATGACTGATGCAGTTGACAACGTTGTGAAAGGCAAAGGGAAGACGAACGAGGTAGCAAATATACAGTACAGTACAGTACAGTACAGTACAGTACAGTATCAAATCTCTCGGATTCGAGTCAGAAAGAGACAGTGTAAGTAAGGATGTCGCATTTTCCGATGCGATGCGATACGTTGAGATACGATGTTGGGCTGTGTTCATCGGATGGCGCGAAAGCGAGGGTGAGCTGCGTGCGATTTGACACGCAACAAGCGGGCAGGTTCCCCGCACTCTCTTCTGAAACGAGAATCAGCGACGCGCGCGTTTCTTCTGGATCTTCCACGAGTCTCAAGAGAAAGGGAGAGAAAGTGGGCTGAGTACTGTACAGTACAGTACTGTACTGTATGTCCGGCTGGCATACCGACACTGACCGGCTGCCTGTTCTCTCTCTATGCTAAAATGTGGCTGCCCAACACTGCGTGTGTCTCTGTGTGTGAGCGGTGTCGGCTGTTCCGTCCGTTGGCTTGGGCTTCGATCCGGGCTGCAACGCTGCGTACAGTACTGTACTGTACAGTAGAGAACAGCATATTCGAGAGTGTAACTGATGCTCAGCCCAATCCACACATGCGCCGCCCCTCTGCTTCCCGCTCTCTCTCTCACTCTCTCTCTCTCGCCCCTTCTTCTTGGCCCCACCAACGCTCTCCTTCTTTCCTTTCCCTTCCTTTCCTTTGCCTCCTGTCTCTCCATCCCATCGACTCACTTCTCCACCATCTATATTCACTAATAACCACATCGTTCATCTCGACCAAAGCCAGCCCACCCATCCATCTTCAATCGATCCGCAGCAGCCGTCTTCACCGCCGCTGCCGCCTCCATTCACCCCGCCCTGCTCTCCATCCAGGTGACGGGCTGGTCATAGCTACTCTCTTCTAGCAAAACACACACTCTCTCTCCCTCTCACACACACAGCCAGCTTCGACTGCCTTCTCCCACAATGTCCGTTGACACAGAGCCTCGCGCTCCCCGCGCCAACACACAGTCTTCACCCACTTTCCGTCAAACCGGCTTCTCCGTTCCGACCGCTTCGGCACCAGCAACCAACGATGTCAACGCCGTTGCCGTCGCTCATCAGGTCCTCTCTCCCAAGATGCGCTCATCCAACTCGAGCTTGAATGCCGCTCTCACCGGCAGAACTACAGGCTTCTCAAAGACACTTCAGGACGACGGCGACTCTGACATGGCCGAGGCATCTCAATTGCCCTTGCCGATTCCTGGCTCCTTCAACAAGCTCGAACCAGTTGCCATGGGATTGCACGCTTCTCGCTCTCCGAATGACGTCCCCACGCCTCCTGATGCTCCCTCCGTAGCTCCACACAAGGCTTCCCCTTCCCCACACGGTGCATCCGTTCGATTGCCGCCTCTGAGCGCAAGCATGCTTTCTCCGCGTTACTCGACCTTGCAAGGCTCGAGCATCTCGAGCGGTCCCACCTCCATCACATCGAGCGCATGGTCTCCAAGCAGGAGCACCGATCCCCATCTCTACTCGATCTCGGCTGGCAGAAAGTACAGCTACACCAGCTTCAACAAGCCGTCTCTGAGCACTTCCTTCAAGACTTCTGCCATGCGCATGCGTGGCCCTGCTCTGGATGATGACGAGGATGAAGAGGACGACAGCTTTGGAAAACCTGTTTCTCGATACGGAAGAGGCTCGATGCAAACAGACCGATCCACTACGGCCGAGCCAGGCATCGAACTGGATGGCGACGAAGTGTTTGCCTTTTCCAGCCCCTGCTTCGGTCCCAAGGAGCTGCCCGATGACAATGTCCCCTCACCTGAGCTTCACGAGGCCATGCCTCCTTCCAAGGCTGCCGCCAATCCTAATGCAATCATGAGCCCGAGCTGGGCCACTGCATCCCTCGGCAAGCTGTCGCTCGGAGGGAACGAAGCACGCGGCTCTCCAAGCTCGGCGAATGCACGCAGGCCTTCGCGCTCCCAGCACCACCACAGCAGCGGCGCTCTTTCCTCCTCTGCAGATGTGGCTGCAGCTGCCATGAAGCAGCGTCGATACTCGTACAACAAGCACGCACGCCCTTCCTTTGCCTCACCAGGTCCAAGCAGCTACACGTACTCTTCAAGCTTTGGCCGTGACCATCCCTACGCCCGTACGCCTACTTCCTCGAGCTTGACTTCGGGTCACCGCAAGGAGTCGAGGTCCAGGTCCAGGTCGAGATATGGTGCAGAGGAAAGGGGCAGCCGATCTACTGCGGTGGTGGATGATGACGAGACGGACGAGGAGATGCGCATGGATGATGATGATGCCACCGAAGATGAGGCCGACTACGCCTATGGTGCGTATAGCGCATCTTACCAGGCTCGCATGCGTCACAGTCTTGCTCAGAAGGGCGACCCTGCTCTCGGCAGCACACCTTCGAGCTTTGGAGCCAACCCGTCCAATGCTAGCTTGGGCCTCACCTTCCAAATGAGCCCTGGTCACCAGTCCACGCTGGCCAAGGGTCATCCGCTCGATGCGAGCCGTTCGCCGGTCATGGGCAACGCCAATCCTTCCGTCAGCTTGAGCCGTCAGTACAGCTCGGACCGACACGCGGCAGCTGGCGGTCTCGCACCACTTCGTCATCATCCATACGCCACGTCTCCGTCAGCCACAACGGGTCCCTTGAGCGCCTCGATGGGACTTGCCTACTCTCCTGGCTCCAACGCACCGCTCAACCGACCAGCGCACAGGAGAGGCAGCAGTCTTGGCAACGGCCTTGCTGCTCCCGCTTATGCTGCAGGCATCCTCTCGACCTCGCCGCGATTCGGCAATGCCGCTGCTTCCGCCCGCAGCCCTGAAGATGGCAGCAGCGAACGACTCAGTCAGTCTCCCTACGGCGCAAGCTCCGGTTCTCCTTATGCCGCAGGTGCTCGTGGTCTCAACGGAACCGGAAGCTACTACGGTCCTGCTCAGGGTGGCGCCTACAGTCAGTCTCCACGCTACTCGCAGAGCTACGGTGCACGCAAGGACTCGAGCGGCTACGCCTCCACCCTCGCCTCGCACTTTGAGAAGCACGAGCGATCCGATAGCATGGCGAGCGAAGCCACCGAGGTTGGAGATGTTTCGTCCGCTTCTGTCAACTCGATGCGCAAGGCTTCAGCCAAGCCAGGTGCTCGTTCGACCAGCAACACGGGTGCCTCCGGAAACACGGATGAAACCGCCCAAGTAGCCGCGATCCGAGACAGGCTCGGCGGCGCAGCCAGCTGCTCTGCATTCATCTCGAAGCTCTGGCATCTCATGATCAACCCTGCCCAGTACAGCAAGTACATCCGCTGGGACGAAGCCGGAACATCCATCATCTTATCGAGCGAACCCGATGTGGCCAACGAATTCGCATCCGACGTCCTACCTCGACTCTTTAAGCACGGCAACAATGCCAGCTTCATCCGACAGCTCAACCTCTATGGCTTCCAACGCATCCCCTCATCCCGCCTTCTGGACGCGGCAGAGATGAAAGTCGCCGCAGCCAAACGAGCCGAATTGGGCGCAAGCGGCGGAAGCTCTACCCTCAACACAGCCGTACAACTGTACGGCGCCCACTCGAGCTTTGCTCATCCTAGATTCCTCAGGGGCAGAGAAGAGTTGCTACCTACCATGAAGCCTCGTTCGAGCAAGAAGCCCAAGAAGACGAACAACGGCGCAACACCGAGGAGTCTGGAGGCCGATACTTCGTTGGCTGCCGACGAGACTGATGAGGAGGATTTCGCGCTGTAATCTCTGCGAGGACGTGAATCGACTAGGTACTTGCGAGTTTGGCGCTGCATTGGCCAGTACAGCATAGGGTTGCTCGTTTCGGTCAGAAGTTGTTGTTGTTGTTGTTGTTGTTTGTATGTCATGGTTTCCTATCGCATTGCTGGTTTTGTATTGTTCGCATCTGTTTTTTTTTTTTTTTTAAATCTTCTTGTCCAAGTCTTACTGAATACCATGTGAATGGATTTTTTTCCCCTATCTCACACTTTAACTGCAGAGCCACTCGTTAGGAAGAGTAATGTGTGGGGGATTGATATCCAGCTTCGTTGTCTTTGAGTAGAAGAAAATTCTGCTGTGAGGTAGATTAGTTTGAGGGAACTATCAAGGTGGCGACGATTTCTAAGATTTGTTTTGTAGTGAGGGAGATATTTTTTGGGTTTTTTGCGACTGATTGCCAGATGGGGCCATGTTTTGGGTGGAATTTTTCTACTTTATTTAGGATGGATTGTTTTTGGGTTTGGGAGCCGTGGATTGATTCGAATTTGTACCAAGTGGCCCAAGCGTCTGCGTAGTCTTTGTTTTTTGCGACTGTTCGATTGAACCATTTTCTGGCTTGTTGGAATTTTGATTCGGACCAAAATTGTTTGGCGATGGTTAGAAGGACTTTTTCATGATCGTTTGTTTTCTTCAATGCATCCGTCATTTTGGTCTTGCGACTAGTTCGTGGTTCAAGTTCGATCGAAAGCGACCAAAGTGAGCCAGAATCAGGCATCGTTTGAAGCCCTCGAGCAAGAAGATTCTTAGCTTGAGAAAAACACGACGATCGAGTTTCAACAAGAATCGATTCAACCCAAATAGTTTCGGATGTAGGATTGTTCAATCTTGCTTTTTCCAACAATGCACGAGAACGAATAACCAACCCTGCTTCTTCTTCTAACCGACTCGCAAGAATCCATAAAGTCGACGAAGAAGGACAATTTCGAAGACCCCTTGAAAAATACTCCCTTGCACGCTTAATCCCCTCCCCTCCATCGGTAGAAGAGTTGGAATGCAAACTGCGTTCAAGTTGACCACCCACCATGTAAAGTTTATCAAAATGAGGAAACTTGACCAGCGCCTCTTCGACCAATTGCAGCGCCTTTTGTTGCGAACCGAAATCTCGTTCAAACGTGACGCTTTTCAACCACACCCGAGCTGAATTGACTTCAACCCGTGCACGTTCCAGCAACTTTGCGGCGGCGCTCGGTTGACCATGTTTCGATTCGAGCTCGGCAGCAGCAAGCGAGATTTTCTCGGATCCAATATTGGCATCAAACGCTCGGATTAGGATCGACCGTGCCGTTGAAATATCCATATCGGAAGAAGAAGAGGAGGACGAGGAGGACGAGGTGGTGGTGGTGGTGGTGTAAAGCGAAGCGTATTTGAGCCATAGATCTTCGGTTTTGGGCACATTGGTTACGGCTCGTTCAAGCAAGGATGTTAGGGAGGAGGATGTGCCGTGGGTTTCTTCTAGTTCGATGGCTTGGATCCAGATTTGGGGTCGGTCCGGGTAAATCGAGAGGGTGTAGGCGAGGATGGAACGAGATGTTTCAATACAACCGCGATCCAGGGCGGATTGGGCATCTTGACACCACACAACTCGTCGATCTTCCTCCTCGACGTCCTGCTCGATGGTGGCCTTGATAATGGCACTGCATACCAACGGGCTACCTTCCTTCTCCACCCTCTCTGCTTCGGCAAACCACTGATCCCTCGAAAGCTCCGCCCCGCTCTTACGCAACGCTTTCACCGCAGCAACCACAGTCTTGTCCACTTTCACATCATCCCCCTCGGTCTCTTCCAACAGTCTCGCCGCGGCAATCCAAATCTCGTGCGAGGTAGGGATCGTCTTCCTAGCCTCGTTCAGCACCTTTTTCGCTTCGGTCGGATTCGAAAGCCTCGCCAATGCCAACCAAAGATCAACGCTCAGCGGAACTGCGCTAACTGCACCGCTGAGAAGGATGCGTGCGTCTTCTGGATTCTCTTCCAAGTTGACGAGTTCTTTCCACAGTTTGACGCTGTGCGGGATGTATTCGAGCGATTTTCGCAGGACACGCCTTTTCGACTCGGGATCCACCTCCAATTCCACAGCCTTGAGCCAGATATTGACCGATTGAGAACAGTGGGCGATGGAACGGGCGAGAATGACTTTGGCGTTGTCCTTTGTGTTGAGGCGTGCAGCTTCGAGCCAAATGTCTTCGGACTTGGGACAGTGTTCGCAACCCTGCGAGATGATTTTGCGAGCATTGGACATTTTTCCGGCAACTTCTTCGACTCGTGCGGCGGCGATCCATCCCGGTGCGTGAGAGGGGTTGGTCTTGATGACAGAGTCCAAGAGGGAACGCGCCTTTTTTATGTCGCCGATCTCGGCATCTGTCTTGATGACGGTAGAGGAGAGCTCGGTGAGGTAGCCTTTGGGGTCGATCGAGGTGGCTGTACCTGAAGAGGATGCTGCATCGAGTTGATGGGAGAAGACCTTGTTTCGCGCTTCGCCTATCTCGGATAGGGAAGAGATGGTGTTGCCGTCCTGCTCGGGAGCGTCTTGCATTTGGTCGGAAGTGAGGGCTGATTCGACCGCGTTGCGATCTCGGTTACCGACGAGGATTGTGTCTGATATGGCGAAGGATCGGGTGTTGCGCGCTTCTCGTTTGGCGGCTGCTTTCATTCGTTTCCCAGTAACACTGCCCGACTCGGTCAAAGAGGCCCACTCATCTTCAGTGACGGCACTCAACCCTCGTTTGAGATCCGCAAACTGCGTCTGAATCTTTGGCTTTTCTTGTCTCGCCTTCTTCCTCTCCTCCCTTTCCCTCGCTTCTCTAAACTTCTTCCTGCGTTGGTCCATGCGTGCATCAACCGCGTCCCAAATCCGATCTGCTTCCTCATCATCCTTCTCGTAAACCGCGCCAGCGAACAAACCAGTCTCGTTCTCTGGATCCTGAAATCGACCCTCTTCCTCCTCCCCGCGTCCATCATCAGAATCGTCACCATCTGCAGCAGCATCTCCATCACCATCACCATCCTTTCTGGTCTTGGAGGAAGAAGCAGCGCTGGGCAGACGCGCAGGTCCAATATCCGCTCGGGTAGTGAATCCGGATGCACCACGACCCAGACCTGCAACGTAGCCGGCGGGCGCCTGCATGCTGAGAAAGGCGAGTTTGTTGGGCTTGTCCGCCATGTTGAAGCGAGCGAGCTGCAAAGCGGTTGCAGCTGACCGGTGATGCGAGGATTGGTGGGTACAGTATGGGTGGTTGTGATGGTGGTGAGTGGGAAAGAAGATGAGGCTGAGTTGAGAAGAAAGGTCAACTTAGAAAAAGGCAGTTTTCTCCACATTTCAGCAATAAATGGAAACAGCTGCACTACCGACATTTTTATTTTTATTTTTATATCAGGCCCGGAGGCTTTTTTGAAAGGCGGCGGCGGCGAAATTCGAGTGCAGGGTCCAATTTGCAAGGCTAGCACAACAGATTCAACTGGATTGATGACAGCAGATACTCGAACGAGACACAGACGATGGAAGAGTACGAAAATGCTTTGCGATGCGAGATGGTGGTACAGATGAACGAGCACAGGGATGCGGGATGCGTCTAAGAATCTCTAGTAAGGCCGGTCAATGTCCTTCGATGGGGCCGTCGAGTAGCCGGACGCTGATGTCGATCAAGTGGGAGGAGAAGATCAAATAGTCAGTTGGCCAAACACTTGATCAGACATGATGATGACATAGCATGCTTGATACTCACAGAAAGTCTGGGGTGGCGAGGAGGTTTCGGCCGCCGGATCTGAATTCTCTGGGCCAAACGTCAACCAAGAAGTAGTCTGTGCAACAAAAAGAGCGAGCCAACAAAATATGTCAGTCTCTGTAGCACCGCACCGATTCGTGCGCAAGCTTGGTTTGCACTTACAAAGATGTCCAACAGCAATGCCGCAAAGATCCCCCACAACTGCCCTCAGTCTACCATGCAGTAACCAGCCGAATATGACCAGACTCCATGGCAGATACGGCGCCGTGATGACGAGCAACCCAAACAGACTCAACCTGACGTGTCTATTTCTCCTTGACCAGATGTACACCAGAACGAAAGCCAATGGCGATCCCAGGAAAGGCTGAGCCGTGAGCGGGCTCAAAATCAGCAGACACGTTCCTGCGAACAGTAGCAGCATAACGTATGCCGCTCTTCCACCGGCACGGCCGCCAAACGAATTTTCTTCGAGCATCCGCGAATACCGCATGAAAAAGAAGAGGTGGAAAACAAAGTCGAGTCCCAAGGGTCCAAAGTAGAGGAAAGTGGTGAGGAGTCGCCATACTTGGTATTTGCGAAAGACGAGAGAAGGAGTGTAGAAGAGTTGATAGGAAGAGATGGTATGGGTGTGTTCGAGGAGTGCAACTGCCAAGGTGAGGGCTCCCCATGCACCTGTGATGGGAGGTATTGATTCGAGATCCATTTTGCAATGTGATGATGAGGGTGAGGATGACACCTCACAGATGAGGTGATTGTTGGGAAGGAATGAGGAATGAGGGGGCAACCAGAAGATCTGAAAGGCATGGTGGAGCGTTCGGCAAGGGTTTGACGTGGAGGTTTCTGACACCAATCGGGTTCCCGATTTTGTGTGTGGGAGAGAGAGATACGATTCCGGAAAAAAGAATCCGCGAAACGCTCAAACACAGTCAGTGTATCGGTGCTTTTAACCCCACATCTTTTCTCGCGCCGGAATAGCCGAACTTGGGGAAAAGTCTCCACTTTCGACGCTCTTTGCCGAACCGTACCGGGTCACCACCATCACCACCACCACCACCACCACAAGTCAGCACAAGTCAGCACACTCTCTGGTCCCTCGGTACTGTACTACATCTCCCATCCATTGCCATTCATCCAAAAACAACACGTCTTGCCATCATGTCGGCCACCGCCAACCCTTTCAACCTCAAGAAGCAGCTCGCCTTCTACGGCGCCTATCACACTGACCCTGTCAACGTCGGCATCCATATCATTGGTGTCCCTTCGATCATCTTGTACGTGTTTTTCCGAAGCCAATCGCATACATGTGCATCCAAATGCTGACCTTGATTGTCCTACTTGCACATTCTCTCGTCGTTGTCCTCATCACAGCGCCACATCCACACTCCTCGCCAAACAAGGCTCCATCTTTCCCTACATCCAGGACCACTTCCCCCTCCTCGCCGCCTATCTTTCTCAAACCGGCTCCCTTCTCGCCTCCATCCTTCCCGCTCAGATCTTCCAGTATGCCCAGCTCAACCTCTCCGCCTTGTTCATGGGTAGCTACTGGCTTTACTACTCCGTCCTAGACGCCACTGCCGCCCTCATGCTGGCCCCCATCTGGTACGGCCTGTGGTATGGCGCTACTCTCCTCGCTCGTACTCACCCGGACGCAACTAAAATCGCCATCGGTATCAAAGCCTTGGGCTGGATCAGCCAGTTTTACGGCCATGGAGTCCACGAAGGCAGGGCCCCGGCGTTGATTGATAATCTGCTGGGTGCTGTGGTGCTGGCTCCATTCTTTGTATTTTTGGAGGTCATCTTCCACTTTGGATATCGACCGGAATTGCAAAAGGAGCTCAAAAATGAGGTGGGCAAGCTGGTGACCAAGTTCAGAACCGAGAGGGCTAAGGCTAAACGCGGTAAGGCCAACTGAAGACGGGGTCAAGAAATTATTGAATTGTTCAGAGAGTGATAGGGTTGTCTTTGTTCTCAGCTTCGCCTCAGTCCGTGTTGTTTCTCTGTATGGTCTTTTGATCCTTACTTGGCCTCATTGCCGACGCTTTGTCGCCGACGTCGACGCATCATTTGAATACTAGGTCTAATTCAGATCATCATCGCAACAGACGCTTCTACCAAGCACGTAAAACCACCCCGTTGGGAAGTAATGTTGAGGCTGAATCAAGAATACTTGCTACTCGTTGTGCCCCATGTGTGTGAGATCGATGAAAGGCATGCCTGATGCTGGATGTTGCTTGAGGTGTAGCCAGCGACGTGTGTGACTTTTGAGAAAAAAAAAAAGGCTGTTTATTATGCACGCTTAAATGCGCCCCCACAGGAGCGTGCCTGCAGCTCATTTGCATTTGTTTCAGCTGGCTGAAAGCACAAAGTCAAGTCAGCTACTTGCAAACCTGCTTCTTTTGGTCAGTCGGCAACGATGATATTCAGCATTCCATTACCATCGTCACCACCATCGAAATCTTCTTGTGATTGGCCTTGGATCGCTCGAGGTGACTTTTTATCCTTGCTTCTTTTCGGCAAGCCGGTGTGTTTGTCGGCGCCATGCAATCCAGCACCTTCGACGACGGTGAGGAACCGCCCACTGTCGACACTCACCACCACACCTACACTCGCACTGAAGCAATCAGCGATAGTACAAAAAGGGTCCGTTCACAGGTGAAGCGGACAAAGTCTTTCACCCAATCGATTCGGGAACGTCTGTCCAGGCAAAGTTCAAGCGGAGATAGTCAACGTTCTTGTAACAGTTCCATAACTATTACTACCGAGCCTCCTGTACCGTCTATCCCACTCTTGCACTCTACCCAATCTTCCACTCCCGCCATCAACACTCGTACTCTTCCAACCTCCGATCTGAAACCAATGATAAGCCAGACCGACCTGGAAGCAGCTCTCTCCGCCGTCATCCCACCTCCTTTTCCCGATCCCTTACCATACACCGCTTGCTACTGTGAAGAAAACATCTACCTCCTCCTCCATCACCTTTCCCTCTCCCTCGCCTCGATCAACAAGTCCGCACTCAACATTGCCGAGAAGCAAAAAAGGAAACAAACCCCTCCTCCTCCTCCTCCGTCTCCTCTCACAAGCACAAGCACAAACATATTTGTCGCGCTCTGGGATCTTCACTGCATATTCATCAGCAACCCGACCAAAACTGTACTGCTCTATCAGCAAAATGCCTCGAAACTTCCCAACGTGGGATGGCCAGTCATTTGGGACTATCACGTGGTCGCTGCTGCAACGTGTCATCTTGTACCGCTGAACCAACTATCATTGGATCCAAAAGGCAGCAGTATTGCCATCCCGGATGATTTCAAGATAGGAGAATTGGACTCGAGTAAGACGTGGATTTACGATGCCGATTCACGACTTTCCTCGTCCAACGGGCGGGATACGAAGAGGATGGCCGTGGAAATGGGAGAGTATAACAGGGGTACATTTAGATCGCCAAGTGCAATTGAGGAGGAGGAGGAAGAGGAAGAAGAAGAGGAAGAAGACGGGAGGAGGACTATACCGAACCATTTTAATCCCAATTTTAGGGTCATCCCTGCAAATGAGTATCTACGCTGGTTTGCCAGTGATCGGAGTCATATGCGCCGAGAAGGTGAGGTTGGGGGATGGAGCTCTCCTCCGCCGACTTGGCAAGTCATTGTGGGGGAGAGAGCGAAGCAGATGGGAATTGGCAACAATTTAATGCAGAGTTACGTTGATATGTCAGATTTGACGGATGAGAGATACGGAAAGGTTTGGTCAGGCAAGAAATGGTTGGCGCTGAAAAATGTACCGGTTGCCGAAGCGGGTGCGTTAGGGTTGACGATTGGTGAGGGCGGATTGAATGGGAGGAGGAGGAACTTGAGCAACAAGAAGAAGAGAGAGGAAGATTGGGTCGTGGTGGAAACGGTAAAGTCGCCGGTGAAGGAAGGAGAAGAAAGTGTGCAATTACGAAAGGTCACGATGAACAATCTCTCAACTGGTCAAATTGAAAGGTCCGAAGAAGCAGCAGGTGAAACGGAGGGTGGGAGAATAGCATCCCCTCTCTTTCCAGCTTATTTGTACGCCTCACAGTCATATCGATCCCAACTACCTCCCATTTCTCCCCCTCCTCCAGCATCCCTCTAATAATCCCTCCCCTTCACCTTCACCTTCTCACCCTACCGCACACACTAATCACAACCCCACCCAAACCATACCACAATCATACCATCAAACAATAGCACATTATACCCTCCATTCTATTTTCTATACCTTTTCAATCATCAACCCTCAATACTAAGTTGTTGACTTCTTCTTTCTCTTAACACTAAGCATTGTCGTCATCCCTCTATTCGCAGCAGAAGAATTATCTCCCCCAACCACCGACGCATTTTGCATCTCCTTTTTTCTTTTAGCCTCATCATCTCTCGTCGCAATTTCCAACTGTTCCTTTGTTGGACCTTCCAGTAAATCATCTGTCCAAATAAGATCCTTACCTATCAAACCCTGTGCATCTTTTAGTTTGTTTGGTGGTAAAATCTGTGAAACTCCACCTTTCCGTTTAACTTCGCGATCGATATTTTGCATCCAAGCTTCAGTAAGCGTTTTGGCAACCGAAATCTTGTTCCACTCACAAGAATCCTTCATGAGAGATTTAAATACTAGATCGGCTAAAACTTTATATGGTAAAGAAAGCGGTTGTCTCTCGACCAAAGAAGAAGAAGATAAAGATGATGTAGAAAAGGAGGAGGAGGAGGAGGAGGAGGAGGAGGAGGAGGAAAGGGAAGATGAAGTATGACGAGTGAAGAGGATTACAAGAACTCCGATGGCATTGCCGGAACAACATTCTTGTCGAAAAGCCATACGCTCCCAGAATTCGTCAATGGGCAGATCGTCCATTGCACAACGCTCGCGAGTGAGGGCGCGGAGGGTTACCAGAGGGATGCTGCTGGAGGAGGAGGAGGAGGAGGAGGAGGTGGTGGTGGTGGTGGTGGAAGTGGTAGGATGAGAGGTGTGGGTTTTGGCTCGTTTGGATTCCTTTTCGTCCTCTTTAAGGTTGTTGGATTCTTCTACGGTGCGCTTCTTGTCATTGTCCTTGTCTCTGTCCTCACCCTTCTTCAACTCGTCAACATCGATCCCATTCTTTTTCTCCTCCTCCTCGGTAACAGCTGCTTCCTTCTCCTGGGCACCCTTCTTCTTCCAGCCACTGTGTTCATGCGCATCTCTAGCCATCTCATCCAGGAATCTCGTCTTTGGATCGTCGGAAAAATGCGGCATTAGCGTGGGTACAGATCTGACTTTTCTCGGATCATACTCTCCCTCCCCCACGATTCCCGTGTTTCCTTGGTTGCCCCTTATGAAGCTCGAATTTCTCCAGTGCAACGGTAACGGTGGCAGATCAGCTTCGGAACAACCTGCCCCCATTGGGCTGTACGGATGGCCATAGGTCCACTGAGCCTCCTTTAGAATCGTGTCTTTTGTATCGTCCCTGATAAGAGGTACGAGAGGATGAGATTCCAATCTGCTATATCCGGGGATGAGATAGTACGGTCTGGCATCGATCGAATCATGTTTGCGCGTACACGAGATGACGTGAGACATGACACTTCTCCACCACTTGATTAGGCCTCCATCGGAGAGGATTTTTTTATTCTTGTTTTCCGGGCTCGAGGGGAATAAGTAGGCTTGTTGACTTCGAGCCAAGATGTGCACGGAGAGATGGGAGATTGTGACTCGATCAGGATGTGAACCCCAATGACGAAAGGTGGAAAAGTGCTGAGTGACGGCGGAGGTGAGAGTTGCGGTGAGGGTGTTGCCGAATTTTTGACCTGCTCCGAGGACTTGGGCTCCCAGAGAATCGCGCAATGCTGGTGGGATACCTTGAGGACCCCATCCGGAAGAGTCGAGTTTGGAAATGTACAAAACGGCAGAACCCATGTCGGGGATGGTGTAGAGGTAGAGTTCCATGGCTAGCACCAAGAGGGGTGCGGTGGTGTCTCTGTCTACATCCTTGGTCGCACGTGGCTCATCAGAGGAGTGGTTGGCGGAGGGTGTCCAGCTGGCGGTGACAAAGATCTGCTCCTCATAGGCGATGATAGAAGCTGATTTCTTGTTGTATTCGAGATCGGTGGGGTGAATGTGTGCGAGAGGATAAAGGGATTTGACCTGGCGAGGGATGGAGAAGAGGGTGTGTAGACGGAGTGTGCCGCTTTCTGCGATGGCTGGTGGGGAGGAAGAGAGGGCGGTGCGGATGGTGTTGAGTAGTGAGGAATGATGTTTATCGTCCTTCATCATGTATACTGGTTGCGCTTCTAGACGGAAGAGCGATGAGGACGAGATAAAAGAGGAAAGGAAGATGTTGGAGTTCGAGTGAGTGGGTAGAGTGGACCCTTGATTTGTGTCGTCTTTGTGCGCCAAAAACAAAAGAGCGCGACTTGAATCCACTTTGCGCGTCACTCCTTTTTCCAACAATCAGGTGTGATCTCGATTACAGTCTAACACTTTGAATTGGCTTCGCTTATGTTATCGCAAAGCTTTCATTTTCGCTTCTGGACTGTGTTACGATGGCCGAAAAGGGGTGACAAACAGGGAACGTCAAAGATGTCCAAGCTCAGGAGACCGAGTGACGAACAAGAACGACCGCACTGCGTTTCGACTCTGATGATGGTGAGGGCAGACTACGGCGCATGGTGATGACACAGTGCACCTTTTCAACACAGGACAAGCGAAACGAGAAATTCGGGACGTTTGCCAAGACTTTGATGCATCGACGCACAGTTACTACAATCAACAGTAACTGCTGCACTGTACAATATAGTCACAGCTTATCGCCGCTGGCATCTTCGATTTGTTCCCTCAGGCTGCCAAATCATACCGCCGCCGCCAACGGTTGTCATGCCATGTGATCACTTGTCTTCCCCTCCCCCCCCCCCACACACACGCACATGTTGATCAAATCTTGTTTCTGGCTCCACTGCTGAATTGCGATACTATGTCTAGTCTGATAGCACCAAGATCGGATGATTTTATAAGATTGCCATCGAAGGGATGAATGGAGGAAGCACATGCACAGCGTGAGAATTGACCGACAGCTTGCAAAAAAGATATGGCCGCCGTGGCAAAGCGCACAGTGAATTCGACATTTGGCTCAAATTTCGGATTTTGGCTCCAGCCAACGGAGTACAATCAGCTGCAAGGCACAGACGGCTTTCCCTCTTCTTGGCAAAAGTCGTTATCATCATCATCATCATCATCATCATCGTCGAGCAATCCCACCACCATCTCTGCGTCAATCTCCTCTTCGTGATACCCTACAATTATCGCCTTTCATCAACGGAGCATCCGCCATCCATCCCCCGTCTTGATCTCGGCAATCCCGACAGCTCAGTCACCATCTTCAGGATCATCCGCCCGGTTTGAATTGGTCGCATACACCTCAACTGCGACAGCGTCATTCACTTGCACCACCACCACTACCACCACCACCACTACCACTGCCACTGCCATCTTATCAGCTCTCAACCCCACCAATTTGTGCTGAATGGCTCACATCATCCGAATGTCGGCACCCTCCTCTTTGCAACGTCCCAATACAACCTAAACCTCGCATCTGCTCGACGCTCATCTGGCGCATCATCCTACATTTATAGCTTCAACGTAGGCACACAGCGTTGATAAGGGAGTCGCGCTGCATCACTGCCCACCATGGCGTACGCCTTTCACCCTTTCGAGGTCACCCCTGTCCACATCGTCTATGTCGGTCTTGGCCTCTTCATTTGCATTTTCTCATATCTATCCCTCTTCATCAAGGAACGTCTCTACCTCGGTGAAGCTCCTATCGCCGCTGCTTTCGGTATCATCGTCGGCCCTATCGCCATTGGACTCTTCAATCCTGCCAAATGGGGTGGAGAGACTGGCGAGACTCCAGGCGGTGCCACAACCGATGAGATCACCCTCGAGGTCATGCGCGTCACCATCGCGCTCTCGGTATTCGCCATCGGCGTCGAATTGCCCAAAAAATATCTGCTGCGTCATTGGAAGTCGATCGCCATGCTACTCGGTCCCGTCATGGCTTGGGGTTGGCTCATCACCGCCTGCTTCATCTATGCCCTCATTCCGGGTCTCGACTTTCTCAACTCGCTCGTCGTTGCTGCTTGCGTTTCACCAACAGATCCCATCTTGGCACAGGCTGTCGTAGGTGGTCCTTGGGCCGAAAAGCATGTCCCTGCTCACGTTCGTCACATGCTCATGTGCGAGTCGGGCTGTAACGATGGAGCAGCTTTCCCTTTCCTCTACTTGGCCCTCTACCTCACCCAGAATCGAGACAATACCGGTCATGCCATCGCCCAGTGGTTCTACGAGACCTGGGCTTACGAGATCATCTTGGGCACTCTCCTCGGCGCTCTGATCGGCTACCTCGCCCGTAAATTCATGCGCTTCTCCGAACGCAACAAGCTCATCGATCGAGAGTCCTTCGTTGCCCAGTACATCTCGCTCGCCATTGCCAGTATGGGTGTCAACGTCTTGCTCGGCTCTGACGACTTGCTCGCCGCTTTCGCCTGTGGTACGGCTTTCGCTTGGGACGGTTGGTTTACAAAGCAGACCGAAGACTCCAACTTTTCCAACATTGTCGATCTGCTCTTCAACATTGCCACCTTCATCTACATTGGCGCCTTGATCCCATGGCACGACTTTGTCGATGCCGAGATTGGCTTGTCCGTATGGCGTCTCATCGTGCTCGCCATCTGCGTACTGCTCACCAAGCGCATCCCCATCATCCTTGCACTCTGGAAGTTTATTCCGGATATCAAGACTTTCAGAGAAGCCATCTTCTGCGGTCATTTCGGTCCCATGGGCGTCGGCGCCATCTTCATTGCCACGCTCGGTCGAACTCTGATGCCTGAAGAGATCCCCGAACCACCCGAAAGCAGCAACGACGTGCTCGCCCTCACCATTCAGCCGATCGTCTACTTCTTCGTTCTTTGCTCCATCATCGTCCACGGTTTCACCGTGCCTTTCTTTGCATTCGGCAAGAACGCCCGTAAACGTGCTCATACATTGACACGCACTTGGAGTCGCAACCCGTCCATGCGCGATGATGAACCCGGATGGATGAGTCGTGTCCGCCGTGTTCGAACCGGAGAGGATATCATCATCAACACCGACGACATCACTGCCGACAAGATGTCCGCCCAGCAGCTCGCTCTGATCGGTCGAGGCGCTATCGGTGGATACCGTGAAGACGAGCTGCGTCGGGAGGACAGCAACGATGAAAACTCGGCCACTGCTGCAGGCGAGTCTTCCAGCAGCAGTCAAGATCAAGAACCCGCCTTTGTCGGTCTGCTCAATACACGCACCGAACGCGATCTCGAAAAGGCGGAAGGTTTCGGCGACGAGTACACCGAGAAGCACGCCGACGACGACGCTGATGAAAGCGGCAGTGATGCAGCCCGCAGACGCGCATGCAAGGACATGGATGGAATCGAGGATTGGGAAGGTAGCGACGAGGACTTCAACCCTGCGTCCGATTATCTCGGTGACGATTGCATCGAGATGCGACGATACCGCGAACGTGTGCTTGCCAAACGAGAGGCCAAACTTGCTCAAGAGCGAAGCAAGAGGCAATCTGCCGAACAAGAAGAGGCAAAGGCACGAGCATCGCGAGAAGAGGCAGATCTCGGAGAAGCACCCATGGACCGAGATATCATCTTTGGCCGTGTCAAGGCCGACGACGAAGATTCTGCCTGTCGAGAGGATCGTGAAGGCCAAGCGCACTCTTACCACGATGCATCGAAGAAAGATCGCGCTACAAGCGAGAGGGACGAAGACGACTGGCCCAAAGTTCGTAGCTGGGTGGAAGGGCACAATCTTGTCCTCGAATATCAGAAGAGCTACTCTGACGATCCCGAGGTTCAAGTCATTCCTCTGACGGATGAAGAGCGGGATTCGCTCGAATCTTCTGATGCCCCCGCGCAAGAATGGGTTCGTCGAAACCACGATGAGCTAGCCTGTTTCTTGGGTGACAACGAACATGCAAAGTGGAACGCCTCCGAGGCTATCTCGAGATTGTTGGAGAACAAGGTGCATAAATGGTGGCCGATCAAGAACAAGAAGCACTATGTCAAGGCAGAAGCGCCCAAGGAGGAGACGGCAGAGGAGAGGGACAAGCGGGTCAATCTGATGTATGGTGCCATGTCGTGGGCACAGGATCGTCGCGGGGCTGAGGACGATCATGATATCCCTTTGAGGTCTGCGAGGGCAGATGTTGAGGAGGAGAAGAATTCGAACGTCAACATGGCACCCGCTGTGGTCAGCGCTCTGCATGAAGGCAACCGCGGAGGCCGCCCAATTGGACCTCAGGACTCTTCCGTGCCAGGGGGCAGTACCAGTGCTCAGGATACTGAACACGATCGTTCCACTTCTGCCGCAGCAGGAAGCTCCGCAAGATCGTCTCACTCCAACCGACGGGGTTCTGCAGCAAGGCGCGGCAATCTGCGTAAGAAGGTCTTGTGTGGACAAATTGGCTTGTCGGGCAGACGAAAGTCGACCAGCACCGAGTCGGATGGCGAGCAAGAAGTGCTAGAAGACGAACAGGATGGCCAACAAGCTGGTCCGCCCGAGTCTGTAGCAGACAGCTCGCGATCCACCGCATCGGAGCCATACACCACACCCCGAGTGATGATCTCGGAACCTGCCTCTCCCGCTCTCACCCGAGACCGTTCTTCTCACAAGATGAGCCCTACTTCGAGCTTCCGGACCCTCGGCGACAACTCGAGCAGGAGCAAAGGCAAGGGCAAGGACAACAGACCCAAGTTTTTCCCCCGATCCTCTTCTGCCGGTGCCGGTCTCGCCGCTCCATACCAGCCCTCCTCGATCAGCAGCAGTCCCATTCTCAAGCCTTCTACTCCGGATTCTCGCGCCGATTCGAAACATCATCTCAAAAACAGCAACGGTGGTAGCAACAACTCGTCCTCTGTACAGTGGCTAGACATTGCCGATCACTCGCATGACCATCACTCGCAAGCGTCGAGGAAGCCGATCAATCCAGCTGGAGCCGATGCCTTTTCGCGTCGTTCCCAGACGTATTCGGGTAAAGAAATGTCGAGGGATGCCAAGGTGTATCGGTTATCGGATGATGAAGATTCCGATGTGGAGAGTGATGAGGATGTGAGGAAGCGTGGTGGATTGGGGATTCGAGATGGGATGAATAAGATTGGTGCCTTTTTCTCGAATTTTACAGCTCCGAAGGGGGAAGGGATGGGAAATCCGGGTCCGACTAGTCATCCACATCTTTTCCCGACGAGGACGAGGGAGGAAGCGGGCGATGAGGAGGTGGGGGCGATCAGGAGTCCGAGAAGGTCTCCTGTGGTCAGTAGAGCTTTGAGAAGGGAAGTTACCAGAGATGGAGGGGATGATATCGAGAGTTTGAATCTTCCCCCTTCGGCTACTGCGACATCATCTTCACCAACGGGAGCGCTGGGAGATGGAGGTGGAAAAAGTAGACCTAATACCGGAACGTCAAGATCAGGTGCTTCTACTCCAAGAGTACTGCTCGATCTACCGTCGGATGATGGGCCACCTGTTTCACCTGGTTCTCAACGATTATAGTAAACCATACACTATGCAAAGCTTTCCTTTTTTATTTTTTTTTTTATTTTTATATTTTTTTTTTATCATCACACGGTAGTTACACACGCTCAAAAAACGTATCCCCTTTTACCTGGACTGTTTTCTACACCCTGTAGCGTTGTTTGTATCCTAAATTTAGATCGTGATATATGTCGCTTTGGGATGGGGGAATAGCATTGTTTCTTGGACTGTATAGAGTCTAGAGTAGATTCTTGTTCGTGTAGTGTTGGATCATGTGTGTGTGATTTTTTGTCCAGGTTACACACACATACACACACACAAAGAGAGAGAGAGATGCGTTTTTGTTTGTTTTTATTGGGTCGACTCGTCTCCTCACGAGCGCTATTCATCCTTGCAAGCTAACACAGCACACTTTAGGCATTGTGGTGTCGAGCTTGGCATTGGATTCACGGGGTTTTGTGGTTAGTCTAAAAAGAAAAGAAAAGAACAGAGTTTAAGTTTAGCCAAAGAGTAAGATGAACAAGGAGTAAAGGTTGCCCAGGATGAGACCGATTAGGGGGGCGACTAGGAGGGGGAAGGGGTAAGTTTGCCAAGCAACGTTCCAGTCTAATATGAGGGTAGAAGTTGAGAGTAAGGTTGCAAAAAGGGAAAAGATTAAAGGGTAGAAGAGTGGGTAGAGGAAAGTAGGATTTGGTTTAAGTTGAAAGAGTGTCTGATAGTAGATGTTTGCGTTTTTGATGTTCGTGGTAGTGGTGGTGATGGTGGAGAGTGGGGAAGAAGAAGAAGAGGCGTGGGAAGGAGAAGTGGAAGGGGAAGGTGAAGTGTCACCAGGAAGGCCAAGAATATGAATAATGGGTAGACCGATGAGTAAAGTAAGATGAGCAGCTAAAATCGCAGTAGCAGAAAAGTTATCCTTTCCCAACAACGGTGCACCAAACATTACCAATAGTATGCAAATTGTCAACCAAATAAAAGGTAAACCTAAAAAAGTCATACTAACGCTCTCCAATTGTCTGATGAAAGATCCCACTTGGAGAGTTGATTCGTCTTGTTCCGACTGTTTTTGATTGTTGCTTTGACTTGCATGTGAAGCTGAGACGAGTGGAATATGAATCTCCCTCTCTTCTCCTTCGTAGTGGTGGTGGTGGTGGTGGTTTGAGATTCCGACCGTGAGACCTTTTTCGCGTTGCATCTTCAATGCCGAAACCAGTCTCCCATGTTCTCTCTCTCCTTTTTGAACATAACTATTCAATCGAGCCACAAACCAAGCTTGAACCACGCCTACTCCAAATAACCCCCTGATTCCCGCTTTTAAAAACCTCTCCTTCCATTCCTCCTCCGGAATCAACCCCTCCGTGGTCAATAGCGAAAGATAGCGCGTTTTGGACCATAAAGAATTCACATAGTGGGGATTCAAACAAGGTTCGGTGAGGAGGATAAATGCGAAAACGTGACAAGAAGCATGCAAAAGTAGAAGAAGACTTAGAGTCGGTTTGTCGTGAACCCAACGTTTTCTTCGAATGTTTGCAAGTTTACCACTCGGTTGAACAGGTTTGATGGTATTGGAGGATTGTGTTGATGATGAAGATGAAGAAGAAGGAGGGGGAACACGGATGGTTTGCCTCGGTTTCGGTGGCATATTTGTGAATTCAAGGTTTGCGATTCGAGCGAGTATGTGCTAAGAAAGCAAACCAAACCCGAACTTCAGTCTTGCGATAGAATTGGAAATCGTTAAAGATCGAAAAAAGGTAAAGAGGTGAGACTGAGAAAGAATCAAATCTTGAGTTGATTTTAGATCTGATGTTGTAGTTGATGACGAAGAAGAAGAAGAAGATATCGAAAAGGAGAAAGCTAGAAATCCCTGGTCAATGCACACAACTCCCGACTTCCGCTCATTTTTCCATTTTATTTTATTTTATTTTTTATCTCCGCCAACCCAAATCAACCCAAACAAAGCACAACAACTGCACCGTACTGAATCTACATAAATTCTTATTCTGCACAACAAAGTCTGCTTCTTGTCAACTCCAAGCCCATGTGTCTACTGCTACTTGTTGGTTTACACAAGAACGATGTGAAGTCTAAATCAAACTCTGTGCTGTTGCTTTGCTCGAATGGTTAGTTGGTGCCTGAACTTGTCACATTTCGCACCTCGAGAGATCTCCGCGCTTCCAAAGGTATAAAGCTCAGGTATGAAAAGTCAATCAACCCACAGAGACACTTTGGACATGGTTCTACCTGTTGTTCGAAACATGAATTCGTGAAATGGCGTTCTTTACATGGATGAATTGCAGCCATGCCGGACACCTTATTCAGTTCAAGGAGGTCCAAGCTGGATATACATTTGAGAGAGAAACAAGGCTGCTACAAAAAGGATAAGAAGTTCGAAAAGCTACATCTGCTACAGGGTCTTGAAACTCAGAATTCGTCCTTAGCCCTAGCAGTGGCACTAGCAGCAGAAGCGCTGGCAGCACTGGCAGCACTGGAAGCGCTGATACTGGCATGAGCTGCGCCCTGCTCACCCTTACCAAGAATGTCCTGAACGCCAAAGTAAGCTTGACGAACGCCATCCTTAATGTAACTGAAAATGCCTCTGTGGCCGGTGTACCTAGCCCTCATCTCACGCAACAGCTGGTCTCTCTTCTTGGGAATGCTCTCCAAAGGCATACCGCTGCTCCTGAGATATTCGCGGAGCCTGGCGTCGCTCCACGAAATGTACTCCTTGGCCTCCTTGTTAATCTCGTTGCCGTGCTTGTGGGCGAGCTTGAGCAACTCATCCCTCTTAGCCTGGGCGTCCGATTTCATGTAACCGTTCTGAATCAACCAGTTGCGCAGGTCGCTGTCGGTCCAGCTCGACCAAAGCTCGTCTTCGGCCGAGTTGTAGTTCTTTCGAACCAAATCAAGATACTCATCGCGTTTAGCCTGGAAGTCCGACTTGATAATATTGTTCTTGATCAACCAGCTGCGCAGGTCCGAATCCTTCCAAGTGTCGTAGACGTTTTCGGTGCCAGTGGTGTAGTAGTCCTTGGCAAGGGCAAGGTACTCATCGCGCGTCTTTTCGGCGGGTGACTTGATGATTCCGTGATCAACGAGCCAGTTGTGAAGGTAGCTGTTCGAGTAAGCTTCGTAAGGGGCGTTGAGGGTGGTGGTGTAGGCGCTGCGCATCTTGCCGAGAAGTTCATCGCGAGTGGCTTGAGTCTTGGTCTTAATGATACCGTGAGACTCGAGGAAAGAACGAAGGTCGTTGTCGTTCCAGCTAGAGTAGACATAGTCGGTGCTATCATCGATGGCCTTGGTGACGGCGTGGGAGGCTTGGGCATAGGCGGAGCTACCACTCTTGGAGGCAGCGTTGTAGATCGAGTTTCCAGACTTGCTCGCCTGGGTAGCTGCACTCTTGGCGCTCTTGGAGACACCAGAGGCGTCGGGAGCGTTCTTGCTGAGGCTCGAGGCGGAAGCGTGTGCATCCTTGGTTAGGCTGGTAGCAGAGGCGGAAGCCGAGGCGGCGTAGACGGAAGCCTGTGAACCGACGGAAGCGGCAGATTTGGACAAGGGGTTGTAGAGATCGGTAAGCGCAACGCTCGAAGCAGATTTGCTGGCTTGGGCGGCGTAAGAGCTTACAGCAGACGAGATGGAAGAGGCGGCACTCGAGGCCGAGCTGAGCTGCGAAGAGGCTGCGGTCTTGGCGGCACCGTTTGCGGAAGAAGCCGAGGAGAGGAGCTTGTCATAGTCCTGTTTGGCCATCTGGCGGAGTTTCTCGCCAGTGGTGTAAGGGGCAATGATGCCTCGATCGAGGAGGTAGGTGCGGAGGTCCGATCTGTGTTGAAAGCGACAAAAAGGGGGGATTTGATGGTCAGCAGCCAGACAGAGAGTGGAAAAATGTATGGGCTTTGGAGATGAAACTTACTCGGACCAGGTGGAGAAAGCAGAGTCGAAAGCATTGCTGCCACCTTTGGTGAAATCCTGGAGCCAATCAGCGGCAACAGGCTGGGGAGCGGTGGCAATGGCAATGCATAGAGCCAGCAAGCCGGCAGAGATGAAGCTGGCCTTGACCATGGTGTGAGGTTTAGTTGGGACGTGCGATGAAGACTGGTGTCGAGGTGGTAAAGGTGGTATACGTTGAACGATATGAGGTACAATCGATGGTGGTGGTGGTGGTGGTGGTGGTGGAAGAAGAAGGAGCAAAAGGAAGAACGACGGTACAATATGAAGCTCAAGTGGATGATGATCTGAAACTTGGACTATGGACTATGGACTATGGACTGTGGACTGTGGATTGTGGACGGGCCATCTAGTGTCTGAGACTAGGATGACTGCGGAATGTCTTGTTGGAGTCTGTGTGTCTGTATCTGTGTCTGTGTGAACGGGCAACTTGAGAGAGCTGAAAGAGCATCATCGAGCTTGTGATTTCGTCACCAAGCTTTGAGAGTGTGAGGAGGCGGGCGCAGCGGGGCTCACTCACACTTTTTCCACCGCCGTCTGCGTCACAGAGCAGCACAACCGACCATTGTCTATTTGAGTGGCTGAGTGACTGACTGAGAATGCCAAGTCCGCTCCATCGCACCCTGTTGGAGACCCCATCGAACTTTGCTCTCGAGACTCTCCAGCATTATCTACTCTACGTAGCTGTACGGAGGAAGCAAGAGCAATGAAAGTGGAGGTACAAGTTACTGTATTGCCCCCAAAGGAAGAAAGAATAGGAATGATTCAACACCACATGAGCACGTTGAACAGCAGCAGCGCGATTTTAAGCGAGCTTTGGCCGACCCTTCCCTTTTCGACGTGCGGGGGTGACTGTCAACGACGTCATTTTTCCTCACCACACATATACTGTATATCCGCACTTCTATCTTTCTCGAAGCATTCTTCGGTCTTTGTCGCGCTGACTCACTCACAACTTGGCCTTTTGTGGTACGATCCCGTCTCTACCTCGCAAAGTCTTCAGCAGTAACATACAGTACTGTACAGCTTTTTGCCACGTTGACACATCAGCATGCAACGCTTACTGAAAGTTTAACGTCGTTGTAGCGTGCAGAGTCGCAGATCCAGACTCTACGCACAAAGTATGCAAGTCCAGTTTAGGTGAAGCATCCGCTGTGTCGGAAATGCCACACTCATCACCTCGCCATGTTGGGAGGGTACAGTAGCCAGCCACATAGCCGAGCATCGAACCCTTTGGAAATGGTTGACATGCTCAAAATAGAACCTGGAGCAAACAGCGGGGGGTGTCTGCATCGCCGGCCTAACACCGATTACCTCGAAAAATATTTTCAAATGAGCGCCTCTTTTGAAAAGCAAGACTTTCTCAAAGATACTTCTCCGCATCTGTACAGTGATGGTCAAGTCTAGCTTCAGAGTGTGGCATCTGAATGAAAATGTGGTTTATGGTTCCGGTCTATGGTACAATTGGTGGGGTCCGGTGTAGACGAATCTGCCAGAGCTTGGGTATAGTGTTGCGAGTCGGGGTGTGAGAGCCTCAGAGGTCAGGTTCTTAAGGGACTGCGTGTTTTAATAGGAGTTCGTGTACTAGGACGCCTCTGCAGCAGCTCGTGTAGCGACAACAGAGCCGATAGTGGTTCCCTCGACTTCCTCTGTAGATACGACGGTGTGGAGATTAGGTTTGTGGAGCCAATGAGCAAAGATGTTGAGAATCAGTATCCATCAGCACTTATCGGTGCGCAAGATAAAGTTGTAGCGTCTCCAACTCACCCCATGGACGGCGACACGAAGGACAGCCGTCGTTATCCGACAGCCACTTCATGATGCAGTGAAGGTGAAACTCGTGGCTGCACTTGCCGAATACTGGTAGCGTCATCCGATCAGCCAGACCATGAGCACCTTGTCAGTACACCTTTTCCTGGGTGAAATCGTTTGTGAATAGTTGGAATCGACCATGAATTGTCGTTGGTGCAATCACACTTACAGAGGGGACAGCTATCACCAGGTTCTTTACAGCTTGCGCAGCATCCGTCGAAATTGCTCTGACAGATACCACAGATGTCGTCTGGGTCCTTGACGTCCCACACTAGCATCCACAGCAGAAATGAGAGTGGAGAGCTTGGAAGTTAGTACCATCACGTTGACATAGTTTTGAGACACACGAGAGAGAGAGAGAGAGTGTGTGTGTGTGTGTGTGCATTACTTACGCCAATATGCTACCGCATTCCACGATTTGACCTTGACTTTCATATTGTTAGCATCGAAGATGTGTACGTCGTCAGCAGCTTGGAGCTGTGTGTCGTTCGGATTGTGTTGTACTATGTGAGTGAGATCGAGATGAATGAAGGCATGTTGGTTGCGAGATGTCTTAAAGAAACCAAAATAAAGCAAGGCTCAGACGCACGAGACGCGTCTCGTTGCTCTGCTCCACATCCACAAGTTACAGTACAGCCCTTTCAGCACCGGCTCAATCGGCGAGTGGGCGTTGGCCGATTGCAATGTGGACCCTGAATTGGTGCTGCAGCTGGCGTGCGCTCTGACCATCCTCTCTGCCTCGATAGAGCACTCTACTGTACTGTACAATAGCACCAATCCTTGTGTGACTCGCTGAATCTTGCCTTCCTCATTCCATCCATCTTTGCTACATCACTTCTACAATATACTCACTCGAACAAACACTTCAGCTTTACACCGTCACCTCTTCAGGTGCAAAACTGACTTCGGCCCCACGCCCTCGTGGATGCCTATCAGCCGCAGACCCGACACTGCTCTCTTCACTTGCTACTCTCCAGGTCGACTTCAGCACAGCCACCGCATCCTCTCTGCTCTTCGTCTCAGACCCTTTCAATGTCCAGTCCTATTTATGCTTCGTCTCCCTCTTCGGGTCTTGGCGACGCCCGACATCGCTCCTCTTCCTTTGGTGGCCCTCGACTCGATCTCGTGCTACGTCCATCCTATGCTCTCGGCCCTTTCAAGCTCGGTCACTCTCTTTGGCATATTCTCAACTACCTTCGATCACACCAGTCCCTATTTCCTCAGATCAATATTACCTATGATGAAACAGCACCTACACTCTCACCCATTCTCGTAGTCATTCAGCCCAATCTTCACCTCATCTTCAACGCTACTACTCAGCGCCTTGTCATGATCACACTCGAAAACCTCGACATTTCCTCAACTGGCACACCTCGGACTCCGTCCCCAACATCATCATCTGCACCATCTTCAGAACCAAGTCACCGTCCCGTCGACCTTATCTACAACGCCAAGCTCATCTACTCCAACGGATCGGCTAGGTCACCTCCCGTAGCTCTCAATCGCTCCACACTGCATCAGATCCTAGGTCCAACCTATCCAGGACATCCAGAGTCCTCGACCATAACCTCTTACAGCCTTGTCGCTTCTGCATATGGTAATGGCAGTAAAACCAACCGTACGCTCAGTGATCGCAACGAGTTCGTTCTCACCTACCCTGGTCTTGCATTTTGCTTCGCACTCAAATCCAGCGCAGCAAAGGATGCGGATATCGACAAGTTTCAGCCCGTATCTACCATTCACATCTTTTCTGGAACCGATCCGAACAATCCGGATGACGTTCTAGCATCTCCTTCCGCTGGGCCGTCTATCGTTGAGGCAGCAAGATCAATGGGTCGATCATCCAAAGGCACTCTCTCTCCCACAGCAGCAGTTGGCGACTATCAGCAGCTCAACAACGAACGAGACCGAGCAGCACTAGATACCGACGCAATCCACATCCGATGCCCTGCCCTCCTCGAAGCCAATATCACACCCGGATCTGGTGTAGCTTTGCACTTTGCCAAGAGCGGCATCTCGAGAACCTCATCGCCCATGCCGGATCGCACCACAAACACTGCTTCCCCCGTCGGCGGCCATACACCTCATGTCGTCGATCTGATCCTCGGACTCACCACACCTCAAGATGCGCTCTGTGACCTAGGTCAACCGCAGCGGATCTTTTACAAAGAGGACGACAGGATGCGCATCCACGGCGCTGCATCTGGTCACGGCGGCCGAGGTACACGAGATCGCGTCTCGGAGCAAAGCAGTTCCACAGAAGACTCGCACTCTGGTTCAAATGATCATGACGATTCTGCATTCTTCTACAACTACTTTGATCTCGGGATCGACTTGCTTTTTTCGAAGGAGACATCGCGCATGCCTTCGATTGCCGAGGTGTATGGTGCTGCTGCGACGGGGCAGGCGCGGCTTGAAAAGGTTATATGTCATACCAACGTCCCTGGTGATGCATTGTTTCAGCGCTATAATAGGTGTCCTTGGCGCGTCGTCACTCCCGCTTCGACAGATGGTACGACTGCAAATGCTAACAAAGCTCCTTCAAACAAGGCCAAGAACGAGAAACCCGCAACGAAGGCCTTTTCGTTCGAAGATCACTTTGACAGCACCCTGAATGCGGGAGAGGACGATCGTGGGATGGAGCTCGATCGAGCCACCTGTGCCGAGTTCAGAGGAAGTGGAGGTGTCATTTCTGCACTCAGTGCTGGAAAGAACAGTGGCACGTTGGGCCGCAAACAACCAAGTAGAGGAGACGGCACCGATAGCAGCCCAGAGAGAGAACACAATCCTTCCAGCGAAGTCATTGTAGATCTAAGCACCAGATTGGTTGGTCGTCAAGGGATGGTGTTGGAAGTCGGAAAGGAAGGATCCATGGTAAGCGTTGTGCTGTTTTGATCTGCTGAATTGTTGTATACTTGTCTCTGCCAGGCCTATCGACACTTTCAAACCCCATCTTGCTCTTCCTCGTCTGAACTTTGTGAACCTTTACCAAGCATCACCCCATAAAACGACTCCCAATTCCTTCTCAACTGCTTTGCGGCATCTTGGACCTCCAATCCATGCAAATCTGCAAAGTAATTGTTGGCTGTTAGTAGACAAGCTTGCATGTCTTTTACAGTATGATGATCTGATTCTAGCAAAACTTGATGGATATTTGGATGAGTCAAGCAAGATTTGTCTGAGATTTGTTTAGCGTTTATGCTTGAAGAGAATCCAATGTAGATATTTTTATGAAGTTTCAATATGGATTTGATGACGTTGTTATCCAAAGTGCAAGAGTGTAAAGCGATTCGAATTGCGCCGTAGGAGGAGATTGATGTGTTTTTTAGGTTTGAGAGTAGGGATGTGGTTAGACCTGCTGCTTGTACGCTGTGTAGGGAGATGTTTCTTTTGTAGTCCAGGGCGAGGGTTATTTGAGATTGAAGAATTGAGAGTTGATGGGTTGGAGGGGTTTTCAGTTTTGTCAAGCGAGGTGGGGAGGAAGAAGGTTGGGATTCTGAATGGGAATGGGAATGGGAATGGGAATGGGAGTGGGGGTTATAATCCCAGGGTTTGCGAGGGATACGAAAGGCACGATCTAAGCCAACTTCTCCTAAGAGAGCGTGTGGAAATTGTTCAAAGTGTTTACGAATTCCTTCCAACACGGATTCCAAAGAAATCGGTTCGGGAAGGTCGTCCCATATCGCCTCTAGTTCTTCCTTATCACTGGATGAGGAAAAGAGAGTGTGGTAATGATCGTGTTTACTCGGTGCAGGATGAGTGAGGGATATATGATGGGTGAACCAGGGATGCCATCCAAAACAAGGGATCACTTTGGTAGGATGGAGTACAGCAAGTTCTGCGACGAGCGATTGGTCTCGTGCGTTGGTGGACATGCATACGAACTTTAATACAGGAGAGGCAGCAATACGCTCAGAGAGAGACAAGATGTTGTCATTGTTGGGCGAAGTATAAACGGAGGGATCATCCGTAGGGTGACAGTGCGTGTCGATTAGGAGGTTGGCTATTGAAGAAGCACGGGGTGCTGAACTGGACGACGGGGAGTCATGGGGAGGATTATGGATGTGACCGGTGCCACACATGATGGCGATGATCTGGGCTGGCGGCGATGTCGGTAAGGTGCCAACCCTAAGGCATGATGGTGATGGTGATAGTGGTGGTGAAAGGTCAGAACAAGCTCGAGAAGGTCAAGACTAAAAATTCAACGTTTCCAAGCCTCCACATCAACCCAAACGCGTTGCACTGCTCGCACAGACATCGCACAAACCTAACCATCCCACTCGCATGAGTATTCAATATTCTTCCTCTTATTAGCTTGTGTATGTGAAGAGCTGCAATTGCAACAAGACATCTACTGCATGTACTTGGTAGGTCGAGGAAGGTCTGTTCAATTCAAGAGGAGCAGTCAAAAAAAAAATGGTTAGAATAATTACCCCTCCTCAGAAAAAACAGGCTGAGTTGAGCTAAAACGTACCAAGGACCTGCTTCTTAACGTCGAGTACCTCATCATGGATACCGTCGACAATCTTTTTCATCTCGACTCGGTTCTTCTCGTAATCGCTCTTGCTGGCAGATTGCGAAGATAGAGATTTGAGATCGGCTTCTAGCTTGTTGAGTCTCTGGAGGTGTCCGGTGATCTGCCAAGATTCCCACATGATCAAAATATCAATCATCAGCGTTCTCATCTTTCTCTTTGCCATTATCGGGAAGTGTTGAGGAGAGCTTACCTTTTCAGTCGAGGTCTGCAACTCCTCGACGGAAGCAAGCATCAGGTTGGAGGCCGCGTTGTACTCCTTGAGCAAGTAATAGTATCCGTAGGCGGAAGCGATACCGAATCCAAACAAGAAACCGAGGACGCCTCCTCTGACAGACCCCACGGGCCTACGAATAGTGGGAGTGCCGACAACGATGGGTGCAGAGGGAGGCGAGGGAATGGAAGCTTTGGCTTGTTGGGCAGCTCCCTTGACAGTTCCCTCGGCTTGCTTGATGGCACCTTTGGCTTCGGAGAAGCTTTCTTTGGCAGCTCCACGGGCCGTGGCAGAGGCCTCTTCGACGACGGCAGCGGTCGTCGAGGCGAAGCGACGCATTGTGTTGGTTGCGAGGCGGGTGGTGCGAAGGGCGATCATTGTGACTGAAGTGAGCAAGTAATGGTGTGGGATGTAGGAATGGGTGGGTGATGGCACGAGCGTAGCAACTTCGAGAGAGAGTGGAGATCAGCAACCGAGCCAGCTTCCTTCGCAAAGACACAGACGACGATTTCCGATTTCCGCCGTTCACAATTGTTTTTCGAAAAAATGGTATTGTGAAAGTATAGGATGTAACAATAATTCTGAAAAATTCGGATTTATCTTAGATTCGGAATTGCCGTGGAGAAGGCGGTGACGATCGCACGGATCGGCGGCAATGTATCTCTTTGCCAAGCGAGCGAAGCCAAACGACAGCGGACATGCTCCATCCGGCCCTCGATTCAATTGCCGATTCTCTCTTTCATCATCACTACCACTACTACTCCTCATCACGACTCGGATCCTCCAATCTATCAACCAAGAAGCTCGCTACTCGTACAGCTAGAACGCTTGTATACTCGGTCTACAGCCAACTGCATCAAGTTGCTACCATCCCGCACCAGAGCGACAAGCTCAACCACCTCTCCTACGATGGCGTCAAGACCTTCTCACAGGCCATCGAGCCTGCGCTCCTCCTCCAATTCCGAATCTGGCTCCATTGAACCCATCCAGGAAGAGATCATTTCCAATGATGGCCGCATCTCTGCCGCCCCCACCGAGACCTCACCGCTCATCCCACCTCCATCTCATCGGCGCCATCAATCGCACCTCCTCCCTTCACCTAGAACCAGCAGCATCTCGAAACAGAAATCCATATGGAACTCGATCCTCGTCCTCCTCGCCATCTTTGCCTTTGCCGTCACCACCTCCATCATCCTAAAGAACCTCTTGGGCGAATTTGACGACCCTACCTCGGACCCGCCTTCTACCACGGACCCACGCGGTCGGCGACATCCGGCGATCCTCGCCCAGGGCAAATCTGCCGGTGTGGCAACGGAGAACGAGATTTGCAGTCGAATCGGGCTGGATGTGTTGCTCGAAAAGGGAACGGCTGTCGATGCAGCCGTTGCGTCAACGCTCTGTGTGGGCGTGTTGAACATGTTCAGCTCCGGCATTGGTGGAGGAGGGTTTATGCTCATTCGCAACCCTCAGCCCTGCTATTCTGGCTCACAAAAGGATTGCGTCGAACATACGTCGATCGACTTCCGCGAAACTGCCCCCGCAGCCGCCAACAAGACCATGTACGTCGGTCGCGTTCCCAAAGCCCAATTCGGCGGCCTGGCAGTCGGCGTACCCGGCGAACTGCGCGGTTTGGAAGAGGCCCACAAGCGATATGGCAAGCTGCCGTGGAAGC
Source organism: Ustilago trichophora (assembly GCA_900323505.1). NCBI lineage: Eukaryota > Fungi > Basidiomycota > Ustilaginomycetes > Ustilaginales > Ustilaginaceae > Ustilago > Ustilago trichophora. The sequence goes on along the minus strand of OOIN01000010.1, from coordinate 183,160 downwards.
GACTGGTAGAACCGAGTATCGAGCTGGCAAAGGGGGCCAAGGTCTCCAAGGAGCTGGCGAGAAGGTTGGATTATTTTGGCGGATTCATGCTCGAGGATGAGACTTGGCGCGAGGTGTTTGTCAATGAGTCCACCGGAGAATTGAAGAAGGAAGGTGATACGTTTCATCGCAAGGCTTATGCAAAGACGTTGCAGAGTATCGCGGATGAAGGGCCGGAGGCGTTCTATAAGGGTGAGATTGCAGAGCGTCTGGTGAGGACGACTCAAGAGAAGGGTGGAATTTTGACATTGGATGATATGGCAGGATATAAGGTCGTTGTCAAACCTGCGTTGCAAGGGTCGTGGATGGGAAAGAAAGTGTTTACCACCCATGCACCTACTTCCGGGCCTGTTCTACTGTCGATTCTCAATATGCTCTCTTTGATCCCAGAGTTCGCCAGTGGGGGAGCAACATCGTTAAACATGCACCGATTTGTCGAAACGCTCAAATTTGGTTTTGGACAACGAACCGAGCTCGCGGACCCATCCTTCATGTCTCCCGAAGGCAACGCTCGCATGGCTGAAATTCCCACCTTGTCCGAAGCCCAACGTCTCGTCCCCAACATCACCGACGACAAGACCCATCCTCTCGATTACTACCATCCCAAGTTCGACATTGTCAACGATCACGGTACGATGCATCTCTCCATCCTCGATTCGCACGGCATGGCAATTGCCTTGACGTCAACCGTCAACCTGATCTTTGGAAGTCGAGTTATGGATCCATCAACGGGTGTGATTTTGAATGATGAAATGGACGATACATCGACTCCCGGCGTACCTAACGCTTTTGGTTTGGCCCCGAGCCCGTACAACTATCCCGAGGCTGGAAAACGTCCTTTATCTTCCACTTGCCCGACCATCATCGAAGGCGCAGATGGAGAAGTAGAAATGATCCTCGGTGGCAGTGGTGGAAGCCGAATCTTCAGCTCGGTACTCCAGACCATTTTCAATTACAACCTCTGGGGCATGGATCTGAGTGAGGCTATCGAGGCACCACGTCTCCACCACCAGCTGCTACCCAAGGAGCTGAGCGTCGAAACTGGTTACAGTAATAAGACTTTGGCAGGATTGTTGGGAAGGGGTCACGACGTGAGTTGGATCGATATCGATTTAGGAATCGCAGAAGTTCAGGCGGTTAGTGTACAGGGAGGAAAAGGTAGACATCGAAAAGTGTTTGCTGCTAGTGATAGTAGGAAGGGTGGTGTTGCCGTTGCTATTTAGAACACACCATAATTGTGGATAGACATTGTTCAGATAAAGTTTACTCGAATGTACTGTACACGTACTGTATAATATGTTTTAAAGTTTTTTCCTGGAGCATAGTGGAAAGGATGCGCTGCGTTGTTGTGTGAACATCGGCAATTCAGAGAGCACTTTGATACATCTAAAAAGCAAACAGCAAGAGGGTATATGATTCAAGATGTTCAATGGGTTGTGGTGAAACTAGTGATCACAGTAATAGGACTTTTTGACACCTTGTTGCGATCTTTTTACGTCGAGTGACACTCCTGGATGTGATCTTTACAGCCCAACTCTAGGCTAATTCCAACAAAGCCAAGACAAGCCATTTGAGCGCACAAGCCGGTACACAAAGTCAGATACACCGCACAAACCGACACAAGATGTTGATTTGATTGATTTCAGCAAAATCACGAAGCAGCGAAATCGAATAATACTGTGATTCAGCGTTGAAGCATCGCTCGAAATCGATCTTGACCAGTCAACTTTTCAGCAGCGTTGGTTTCGATATTTGGTTCAATCTCCATATCGTCACCTTGGCTATTTGAAGTTGGTTGTGGCTGTGTGGCGGTGATGGCGGTGGTATTGGTGGTGGTGGAAGTGTGACTGAATCCGACACCGAAGGCTCGACCTCTACTACGACCGCGACCACCCCTGGATGCGCGCGGAACGAATTCAAGAGACTGTTGATTCGTCCTTAAACCTTTTGCTAACGGAGAACCTAAATTATGCATTGGAGCATCATCAAATTCATCATCCATCGCAACAACCTCCAAAACATGTTGGTCATCATACCTCACATTGCCCGCTCCACCCAGTAACACAATTTTTCCCGCATCCGCCGCTGAACCAAACTCCACCGTCGCCCTCCGATTCATTCCATCCGGTCGCCAAAGCACCTGCTTAACACTTCCCAACCCCACAACCCTCTCAATCGCTTGCTGAATCAACGCCTCTTGTGCATCCACCGGCAAACCATCCACTCGTACGCTTCGTTGTTTTCGATCTTGAACATCAACTTTCTTGTCTGCTTTCGACGCACCATGCGCACCGCGGTTCTCTGCGATCGTGACAGAGATCGTTTTCCCCCTCCACTTTGTAGAGTTCAACTCGCGCATGGCTCGATGCGCATCTAGAACTTTTTCAAAATCGACAAATCCTATACCCCTCAATCCGCCATCGGCATTTCGGAGCAGACGAACACCTTTGATGGCGCCAAAATCGGCAAAGAACATCTTAAAGTCTTCCTCGGTGATGTTTCGTGGGAAACCGGATACGAAAAGTTCTTTGGCGTTTTCTTGAGCATCGCTTCGTTGTTTGCGTCGGCTGGGATCGGATAACGCCACGCTGAGCTTTCGACCCTCGGCAACTTGTTTTTTGTCCAGGGCAGCGACCGCTGCAGCGGCAGACTCGGGTGTGGTATACTGGACATAGCAGAATCGACGTGTAGATACGAATCGCTTACTTGGCCATCGAACGGTAAAGATAAGACCGAAAGGGGAGAAGGCGTCGCGAACGTGGGCATCTTCCCAGTCTTCTGGGAAATTGGTCACAAAGAGCGTGCATTTCCACCCGATATAGACGCAGACGACCGAGGATGAGAGGGGCTTGTTGTGGCGGGTGAGGGCAGATGCTGAGCCTGCTGGGTCGGCGAACTCGACGAGTGCGGCGGCGGATGAGGTGGTGCCAGAAGTGGATGTGAGGACGGTAGGACCCGAAAGCTCGACGATGCGACCACAGCCGCGGAGGAACGAGCGCACTGCTTGGGCGTCTGCCGAGGGGTCGAGATTTGAGACCAGAACAGAACAGTGCTCCCGGTCGCGTGATGGAGCTGAGTCGACGTCCGTGCGTGTCTTCTTTGGCTGCTCCAAAGCTGCGGAGACAGTGGAATTGGATGCTGCTTCTTCGGCTCGAGTCGACATTTGTGTGTCTGTGATTGATGTATCGCCAATATTCTCGTCGTTGTCCTCGTCGGCCTTGCGTTTGGCTGTAATGGTGTGTTCGGCGGGGGCCGCCTCAACTTGCATCGCAGAGCTCTCATCTCCATTAGCATGAGATGAGCCTTGCTGCTGGGCCTGAGCCTCTGACTGATACCCGTACTGAGCGTAGGATGCGTACCAAGCCTCCAGCGCCCGTTGACGCTCTACCCTCGCCTTTGCTTCTGCATACTCGACCTCCTCGATTGATCCATGCTGATGCTCAAACTGCACCCACTCTTGCAACAGCGTCTGGTATCCGCTGCTTTCCTGGTAGGCCTCTTGTTGCTGTTTCCTCTCCAGCCTCGATACACCAGCTTTGAACCATCCACGAGCCTTGCTGGCATCAAAACGACGCATCCAGTACGCTGCAGCCTCGCGATACACCGAGGCATTGTCCGGCTGCTGGGTCGCAGCCGTCTGCCACACCGACTCTGCCAGTTCGTTGAATCCCATCCCGCCCTCTGAGGCTGGACCGCCCATTGCAAACACCGCCCGCTCCACCCAGTTGACCGTACACCTCTCCAATCGCAAGCTGGCATCCCTGTCGTCCCCAAGTTCAGCAAGTTTGCCAAGAGAGTAGCTGAGCAGAGCATAGATCTCGGTGAACTTGTCCATGTCTCGTGCTGGGTCAACATCGATCTCGGCTCCTGCTTTGACAACAAGATCAAAGGAGGCAAGTTCACGCTCGCAGTCAACCCTGGCCAGGCAGAGATCGGTCAGCTCAGAAGCTTTGAGTTGCAAAGCACCTGGCGTGACGACTTTCTCAAAGAGCTGTTCGATCTGCGGACGTGAGCGTCGAAAGCGTGCCGAATTGCGCATCAGCACACAGTGCAGACTGATGGATGTCGGTAGACACTTTACGGAGCGGGCGCAAATGTCCATGATGAGCGAGGCATCTGGCCGGCTGGCGGAGGAGAGAAGCGAAATGTAATCCAGCCAGAGGTCGGTAGCGAGAGAAAGACGTTCCGAGTACAGCTGCTGCTCCTGCTGGGTGCGCGCATCCCTCTCTTCTTGACTCAGCCGTTTAAACTGTCGCGAGTAGTGTTCCGAGGTTTCCACATCGTCCGAGTAGTAGACCAACTCATGTTTCTGGGTTGAGGGTGGATGCAAGCCAAAGTGCGGGATGAGTCTCTCGAAGAGCCCACAAGTGAGATCGAGTTCTGTCTGAGCGTGCGTCTTGTCTTTTGAGCGCAAAGCTCGGGCTGCACGGTTCATCTGCCAGCGCAGGTAAGGCTTGCAGTATGTAGCAAAGTTGTCCAAATCTTGTCGTGATCCCACTGCGTGAATGTTGTTGGGGCGGAGGAGGGACGCGAGCGCGTCTTCAAACTGTTCGCGCTGACGAAGAGTAGCCCTCGACTCAGCCACTAGCATGTTGGCGGCCGACATCTCGCTCTCGTACTGATGTGGAGGCAGATTTTGAGTGACAAAGCTCGAGAAGGCTTGAAAGGTGTCATCGATGGCAGCGTGGGGGACTCTTAGTCGCGCTAGATAGACGTGACGCACAGTTTCAAGCTGTTGGTCTCTTGCAACTTGGGAGGAAGTAAGCAGAGCCTCTTCAAATGCTAGATAGAGTCTCCAAACATCTTGACTCTCTTGAAGCTGGTAAGCACACCGCGTGTAGGCTTCTCGGATGCGCCAGCGCACCGCTTCGACACCGCAAACAGAGTCCCACGCAGATGAGTCGACGATGTCCGGCGTGAGGGGAGGAAGGGAGGTGGGATTGTAAATTGACTGAGCTGCATCGATGGTTGGGCACGAATCGAGGCTTGTCCACTTCAAGGCCGGATCGGATGAGCGATGCACAGGGGAAGCTTCAGCCGATTGCGTCGAAAGCAAGGCGATGTCGATGCCGTGAAGTTTGGAGAAGTACGCGAGAACAAGGCTGATATAGCGCTTGAGGAGACCAGATGATGAATAATGAAGTGTAGCATTCTTGTGCGTCTCAAAAAGAGCTGTCAACGAGTCAGGTGTCAGGGAACTGGTCGCGGCTGCTAGGCGTATTTCAAGCACGAGAAAGATGTCCCAGTCGTGCAATAGCAGCGAGGCGAGTGAAGCTGCGTTTCGGTATGCACTAAGCAGAGCTAGGACATTGTTGAGATGGGCGGTTGGATCGGCCGAGCCTGCATACCTGGCCGAGGTCTGGCGATGGAGGAAACGTTCCCGATGCGCAGCCGGGTCCAACGTCAATAGCGCCGACTCCGATGCCATCACATCCACTGCCTGTGGAACACTCATCGCTGGGTCCTGTAGCTCCAGGTTACGGCGGTGATTTAGATAGGATGAAGAGGCCGAAACAACAGCAATCGAGCTGAAAAAGAATGGTGGTGAGACGTAGAAGGAAAGCGACCTCCACTATTGTTTCCATATGCGCAGATCATTTTGTGACTGCTTTGCAACAAAAAAAATGGAAAAAAAAAAAGAAACCCAAAATTAAAGAAAGAATAGAAATGCACAAAAACATCGGGAGACGGACAACTGTCAAGTATGGCGAGAAACGGAGCTTTGTGACGGTTGTTCGGCAACAAGATGCTGACAAGAAGCAGTAAACACTTGTCGTGATGACTTATGCCAATGTCACAAAGAGGGATGAAGCACTTTCAGCATGACCCACTCAGCGATGGGTATGACTCGTGTCCCGATTCGACTTGGTGGAAACTTCAGTGACCGAAATGAATTCGGCGGGACAGGCGAATTCACAGCAGATACACAGTTGCTGTCCGATGGTCTGCATCTGCAAAGCGGCGGGGCTGCTAGAACTGGTCCCACCTACTATCGCGGCGCGCACAACTCTTGATGAGGTCGCTCTGCAGTATGAAGGTGAAACATCAAGGAGAGCGAGTGCGCTTTGCGCCAATGCCTCCCTTTGCTGAACCTCTCAAGTATAAAAAAGTGTGGGAGCAAAGGGATCGAATAAGCCTCTTGACCTCATACCTCTCTCCCTCAAGCAGTAGAAGCGATGCTTTCTCTCCTCATCTTCTTTACGAGCAGATGGGGTCTCATCCTATTGATAGCAGCCACGCTGGCGCGTTGTGCCGGCGAAACTCCTTCTGGCTCGACGTCATCTCACCAAGAAGGATCCATCTCGGCCTTCATCCAGAAGTACAGGATAATTAATCCACGAACCGGACAACTTGCGGCTGAATACACCTACGAGGCCATATCTCGGAGTGCTGATGACCTCCGCATCGACGCCAACTACTACAACGATAGAGTCACAGCGATTCACAGGGAGGGTGTGAGAAGACTTGTATCCATGGGACCCGTGCCCACACCGGAAAAGCTCCGTGTTCATCCTCAGTATATCGATTTCGTCGATGGCAACTCTCACACTCCGGTCGTCTTCGTGAGAATTGCCGACATTCTACCGAATGCCAAAATGAAAAGTCGGAACCCTGATGTTGCCATCTTTATGCACATGATCACTGTAACGCAGGTGACCAACGCACAATGGTGGCTGCAACTTCGATACATCATACGGGGCGGGACCTTGAATAGTGCTGCCAGCTCAGTTGCTGATGGCCAAATAGTATACGAGTATCAAACAGTGCAATATGGCTCCCAGTGGCTCAATGAAGCTGATGAGATCTACAAATGGGGGGTCCTGAGCGACCTGGAGAGTCTCGGATATGAACCAAGATCGGTGTTGCAGGATATTCACACTTTTGAGCAGGCGATACCTGCAAGCATTTACTCGCTCATCGCGCCAGATAAGCTTGAATCTATTCTCAGGAACGTCGAAGGCTACTTTAGCCAATTTGACACACCGCGAGGTGAAATCTATTTCAAGCAATACACGCATATGCGCTTCGGGTTCGAAGTCGATGGCATCAAGGTACCAGCCAACTTGTTCCAAGCCCCTATCTTCGATCAATTCATACCAGCGTTAAATAGTTACAAGCTTCCAACATACAAAGTCGGTGACAAGCAGACGGCCAGTTTGGACAGAATACTGTACAAGGCCGTCATCGGCAGCGATGGTCGGAGTGCGCTCGTCCCACAAGCCATTATCCGGCCCATACAGATCATTCCGTCATTGGCTTTCGAGACGATCTTCAAAATTCCTATTGAAATCCAAGAAAAAGAAACATTTTTCTTCAAACACTTGCGACCGTTGGGTGCACGTCTACCCATGACTCGAGCAACTCTGCGAGGGCCAAATGACCCACTTTCGAATGATCTCATATTTGGTCGGCCAAGACCGGAGGGACATCCCTTCACTCTGGACAGTTCGCATCAATCGGAAACGTTTTACGAAGAGCTGATGCACGGAGCGAGGTCGGTAAACTCTGTTGCCCATGGGTTACATGATCAATTTCACGACGAAGTTAGACCTTTTGCTGTCGAGACTCTTCGCTCAGATCCTCACGAGCAAAACGAGGCAGACCGTTGGCCCTTTAATTCTGAAAATCATGCTGGGGCAGAGCCTTCGGAAGTCTTCCGCATACAGCGTCAAGTCCAGAGCCCGGCTCACATGGTCCCCAGTGATGCTATTCAAGATCGCGGAAAACGTCCATTCCAAGCATCCCCGTTTTTTCAAGGCAGTTCTTTCCACGAGCATCCTTCAGCACCTGTGCCAATGAACATTGATCGAGGCTTGCTTCAACATCTGACTTCAGTACCGACCAAGTCGCGCAGCTCAAACTTACACACGGACCAAAGTCACGCTCTTCAGCCTGTCACTCCTCAGTTGGCCCTGGCACCTCAGCCGCAGCCGCAGCCGCGACACCAGTATCGTTACCAATACGAATATATGCGGGGAGAACCGAACCCTTACGAGCCTCATAGAGATCAATTTGTCGAAGGAGAGTTTGTTGACGTTCTGGAGAACCATTTGAAGCCGGCACTCGAGGACAAGTGGCGTTATGCTCGCCGAATGTAGTAAGCCAATGCAGTGCTTCACTTGCACGATGTACCCTCTTTTGGCAAATGCATGTGGCTTGTCTTCTTCTATCATACATCATATCCAGCTCCTGCGAACAAAACAAGTCACCATGTCGTGGAGGCAAGCTGTCAATCGCCATGATTATGCTCTTGCCTTTTTGTGACAAAACTGTGTGGCTGGCGAATTTTGCATTTGAAACAAACCATATTTGGAACGCTCTAGACAATAATAAGAACAATTGGAGCCCGACGAGAGCATGACCATGTTCAGCAAGGCTCAAGCTCGACGACAATTGTCGATCAGCTTGCGGGCTTTTTTCTCCATTGTTAAAACAACGCAGTTGACTGCATTGGTAAGACGATGCGTTCTCAGCTCTGACTCACCGGCAATCTGCACTATAACGGCATTATGCGGGCACGCAATGTGAGAGCAGCAAGAGGAGGGTCGAGTAGCGACTGTAGCACTCGAGCATAAATCTTGTCACACTTCGCACGAGCGTGACAAGTCCTGGTCCCTACAACATCCATTCAGGCCCCGTTCAGAGTTTCAATCATCCAGCGACACATAGCTCCGGTGCGGTTCTCACCCAGCCTATCAACTTAGATGGCTCTCGGCTTGACATTTTACATCCCCTTAGTGGATGTTTTCGAAACAGTGCCACTTCTTTGAGATGATTATGTAGATGGGCGTGCTGCCCAGATGCCTGCCAATGCTCACGAATCCTAACTTAATTCACGATCACACAAACGGTGGGGTTACGATGCTTGGTCTGTCTCGCGCATGTGAGCTGCGAGACAGCGTCTGTTGAGCGAGTGGGGGTAGCAGCAGAACCTCGCTTTTTCCTTCCTTCCTTCATCTCTCCTCTCTCTCCTCATTGCGCTCGTTTTTTGGTCTCTCATTATTGCCGCCATCGTTTGCACCTGCTCGCGATAGAATGCAAGTATCAATGCAGGTAGAAGAAAAAGCGTGAGATTGACCATAACACTGTAACTTTGCAGTTGCTTCATATACTGTCTGCAGACATCAACTCAGGGAGATGCGTTCACCATTTGAGTCCCCACCGAATTGTTTTGTCCCTCTGTCTCTGGCAAGCACCTTGCTGTGACCCACTTCCGCCCCATTCGAGCACGCCGATTCACTCAGGGGAGGGTGGGTCTAATGTCGTCGCACAGCCGCCAGTCTGCCAAATCGGCACACATAACGCTGCCCCTTGAAACATGCTACAGAGCTCCTGATTAGAAGAATCCGCTCTTTTCGCAATCAGGCAGCTTTACAGTGTGTGGCTGAAATCAACGGTGGGTGTAAGTCGGTGCCGAATCTGTGCCCGCAGTCTCCAAGGTGTGGAACTATTTAACTTGGTCAGCAAAGCTCACGCTCATCATCCAAAACATCCATTTGATCCCAGCGCAGAAGTCACTACCATCGCGACTATCGACGATGGCTTCGCCTAGCTTTGTCATGCGTGGTCTTTTGTTGGTGCTAGTCTTCTTTCTAAAAGCTGCCAGCTCTTCTGGGATTCTTCCTGCAGACCTCGAGCGTATGCTCATGGACTCTGAGGATGAGTCAGCCCCTTCAGGTTCTACAAACTCTGGCCACTCGAGCCATCCAGTATCCCAGATCACGGACACAGCTGCCGCTCAGCCCATGAATCTAGATGGCTCTTGGGAGGATATTCTGTATAGGCAGGAAGCCGCCAGACCTGGCCCCTCGAACCATCCAGTATCCCAGATCCTGGACACAGCTGCGGCTCAGCACGTCAGTCTAGAAAGCACTTGGCAAGGGCAAACTATCGACCGGCAGACACATAGCCATCAGCCATATAATCTGCTTGCTCAGTATCTTGGTCACGATCAGTCCACGGAGCAAGAGGATTCCGACTTCCTGAAGAGCATTCAAGTGCCCCAGTACACACCGCAGAGTCGCATTGAAATGCTGGATAGGGTCAAGAGACGCATTTACGAGGCTCTCGGTGTCCGATTAACGCGGCGTTCTGGTACGATCAACCCCTTCGACGAACGTTTGTCGAAGCCAGAATTCTATCGCTATGCAAATAATTTCGAGATGTCGAGCCCGAGTTTTGGTACGTGGCCGTTGGAAATCTATTTGACGCCAGACAAGAAGGAGCGATTCCTCGTGAACCAAGCGCGCACACAATCGGAATTATTCATCAAGGCACATGGGCTTGTAGCCCTCCCCCACCACGTATACCTAGACATCTGGCACGAACTTCAAGCCAAGCACTCCGAGGGTGGTGTCTATGGATACATCGGCACGATGCGTGCGCCTAAACAGTTCTCGAATTTGAAAAAAACGAGTTTAATGCCGTCGGCCATCCGATGGCGAGCTCTTCGACCTCTCAGTACCTCATTAGTCATTGCAAGTCTAAGATGAAGCTGGCGCTATCTTCGAGGTCTTAGATATCAATAGCTATCACCTGCTGTATCGTGACTGCACAGAATGTTTCTCACCTGATCGTTTGTGCCCCTACTCAACAAGGTCAAGGTCGACTGATTCCAGAGAAATCCTTCTAAGACCTCTTTCAAGCGATCACTTTATTCAAAAGATTGGCCATCGATAAGCGTCGCAATGCATTGTTTTAGCTTGCTGTCACTGGCTTTAAAGAGCTATCAAGGGAGCGTGGGCGCTATTTGATATACTGCATAGCGGATTTCCTCATGAGTGAGTTGCCCATGAATAGTGACTTGCAAATAATGAAGGCCATGACGAGCAATTGATTGCAGCATTATGCATCGTCCCACCCGCGGGCAAAGGCAGAAAAAAGCTGCATTCTTTCCTTCAAACGCTTCTTATCGCTCTTAAGGTGGTGGGATCAAATCTATATAAAGTGGTCACTTCTCAGCAAAGATTGCGTCACAGTCACTCCTTGACACCGTCCAGCTCTGATTATGAAACAGTCGAGAAGGAATCCGTGATTTTTGGCGGTGGATATATTTCCGAGCTTACCGTACGAGCAGTAGACAGAGATAGTTGATAGATCTGAAATGCTTAAATCAAAGTCACACGAGAAGTGAAAGAAAGTGGGCCAGGCGATAGCAGCTCCAGAAAACACCCATCTCGTGATGATTGTGGGACTCTTGTTGTCAGCAGGCTGTCTCTGGTTTCTTCACTGGAGCTGCAGCCTTTTTGACTGCATGAATGCGCCCGGATCATAACAACCTTCCCACCTTCTTCAACATCATTCGGACATGTGTTATTCAGTCCCACCGCCGCGATCTGTTGATGTAGCCCATTAAATAAGGATTCCAACGGAAAGCTGAAGAGGGACATTTCGACCGCTTTGACCACGAAGCTCGGCAGGGCAGAAACCATGTCCCACCATTGAAATATCTTTTTGGCCCCACGCACAATCTATTCCAACTTCTTGAACCACCAATCTTGGTAAATCTGTGAAATAATGCGGCCTCATACCATGATACTATCATCTTTCTCTCTCTCTGACAAGACGTCTTGATTCCTCTATTCCAAATCATGGTTGAAACGCTCTTCCTTGTCGTTTGGCTCGCTTTGCTGGTTTCCGTAAGCAGCCAGACCGGCTGGACAGAACTGTACGAGCTCGAGCCGGAAGCAGTCGCTGCAATCCTCAATCCCAGTCACTCGGAAGCCCCAACTCAGTTGGCTGAAATTGACCAAGGAATCCAACACATCTTTGAACCCCATTCTGGCCCTCATACCATCGCTCACACAGATAGCTCTAGCTTTGGAACAGTTCCGCTTCAGCATTCAGGTTGGATACCGCAGCACACAGCGGTTCCGGCTGAGTCGCCTTCTACAGGATATGGTCCGTATCAACACACTAATTGGAATCAGCAGCATATAGCAGATATAGCTACATTCCTGCTTGGAGAGCATGGTCCGCTTCAACACACTAGCTGGGCTACAGAACCTGCGGCAGGTCCATCTGCATCCTTTCACGGAGGCCACGGTCTGGTTCAACATCAAGACTGGAGTTCCCGGCTTGCAGCAGGCCAACCTGCAGTCCCGCACATGGATGATACTCTGCATGTACATTCGACCTGGAGTGCAAACTCTGGGATAGATCAATCTGAGATTCCAGACATGACAAACCATGGCAGGTATCTACAGCCAGCCGCCAGTAGGCCCCCAACCGATCAGCTTCCACAGGTGAACCTTTTTCCGTCTATTCGATCCAAACTCGCAGAAGCTCCATCTTCTTCCGAGCCTCGCCCACGCCCATTTACTGCTACTCGACTCACAGAACGAATCATTGGGGAAATACCGCCTGGTCCCTTGCAGAATGAAAAAAGGCGAGAGATTTTGCAGAAAGTGATCGACACGCTAAAAGCTGGCGCTCTTAAAACAGATTTCGAACCTTTACCTTATCCTTTCGAAGAGCCATTATCTCATAGCCTAATTCAGGCTATATATCCCTTGGGTACAAGGAGATTCTTCGAGTTGGATGACTCCACCCTGCTGTCCCGTCCAGTTGCACTTTCAGGCCCCAATTTAGGCGTGCCTAAGGGACAAGATCCTTTGAAGCTCTTGTACGTATGGAAGATACTTGGTGTTACCGAAAAAGGCGCCCATGTCTATCGATTCATTGGCCTGATTGAGACCGAATCTCTGTCTCGTACCAGGATTAGAAAATTGCGATCTATAGAGGGCATGAGAGGGGATTTTGTCAGACCATTCGGTGAGGACTCGGTCATTGATTACTCTCAACTCAGGAAAATGGACAAAATGTACCAGCAACGCAAACGTTGAAGTACCGCCTCCGTCATCGTCACAGTTTTGTTGCAGCAAGACCGCTTCCTGGTAACACATCAGTCGCATCAGCATGAATCAGAACATCTTCTCTTATCCTATCCTCAGATTGTGATTGCTTGTTCAAGTAAGATTGACAGTCTCCGGAGAGGCACTTCACAGAAAGCCTCGATTCATTCTTGTGGTTCTTGCATGGTCATGGCATTTGACACTGTGTGAGAGCCCGCAACATGCTGTAGACTGAGCACTGGTGATTGAGGTGGGTAAATGCGCTCGTACCTCAGATATGCAGTGCTGTTGCTGAAAAAAACTCCTTCTGTTGCAAGCGGGTGTTGAGAGGCAGCGACGCCAGCAGAGGGAGAGAGCATAGAAGCATATGATTGCGGCGAAAGTGAGAGCGTACTCCTAGGACCCAAGGCTCCCGGACCCGCCGTGAGGGGGGTTCGGTCGAGCGCAGCGGGACAGAACATACAAAGACGAAGAGAGAAGGGAGGGAAATACAGGGTGGGGAAAAACGATTAGCGAGCTTGGGGAAAGCGCAGCAAAAGAGAGCGCAGTGAGGAGAGATGAAGGAAGGAGGAGCAAGTGAAAAGTTTTGCTGCTACCCCCACTCGCTCAACAGACGCTGTCTCGCAGCTCATTCGCGCGAGACAGACCAGACTGGAACAACGGTGGGACATTGATCGTGTCGTTGTGCATCGATTGATAAGTTGTCAAAGTGACCACAAGAGCTGCAAGAAAGGTGGAGGTGGGAGCTATAACGTCTGGTGGCAACAGCATACATCATGTGGTCTCACCGATTGACAAATTCGGCCCACCCACCAGACCCTTCCTGCTCGACCTCGCAATCAAGACATCTTTGGGTAAGAATCTCCAGTTTGTTCTGATGCATTTGTACTTACGACCATAGCACATTCTCCGGCCCTATCTGACAACCATGCTTGTCTCCGGCATTCGACTTGGCGGGCTGTTAGCTCTGCTTTATACTGTCACTACGGTGCGCACTGCAGGTCCACCGTTCGAGCAGTGGGAGCATCTGCTTTCCTCAGCAAGCACTTCTCGACCCCTTTCGTCTTTTGCCTCAGCTGCCACAAACCCATCACACATTTCTAGTATTGCTGCTCCATCGGTCGGTACGGATGAAAGCTGGGTTGATCTTTACATGCGGCACAGATCAGCTGGTCATGTCACAAATGTTGTTGACCCTTCAACAACGGAAGCGTATGATGACTTGGAGCAAAATTTGAGCACTCTCAAACATCAGTTAGAGAACTCTCAGATCGAATCCAGCAATCACTTGAGAGCATCCAGCCCTGAGGAGCGACTCTCTGACGTGAGGAACCAATATCGGGCCACAACAGCGGCACGAAGAAAGGGTGGAAGGCCTAGAATAGAGCCTCTCCTCTTTCTTCCTTTCAAGCAAGAAGTGGCCCAAAGTGAGCTCGAAAGCTACACCGATAGACTCACGAGAATGCCTTCCCAATTCGGAGTGTGGCCATACCAGGTCAGCGGAAAACAATTCCTGCTACATCTGTTCAGAGAGAAGTTGAGGCTTCACGTCAATGCACTCCACGATCACAAACTTAAAGACACGAACAACTTGATTTTTGGAGTCTGGGAACAGATGCGAGATCCATCTCATGATGCAGGCATCTATCGCTACCTCGGAGCCTTTGAGGCACCGATAAACAAGGTGACTGCAGAGCACAAAGAAACGATCTTAGCACCAACGGTCCTACGAATCGAAACCGCCAATGTGCTGAGCCCCTCTACAGCCACATTCAAGCTCGTCAAGCATACAAAAGATCTATTTGCCCCTCAGACATTAGTTCCGTCTGGTATGAGCAGCGGAAGCATAGGACCCTCCAGCCACCCTATCACCGAACCAACAACGCTCAATCAGCTCTCGGGAGACACTGAAGCACTTCCTTCCATGGTCACACACTATTCTAGGCCCCCAGTGAAAGATCTCCCAGTTGCACTTAGTCTCCTGAGATTCGGGCCTGCACATGATGCCGTCCCAGCTGAGCCTCCACGATACTATCCTCTTTCTTCTCAACCATCTCGCCTCACCAAAGAAGAAAAGGACGCCTTTTTTGATATGGCCGAGAAAAGATTGAACATCGCTAAATCACACAGGCTGGTGAAGACGTATCCATTTGATGGCCCCTATCTGACTCCTCACCTTACATTCGAGGCATTTGCGTATCCTCGAGGGGCCTTCTGGGCTCTGAGTGATAGCTTGTTTCTTGTCCGAGCCCGTGAGGATTCAACAACTCAGTACGCAGCAAGCCATGGAAACATGATCAGTAAGGAAAAGCCAAGCCACCAGCTCTTCTTGTGGAAGCGATCTCCAGCGCTAGGGGCTAGGGGCTACATATACCAACTTGTGGGCATGATGGATTCAGCCATTAACAGCGCGCAAGCAGTCCTGGGTCTACGTGGTTACAAGCGTGGAACTGCCCGCCTCCACTATCTAGCTGGACCTGACTCGATTTACGACGAAGCAGAGCCCGAATGGTTAGAGAAGAAGCCAAAAAGGATTAAAACATAGAGCACAGGCCGTATAGGCACTGGTCTTAGGAGCACTTTCAACAGGATGACCTATCACCATTCACGCTTGATTAGCATCAGTCTTCAGATGTATTCTCCTTACGCTAGTCTGTACCCAGCAAATGTTTTCCGTTCTGAATCGCCACTTTGTTATCGAAGACCTGCTATGCACTCAGCTGAAGCCCTACATAGAAGCGCTTAGCCTTGATTTATCTTTCTGCCTCTTGTACTTATGTTGTGACTTTCAAGTCTGTGTGAAAGCCCAAAAAATATGTTGGACGGGATACTCGTCATGAAGTGGGCGAACGCAACATCCCCACTCATTCTCGGCTTTCTTGCTCGCCTCTTTGGAGACATTCATCTTCTCGGACTGTTTTGTCCTTGAAACGAAGAATTTGCCGTCTCATGGGCGTCATCATGGTGCACGGCACCTCCGCTGTGCTCTTTTGAGCACGACAGCCTTGACGCGCAAAAGTACTTTGCTGAACAGGGGTCGCCAAAGCAGCAGCAGGCAAGGAATGCGGGACCTTGCGTCATTCATGGTGGGGTGTCTCCACCGCCTTGTTGCCCCTTTAGGAACAATGAGTGAGCTTTCTAATGGACCAAGCCTTGCTGAGTCCGCCTTACGCTGCTGACAGCTGAGGCGTGCGAAAATCCAATACCGAACGCTTCAACACCCGCACACGATTTTCTCTTTCTTTCCTGAACTCATACTTTTCTCAACCTTCTTAGTCACATTATCCGCATCGTCAAGTATGAGCAAGCTGCTATACTACGTGCTCATCCTTCTGATGACAGGATGTCTAAGCATCTGTCAGCCTATGGACGAAGAAAACTTTTGGAAGTCTGTCGTTAACAACCTAGACAAAGGCAAAGATGCAATAGAGCTGTTCATGCCAAAATCTGCGCACCCTCAAGAGGTTCCATCGTCAAGTTACGTGGCTACTCACGGCCGGCACGAGCTTTCAAAATCTCCTGCTCACCTTGGTCTCCCACAAACGTCCCTTTCTGGTCCGCCTGCATCCAGCTCGATTGGCCAGCTGTCCACCCCACCAGAGTCTCTCTCAGTCGAGGAAAGGCTGAGCCTACTAGAGCATGCTCGGTCAATTTTCGCAACCCATAACCATTATGCAAAGGTGCATCTGTTCACCAGTACTGATCCTAAAATAAGTACGGGGTTCGAATATGAATTCCAGAACTCAAGAGCAAAATTTCGGAAAATCATGGAGAATGTCTACTTTCTCCCGAGGCCTAGATTGAAGAGTCAGGGATTGAATGATGGCGAAGGAGGGATGCACATCGGACCTAATCCTACCAAGGAAGTTTTTGTGTTCAAGCATGTACCGGACAAAGAACATGAAAGTGCAATCTTCCAACTGGTAGGGATGCTGGAAGTTCCTGGCAAGGCCACTGCTATCGTGAAGCATTTCCCAAGCTACTACATTCCAAAAGGAGATGCGAAAGCGCTCGGCCCCGACTCACTTGTTGTCCGCGGAGCCTCTTTAAATGCTGTCAGACGGACGCAATGGCCCTATCACATTTAACTTCCTTATTTCTTTCTCCATTTCCCACAAACTTAGTTGGGGCCTGTTTTTTCAACTCTGTAGCGAACAAATCTCTCTGAAGCCATATCATTTTACAACAAGAGATGAACACTCGACATTTGCTTGGCTGACACTTGCCCAAGATCTTCAAGAGAGGCCAAAGCAAAGAACTGACTTCCTCGTTCTTGCAGACTAATCCATACCCCCAGCTTTCTTCGCTGTAGTCTTTAGCTTTGAGCGCCTGGGTAGTAATGATGAGGTGTTTCTGAAATTCTGTTGCCATGATCTACAGTATGTCTCGATACCGTACCAGCTCGTTCGCGACCGTGTCGTCACGCATAGCTTGGCCGTTCAACCCAGAAAGCTTACTCATCAACGAAGAAAAGCTAGATCAGGTAAGTGCGCTCGACCAATACTGAAGCACGTTTGTTATTGTATCTCAAAGCTTGAGGTTATAGGACCCATGCTGACTGTCTGCTTCATTCTTGACTTCATACGCGGTCTTTCAGATCCAACTTCTCACGCCCCCAACCGCTCCCGCAAGCGCAGACGACGTCTCGATCATAGACGTGCCGCGTGCTCTTTCAACCTCTCACATCGACCGTCGGTAGTAGAATCTGCCGCCACGACACAGCACAAAGCAAGTATACAAGGGCTTGATCTCTTTTGTACTTTAGGCTGTCTCTAATAACCTAACCTGAGATCGTGGCTGATGATCAAAATTCCGGCTCTCGAATATCATCATTCGGACAGTGAAGTGTCGCAGATAGTCTAGAAATTTCATTCCATCTTCGAGATCGAAGATACGCTGTCTTGATGCTGTTTTTCATCTTTGCAATTCCAAACGAGGCTGCTGTAGAAATCAGACTTTCTCGTGGCGTCGTTGTCGATTGTTTGTTCATATGTTCTGATTCGCTTCTCTTACTCAAGTTTGCCTGTCAATCAGCACCTAGAACAGTACTTAAAGGTTGCTCGTGAGACAGAACCATTTTTGTTCTCTACTGCCTCTGATCGACACGATACTGAAGCGAAGAGATCCCGTTTCCCCCTTCCCAACATGCGCAGCATTTCGCCCCTCTCTTTCTTCCTGCTTCTGGTCTTCTCGAGCATCTGCTTGGCTCTAAGCAACGAATTTTGGAAGTCGCTTTATCAAGTGGCCGAACAAGTCGAGCCTGAAGCGAGGGAATATTTTTTGAAAACGGGTAAACTACCTTCTGAAAGCTCCTCGTCTAGTTTACCGAGTACAGACACCTTTAGACATCCTCATGGTCTGCAACGTTGGACACCCTTTGCACGTCCCGAACCTGAAGTTGAGATTTTACAGCCCGCCCCACCGAACCACTACGTAGATCACTCGATACCCAGTCCATCGAGCCAGACATCGCACGGGGATCATACATCTGCCCGCACATTCCAGTCCAATTGGATTAGGACCGAGCCTTTGCATAACATTGAAATAAAGATATTTGGTCTCAACCAGCCCCCAAAGGTGTTAAGTCTCACATCGCGGCAGTCAATCCTTCAACAGGTTGCGGATAGATACCAGATCAACGCTCCCAGGGATGCTAAATCCCAAATTCACCCATTGAATGGAGTCTTGACCCCTCCACTCATTCAAGAAGCATTTGGATATCCGAACATACGGCTGAGACACTTCCAAGAAGACATCTTCCTGGTCCCACGTCTGGCGAGTGTGGTTGATCAGGACTTCACCAAGGAACATGGAGGTATGAGCCTGACGCGCGATCGCAAGTATCATTTGTACGTGTGGAAGCATCATGCGGTACAAGGCGGTCTAGGTTCAGTCTTTCAGCTTGTAGGTGCAGTAGAGACGGCAATCACCACTCCAGCAATCAAAAGGAAACTTCTCGGGTACCAAACTGGTCGAAAGGTTTCCATTATCGGCCAGGATTCGATCTTTGACAATTCTCTTCTCACTCTATAGATTTTCAAATGCGTTGGCCAATCAATCAATTTCCTCAATCGCTATGATATTCTTGCTTAAAGATCTGCACGATTCGGTTGAGATGGTTGAGACACTGGCATAAATTAGCGACTATGATGGTCTACGAGAAAGGCAGTGTATGTAAAATTCTGGTTTTCACTTCTTGGTGTGTGAGAAGCCGGACATTGGTCGAGCTGAGGAGGACTCTGAGGACCCACGTGGACCCGAAGACGACGAAGGAGTACCAAGCGACAGATCGAGGTTCACATCGTTCTCTCTGAGGATCGGGGTAGAGGTGTGCTGTTGTAGAAAACCGGGCGGGGGATGGCTCCGGAGTCCGATCGGCCGTTCTTGCCAAGGGTAGAGTGCTTGAGGTCGAATCGGCTGGCTTGCAAGATTTCTTTGCGGATTGAAGAAGTCGTGCTCGACCAGATCAGGGGCTCCCTGCTCAAAAGCATGCGCTCCGCTTGTGGACGCCTCGGGAATGTTGGCCAAGTTCTCGGAAGAGTGTGGAGAAGGCAGGCCAAACTCATGAGCATTTAGGGGCGGCGTATCTTCTTCACCTGATGAATCCATATCTACGACGGGTGGATGGGTAATGTCAGGCAGTGGTGTTGAGCTTTCTGGCGCTTTATTGCCAGCAGATGTTGCCAACTGTCTGTCGTTGGCGGTGAAGAATGGCGATTCGAGGATTCTGTCTGATCGCAGAGCTTTCATCCAAACCTGATAAATAAGGTCGCGTTCCACATCATCGAGCTTTTGCAGCCAAACGCGGTGCTTTCGCCACAGAGTGCGTCTCAGTGATTCCTTAGCAGCCTGGGGGCTGATACGATGCATTCGACGATACAAGACCACTGAGGTAGGGTACTCATAAATTTTCCTGAAACTTAGTCGAGCACTTCCAGGACGATACACAGGTCGGATAATGGCAGTTGGTAGCCAGAAGCCCAGACCACTGCGTGGCTTGAACACATCGAATCTGATGAGATCAAGCGATCGTACGGTGCGCTGGTCAGGGAGCCGAATTTGAAAGTGTTCAACGCCCATGGGGGATTCTGCTTTCGCAACGAAGAGGGGTGATGAGAACCAACGAGCTTTGATCGAGCGTCTCCGGGTCTCTTGTGGAATACCATCGGTCGACACGGTGTGTTTGGGCCGCAACGTTGCGGTAGTGATGAGGGTATCAAGACTATTCGTCTGATAACGAACATATGGTTGACGAGATCTTGCCAACGCCTCACGCACATGGTGAAGCATTGCGTTGGCTAGAAATTCGTCCGCTTGTGCCTCTGAGTATGTCTGGCCCAATGGTACTCGGAGTCCGGCCGTCAGCAATTGTTCTGCTTCAGCTGGCCATTCGTAACCTTCGAATATACTTGCACGACTGATAGCGGTCAGCAGACAGAAAAGGAGCCAGATGGCCGCAGCTGGGATACCGAGGGTGGCAGGCCTGCTCATGGTTGTCAGGAGGATTTCGAGACTGATCGGCAGTGATGTATAGCAACGAGGAGGGAAGATTATCTATATACTGTATAAGGTTCAGCGTCCCAGCAAATCAGCCATAGAGCCACGTAGGCAATCGCTGCAGGCCTCTATTTCTCATTCCCATTCACAGGATTCGACGGCCGAGTTTCGAAACACCGATTGCTTGACAATTCTCACTCTCTGCCCACGGACGTACGAGGATGGAACGTCAGGTGAAGCTTGATCTGCTAGCGTCCCACCGGCCAAGCCACCACAAACTGTGGCTACGCACCTCAACGGGTAACATTGCATCATTTTTCCACGCCGGAGGGGCCTTCAGGTGGAACTGAGCTCCATACAGTACTTGTGTGCACAGATTCTCACATTCCAATGTGGGAAAGCGACGATGTTTGCATTCCGGCATGTTCACAGATCCGGCGATCTCAATTCGTGCCAGTGTGATGAAGGAGGCATGGCTTCACTGTAGAGGCAGAAGATGGAAAGTGGGGGTCAGCTACAGATGTGGCGTATCGACCATAAAGGAAACGTGGGGCAGCCAAGAGGTACGCACGAGAGGTGTGGTGGAAGGTACGGCTTTCCGTCTTCATCGAACTCGACAATGTGTGAGACTTCAACGGCGGGTCGACCTTTGCATCTGTCGGCAACCGTAAAGCAAGATGAGGTTCACAAGGTGGGATTGGTGAGCACAGTTCGATCGCCTTTCTGATCTCAATTTCAGATGAAGAAAGGAGGAATGGCACAACCTACATGCGGAAGATGCGATCGATGGGTTGGCAGACGACTCGGTTGGCATGAAAGTCGCAGTGGTATTGAGTGAGCTCGGCGAGCCGGCAGTTGCGCTGCGTTGATGAGTCGTGTTGGGGTTCACACTGAACCGTATTTCCTGCCCAGCTCATTGGAAGAAGCTGCGCTAGAGCATCTGGTAGTGCGCCAAGCAATGGGATCGACGCTTGAGCCTGGGCATTTCGGCCAATTCCATTGCTACCATCAACGTTAGGATGGGACGCCGTTACTGCACTCGCAGCTTCCAGTGGGGTGAGTCCGCTCGCCTCTACCTGTTCCTGCTCCGCGTGTGCTTTCCCAGCGTTGTAGCCGTGATAGGTTCCCATAAGATATGTACAGGCCCCAACAGAGGTCGCAAGCGCGATGAGCGTACGATTCGACCACTTCTGCTCTGGTTTGTTGGGCCTTCTTGCGCGGCCAGATCCACTGCGACCACGATTGAGCTCTTCAAGGCGTTGAGCTTGAAGCTTGGCTAGTCTTGACCTGGCATCGCCACCTGAATTTGCATTGCTGGCATTCGCGGCAACAACACGTGCGGCCTGAGGGTTCTGCGCTGCAGCAGACGGTGCTGGCTGCGATGCATCGCGACACCTTGCGGATTTCGATAGATGTCGGGAAGCACCCGCATACTGAGGGGTAGCTTTGAGGCGGAATACTGCGTCACGCAGCATTGTCTGTCGAAGAGAGGTCATTGTTGATGGTTTGGGACAATGTCGAATGGTTGGTAGTAGTTGTGTGTGACGGGAGCAAGTTGTGGAGGCTCCAACTTTGACTTCCGAGTGCCGAGGATTACCGAATGAAAAATCGCGCCCAGAAAAAGATCCCAAAAAAGAAAAAGAAAAACGGTCCCTAAAAATACAAAAATACCTCGTCGCTCTGGCAGCAGGCTACCGCTGCTGCTTTCAATGAGATTGACAGACACACCGTTGTCTTTGAAGTGGGTTGTTGTTCCACTTGACTGTTTTGACTTGTTGTACTGTAATTCAAGGCAAATAGGGACATGGAGGAGGCCGAACAAGCTTATTCACTGTCGCCTTCTCTTGCTTCGATAGTCGACTTTCTTCCCACTCCATCAGTCCTGCGAGCGAGCGCAAGGCACCCCATATGCCTGTGAGAGTCCACGCGAGTATCGTGTTCTGTCTCAGGATTCGTTTCTGTGCCACGATGCTCTTCTCCAGCCACCGTGTAAGTTGCGGGACCCTGACCTGTCAGTGTCTCGGCTCCATTAGAATTGCTGTGCTACAGCGTTTCCGCTACAGTACAGTACAAAGTGTCGTACAAAATTGGAATTGCCCACGTGTAGCGGGAACATTCAAAGCTGCACAAGACGTCACTCGACAGCCGATTGAAAATCCCCGCGCGCCTCTGTTTGCGACTGGACGAGCGGACCCTTAAAAAAGCCCCCCTTGCGCCGTTTACCGTAACCGAGGCTGTTGATCTTCTGGCGAGCCTTGCATGTACCGTTACGTTGACATGCCTTATCATTCCCCATCAAAGTCTTACTCCGCACGGTCCAGCCAGTCTGTGGCCAGGTTGCTTTTCCGTGCTGCATTCTGCCCGCGTGTCGAAATTTGAAACTTGTCGGATAGCTGTCAGATGTGCTCGCCAAATGGCAATGTTGGCTTCTTGCAAGCAACCCTGCAATAGACCCTGTGAATCCCTTATAAGTTCGCCTTCCTTGTTCCTGTCGCACTTTCCCTCACATCCCCACCCAACTTGATCCTTTTTTCCCAATCAACGTTGACGGCCCCGCCGCAGCGATTTCGAAATCAAGATGGCTTCCTCTGCCAACAAGCACTCCGACAAGCATGAGCACAATTACACCATGATGCAGGCCTTCGAGTGGTACACTCAGGGCGAAGGCAAGCACTGGAAGTGGCTCGGCGACAACGCCAAGCGCTTCGGCGATATGGGTATCACCGCTGTCTGGATCCCACCTCCCACCAAGGCTTCTTCCGCTTCGAGCACTGGCTATGATATCTACGACACTTGGGACTTGGGCGAGTTCGTCCATCCAAGAGATGAGAAGGCAGGCGTCCAGCCGCCCAATCGTACCAAGTACGGAACTCGAGAAGAGCTCGAAGCTGCCATGCAGGAGCTGCGTAAAAACGGCATTTCCATTTACGTCGACGCGGTGCTCAACCACAAGATGGGGGCAGACGAGCTCCAGACCTTCAAGGCTCGCATGGTCGACCAGAACGATCGTACCAAGTTCTGCTCCGATGCATATGACATTCAGGGCTGGACCAAGTTCACCTTCCCGGGCCGAGGTGACAAGTACTCTGACTTCAAGTACAGCTTTGAGCATTTCACCGGACTTGATTGGGATCAAAAGGCAGAGACCAAAGCTATCTTCCGTATCGAAGGAGATGGCAAACACTGGGCTAACGATGTTGACAAAGAGAACGGCAACTACGATTTTTTGCTCGGCGTCGATATAGACCATGCTCATCCAGACGTCAAGAAGGATATCCTCAACTGGGGTGCTTGGATGATGCGCAACTTCCCCATCGCCGGCTTCCGTTTTGATGCTGTCAAGCACATGTCGCGCGATTTTGTGCACGACTTTGTCAAGCACATTCGACAGGAAGCTCGCAAACTCCGTGAGGAGCGAGGCCTTGAGCCTGCTAACGAGGACGAGGGTCCTATCGCCTTCAGTGTTGGCGAATTCTGGAAGGACAGCCTGGACAGCTGCATGAAATATCTTAACGAGTTTGGCGACGAGCAATTCAGTCTTTTTGACGCGCCCCTCCACTACGCCTTCAAAGAAGCCGGAGATGCAGCCGAAAACTTTGATCTGCGCAAGATCTTTGATGGCTCGATTGTTCAAGCGCGACCCATCGATGCAGTTACCTTGGTCGAGAATCACGATACACAGGCAGGCCAAGCTCTCGAATCGACCGTGTCTGCCCAATTCAAGCCCTTGGCCTACGCTCTCATCCTCATGCGAGTCGAAGGCTACCCCTGCATCTTCCTGGGCGATCTCGACGGTTGCAATCCTACCGGCATCGACAATGGAGAAGGAAAGGCCGAACCCATGGCTGACCTCGAAAAATTCGTCAAGGCTCGGAAATACTACGCTTACGGAGAGCAGAAAGACGTCTGGGATCATCCCAACTGCATCGCCTGGTCCCGACTCGGCACAAGGACCGACAGCGACGACTCTGGATACGACGCTTCAGCCACCATCATCTGCAACGGCACAGAACAAGGTTCCAAGTGGGTCGAGCTTGGCAAGCTATACGCCGGTCAGAATTTTGTCGATGTCATCGGCTGGTTCCAAGGCCAGCAGAAGGTCAACGATGACGGCTGGGTCGAGATCCGCTGTCACCCTCGCTCCGTCTCGATCTGGGTGCCAGAGAACTCCAAGCACCGCGAATTCTTCTAGAACTCATGCTCGTTTGGCTCAATTGTTTCAAGTAGACTCAAAACAGACACGGACCCACTAATCATCAAAGTCGCAATCTCTTCAATTGAATGAGCGATGGTAGTAGACATAAGAGCTGAAAGAATGTTTTGCTGCTATTTTTTGAGAGGTGACGCAATCTGAGACCATATTCAAGGCTTTTGTGGAGCGAGTTGAGTCTCCTCAAGCAGAGAGATCAGCTCGACGCGTGAAACTGGACAGGCGATAAGCAGCTTCGGCCCCGACGGTAGCGCGGCGACGAGTAACCCGAATATCTGTCGGCTTAGCGTCCGACGTCGGAGTGGAGAAGAGCTCGCTGACGGCACGATGGTGACCAAGTCGATGTCGCTTGCGTTGGGCGCTGAGCTCCTCCGCATCAGCGCCTTCTCCCGATCTTTCGCTCGAAGATCCTCCTGGTGTGATGAGGGGCTCTAGTGTGACAAAGGCGCCAGGGTTGGCACAGATCGACATGGCGGGACGCACAAAGTGGAGGTGGGGGTCAAAAGGGTCCTTGCTCTCTTGCTCTTGCTCGGATGCAGAAGACACAGAGCTGATATCTTCAAAGTTGTCAAAGACGATTGCCTCGTGCTCGAGTCCAGTGGAAGCAGGTCGAGGATCTCGGCGGTGGTGGCGAGCAAGGTTGTGCTTTGGGGTACCGTCAAGCTCGTAGTGTGAGCGACGACCATTAGGAGTAAGGCAACGATCAGGATGGTAGCCAAGCTTTGGCGAATAGGCTGTCACATCCGCCACAGTGTCTTTGTAGCGCTGGGGTCGATGAGGAAGCGAGATCTGCCTGGGATGCAGCAGCGGCTTGGTGCGACGTTCGCGACCTCGGGAATTCTGATCGCGAGCAGTACTTGCGCTGTACTCATCGTCGCTGCTGTCCCCAAAGTCGGTAAGCAAGTCGAGGTCGTCTCTCTTGCGCCTCTCAAAGAGTGGGGACGACCTTCGCTTGCGGGAATGGATGCTACCGATATCAAGATCCGAATGACGATCAGACTGCCTTCGGCCTAGAGCTGTTCGAATGGGAATGGCCATCTGTTCCTCCTCGATCACCTGGATCTCATCTGCCGAATCCGGAGAGGCTGCGAGCAAAGGTTTGGCTTTGGGTTTTGAAGCGGGGCTGACAGTAGTAATTGTGGGGCTAGGGTAGTGTGTGGCAAGATGAGGTTGGGCGCTGGCTCGAGAGCAGAGCTTGAGGTCGTCGGTGGTGGCGAACATTTTGTACTGAAGTAACGCTGATGAAGCGAAGTTGCCTGCAAAAAGCTTTGCGGGAGACGTTCGCGGTTGCAGCCGAGGTGGCGGAGAACGACGAGCGATGATAGGAGAGACGATGGAAGAGTGAATGTGGCCTGGAAAGAGGACGCGGGTAGCAATTGTGTGGCCTGAGGACACAACAAAGTTAGGAAGTAAGCGGTCAAAGCAGGCTTTGATGGGATTCGATGGGATCGATGTGGTGGATATGGCACGTTGGAGTCGTGACGAAGCGAAGAGTAGGTAATTGCGAAGGTGATAGCAGCGAGTATGTGCTGTGCTTTTATGGACGATGACGACGGATGTTGATGGAGTGGACTGAGCTTGCCGAAAAATTCAGAGAAAGGGTCCAGTATATATCCTGACTTCAAAGAATGCTTCCGAACTTGCAGCGGACTCAGCGAGACCCTTCCCGATGTGATAGTTTCGGTGCAGAAGATACGCAAGCGAGGCTTCTTTCTGCAGGGACCAAGAAAGAAAATAAAAATTAAGAGGGGAAAAAAAAAGTAAAAGAGAAAAAAAGAAGAAGGGCAAAATGGCATAAGGTTTGTGCTTTGCTAAAGTCACACACGAGCACTGCACAGCATGCGGCGGGCGTCAGGCTAGGGAAGCTAGACTGAGCACAAGGCTCCACCACATGGCACAGAGCACAGCTGAATGGCAGATGTTGGAATGAAAGCAGCAATCGATTTTGAACGTCAGAAAAAGGTCAAATCTGATTCAAAAAGAAAAAAGAGGAAGAAATTCAGAGGGGTTAGACGCCGAGCGGCAACTAGTGGCTGGATTTCTCCTTCCTTCCGCTGTTGCTGCTGCTGGTGGTGCCATTGAGGGCCAAAGCGTGGCGGGAGCGTCATGGCGATATCCGAGAAAGCTGACGAATTGGGGGGGAAAAAAGAGTCCCAACGGGAGATTGCAGTTCAAACTTCGCAAGGCGGTGAATTGTTTGGTGGGTTCGCATGCCAGTACCCACCAAAGCGGAGTCAAGTCGCCATGCCTTTTTTGCACTGGCGGGAAGCTGCGATTCCGCTGTGAGTGTGACTCTGCCGGCTCTGTGCGGAGAAGGCGAAACGAGGCGAGACGATCGGTTGACGCTGTTGCAACTTTTGCTGCACCCTCACACCACCATTACTGCCCCACCATGCCATCAAAAAGAAAAGAACTTTTCTGATACGCAGCGTTTCGATGTCAGCTCATTGCTTAATGTTGCCCAACTTTCTGTCTGTCTCAATCAAGCTTAGCTTCTGCTCTGGCACATTGAACAGATCAACTCAAAATTCTGAAATATTATGCGGTGCAGAGCTGAGACGAGTGGAACTGCACAGTGTGTGTAATGACAACGGCAGCAGTCCGAACCCTGTTTCATTTCCATCCCACGTTCCGATGGCTTCCGATTGACAGACTTCGAGGCCCTCGACTCGGCTATCCCACGCCCGGCTTGGTGTTGGCGTGTGCATGAATCCTCGCTTCTTTGGATCAAGAGGGTATCGACCGCTTCCTCGTTACTCGATTATCTCAATTGAGACAGCCACATGATGTTGTAGACTGCGAAGCGAAATCAAGCTGTGAGGTGAGGCAACAAAGTTCAGCCTCAGCGAACAAGCTTCCTATTTGTCTTTGCTGTGGTTAGAACCGGCCAATCTGAAAGGCACAGAGAAGATGTCCCGAAGCTGATGTTGCGCCATCTTTGGAAGAATTGAGAGCCATGCAACTCCTGTACGGTCAGAGAGGCTTCCCGTTGCTCCGATGAAATGCTTCGAACCGAAATGCTCCCTTTTTTTAATGGCTCCCGTCGGCTGCACCGTTGTTGGAAGAAATCGGTAGTAGTTTTAGGCGGCCAAGCCGAGATGTTGCTGCCGGCTTTGTCGATGCGGTTGCTCTTGCTTTTGCTACTTGGTGATGTGGGAATTTTGTGATGCAACCTTTTGCGTCGACGAACACTAAAATTTTCTCTTCGCTGGAAGAATTGACCGTGCTTTCTCCGAGCAAAAGAGCGTGTGCCATCCTCATCTCATTGTTTCTTCCTTTTCTTCTTTGCTAGCCAGAGTAGTCAAGGTTTGCGGAAATCACATCGATTGGTATGACTCGGTGCCACAGTATGGCGTCGAAGGCCCGAGTTCCCCCTCTTTTTCCCTTTTTTTTTTTCCCCTTCTTTTCTCTCTCTTATTCTCTCTTTGCTTCATATGTGACGTTACCTACTGTTCAGCTCGCACAGATCATTTCATAAAGGAGAAATCGTTCGGGATTCGCAATCACGGTGGGCTGACCCTGCATTTCTGTCTCTTTTCCACACATAGTCTCTCCTATCACACCTGCATGGCCCTTTGATGGAATCACATTGCAGCACGCGTCGCCTCCTGTCACACTTTTATTTGACAAACGACGCCACTGCACTTCGGCACATCGAGCCGTACTTGCATCTTCCATCACATCACGAAACAGAAAAATGACACACAGTAGTGTTAATATCGTAACTTTGCTGCATCACACGAAGGTTGTCTCTCACGCTTGTGGCGTGCCTGCGATAACAAAACCAAAATGCGATAAGTGCAGTACAGTAGCAACGCCTCAGGCTGCCGCGTTTACAGTTGGAAAAGGGGCGAGCGAAAGAATTTTTTTGATCAAGCACATGCTGAGAGAATCGAGCGCAATTCGGGAAGCTTAGCGGGTGGCGATAACGACTCATCAGCAAGTCAGGGTCTCGTCTTTGGCTGTTGGGACTGCTTTTTCTGTCCTCCTTTTTTTCTGAGAGGGTTGTGGGGAGAGAGGCGAAATATGACTGAGCATGCGGTCGGCTAACTCGCACCTCACGGCCATAGAAGAGGTGCACGACGCGGCTGCGGAGAGAGTAATTCTCGATATGCCTGTTTGGACTGGTACTGGAGCTGTCACACGCCTGGTCAGGTTCAGACGAGCGGTGTCGGGCTGCTTAGGGCCACTGGCTAGAAGCTGCTTCTGAAGAACCGCAAAAGCGACTTCGACTCTATCGCCTTCTCCTCTGACGCTTGCCGGTGCTCAAAACTCAGCGAAAGTTCGGGTTGAGAGGCCTCGTTCTGGACACTCACGGTAGCTGAGTGATCCTCGATGCAGATGAAGGTCAGGGTTCTTCGACTCGGGCTGATCCCGTCTCTTCTCTCGGGTTCGGAGACGGTTCCTGCCGAACCGGCAGAAAGAGGCATCTGCAGAGTCCGATGACCGTGAACGTACCACAAACTCTTATTCAGGTCGCATCGGCCGAGTTAGGGCAGCGTCAGTCTAATCTCAAAATGGCTCTCCTGCTGCTCCTCTTGCCAAATGTCCACAGACTTGCTTGCTATCGAGCAAGAAGGGTGCTTTCGCCTTTCATCTTGGTAACGCTGAGAACCAACCATCTTGTGGAAGCGAACACGGTTGCCACCAACCGGCTAACTTTGACTCTAGCTCGTCGCTCCCCCTTTCTCTCCTCTCTACCTAGCTAGAGTTTGCCAGCCCGGCTAGTCAGAGTCAACATGCTCTCTGGGGTTAGTTAGGCTTGCTCGCTCAAGGTACGTACGAGCATTGCACGAGCTCAACCTTACCAAACTTTAAACTTCGTCCGCCCTTTATCCCGCACTGTTTGCCCCTGACAAAGCAATTGAGCTCGATGAGCTTGATCGGCGGAAAGTGCAACGGGCCGTGCTGTGCCCTGAATGCACAACATCAGTGCCACTTGCAATGGCGCGATTCGCTATCAGCTGCGGAAAAGGGTTGGACCGGAAACGAATCTTGTCAGCTAAGCCCCACAACGCGCGTACTCATGGTCTTGGCGAGGCTCAGACAGTCGCAAAGCCATGCCGAACAAGCGGGATCAAGCGATTTCGACACGGCAAGGAATTCATTTCAGCTCAGCTCATTGTGGATCGACTTTTCACCGACGCCCAAGTTCGGCAATCTCGCGCTCTTGAAAACAGGTTCGTACTTTGCCAGCGTGCCACCTCCTCGACGTATTTTCCCTTTCTGAACCTTCGATAGAGGCTCGACGTAACCGGAAGAGTAAAAAGGGAGGTGGAGTCGAACCTCGTTTTTGCACGGCATTGTTGCAAAGACAAGAAAGCTTTGAAACCTTGTTGTCGGGGTCGGACATGATCGATCACCGCTCTGATCGCCTAAATCTTGTTTAGTCGTTCCAATCTTGCTTCGTCACACCTCTGACACAAGGTTGCATCTCGAGATTACGAAGACGATTGTACGAGACTGGACAATGAGCAGCAACATTGTCAGGCTCGCTCCATTTGATATACACAGCCAATCGACACAGAGATCAGATGACCTTCAGTAGAGATCTTCAAAAAGTCCAGAGGGGTTGGATTCAACCAATACGATCGATACGAGTACAAGCAAGTTACAACGCATCAACTTTTGCGTGGTGAGCGCAGACCATATTCTCGAGTTTTACGAGCGTTGGATGTGCGTAGGTGGAAGCTCGACAATCTTGACTTCGGGCGCTGAGCTTCCTTCGGCCTTCCCTTCTGGCTTCTCCGGCGATTGAGGCGAAGAGCTCAGTCCGTGTTCCAGGATATGGAATGCTTTGTCAGCTGCCGAAGATGTCTTCTTTGAATCCTCCTTCTCATCTCCGACCTTGCTCGCTGCGCCATAGCCAGAAGTCTGGTCGACAACACGTTTCTCATCTGACGCTGCGTTGACACCGCCGGATCCGTTCGAAGAAAACTGTGGCTGCTCGGGGGCGGCCGCTGCTTCAGTCGATGACACAGTGACGATGGGACTCGAGGTGGGAGCGTCCGGGAAAGTCGTTGCAAAAGCACCGCCAGCAACATTGCCCAGGGTTGTCGCCGCAACAGGCCCACCAGACGCTGTGGCAGACAGAGGATGCAATGACTTGGCCGTCGCACCGAGACTAGCGAATTGTCCGGCACCTCGATTAGCCGACGGGCTCGCGGCTCGAGGAGGTCCAAGGCTGAAGCCGTTGGCCGGTGGGTCGCCATTCTGTAAAGGCGAATCATGGGGCCTAGACAATGGCGACTTGGCCGGAGTATGACGCATTGGGAACGATCCTGACGGTTGCGAAGGTCGACGGAATCCAGGGCTTCCCAGGGTCGCGCCATACGAGGGCGAGCGTGGCGACATGGCACCGGCGCCATTGCCCACCGTTGACGTGCCCGGACTGGAGACTCCTCCAGATGAAGGCGAACGAGGCGAAGTAATGCCCAAGAACTGCGGCGTCTGGGTGGGTCGACCCATGCCCAATCCGGGACCACTGTGGGATGGGATAGCTCCACCCGTGCCGTTCGTTGTCGTGTTTGCGGTTGCAGGGTCCGGCTTGCTGGGGTCCCCTACCACGTTACCGCTCACGCTCGGAGAGGGAAGCAAAGGGCGGCCAAAGGTGGGGGCGTTGTCTCCTCCTCCTCTGACAGGAACGACGTGACTCGAGGGTGGGGGAAGTTGACCCACTCGGGCTGTGGCGGGAGAAGATCTAATCGCCGCACCTGACGATGTTAAGACGCCGGTCTCTGCAGGCTGTGCTCCAGCTGTTGGTGGCCGCAATACTTGCGAGGGGATGGTGGGCGGCTTGATTAGTCCACTGTTGGCAACATCGGTGCGGGCGTCTGGCTGTGCCGGGACCGCATCGTTTGCAGCATCTACATTCTTGGATCCGGATACGAGTCTGATCCTCTGACGCGGCGATTCTGTGTTCCCACTTGCTGCCACTGCTCCGTCGGCCTTGCTTGTAGGGCTCTCAGGGTCGTTACCCGAGCGTTTGATGCTGCGGGGGCTTGCCTTGTCACGTCGCGAAAGGATGCCAGGATGAGGAACCGGCGTACCGGTGGGCGGTGGTCGACACTTGGAGCAGAAGAAGTCAGCCGACTCCCAGTCTCGCTTGTTCTTGAGGCCGCGAATCTGTTTGTCGAAGCTGTCCCAACACTTGATGTGCTGCCAGACGCCGCACTGCTCGCAGCAAACAATTTCGTTGTCCTCGTCGGGCGGGCTGATGGCAGCTTTTCCGCATACTTCGCAATTGAGCTCCCATTCCTCTTCCTCGTCTTCCTCCATCGCATCGCCTTGGCCATTGGCACCGAGGTCCTCTGGAACGGGCGTGGAATCCTTCGAAGGCGGCGGGATGCCTCCATTGGCAATGATCTCTTCTCGTCTTCGTTTGCGATCTTCCCGCTCTCGCTCTCGCCTTTCGCGCTCTTCCTCTTCGCGAATGGCTTTGGTCTCGAGCTCGAGCTCTCGGGCACGCAGACGCTCTTCGCGCTCGCGCAGTCGGGTCTCTCTGGAGCGCTGGGCTTCTTGTTCCTCTTCCTCTTTCTGACGCTTCTGTTCCTCTTCCTTTCGGATGAGCGCCATCTTCTCTTCCATCCTTGCTCTGGCCTCGCGGTCACGCTCGCGTTCCTCTCGCTCAGACTCCTTCATTGCGATACGGCTGGAACGCTTTCGGTTGGCGAGAGCCTGCTCCATGGCACGCTGACGCTCAATCTCGTCCATGGCGGCGAGCACTTGTTCGAGGATCTCATTGTTGATGAATTGGTGCAGATTCTTCTCGTTGGGATCTTTGGACTTGGCGAAGCGTTTGGCAAAGTCGATCCATTCTTGGCGGGTGACAACGATGGTCTCAAATTCGATCCATTGGTCTTGGTCTGATGGAGTCGCCTTTTCGTCTTCCTGGTCTTCCTGTGGTTCATCGTCCTCCTCCTCTGCTTCTTTGACATCTTCTGCCTCTGCTTTTGCCATGTTGACGTCTTCGTCGGCAGCGTCAGCGTCAGCCTTGGTCTCGTCTTCATCATCGAGTGTGTCGGGAGGTTCACTGAGTTCTGAATCAGACGAGTAGGAGGCCGCTGCTGAGCGTGAGGCGCGACCATTGGAAGGTGTAGTTGCCGGCTCTTCTTCTTGTGGCGCGAAGCGAGCCGAGGTTCGAGTGCCCCTTCTGGGAGGTGGCCGGGATGGCGTGGAGGCAGTCGAGTCGGCGAGCGAAGACCGTGTTCGCTTCGAGGGTGTCGAACTTGCGGTGACATCTGAAACGCGGCTTCGCTTGGTACCGGATGACTTTGGAGCAGGAGACGACTTTGTAGCTGCAGAAGCAGCACGCCTGGCAGCAGCGGCTTCCATTCTAGCCCGCTTTGAACCCTTCTTAGCTGGCGCACGTGCTTTGGCCGCTGGCTTGGGCTGTGGCTGAGGACGCTGGATCCAGATGCGGTTGTCGTCAAACAGCCAGTAAGCATTGTCGTGAGCATCCCAGCCGATGGGAGATACGCGCCAAGTGGTGATGTCTTCCTCCGACTTGACGAGTTTGCGAAATCGCTCCGGGTCCATGAGCTGCCATTCGCACAAGTCGTGAAGGGTGGCGATCTTGTCCTCGAGCGAGAGCTGTGCCCACTCGATGGGCTGTTCAGCTGTGCCGAAGCGGCTGTTGGATTCGGCATCACGAAGGTCGTACTGAGTCCTGAGGTGATGTTGCCAGTTGTCGAGGTCGATGGTGCGGTCGAGGGTTAAGGTGTATAGAAGGCGCTTGATGAGGTCGGGAACGACATTGGATTCACTATTCTCAAAGTCAGCCTCGAGAGTTTCGGTCTCGAAGCCGCTCATTCCGAAAGCCTCGTCAAAGACAAAGAGGAATTGGCAGACAGCGGCAAACTTCCACATCTTGCGAAGACGCTTTGTGATAGGGTGGAGTTCCACCACGGGTGGCGCGGCGGGAGCCGAGGGACCGGCCACAGCGCCGAGAGATCGTCGTGCAGGCATGATGGAAAGGGACTGGAGAGAGCTTGTCTTTGCTTTCAATCGAACTTGCTGACTCTTCCGGGCCTAGAAGATGATTGCCGAGGCCACGAAAGGCAGCGATGGATCGACGCAAAGCAGGAGAGATGCTGGTCGCGGCTGAGCGGGGAATTGCTGTCGTAGCACCAGACTGGAGTCGTATACCTTAGACGGGGTTAGCTGACGAGGTTGGGAGTCGGTCTTGGCCCTGTGAATGGTTGAAGAAGATTGACCGAGGTGGAGGAAAGGGAGACAGGGGAGAAGCGTTGTGGTTGGTGCGGGAAGGAAACAGATTCCTAAGGTTGGCTCTGGCGACAAGTCCGATTTCCAGGAATTCCTCTTTTGTTGGCCAGAGTTTGCCCTCTTTGGATTTTTAGGCAGTCTGCTCTGCGTGCTGGATCGGGCGACATCCACTAGAAACAAAAGCGAAAGAGAAGAGAGGAACCGCGGCGCGACGGACGCGAAGTACACGACAGTACAGTACTGCACAGTACAGTACTGCACAGTACAGTACTGTACAGTAGTATGAAAATTGTTTTTGTTCTTACAAAAGAGGAGGATCGCGGATCGGAATTTGAAGCCCGATCTGCTTGCTATGGCCCGCTTAACCACTCTTCATCCGAGACTGCTTGGGTTTTTCGTCGGGTCCTAATTCAGACACAATCTGATCCATGCACGAGATGGTCCAGATGATTGAGCTTGATAGGGTTGGGAAACATAGAATACACAGAAATATGCAAAGTAGACAAGACAAACAGAGGCGAAGGGCGATCGAGGGGACGATGGACAGAGCTGTACGCGCCGGGTATGATTAGAATCCTTGTAGATACGGGACCAAGTAGCAACGATGTGTGTAACACCTTTGACTGAGTCGATTCGCTACCTAGGACGTTGTGCGATAGCATCTGGAATTTGCGGCTTGCCCGTTGTAGCATCACTTAGCCTGTAGTGCGCCAGTGGTCTGTTGAGCTCACCCTTTGCGCGGCACTTGTACAGGAAACCGACCACCACCTCACCTTCTTTTGGAGCCGGTTGAGCAGCAAAGTGCTGTGCAGCTACGGTGCTGAGGTAGTTGGTCGCTGCATCGGCATCGAAAAAGTGTGGAGGGCAGGCTGGTTCGTCGTCGTTCTGTTTGGATGATGTGGCTCCGAAGGCGGCGGCGGTCTCGGCTGCGCTGGCTTCTGCAGCATTGCGCTTGCGACTGGTCGAGGTTGTTGGTGCGGGCGATGCTGCTCGAGCTTTACGCTTGCGGACGTTGGACGAAGTTTCGGCATCTTGTGTCGAGTCTTGCGGTGGGTAGGACTGAGCGAGATCGTAGAAGGAGACATAGGACTGGACTACTTCGGATGGGAGCGCGTGGAAGTCTACTACTGGATCTGCGGTGATTGTAGCGCAGGGGTAGGCGAGTATGCGAAGCAGGTCAGTATAGGTGCAGGATAGCATTGAGATGGACAAGTGGATGTCACAATGGCATGAAGAAAAGGAGGACACTTACCCCGCTCGACGTCGTCATTGGGCTTGGATTTGTCTTTGGACTTGAGATCGTCGTTTGCAGCCATATTGGGGTTGTAATGAGGGAAGCGTTGTACTCTAAGCTTGAACAAGTGATGTGTAGGAGATAGTCTGGGAGAAGGTGGAGTCGTAGCTAACCAAGGTGAAGTGAATAACAAGGGTAATGATGGAGTGGACGCCCGAGCACAGTCCGGAGTCGAGCGCGGGAGCCGATTCCCGAATTTGCAGACAAGTGCAAAGGAGAGAGAAATTGGTCCAAATTCATTTTGGCAGCTGTGATGCACATTTCAGCGGCAGCACACCCAATATGTGCTCGGGCCTTGTCTCGAATGGCAGCTACTGCAAGCACTCTGAGCTGAGCTTTGATCCTCTCCCTGCTGTATCTGCCTCTCTCATTCCAATTTCAAGCTTGAATCTACTGCTTAGCTTCCGAGATAGTCTCATCTAGGCGATCTTTAGACCATCAATGCGAGGAACGGTGCCGACTGATTGTGGTCAAGCAAGACGGCTCGACATGGGCAATTTCAAACTGCTGGACCCTGAGCGCGCTGCACCAGACTCGATTTTTAGCTCTCTCTCTCTCTCTCTCTCTCTCTCTCCTCTGAAATCACACGAGTGCACCATCCAATGCAACATGCTTTGCCTCGTATCACAAACACCCACCACTCGCTCTCCCTTCTTCTCTACCATCAACATTTGAACGAGACCAGCATCGTTGCACGCCACCTCCATCTCATTTAATCACACCACATAACATTGAATCGCCACCCAGCCTCGATCAACTCCTTTGCGCACCACGACTCAGCTAGACTCCATTTTTGACATCAAAAACCATACCTTTACAGCATCAATCAACACTCTCAGAAACTCAATACGTACACGCCGCCCCGACTCATCAATGATCGCTACAAGCTAGAATTCTACACAATCGGCATCTCTTTATGGTTGGCGGCTTTGATACTGGCAGTAGCTTTCTAAGTCCGTCGGCTCGGTCAGCACCATGAAGCGATTCTTCTCTCGCTTCTCCGCTGCTGGGCCTACATCTCCAACCAAGCCGCCATCAGATGCTGCTTTCGACCGATCCGAAAAGCAAGATCTGGCCGCGACCTCACCAGCTCCAGCAATCCTTGCTCCGTATAACACTGTTGGGCGAACAAAAGCGCTCGTTGCCAAATTTGAAGCAACCACCCCAGCTCAGCCAACACAGTCCCATAGCTCCACAACCTCGTCTCCTGCGCCACAACTTGCGATACCCATACCCTCACCAAAATCACCACTCTCTGACATACCCCTCGTGACCGCCGAATGTGCTCTTTCTTCTTCGCTTGCTCGATCTGTGCCAAATCGTGTCCCTGGCTCAAGTCTACCAGCCGATACCACCCAACGCCAAAAGACTGATTCTCTCGGTGTCAGTAGCCACCCAAACCCTCCACAACAGACGGACCAAGACATAGACCAGCGCCAGGCCAGCTCCGGCAGCCAGACCGCCTCCTCCACAGCACACGCCAATAAGACAGTCGCTTTCGCACCCTCTCCTCAGAAGCAACGCTCAACATCGCCAGCACAATGCGGTCAGCTGCAGCGCTTGCCCGCTGCTCAAACCCTCTCTCGTACCAATTCGAATGACACCAACTCTTTCGCTGGCGGTAGCAGCTTTGCGCGCCCCACCGCCGCCAGTCAAGCCAGATCCAGAACTTGCACAAGATCAGCAGCAAGCGATGCTAGCCAGCATGTCGCCTCTACCGGCGCTCACAGCGTTCGAGAGAAGGGCACATCCAACCACTCCCGCTCGTCCAGAGCGAGCCATGCTTCTTCAGTACGCACTATGGCGCGTCGCAGCTATTCATCCTCTAGCGGCCCCGCTTCCAGAGACGCCGATCCTTCGACTACCGTGTCCACATCCTCAATTGTGGGAAATCGCACCAGCGACGCAGCTTTGTCTGTCGCAAGGGGCACCTCACTTGATATCGCGCCAAGTGGAAGATCATCCCCTACCAAGGGCGCTGATGCAACAGGACCGCTGCATTTCCCAACTCGCACCTCATTGCCCATGCGCATGAGCTACTCTGGCTCCACCAACAGTCGACCGCAAAGTCGCAGAAATAGCGTCGATCCTACTTCACCCACCGGCTCCAATGAGCCCGTTGTTTTCCCACACTCTGGCGGTGGCGCCTCCCGCTCTTTCGGCTTTCCAACTTGGAGTGAGATGACGCAGCAGGAGCTTGTTCAAAATCTTGGTCCACGAGAGAGGACACGCCAAGAAGTCCTCTGGGAGATCGTGGCGAGTGAAGAGCGCTACGTCACCGAACTCGAAAAGGCAAAGGAGATCTACATTGATGCTCTCATTCACCCAGAGCACTTTGATCCGGAGCGCGTTCTGCCGCCAGCCCCGACTTTGACCACAACCTCACCCATCGATGCTCCCGGATCAAGAGACTGGTCCCCGACACCCCAATCCGCACTCTTGTCGCATGGTAGCTCTCTTGCAGATTCTTCCAGTCTCATGACTGGTATACCAGCTAACTCAAATGGCGACCTTCCTATCGCTGCTCGCTTCATGTCAAGCGTCTCTGCGGGCAAGGGTTCTACTACCAATGCAGCAAGTAGGAGAGAGCAGTCTCAGTGGGACGCACATCATGCAGCGGGTGTCCGTAGTCCATATTCTGTTGGGATCGCCAACGTTTCTACATCGGATAATTCAACAGCACGACCAGGACTGGCACCGAATCCCATGGATGCAACCTACGGTCTCGGTCTTGGTCTTGGTACAACAGCGACACGTGATCGCAGCGCAGCGGCCTACATGAACGTACCAGTCGCATTCAAGGGTAAGGGCAAAGCGTCCAAGGCACAGAAGCTGCGCAGCCTTGCAAGGAAAACCAACAGCGATGCCGACCCACTCCGGCTCTCTGTGCCGTTGCCACCTTCCCTTCGTGAGGTCCTCATCGCCATGTCCGAGGGCCTCGTCGAAGCACACGGGCTGCTGTCGGATGCACTGAAAGCGCGATACGAAGAGCAGTGGCCTTTGGTCCGCAGCCTCGCCGACGTTTTCATGAAGTACTCGCACATCCTCGAACACTACGCTAGCTACGTCTGCCACCTCCAACGAGCCTTGGAGGAGCTCGAGGAGGCGGCGCTCATGGAACGCGCATTCCGAGGTAAGCGACTTAAGAAGGAACGTCTCAGCAACACCGTCGGGCTTGGACGGACCGTAGCTGCTCTAGAAGCATGTGCGGCGGAACAAGGCTATGCCGGTCTGTCCATCTTTGCTTCGATGCCCTTCCAGAGATTGCTCAAGTATCCGCTGCTCTTCCAGAATCTCCTCTTTCACACCGACCCATCGACGCATGAGTTTGAAAGCACCGTCGCTATGGTGGTCGAAGTCGAACGACTCGTCCGCTCGATTGAGGACGAGAAGGTGAATGCCGAGGAGCGGGATAAGACGCGCGACGTTTTTGCTCGTATCGATGGGATCACCGACCGTCAAGTACTGCGACCCAGGCCAGACAGGATGCTGGTCGAAGAAAGGGCTCTCTACGATGAGCATGCCCGCAGGACGCTGTCCGAGTCGGCGCCGAAGGATGGGCGTGGCGATGTGCACACGTCTGACAGCGAAGGAGGGGAGAGCGGTACCGAGGGAAACAGTCAACGAGGCGGTCGATGGAGCAGCTCAAACCAATCTGGATTGCGTGCAGCTCTGCGGAACAAACGTTCCTATCGACGACTGTCAGACTTCTTGTCATCCGAGGATGGCGGCAGTGGCACTTCGAAAGCACCAGCCATGGGTAGCAAGAAAGATCTTTGGCTGGTCCGCTTCTCCGACGTCGAGATCAAGTGCCAACGTATCGGCGTAACAGCTTTGCCCATGGTCAGCACTGCCGCTCTCCGCAATGCTGATACTGTCGATCTGGAAGCCACCGACTTTACCGCACGCAGCAAGGACAGTCGCGAGCGCCTAAAGGCACTTCGCAACACAACGCTGCGGGCCAAGACACGCAACTTGTACAAGTTTGTTTCGGTGGTCGCATGGCGAAATGCAGCTGTGCGCAACGTGGATGGTGTAGAGGAAGGGTTTGCCGATGGTCTGCCCACCTCGCATGAGGTGGACGAGGAGGAGGATGAGGACGATGATGATGGGGATAGTGTCAGGAGCGGCGATAGCAATGCGAGCAGCAGCAGTTTTTCGGGTAGCAGCGATGGTGTTGGTGGCCAGGCAGGGTCAGAGAAGTATATCCGGTCGACGAAGCTTTCCTTCACATACTGGGGGGATCGCATTGAGCCTGGTCGAGCTCTCGCTGGCGTCCAGACGAACAGCACATCCCCCGGCCAACCGAAAGCAAATGCATCAGACAAAAGGACAAGAGCCTCGCAACGTCACTCGGCAGCATCGACCGACTCGGCCGTCACCACGGCAACTACATCCACCTCTGACGCTTCTCGCGCGGCTAGACAACCACGATGGAGCACCCCGCACGGCAGCCGTTCCAATCGTCCAACCGCCGCAAAGACTGGCATCTCTGGCCGGCTGTCCGAGCCTCTAGCATCCACTTCGATGGTGAGCGCTCCAGAGCCGATGCAAACAGCAGTGGCTCAGATGCACGCCAGGCAGAGAAACGAGAAGTTCGGTGCTCGCTTACGGAGTTCTGTAGCCAACAGCAATGCGGGTGCGAGTGTAGGCGAGGTTGAGGCAGGTGGATCCCACGTGTCGGTCAACCTTGCCGGTACATCGGCGGGAGGTGAGGTGAGGAGAGGCAGTGCCAGTGCCAGTGCCAGTGCGAGTGCCAGTACGGGCGTCAGAGATGGTTGATGCGTGGAGTACTCACGCGGCGTTGGCAAATGCTGCATTTGCTTGTGATGCTGGATATGTCCAGAGAGGAGGTACAATGAAATCAGTCTTGATACAATAGTCTTTGTTTGTGCGTGTGATCACGGTACGTGCAGAGAGGACTGCCATGGCCCAAAGCCATCATCAGCACCATCATCTGCTTCATAGTAAAGTAAAAATAAAATTACAATAAATAAAAAGAAGCTCTGTCGAGGCGAAACGTCACCGTGAGCCAACGGCGACTTGAGGTAGGCCATCCTGCGGAAAGTGAAGCTCGCCAGAATCCGACGAGAATTTTAAGCATGCATTTTGTTTTTGCCTTGCTGTGGGCGGTGCTGTCAAAACTCAAAAGGATGACGGCACCGAGTTTCAAATCGACTACAGCACTGGACTGTACAGCGGCTTCTTTGAGGCGTGATTTAGAAAACCGCTGGTTTTGTGCCACATTTCAAGGATGACGGGTTGTGCATTCCTGAGGTTGAGAATAAGGTGAAACCTGTGTGCGAGGCTTGCATGTCGCTATGGATTCTTGATTGCTCGTGAACAAATTGACGCTTCACTGTGGTTAGAGTAAGGTCTGAAGCTTTGTGCGTTGTAATGAGTGTTGAGCTCCATGCCAAGGTGAGTAGAGGTTGGGAGAGGGCAGGATTTGGTGCGTCACAGGTGGTGCGGGTGCTTGGCGAGGTAAAGCTGGCTGGCTGTGGTACAGATGGTCCTCCACTTTTAGACTGCTGCGTGTCGAACCACCGCCCCTTGCGCTTAGCTCGCAGTGTCGGTGTCCAAGGTTATAATACTCTCTACATCTACTCTTGGTAAGTACTACGCTTCCTCCCTCTAGATACCTCGTACAGTTGTGGTCGGTAGGCAGGCAAATTGGGCTGCAAGGTTCCATACTCCCACCAATTGACCTTGATTCCATCTCGACGTCCTCTTCGCGACCACTGCCACATCGCCAATTTCGACTGATCCCACCATGATGCAGGTCGAAAGGATTCGTGCAGAAAATCTTGCTCCGAGAGCGGAGTCCAGCGCTTCTTCGTATCATACCACAATCGACCGCTTAGTCACGCCAGCCGACTCTGTCGAATCGCTGACTTCCTCCTCGCCCTCGCTATTGAACGGGCAGGACGATCAGGCGTCCTCCCCGCCATCATCGCCCGAGCTAGAATACGAGACCATCAAGAGACGAAGAGAAGGTACTGCGCTCGTCATCCAGCATCCGACACTGGTCAACTTTGTCCCAACTTCCGACATCCAAACTGCCGTAAGGGTACTGCCGGACTGTGTGGTCATTGATACCATCTTGCCGCCAACTGATACGCTCAGAGCCAGTGATCTTGCTCGCCGCCCACCGCAGACTGAGCTGCAGAGGATCGAAGGTCAGAAGACCGCCCAATTTGACGCAGCCGAGCTGCTAGAGAAGCACAAAGCAGAGCTCTACCAGACGCTGACAACCAAGTTGACCGAGAACTATGATCCAACGGGAACCATCAAAGAGGAAATCTTTACCACTTTGACCCAGCTGACTAGATTTCCTGATCCAAAGGGGACGAATAGATCGCAGTATACCGAAGGTAAATGTCCTTGCATTTGCTGTGAGGTGGGTTGCGTTGACCCTCTCGAGCCCTACAGTGCTTCTACGCAGACGGCATCGAGTAAAACTTCGAACGTGTCCTCGCCCATTCTCGCTACAACGCACACCAGGTCTGCGATCGTACAGCCGCTGCACTCGTTCTTGGAGATGACGGAGGCTCCTTCGACCAGGTCAGACTCGATGAGAGGCATCAAGGATGGTGTTGGACGCTCAAAGAGCAGATTGGGCTTCCTGTCGTTTGGGCGATTTGGCCGTTCGCGCTCACAGGTGGATTTGGCCTCTTCGACAGGCTCAAAGGGCAAACACATCTCGATGCCCGCCTTGCCCAAACCTGCACCTGCTCTTCCCGAATCAGTCACTGGTCAAGTCGTGCCGCCGCGGAGCGAGCCGACCCGCTCACGATCCTTCTCAGACCTAGTTCGCAGGCGAAGGAAGAAGCACATGTCTGGCGCATCGGGCGAAGCCTCACCTTCCATGCCACCCGCGAACCCTCCGATGGCTCAAGACAATCTGAAGGCGAGCAAGAGCCTGGATGTCGAGGCTCTGCGTCTGCCAACCCGTTCATCATCGCAGACCAACCTCGCGAGCAGCTCAGGTACTGCTTCTGCTGCTTCAGGTCGATTCTCGCTGGATAGCGCTCGGGTAGCGACCCCCTTCGAGGGTCCCAAGCCACCACCGCGTCGAAGCAGTAAGATGTACGCCATAATCGGTCGTAAACCTGTCCCGCAGCTCAACGCCTCTTCGAGCACAGGAAGCCTCGAGAGGAATGGGTCGAGGAGCATACCCGCTACGATTCCACGCAATGCAAGGCGTGCGTATGGGATCGGTCAGATCGCTGAGGAAGATGAAGAGCTTGAGGATGGAATGCTCTACAGCGACGCTGGTAGGAGCAATGTGAGCCTCTCGAGGAGGCAGTCGGCTTTGATCTCTGATTTTGAACCCTTATCGAATGGTTCTCTCTACGAGGACTACCCTCCACATGCCTCAAGTTCGGAGCTGCGCAACAGTGGGGATGTGGACGTAGCGCAACGATGGGGTTTCAGAAGCGTACGGACGGATCGATCCGTTGATCCCAACATCCCAGCACCTGCCAGGCCATTGGGGATTGGGGAGGAAACTCAAATCGGCGTAGCCATCTGAGCTGGAAAGAATGCTAGTCAATCAGCGCTTTCGGCTCATCCGCAAGACCTTTCTGGTGTTCCGTCTTGGGTATTCCGACTTGACTATAGCACGCGAAAGCGATTCCTGATCGCCAGCACCTCAACGATACCCTCAGTTGATATCACTCAACTTTGTACAGTCACACGCCCAA
Organism: Ustilago trichophora; assembly: GCA_900323505.1. Taxonomy (NCBI): domain Eukaryota; kingdom Fungi; phylum Basidiomycota; class Ustilaginomycetes; order Ustilaginales; family Ustilaginaceae; genus Ustilago; species Ustilago trichophora. Next base: position 140,335 of record OOIN01000010.1, on the reverse strand, counting down.
CACGCTTTGTTCGTTTAAAAACAACACGGAACAGCTTTTGATATTGTCCAGCTTCTGTTGGTCAAGAGAAGGAATGCGTATGATGACCGAGTGAAATTTTTATTGTCGGCATGAGCCTAGAAATGCTGAGCAAAATAGACCAACTGAAAACGAGGACAGACGTAACCATGATCGACCCAGGGTTCGACCTTTTGCCCCGTACAGATCAACAAATATAGATGGGGTGCAGTGTTGACTGCCATATTCATGATAAACTTCATAGACACTTTAAGCATCTTCGTGGGTGTCGTACTTGGGAGACCACATCTCACCGTGGACCCACTCGCGGAGCTGCTCCTCGTCCATGGCAGCCGTCTTACCACCGTCGCGAGCGACGCCCTGCTTGTTGGCCATCTGGATGCAGCGAACAGCAATGTCGCGCGAGATCTCACGAATTCTCTCCGTGTTGGGGTACAGACGTCCCTCGGCGCGCTCCTCATCGTTGAGAGCATCCGAAAGGGCCAGAGCCGACTCGGTGATCATCTCGTTGGTGACCCGACCAGCCTTGCAGAGAGCAGCGCAAAGGCCAATACCAGGGAAGACGAGGAAGTTGTTGCCCTGGCCAGGGATCATACGCTTGCCAGTGGGCGACTGACCTGCCTCGATCTCGGGGAATGGCGAACCGGCAGCAAACAGAACGCGGCCCTCGGTAAACTTGACAGCCTCCTCAAAGGTGCACTCCGAGTTGTCGGTGGGGTTCGAGAGCGGGAAAATGATGGGTCGCTTGTTGAGCGTGGCCATCTTGCGGATGACCTGCTCGTCAAAGGTGCCCTTGACAGTCGAGAGACCGAGGATGGCAGTGGGCTTGACGTAATCGATGATCTCGGCGAGATCCTTGATCTGCTTGCCATTGTTGTCGTCGCGGGCGAAAAAGACCTTGTGCTCCTGCAGCTTGTCTCCACGGTCCTTGGTGACCAGACCCTTAGAGTCGGTGATGTAGATGCGCTCGCGAGCCTCGTCCTCGGAAAGACCTTGGCGGGTGAAGAACGACATGAGCTGCTTGCCGACACCGACAGCAGCCGAACCGGCACCGGCCATGAGGATGCGGTGATCGTGCAGAGGACGACCGCTCTCCTTGGAAGCGATGCGGGCGGCGTTGGTGAAGCCAGCAAGAATCACACTGCCAGTACCCTGAATGTCGTCGTTGAACATGGGATACTTGTCCTGATAGCGCTCGAGAAAGCGGAAGGCATTCTCCGAGGTAAAGTCCTCAAACTGGATGATGAGGTTGGGGTATCTGGAGTGAAGAGCATCCATAACCTCGTCCATGAACTCGATGTACTCCTCGGTGCCTGCACGCTCGCGTCGAAGACCCAGGTAGAGGGGGTCCTCCAGGTTCTTCTTGTTGTTAGTACCAAGGTCGACGACGATGGGGAGGGTGGCGCGGGGGTGGATACCAGCACCGGCAACGTATAGCGAGAGCTTGCCGATCGAGATACCCTGACCGTTCCATCCAAGGTCACCGAGACCAAGGATACGCGAGCCGTCGGTGATGACAGCGATTCGTGGCGAGCCGGCGGGGACAGGCCAGTTCTCAACAATACTGGCGATCTTGCCCTTGTCCTCGAGCGAGATAGAGAGGCCCTCGGGCCTTCGGTAGATGTGGGAGAACTTCTGGCATGCCTCGCCGACGGTAGGAGTGTAGATGAGAGGAAGAATCTCTTCCTTGTTGGCAAGGATTGTGGCGTAATAAAGACGAGTGTTGGTCTGTCTAAGCGAAGCGAGCATGACGTGCTTTTCGAGAGGGGTCGACTTGCTGCGGAGCTGGTGCAGGACGCGCAGGACTTGTGTGTTGAGGCTCTGCTTGGCAGGAGGGAGGAGGCCGCGGAGGCCGAGCTGGTCACGCTTCTCATATGAAAAGCCAGTGTCTTGATTTGGAAATGGATCGGAGATAATGCGATGGTCAGCGAGCTGGTTCGACCTTGTGGACGATGTGGAGAACGATGCGGCGGAAGTCTTGCGTGATGAGCGCTGTCTCGTGCTACTGTAGAAGGAGGATGCAGGAGATGCTTGGCTAGCAACAGATGGCCCAGCAATGGCATTTACCATCCCTGTGGATTGATACCATTCTTCTGATGCACAACGAAGGCAACTGCCTATGGACCGATGTGATGAACGAAGCATGCTGTGCTTTGCTGTGCTTCGCTACAATGAAGAGCTGAAAGTGAGGAACGGCTTCTTCTCTGAAGTGACTCGGCAAGCAGTTATTCTTTGGCGGAGAAAAAGTGCTGCAGCGGCAAGAAATTTGTGGAGAAAGCCGGCGCGTACGTCGGTCGGTCTGCGAATTGTAGAAACCGACGACGTCTACTGCGTTCGATAATGTCCGCAAGAGATCTCAACGGCACCTGATACAAGAAGACGGAAGATGGAGTGGGGAAGGAAGAACGCTTTCGGAAACATCAAGGAAGCAGGTATGGCCGCCGGATCAATTTGAGAAGATTGGCCCGTGTGAAGAGCAAAAGTCAGGGTCTTTCACAAAGAGCGAAGCGTGAAATGGGGAAGAAGACGGAAAGTGACTCGGAGGCAGCTGCCATCAAGCCACACGCGTCACGAGATAGAGCTTCGGGCAAGGTCGTGACCAAAAGGCGGAACCTGACTCGACAGCCAAGTCAATGCAATTCGGGTAAAATCGCGAGCTAAATTGGATCTTTTTTTTTTTTTTTCTTTTTCTGTTTTTTGTTTTTTGGTGAAGAAATGAAAATTGGGGAAAACGGTGTCGCAGAACCAACCAAAAGAGAGTCTCTTCGAAGTCCAATAAGCAGCAGCGGCAGCAAATTTGCATTCCCCACTTTGGCACGGTCGAACGACATGATGCACAATGGATTACCGACCAATGGGGTGGTCTTTCAAGCTGACGAGCATGCATGCTCGCTGTTGAGCGAGATGACTCGTTGCCTACAGCAAAATATTGCCATCCCCACCACAAGACTTTGAGCAGCGGCAAAAGAGCTAGGTCAAGTACTTCTCTTGAGCCTGGTCATGTGGAAAGGTGCAAAGTTGAACGAGAAAACCGAACCGGCAATACAACGGAAGTTCCGATGCCTTGCTCAATTCGCCTTCCGACTGGCATGGAGAAAAGACGAAACTGAAGGGCACCAGGTACACGAGCATTCGACGGAGAGGGTTGAAGGCCGCAAAGAAATGACCGGCGAATCGAGCAAAATAATGGAACACGCAGCGAGGCAGCTGTCCGTCACTCGCTGACCACGGATTCGACTGGCTCATCCATCCCCACAAAAAAAAAACCCCTTTCGTTGCCGAGCAACCGGAGGCTCGGCCGCTTGGAAGTTTTTCGCTTGCTCGCTCGCTGCGCGACCCACTTCATGCACGGCAAGCGTCCAGCTGCATACAAGCAGACAAGCGGGGCTCGTTCGGCAGGAAAGATCCAATCACTGGCCCCGTCGATGCTCCGTCTCCGCACTTGTGCTTCCGTACGTCTCCGCCGGAGAAGTCCGGGAACTTGAAAGTGCAGTGTCGACGAGGCAGAGACGCCCACACGACCACGAGGCCAATCAATTGACCGATCCTGTTGAGTGAAGTGATGGACGAATGAACGGATCACCGGACCGGTGAACGTCGCTGTGAGAACGACGCTTTGCGTGTGTGCGTCTCTTCAAGAAATTTTGCTTGCCGTCACTGCCGAGACGAAATCTTGTCCAAAAGCAGCAAGGCACGAATCCACCAAAACTGAAATCGAAAAGTGCGAAGAAGCGCAGCATTTACTCACCTTGGTTTGTGAAGACGTCTCGAAGGTTGGCAGCACCGCCATATGGGTGCGAGTGAATGGCACGGTAGAGGTTCGAGTCGCGAGGGTCCTCGGTGGTCTTGTCGTCGGGTGTGACTTTTGTGTTCTTGCTGACGGGCGCTGCGGCACCGACGGGTCGGACGTCTGAAACAGATGGTGCCATCTTGTGAATGATTGGCGTGGTGAGGAGCGCCGGGCTGGGTAGTGGAAGAAAGAGCTGTGGTTTAAGAAATGTACCAAGCGTGTAAGCCAGAAGAAGGGCGAGCGAGGAGATAAAGCTTCGTCGGAACAACAGCTCGAAGAGTGTGAGGTAGGAAGGAGGATGCTTGGAAAGAATAAGTCAATGGGTCCAAAAAGGCTTGTTCTTATAAGATCATGTCAAAGGAAATCTTCTTGCGTGGATGCTTTGAGAAGCCTCTGCTAGACTGCGGCGCGAATGGCTTGTGTATGTGACTGGTTCAGATGTGAGCTGGATCGACACTCTTCAGGGTCCTGAGTGTGGCTGACACTGCGAGCAAGAAGAGAGTGGAGGCGGAGACACGACTCGGCTGCCCCAACACCGCCCCCAAAATCACAAGGTGGGGAGTGTTGGCTGTCGAGAACATCTTTAGGGAAAAAAAAAGTAAAATTAAAAAAATCCGTCGTCCTTTTTGCTGAAGCAGATCATGTGCCAACACCCCTCAGGTAAATATGCCACGATGGTGGCTGATTCAAAGCGTAAAAGTTATCATGATTGCACCTGTCAGCCTCCTTTGAAAACCCCAAAAAAGATCAACATATAATAGCACTTGCACCATGTCGGACAAGCCGTTGGGATTGCGTACACACACTACAAAGCGTCTGGTGGGGACGCGGAGTATGTTTAAGAAGAATCAAAAAAAAAAAAAAAAAAAAAAAGTTTTCATAAAAAAGCGTATATTCTCCGCTGCAGGCGCCGCAAGGGTGGTATTCCGGGACCCTCCGAACTGTGAGGCTTACTCTTCTTTGCGCAACCTCAGGCATGGACCACGAATGCAAGGGTTAAGGGCACAGGGTACAAGATTGTCATGCGACGGCCAACTCTGACGCTGATACCTCACCACATAGGCCATACGTACAGTATCCAGTCAAGCCCAAAAAGCTTTCATTTACTGTGCAGTCACCACTGCTCCTCAACTTTTTGTGATTTCGCGTCGGTCACTTTATGCAAACAGGCCGACTCGGAAGGCTGCGGCTCGATAATGCCAACGATGTTGTCGCTGCGAGATATCAGGTCGCGTACCATGCTTTTCAAGGCTTGTTATGATCTTGTGTTGGTAGCCCTCAGGCATACGACGATGGTAACATACATGCTCACTATGCTTTATCTCTGTGACTCGGAGGGGAACGGGCAAAAGCTAGCCGAGTCACGATCAATGTATAGCATTCATTGTCTGTCAGAAAGATGGCAAGTGACGCAGGGTCATCGGATGGCAGCAAGCGAGTGTGCGGGGCTGCTCTGATTGATGATGGCGAAAAGCAGCAACTCTGGCACGGGATCCATATTCGAGTGCCCCAAGGAGGATCACCTGGACAACAGGCCAGCTCGGTTGTCGTGGCGGACAGTATCTGAAAGAGAAAAAAAAAAATGCGGGGTAAGTGACTGATCGCTGCGAAGCCCATGCTGGTGAATCACAGGACGGGGCTTTGCGCGTGCGTCAAGGCACATGGCCCCGTCATCGGAGATGGTGCACAGTGAAAGCGCCACGAGCCAGAGAGTTAGCCAGTCCAGAGTATGACATGCAACGACCGGTACGTGAAAGAAGCCGTCAGCGAATGGCACTCCTGATTAGGAGTATCACACAGCGATTCCCGTCCTTCTGCGATCTAATCTCGCCTAGATCGATCGAGTCACTTGCCACGTCGCGTTGCCGAACCGCCCCGCTTCCGACTACTGTATTGGCGTTGTATCGCTGCCTTCATCGTTTGAGCCCTTCGGCACTCATCGAATACAAATGCCATCGCGATCGAGCATGTTCGCCATGCATGCCCTGTCACCTCTCAGAGTCCCTCTGCTTCTGTGCGCAGGCTTCCGAGCATTGCTTGTTTTTTTTTCGGTATGCGATGGAGCACCACTTTCACATGGCCTTTCACAATGTGTGGACTGACCACGTCGAGCTATGCGAAGCTCATTAAAGCAGGCACATACTACAGTAGTCATGCTGACGGTGGATGGGTCAAGAAGAGTCGAGGATCAAGCTGAATGACGAGCATCTTGCGTTGATTCATGTTATCACGATCAGTTCAAATCTTCTCAAAGACGCGATCGATCCGAATTTCCACGCGGAATTCGGAGATACGACCCTGTGCACTCTCCACACGAAGCTCGCCGATCAATCTTAAAGGCAGCTTACATCACAGTCGTATATCACTGGTTTGTCGGATCTTGCGAACAATAAGTCAGCTAGAGCAATGGCCGTCATTGAGCCGGTAGCGGACAACAATCAAAATGTCGCCTCAAGTAGGCATCAGCCCTCGGCTCCAACATCGAAATCAAGCATGACCATTGAAGAGCAGCTCATCAAGGCGGAAGAGCTCAAGTCCAGTGGCAATCATGCTTTCGAAAAGGGCGGATTGACGGAAGCACTCAACAAGTGGCACCATGTGAGTATTCATCTGACAAGCGTCCATATTCTGTGCTCCGAGAGCTGACATCGCCTTGGCGAATGCGGAACCCACATCCACTATAAAGTCTTTGCTGTATTGCGCGGGAATCAACTCATTTGCATCGCTCTATGGGGCTCGATCTACGGATGCAGAGAATGAACGCGCAGCAGGTATCACAAGCGCAGTATACAACAACATGGCTGCTTGCTATCTACGCCAGTCCAAGTGGGAAAAGGCCGTGTACGCGGCGTCGAAAACGTTGGCGCTGGCGCCTAAGAACCTCAAAGCACTCTACCGCCGTGCGGAGGCATACTTGGAACTTGGAAGGAACCAGCTTGCTGCAAAGGACATCGACATAGCGCTCGACTTGAGACCAGAAGGTGCGTTGCTTTCCTTTGATAAACCTTGGAGCTTTCTTGGTTCAACTGACACGCCGTTCTCTCATTTGGTATATAGATGCTGTCATTCGCAAGTTGGGAGCACGTCTGGTTCAAGCGTTCGAGGTCGAAGAGATGGAGCGACAGCAAGACAGAGGCGCAGCATCATCGACATGAGTCTACCAAGTGAAATTATATGACGAAGCTTGGCTCTTGACGCCTCAGATGGTGCCCTTCTGCATTGCCGCCCGCATGTGTCCATCTCGCCAACAAGGGCTTCAGTGATTTTCTACCCGCAGGCATGCAGCTGCTCTTGAGCGTCGAAGAGGCGAGGCGGGTGAGATTGTGTCGAGGTCGAAGGGATCTAAACGGCGTCGGATTGGCGTCGACTGGTGCGCTAGTGTACGCCCTCATTGAAAAGTCCTTCTTTTCGCAATTTCTCCTCGGAATTCAAGCCCTCGAAATAGCAATTTCAGCGAGGGTTCGGATGCTGTAGCCCTCATGCACGCCCAACCTGAAAAAAAAAAGAGACAGAAAGAGAAAGAGAGAAGAAACAAGGCTTGAGCGCCCAACTGGACAGGAGACGTTGCCCTTGATGTTGAACCCACAATTTCACATTCTCCTTTGCTACTGGATTTCCTCTCAAAGATCACATCTTTTACACTGTATGCATATGCAGAATCCCGCTGAGATGCAAAACCCTGTCTATGATCACAAAATGGAGGCTTTGTGCTTCTCAACTCAGATGCAATTGGGTCCAATCCGAATCCTATCGCAGTTGCACGTTCTGCATTACAACCGCCCTGAATCTCAAGGCTGAGCACGCCGACGCTCAAACTTGTACTTCGTCTCATCCTCACTATCGCCATTCTCCATCAGAACCATGGCCCTTGGTAATATTCTTTGAGACATACGCACTCTAACCCAACCGACGATCGACGATCGACACCAAACGGCTGCATGGACGCCGGGCGGGTAGGCCAACCAAGTCCACCAGCCGCCCCTAATGCATTCGACCAAGATTGATCGTCCACCGGCACATACATGGTCAAGATGGATGAAAATCGTACATCGGTGGCTCGCAAAGTGCCACAGACTGCTGCCAACTTCTTCGTTGGTACCAACTCCAGGGTACCACGCATGACACTGGCGCAGTCGTCTCACATCATACCCATGCCAGTAGCAAAGTCACCAGGACTCAAGCCAAAGTCCGGCGTGGTTCTCAACCGGAGGCGACCTTCACCTTTCCCCAACTCTCACATCTCCAGCCGCGCCACCACATCACCTCGTAGCGTCACGACCGAAGGCGGCAAGGTGGCAAAAGCTGTACAGCTCTTTTCTGCGTCCGCAGAAGAGGAAGGATCCTCAATGCTCGATGTCTCTGAGCCGCCGCGAGACCTTGTCATACCCAGGATGCCAAGCAGCTCAGATATTTCTGACAATACATGCACTCTTGCGCCCAAGACAGAGGCTGAAAGTGGTCTTGATTGTTCCGACCTGGTACCCTCACCATCATCAAAGAAACAAGCAGCCAATCTCGGCGTCTCTGCCCCACCACCAAGACAGATTCGGGCTGCCGAGCCCAAGTCAGCGGAAGGCCGCGAGCCAATTTTCTATCTACGACCTAAACCAAATAGTGACAATCATTCCATCACGGCACACAGCGAAGCCTCCGTGTTGTTCTCGCACGAGGAATTCGACTCGCTTTCCCTTCCTGATTCTCAAGTCAAAATGGTTGCGAACGGCGAGAAACAGCTTCAATCATCAGATAATACTTCACTACCGCACAACTTGCCACCGAATGCACAAAAAACCGAAAGTATTCCTCAAGAAGTTTCAACATCATCTTTGCCCAAGCCGCTCCTCGCCTCTGATTCCAGTGGAACGACAATTCCATCTTTTGGCACATCAGAAGAGCTTCGCCCTGAAACAGAGAACGACTGCGGGCGCGACTTGTCTCAAAAGCTCGATACTTACTCTCAAGGGACGGATGCGATTCAAGAAAGACGTGCGGAAGAGATGCAGGTCTTCGAGCTCGAGACCATCGATTCCTTGCCGACGATGACCGTTATGCCACTCGTGCTGCCTTCTCTGGGCACAAACGCAGCCGAACCAAGTCCTACCATCCTGACTGCGGATTCAGAACCTTTAGAGAGCAGCTCTCATGTCCGCTTCCCCAGATCTTCCGATCCTGCTCCAATCTCCGTGCCCAAGTCAGCATTCTCTGATGCAAGTCTTCCTTCGGCTTCGACCATTGCTTGCAATTTGCTGCTAGACGACGCAGCGGTAATGGCAGATCCTCACATTAGCCAACCGCTGTCCAAAGTGGTAGACGAAAGTACAGAGATCACCGAGCCTTCAGACCCCCTTTTGGCGCTACACTTGGCTCCACGCGTGGCAGAAGGGGAGGCAAGGGAAGCTTCAGCCGCAGAACCTCGCGCAGTTCACGCAGAAAGTCTGCGCTCCAGTACTCAACAGCGGAGCCCTGAACCTTCCCTCGAGGACGACGTGCCTACGGAGAACGCCGATGGATCCTCTGCTGCTTCGATCACTCGCAACCCTTCTGCGGCTGCTGTAGAAGACGAGGAAGATAATCATGTTGACAAAGCAGTCGTTGCAAACGGGAAGGCAGAGCTGAGCAATGAAGAATTGGTTGTCGACATGGCACTCCGCCATAGAATGGATCAGTTGGAGCGGTCGGAGACACGAACCAATGAAGAAAATACTTCCGAGGCATCCTGGGAGGCAGAGATTGACGCATATGTCGAGTCCGACCGAGCTGTCAGCGAGGCCGCTTTTGAGAAAAAGCTATCTGGCGAGATTGGCGACTCGGGGCGCACCGACATCAAGCACTGCGACCCAGCCTTTGAAAGTCCCGGGCGCGAAGAGCCACTCGATGCTGCTGAGCATTCGCAAATGAGTCTGCCGCAGCACAGCCATGAAGCACAGACTGGGGAAATGCTTTATCCGGCTTCCATTACGGACGAAGAAATTCTATCCGAGCTGATCGACCAGGTCGGTGTGCCGACCCCGGAGATTGAGCGAGCCAAACCTCGAGATTCCCTCTTCGAGAGGACCGCATCATGGATCAAGACAACATTGGAAGAAGCTGATCCCACGGAGATGAGATCTGCCGAATTCCAACATGATGATGCAGACCTGCTGTCCGTGGCAAGTACCGCACTATCTGAGATGGCTGAAAGAACCCTTCAAGCTGAAGCTCTGGGGCGTGATGCTGATGCCAAGTCAATTTTTGCCGGTCGCCCAGGTCAAAGTGTATCCCCGCCTCGCGCCCAAAAGAGCGACAGTGCTGCTCCATACTCACTTGAACAGCCTAAGCCTTCCATGTCAAGCAGCGACGGGGCAGCAGGAGTCAACACGTGCAAAGGCAGTGAAAAAGGAACTCGGGTACTCGCTGCAGACACCAACGTAGACCTGTCATGGGGTCACAAGATTGGCAGATCCTACTCTCAGCGAAGTCAGCCAGGTGGTGCCACCGTAAAGCAGATCAAAAAAATTCCCGGCCGTCTCAAGATACCGCAGCGTCAGACAGAAGTGACGCCGCAAAAGCGTAGAGAAAGCTTAGAGCTACTCTCTGTGCGCAAGATGGCGAGTGCGACCCAGACAACAGACTCGACACATCACGGCAAGGGGCGGTCTCCACAGAAGATCGGAACCACACGATCCAACAACTTCAATAACGTGTTGCGCTCGTGGTCGCGTCCCGAAGACGTAGATGCGAATCCAGTGACTCCACCGAGCAGGGCAAAGCATCGCGTCGGGCAGCTAGTCAAAGACTGGGACGAGAACTTGCTTTCTAGCGAAGACGAGGAAGTTGCTTCGGTTGCGGTTTGCAAACGCTTGACCCTCAAGCGCATGTCCGACTTCACTGTACACTCAACACCTCGACGCGAGCCACGTCCGCTGCCGGGCAAGCTTCCGCAGCAGACCGCTAACACTTCCCCTTCGCGAAAGACACAAACGCAGGTTCGAGCTTTGAGGCAAGTGCAGCCAATTCAGGTCTCATCAGAAGTGCCTCAGAGGGTCCGTCCCGGGAGACTCAAGGCTAAAAAGGTACAAAGCGAAAGCTTGGCTGATCGTGAACAACCGACTTTACGGGCTAGGAACACAGTACCTCTCGTTCTGCAAGAGCCGTCCGTCTCTGAAATGAGGCCGAAGTTCATGTATGCTCCTGGAGAACAACCGGTAGTAACGACTGATCACACGCTGATGGAGATGAAAGGTACGGTCGAACCTATCGAGCCTCAAGAAATCTTGCGTTCGCGAGACAGTGTCGACCTCACGGAAGAATCCTTGGATCGAAATGGTGCAGCCGAGCGGACGATGTTCCCAACTACAATGCCGAGGGTTGAAGCCAGCACATTGAAGCCATTGCGTCTTCAAGGCACCCAGTCGACCTTCTGCACTCCGAGAAAGCCGGATGTCAGCGTCTCCAACACTTCGCCGCACACCGTTTTGTCTGATCTGTGGACTCCCAACACCAGCAACCCTGCCAATTCGGCGCTCACGGACGAGACTTGCGTGTCAAAGTCTGGAGAGTCGAGGCCACATTCTGTCACCAGGAGTCGCGTCGGAGACACATTTGCTCAGCATCTCCATGTGGATGATGCCTCGACTCGGTTGCCTTCTGGAATTGCCACGCATCTACCTTCCCACGAAGAGCGATGGCGCACTCGGCGAGACCGTGCAAGCTCGTCGGAGAATTCGACTGAAGCACGCAATTTTACCCGTCATCCAGTGCCACCACCGACCATGCACCTTCAGAATGAAGACTCGCAAAATGATCCTCCTCAACCTCAATATCGCCACGAAGCTAGGCAAGAACAAACTCGTATCGGTCTCGAAGCCCGTACAACAAGACAAGGACATGGCTCTGGCGCCTCCGTACCTGGCTTTGAGATCAGCTTCCAGCTTAAGGAGCCGAAGATGGCCCCCCACTGCACTCAGGGCTCGCTATTCGAGTTCGGCCTGCAAGTTCTGATCAAGCCGATCGGTGAAGATTCCAGCAACGCCTCGTGGTGCGTTCAACCATCGTCACAGCTCGAGGTCGATGCCAGGCTCCGAAATGCGCCAACAGTGGACGCGAGGCAGTATGAATACAGCAATTTGCCCTCTACAGAGATGAGCAAGGTGCAAGAAGAAGCTCAGGCCTATCTTTTACATACACTCACAACTCCCCAACAGCGCGACCGCCGAAACACGATCGAGAGCTCGGCCCTTTTTCCCTCTGTCGCTCCAAGAGGGTTGAGCGTTGAGCCGGGTCTCAGCTCCCCGTTCCTAGGCCCTGAGACTGCGGCGACAAGCTCTCCAGCAACCTCGAAGCGGCCCTACAGGGAGATGATGCTCACTACTCGATCACGAAATGCTTCCGTCTCACAACAAAGTGCTATATCTAGCGTCTTATCTTCGGCGATGCATCCTGTCGATCGTACTTCACCCTTGAGAAGGCGCGCTCCATCCACAGGTCTCGCATCACCTTTGCCTTACATCAAACGTGCTCCTCCTCGAAGTGTCTCCTCCACATTCACCGCATATCCATAGATCATATACCACCGTCACTTTGGATAGACTTTGACGTTTTAGATGCAGATGAATCACTAGCTGTCATTACTAGCGTTTGATGTACTGTACCCTATCATTCTTTGCCTTTAAACTAACGCGGTCTCGTTATTGCTCTTTGGCTAGTGATGAGAATGATTTGATAAAGTGATATTGACATCTGCGGCCATAGAACCTTGAAAGCACCGCATCCCGTCCGATCTGCGAAGTTAAGCAAGGTATCGCCTAGTCAGTACTGCGGTGGGGGACCACGCGGGAATCCTAGGTGCTGCAGTTCTTTCTTTTTTCCTTTTTTTTTTTGTTTGTTTTTTTTTTTTTTGGTTGCGCATTTCTACCCCGTCGAACCGTTCGTCACACCTTATTTGGAAGGCATCATCTGTTTGAGAGATACGGTCTTAACTCGATGTCGACGGATCTTTATCATGAGAAATCAAATGCAAATCGATGTGAAAGCGAGAAACAAAAAAAAAAAAAAAAAAAAAAAAAAAAAAAAAAAAAAAAAACACAACTGAGGTGAGGGTTCCAGTACATCTGCAAGAGTTTGTTTGAACTTCAGTGTGTTACACCAGTGGTAGATTCAGCGTTGACCAAAGCATGCTCATTCGAGCTGATTCCATAGACGGGATCCCTAGTCATCTGTTCGTGATCGGCACGACTCCATCCACGTGCTGCAGCAGCTTTCTGACCCTCCTTGCGGCCCAAAAAGTTATGCGAACCATTAAACACTTGTCCTGACAGATCCGTTTTGTACTTGCCTTTGAGACCAAGGGGTTCTGCAATCTTGTCTGCCAACTCTGGATGGACCTGATGCCAAACCGATATGGCTCTGGCCAAAACGTCCTTGTTCTTACAAGTGCTCATGTGGCCCGAGATGTTGTCAATCGTCTGCTTTCTGTCTTGTTCGCTGAAAACTTTGGTCCACAATGCTCGTGGTTGGTCAAAGTCTTCCTCCTGAACTCCAGACAGGAAAGCAATCGCGTTGCCCTCATAATCGCCGTGAATCGAGTCGACGTCTACTTGACGGGCTTTGAACTCGGGTGGAGCGATCGACGAGATGTAGTTGGGACGAGCACCTTGGTTGTAAAATGCCATTCCACCGTCTCGTTGGAAATTGGTGGGCTTGTGGGCTGGGTGGGCTTGATTCACTGGGAGTTGCTGATAATTCACTCCGATGCGATGACGATGGGCGTCAGGGTAGGAGAAGAGACGAGATTGTAGTACGGGATCGTTGGATGGTTCCAGACCAGGGATCAGGTGGGCAGGGTTGAAAGCGATCTGTTCAATCTCGGCAAAGTAGTTGGCTACATTGCGATTCAATTCGATTTCACCCAAGGGATGCAGGGGAAACTTGTCCCTTGGCCAGACTTTGGTCAAATCATTGACGTTAACACCCGAGTTGGGCGCCTCAGAAGGGTCCATGATTTGATACTTGACGTCCCATTTGGGGAAATCTCCACGTTGGATCGCTTCAAACAGATCCTTCTGATGAGCATCAGGACTCTGCTCTGCAGCCTCGGCATTGGTCAGATTTTTGGTCCCTTGCCTGGACAGCACGTGGATCTGAACATATCTCCACTTGCCATCCTTGTTGACAAACTTGAAAGTGTGTCCCGAGTATCCCTGCATGTGTCTCCATGTCGCTGGGATACCTCGGGGTCCCATCAGGTATAAAAACTGATGGACCGATTCCGGATTGTTGCCCATATAATCCCAAAAGTGAATCGAGTCATCCGAGTGGGTCAGATGGGTCTGCGGATCACGTTTCTGCGTATGGATGAAGTGCGGGAACTTGGCGGGATCGCGAAGGAAGAAAACGGGCGTGTTGTTGAGGACATGATCCAGATTACCAGACTCGCTGCGGAACTTGATCGAGAATCCTCGGGGATCTCGAGCACAGTCTGGTGATCCAGACTCTCCTCCTACGGTGGAAAATCGAACAGTGATGGGACACTCGGTCTGCTCGCCGAAAAGCTTGTTGAGGCAAAGGTCAGGGATCGGGTGAGTGGTGCGGTAGATTCCATGAGCTCCACCACCTTTGGCATGAACTACGCGTTCGGGGATTCGCTCCCGGTCAAAGTGAGAGAGTACATCGATGAGGTGAAAGTCTTGTAGGAGCAAAGGACCCTCGCGTCCTGCTCGCTGGGCTTCGTAGGCGTGAGGAACGGCAACACCGTTCGAGGTGGAATAGGTGCCCGGCTCAGAAGACGTGTCTTCTTGAAAAGAGCGCACTGGGAGACCTGTGGTAGTCGACGACATGATGAATTTATGGTGATGAGAGGAGAAGAGGCCGATGTGGACGACGAATGGGTGGTATTTGTATGTTATCGAAGCCGCGCAAGGCAGAGTGTGTGGCAACATCCAAGCATACTGCAAAGTCTAGCCGGCTTCAAGGAACTGTGCTGAGTATGCTGAGTATGCAGCCATCATTGCGCATTCTCTGCACAGAAGCGCGGGACGGGTGGGTCGATTGGCACAACTGGACACATACGCCATAATGTGTGTACTGTAATGGCCAATGGCCAAGCTGCCGTAGGGTCGCGCGCTGAAATGAAAAATGTCAGATTTCTCTCTGCAGACGAGAGGGTGCCGCAAACACACGGCGATCGAGATGCGAGCATGACTCAGGGTCATGTTCTCATTCACTTTGCTGCCGTATCTCCCTTTGTTTCCCAACTATCCATGACAAATGTTTCGGTCGCAGCTCAATCATGTAGTCATAGGAGAAGATCTCGATTTGTAGATGTGGTATCCGAGTTTTCTACCGCAAAAGATATCAAATGGCACTACTTAGGACGTCTCTTGTGCTGCCGCTTCGATGCACAGAAGAAGGTCAAGATTCACTAGGCAGTATTGCGCCATCTCATGATGTAGAAGTGTACCAAACGACGGTCCAATGAGATTTGATACATTTCACTCGCAGACCACAACACAAATGAGCATCCACAGTATTCAGTTATGGCGACCACTTTCAGCCGCCACACTGTGAACGCACCTTCGCTCTACAGAAACAACAGATTTGTCTATCTTTCTCTCTCTCTGCTTCTAACCGAGCGATCCGGTGTCAGACATCCTTTTCTGTGTATTCAGATGATGAAGTGGCGCCAGCATGTCACAAAGAGCTTTCGACCAAAGAACTACATTCATCCGATGATTGCAAACCATGGCTAGGGTTGACATGCTCGCATGACATCATGAAAAAGGACGTATTTCTGCGCGCGACCTCGCAGTGCGGTGTTTTGCAAAGTCACGCGTATGCAGGGTCCAGAATTCTCCCGCAGATGCCCAGTTTTCGGCCTTGTGTGAAAAAAATCTCCCGTCACAATAACAGCTTCCGTGATTTCCTTTGCCGCTCACAACCTTGGCTGACATGGGAGTGGGGATAAGAAGCGAGACAAGTTTGAATTGGGACTGAGATCCGGGCGCAAACGACACACAGTCAAAGGGAAAAACAGACAAGCCTGCTCGGGGCAGCAAAGCTTGAGAGTAGAATTACAACAGAGCTCCAGCCCTGTGAGAGAGAGATAGAAAAGTGAGTAGTGACGCCAGGAAAGAGAAATTGTTCATGTGAATGTAAGATTGCGTGGAGCCATACTTCGTGCGTGGCTGATTGTGAGCCTTTAAAGTGGATCGGAACAAGCCGATGGCGGGTGAATCGAAGGTCTAGATTACGGTTCGACGCTAACGCAAGGAAAAGTAACGCTTCAAGGTGTGTCGCATCCGAAGCATCATCTGCTTTCAAAGGCCAGTGAGGGGAGATCAGGTGATGATTTCGACAGCGTGCTTCCGAATGCGCCATTCGAATCTGTACCCAGGCGGTGCTGGAGTCCTCGAGATGGCTCTGGAGCTTCGCGAGAAGGCGTCGACAACGACGGCGTCGAATCGTTGCTCTTTGCTTGACCATTGCTCATGGCTTCGCCCCAGGCAGGAAGCAACTGTGGCGACGACTTGGAGATGGGTGAATGTGTGAGAGCCGGAGAATTGCTGTGGATGCCCGTCGATCGGGTCAATTTGAGCTCCCTCTCTTCGTACCTCATCAGCTCGGCAACAAAGCCAATGTTGGGACAGATGGCTGCCCTCTTTTCCATAACGTACGAGTACGATCGTTGCAGAGTCCAGCCAAGTGCATGTATCAAATAGGCAATCACAATTGTCACCGATCGCGATTTGCCTGCTTTGCAATGTACGTACACCGGCTCGGACCTCAGACGTGCGTCGTCGAGAAAAGAGCACGCTTCGTTGATGCTGTCTTGCACTCCTTTGGCCTCAACACTATCCAGCATGGGTAGTTTGAGGTACCGATCGAACCTGTCTCGCAACTTCAGGGGTCCGAGTTCGTCAATTTCGTAGGCCACATTGAGGATGCGATGCACTCCCAGTGCCTGCAGCTTGGCGACATCCTTCTCGGATTGAATGTTGGGTCCGAGATAAAGGAATTCGGGCAGGATGGTGGAGACTTCAAAGTCAAAGTCCTCAAAGGTGTAGTTGCTTCTGACAAGATGAGGGTCGGACTTTTGTGCATCAAAGTCGCATCCATTTGATCCCGCACCAAGCTCCGCGCTCGAATCACTGATTGAAGGAGCAGCAATAGAGTTTGCATCAAGCTTGAGCAGATCCACTGCAGGTGTTGATGGCGTGAGAAGTGGAAGGGATGGGTGCAGAAGGTTCTTCTGCATGGATCTGGCGGGATGAGGATAGCTACTTAAGGTGGCCGACCGGCGCGGTACTGATGTGTCGAGCTGTAGCTTCAGACCGGTGGGTGACTTGCGAGTCGTGACAGGATGCGAAGGTCCAAGCTCAAGCATTGTGCTGGTCTGAGTACGCAGCATCTCGGAAGTGTTGAGTCGTGTCAGAATTGGCCGACCTGATGGAGTTAGGCGTGGATTTGCATCAGGTCGTGGTACGACTGAATCTGGGCCGCAGCTCACAGGCGATGGCGAGGCGGTTAATGTTTGTGCGACCTTGATGCTACTGTTGGCATGAGGTGATGATGCATCATCCCACTGCGGGGGCTTCGCAGAGCTGGAATTTGGGCTGGCACTTGCTGCCTGTTCTGTGCTGGCGGAAGACGTGTGCATTTGAGACGGATCTGATGGTTTGAAAGGGTGTTCTGAGCTGGAGGGTGGGGTCAGGCTGAGCGCATCCTTTAGCGATTCAGCATCCGAGCGCAGGAAAAAGACGCCGTTATTTTGGGTCCTTTGCGATTCGTTCTGACCAAAATGTGTGAGGTGCGGAGAAGCGGATGCCAGTGATTGTACGATGGCGTGGGTTGCAGTTGGGGATGGCAATGTCACAGACAAGTCGGATTTTGATCGTGTGGACGAAGAGCGCGACGGACGGGGATTAGAGAGCTGAGCTTCGCTGCTGCGCAACAATGCGATATCGGGATGCCAGAAAGGATCAGTAGGGATGGTGTTCCTAAGAAGGTCGTCCACTGGAGGCCCAGCCGCGCCAGCAGCCATGGTGTGGACGTCCAGGCGGACGCCGTCTTCTGGAAGATGATGCGGAAGCGATCCGAGGGTGGTATAGGCACGGCAAGAGCCGCTTCTTCGGATGTTACGAGATTTTTGTGCACGAATGACGTTGTTGACTATCTCTGAAAAGCGTCTTTTGCCCATGTGCGTGATGGCAATTGACGATGCTCAATGTTTAGCTGGCTGTCTAGCTGGTTGTCAGACTACAATTGACTTAGATGGCGATCGGATCCCTTCTTGGATATGTAGCCAGCGATGAAGTCTGCTAGCCGTGTGTTGGCGGTGAATGGTCCTGACAGCGATCACGGAGAGTCGATCTGTGATGCAAGTCTGCTGCTAAGCGTCGAAGGATGGTGAAAAGATGAGGTTGCTGTATTCGTGGACGTCGATGATACGTGGATGGCTTTGAGAAAGCTTTCGTGTGGTTTCTTTTGTGTTGGATAGTCAATTCCTAGAGACTGGGCAGTGATTGGGTGTGATGCAGATTGGTGATCGGTATGATGATGATGATGATGATGATGATGATGACGGCGGTTGTGGAGCACGGAATGGCTGGTCTGGACCTGCCAGATGGAACAAAAAAGAGCTGCTGTTAGCGGAATGTCGGTGCTCCCACTGAATGGATCCGCAGCAGCATCTGCCTTGTCAGATACGTTGATTGTGTCGGACTCAGAGCTAGAGAGAGAGATACACCAAAACGGTGTGATGGTCAAGAGCCAAGACCAAGACGTTATTGGTCTCCGCGATTGCGCCGCCTATGGTTCGCGGGGTTTAGCCCAAAAAAAAAAAAAGTATATTAATGATAATAATAAATTGGAGATTCCATTGGGCTTATTTTCGAGAAATCGGCCCAAACGCTGCTCGGCTTGCACCAGCGGCAGCCTGATAAAATAAAGACTCAAAAAAAAAAAAAAAAAAAAAAAAAAAAAAAAAAGGCTGTGCTTTGCTTAGGGTTAAATTTCAAATTTGCTTTTTTCTCGACGGTGCCAGCGATTCAGGAGGGCAATCGGGCCAGCCAACTGCTTAGCGCTTTCTTGCCGGTTTGTTTGTGCATGCAGGCTACAACATACACACCCACAAAAGGCTTTGCATTCTTGGGACTGCAGCTTAAGAGTGCGGCGAATTTCCTGAAAGCGAGCGCATCCCTCTTGCACAAAGGGAAGAAGCCACCTTTGACATACAGTACGGCGAGCCAAGTTTGTCGGTCGCTGAACCCCGGCGTATGTCATACTGTACACAGTCTAGACTTGAGTCCAAGCAACAACAGAGTCCAAGTCTATCTTGTCACTTTGCCCAAAGGTTGACGTTGTTGATCTTTTCTTTGCCAGCAAAGCTGCAAGCCATGTCATTGCGCTTCCTTCAAACGGACCAGAGCATGTTGACCGTGTGTTGCCGAAGGTGCATGCGTTGAGCGGATGTCGATCCGTGCTGGAGAGCCGAACAGAGAGGCTTGACCTTGTGGCTGAATCGAGCAAAAGACGCAGCATGGACAAGGGCCAGCCATTCAAGAGCCATTTCATGAGAGACAAGGGTTGCTCAAAAAGTGAGTTTCGGCATCTTTCTGCCAACGCCTATGAGCGCTGGAGAGTGTACTGTAACTTACTGTAACACCAAACTCAAGATTTTTGGTGGACCCGTCTCCGGAATGCCGAGGAAAGTGGTCGGAGCTGGGCAGCAAAGTCGAAGCCGCTCGGACACACTTTTGATTCTTGAAAATGTGACACAGCTCTCACACGATAAACCCTAAGTTAATCTCTTATTCTCTTTCGCACGTCGCAAACATATATACTACCTTCGATTGCCGCGCTAGCCCATGCGGTCTCTAACAGGTGAGCGAGTCGCACCCGCCCTTGGAAAGCAGCTGATTGCCAGTCAAGCTTTATCGCTGCGAGCTGACCTGGTCTGGAGCGTACCGCAGAGTGCAGGTGTGCCAGATGTGTTCATCGCTTTAGTCGGCTTCGCTATCAACGTCTTGTAGCAGCTCTATAATCGAACAGGTGGCATCGGCATTCTTGGACTCAGATGCGAGGCTTCTTGGACGCCAAGCGAGACTTGCTCTGGGCTGTGCCAAGTTACCTGCAGATCGTGTTTAAGATCAGAGGTTTCCATCGGGTCAGACCCGATGGTCCGCAACGTTCTTGAATTTCTCGTGCGATAGATTTGTTGTGACACATGCGTATGACAATTGCTTAGTAATATTGGACGCGCTTGTTTCGGCTAGCTATCTTCTCTTGCCTGGCCAGAGGCAGTCAGAGACTCGCTCACGCACTAGGCTCTTTTTGAGCTTGGGCTGAGGCTGTACTGTATGATTAATACATACGTCAACCAGACAGCATCCGTTTGGCACCTTTTGGGAAGGTTGCCAGGCAAATGGATGCGAAGTAATGGCAGCGTCTAGTCAGTAGAGTGCTTGCTTCTTGCTTTTTTTTTTCTCTCTTTTGGTGAAAGGTCACCCGACCAAGTCGGATTCGGTCCCTTTGTACAGTAGGGTCCTTTGAATTGCAGAAATGCTTTGTACTTTTCATTTGTGGAAGGCTGCTACAATTTGTATTCGCTCGATGTCGACTTTCGAGGAATTGTATCTGAAGACTTGAATTGAGCATCTCAAACAAATGAATTCACGGACTGTATTTCGATCACCCTTGTTTCCTTTTTTGAGCTTTGGAATACCAGAGGCTCTGCAAGAAGAATTGAGTTCGAGTTGAGCTCTTCCGCATTCGAGAGAGAGCGACAGGCAGCTGGAGCGCATGAGTACGTGAACAAGACGGACTGGGCTTTGCTTGGTCTCGTTTTTAGCGTGACCTTCCAAAAGGCGCCAAAGTGGAAACGCTCAGTGTCCGTGTCCGCCGCCGCCGCCGCCCGCAACACACCGTCAAAAAAATGTACCTTCTTCGCAATTAGACCAGAGAGAAGAGAAGAGAGAGGGAGAGAGAGAGAGAGAGAGAAGTTGAGCTGAGCTGTTGTTGCTGTTGCTGTTGCTGTTGCTGCACTGTGCTGTGATGCACTGAGCCAAGCGACACCCGTCCAGCCACACACAGAGTAGTGTGTGCAACTCTCCACCCTGAAGCTTCAAGTGCAACTCAGATGTGAGCGCACCAACAGAGCTTTGTCAATAGTCTTGCTTCTTCCTTCTACTCTTTCTACTCCCTTTCATCCATCCTTCTTCTGTCTTGTCACCTTCTCGTCTCGATCCTCTTCGCCCGCTTCTCGACAAAGTGCATACGGCTGTTCGTCTCTGATCTGCTTTCTGCTCGCATCGTCTCAAGCCGCAAGGTCGCCGTGCACCACCAAACTCGCTCTTCGTCGAGGCACGCTTCCCCGCCAACATTTCCATCTAGGACTCGCTCGTCCTTCCACCTCTACCACACTCACACACACATATATACACAAAACAATGTCGGCTACAGCTGCGCGCAGAGGGTCCTTCCCTCGCCCCAAGGGCCGTTCCCAACAGGTTCAAGATGATACCGAAGAGGTCCGAACCCTTCGTGCCAAATACTCGGATCAGCTCGACATGATCCGCGAGCTTTTCCCAACCTGGACCGACGAAGACCTCCTCTTTGCTCTCCAGGACTCGCTCGGAGATGTCGAGAACGCCGTCGTTCGTATTTCTGAAGGTCAGGTCGAGCAGTTCTCGTCCGTCAAGTCAAAGAAGCACGTCAAGAAGGAGTCGACTCCTCATCATGCCGCTCCTGCCCCTTACGCCTCCACACCCGCTCCATCTACCGCTCCTTACGCCGCCCGCGGCAATCACGTCGGTGGTGCTCCTGCCGGTCGCGGCCGTGGAGGTGCCTCGGTTCGAGGCGCGCGTGGTGGTCGAGGTGGCTTCCGCGGCGTCGGTGGTCGTGGCGGTGGCATCGCTCCTCAGACCAACGGTCACGAAGTCAAGACACCCGAGACTCAATCCGTCGAGGCCACTACTGCCCAGGCTTTCGCTCCCATCCCTACTCCCACCACTGGAACCAGCTGGGCCGCCGCTCTTGCCAAGTCCAACAACAGGTCCCAACCCACTCCCGCCGCTGCTCCCGCCGCCGCTTCTGCTGCTGCTACACCTGCCCCAGCACCCGCTCTCGCCGAAGCGTCCACCGCAGCTCCCGTCCAACAGGCTCCCGCTCCTGTCGCAGAGACCCCTGCGTCTCTGCCTACAGAGTCGGCCACCACTACCGGTGCTCTCGCCTCCTCGGCGGAAAGTTCGGTACCTGCAGTCAAGGTTCCTGCTCCTTCCAAGCCCACGCCCAAGGCTGGCGGTATGAGCTGGGCTCAGATCGCTCGCAAGTCCGAGGCTCCCAAGCCCGCTGCCCCCATCGCCGCCGTCGCTCCATCCGAGGCCGTCGCTCCCGCATCCGAAGCTGCCCCTGCCGCCGCTGCTGAGCCCGTTGCAACCGAGTCCACCTCTGAGGCTCAGCCCGAGGCCGCCGAGCCAGCCGCCGCCGCTGTAGATGAGCCCGTCGTTGAAGAGGCTGCTCCCGTTTCCACCACTGATGCTGCCACCACCAACAAGGAGGAAGTCCAGGAATCTTCTCCCGAAGCCGCCACCGCCCCCGCCGTCGAGACCGCCCCTGCTGCTGAGAGCGCACCTATCGCATCCGCTAGCGATGCCGCCGCTGCCAGTGCTTCGGCCGTCGCCCCACCTGGCCTCTCTAAGGCCGCTCCTCGTGCCGGCGCCCAGCGATCTTCTCAGCGCGCACGACAGGACGCCCCCGTCGTTATGGCCGGCGGCTCTTCGCAGCTTGACAAGCTTGGAGTCCAGTTTGGTTCGCTCAACTTCCTTGGAGGTGACGACAACGACGTTCCCGAATCCACAAACGAGGCCATCTCCAATCAAACCGAGACTGAGACTGCTCCCGCCGCCGCTCAGGCCGCCGCTGCCTCACCCTCTGCTCACAGACAAGAGGCTCAGGTCAGCCAGGCTCAGTCTGACTCCTTCAGCCAGCAGCCCGCCGCCTCTCAATACAATGGCTTCAAGTCCGACTCGTTTGACAACTCGTATGGCTTCACCGGCCAAGCCCAGCAACAGCAGGCCGCTCCCCAGCAGCAGCACCAGCAGCACCAGCAGCACCAGCAGCAAGCTCCTCAGGAGCAGATCCACGGTTACAATGGATACAGCTCTATCGGCCAGAACCAGGCTGCTTCCCAGCCCCAGCCTCAGCAGGGTCTCCAGGATTACTCGTCCATGTACGGCGGCCTCGACACTCAGCGCCTTGCTCAGTTCTATGGCGCCTACGATCAGGGCTCCAACGCCTTTGGCCAGCGATCAGACGACAAGGCACAGCCTCAGGCATCGCAGCAGGGCCAGCAGCAGTCCGCAACGCAGCAGGACCAGAACCAGCAGCCTCACCAGCACCAGGGCCACCAGGCTGGCCCCGGCCTCCACCAGCAGCAGGCTCCCCAGCAGCAATTCCCCGGGATCATGCCTTACTACTATCCTCACTACTACATGCCCAACCAGTTCCAGCACTACGGCCAGCCCGCTGCTGGCTACGGTCAGTACCCCGTGTACGGCCAGCCAGCTGCTCAGCCTCAGCACGCCTCCAAGCCCGGCACTCCCGCCAACATCGCCTCGCCCTACAACCAGGGTCCTCAGAGTGACGCCAACGCCTACGGTGCGCAGAATCACTACGCTCAGACCCCCAGCTCGGGTGGTCTCTCCTCTTACGACCAGGGCTTCGGCCGTGGCATGCCCGGCCTCGGTGGCATGTCGGACTACTCCAAGATCTACGGCGGCGCCATCCCTGGTCTTGGTGGCTTCCTCGGAAGCGGAGCCGGCGGTGCTCCTCCCTCGCAGACGGCTGCCTCGGGCAACGCCTCTGCAGGCAACACCGGAACCCCTCACATGGGCTCGCAGCAGAAGTCGGGTGCTTCTTCCGGAAGCGCTCTCGACAGCTACCGTCAATTTGACGCCAACGCCTCCAAGGGTTCGGCTCAGTCCGGCTCGACCTCGACCCAGGTCGGTCGTGGCCAGGGTCAGTCTCAGGGTGTTCCTCAACAGCAGGCCCAGCAGCAGCAACAGCAGGCCCAGCAACAACAGCAGCAGCAGCAGTACTACCAGCAGTATGGCGCTTACGGACACCAGGGTAGCAACAATGCCTACTCCAACTACCCCAACTACGGTCGTCAGTACTGGGGCCAGTAGATCTTCAAGAAAAGCTTTTAGCTCTGACTCCACACCGCTCCCCCGCTCGCAATCGGAGATTGGCTCGCCCACCATATAACCAACCACAGTTTCTGCTTCACTGCTCATCAGGAGGTGTTGCAGATGATCGACTTGCCATACAGAGGCGTACCTTGATGCGAAATGCAAGTCATTCCTGATCTCGAACATTTGGTTTGGGAATGTGTCTGTAGTTGAGCTTGATTCGTGTGTTTGAGTTTTGGACGGTGCCGTAGAGACGTTCTCAGAGCCCGCTGGCAACACAGCTTACAATGTCATGTGGCTCGGTGCAACAGAGCCGCTGCTCGAAAAGCTACAGGTAAGTGTATCAGATCGAAATAGATGACAGTGAAATCGGCCCGATGCGATACAAAACCTAACAGACACACGATAGCGAGCTAGAAGTAGCGCAGAGTGGATCCGACGGCGGAAAATCTGGATCCGGAGCGAGGGCCGAACTAACCTCATCCCCTTTAGGCTAGTACCTTTGCTGCCGCCTTTTGTACTATCTTCGATGGTCATTTTACCCCGCCATGTCTCGGCGACTAGAAATGCTGGGGATGTTAAAGATTGCCTAGTCAGTTGCAGTAGCACAGAGGGGATGTTGTAGGACCTCCTTTTTGTCGTGGTAGGCTCGGGAAAGAAGGTCAATTTACGCAAGTCGAGCTGAGCCGAGATGACAGTAAAATAGTATGTGAGCGAGGGGATGGATTTAGCTCCAACACCCCATCCACATGCGCGAGTGTGAGCATCGCGATACAATAGAAAGAAAGAAGAATGAAACTGCAGCACTACTTGGCGTGGGGCAAATGACACACTGTTGAAGCAGGGCTCGGCTAGAACAGTATTCTGGTTGCTGCCGAAGAGATGGAGAGCCCCATGTGCGTGCGCGAACTGATGAAGGCACAACTCGGGTGGCCATGGCCGAAATTCTCACGCGGAGCAAAGTGTCACGCACGAGCTGACATCAAAGAGGTAACTTTGTCGTAAAGTGGGAGATACGGTTGTTGATCCGCTGGACCCACTCAACTGGACTGGTGTTAATGCTTCCTTGCATGCCGAAACTAGCACTTGAGCTCAAGGCAAGATCTTGCAATGATGGTCCGGATGAAAGGTTAGACCGAAGCTAATAGTCAATATAGTGGTCGCTTGGAATAACGTTCTCGTGCCAGAGCATGAGCCCTCGGGGAAACGATCGAGTGGCTTGAGACCAACTCGACTCGATCTATCTATCGGGAGTCAAAGGTGCAACCGACGGTGTCAAGTTGGCTAGAGTTAATAAGTTTCAGTTGTCTGCTCCAATGACGCTATGGCAAGGCAGCGAATGGCCCACAATGGCGTAGTTGTTGAGTTGCGAGATCGTATCTAGATATCTCACTCAGCAATGCGTATGCCGAGCGCCTTCGCAGATGAAGTCCTCAAAGAAGATGGAAGGAGCGGCGGGTCCGACGACAACGACGTTGGCCAAAGTCTAACACGAGTGCTCGGCTTGCTGGCAATGGCGACAGACACTTGAGCTCATGCGGGACTGCAAAGGAATTCCGTGGATCTGGCCGGTATCAGCATGACAATCACTTTTCTCAGTGCGCCGGGACTGTGCATCCTGGCTGGATTGTCCAAAAGCCATACTAGAGCCGCAAGAATCCGACGGGATTGCTTTTCGTAGAAACGCACCGGAACACAGCTAAAGCTGACTCCTCCAGAACGTGCTCAACAACCAGAGAGGTGAGATATGGAAAGACGGCCGAAGTGACACGTCGTCGTGTCGGAGAAGCGGTGCGTTCCTGTTCCAAACCTTAAATGGTCGCGGTTGGCGCTTGGCATCCTTGATAGCAAAAGACTACTGTATTTTCGCTGCAGAAAGTTGCTTCGCTAATGCTGGTCCCGATTGTCAGGAAAACTACTCGACGGCAACAAGCGGCATCGAAATAGGTTCGGAGTTGGAGGAAGAGATGGGAGGAATTGCATCGGATGTTGGAGGCGAAAGGGGGGGCCCACAAATCAGGATCCCAAGCCCGCAAAAATGGGATAAGATCTAGCTTGCATACCTCTTGTCGCCAAAATCGCAAGTCAAGTAAAATATGGTTGCAACGTTTCAGTTGGTCAGATAAAACAAAAACTCCGACCTCAACACGCCCAGCTCAGCCTGCAGATCCCTGCAAGAAGGAGAGACAAGACATGTTGGACTTGTTCGGGTCGCACTTTTCAGATCCTCACTCACAGAGGCTCAGCATACTGTACACAGTCTCGCTTGGCACACCTTTTGATGCCCACAGGTCTTGGAAAACACATACACCTGCCTTTTCTGTAATTGATTGTATTTGTGGCCTGACGCCATGCCGTTCCCAGAAAGGTTCGTTTTTAGAAATTCCTTGAAGTTCAGTAAAAGCATGAAAGTCTTGTTTTCTGGCAAGGGTCAAGGGGTCAAGATATGGTTGAATTTCAAACTTTCCTGGTGGTTCCGTACAGTATATTCCAACCGCGATCGCATGATGCATCGTTAAGATTCATCGTAAGTGCATGCGTGCGTGCGTGCATGCTTAGGCGCATTCCTTTTGGTAGAGGAGTAACCCAGTACGGGATCATCTCCCAAACTCGATTCAATCCCCAAGATACGGGTTGGACGCAGAAGCTTGTCAGCAACCAGCAAGCCTCGCTGATATCCTTGAACACACCAAGTTCCGCTTCTGAGATGTCAGACATACTTCGAACGACGCAATGACGATGTGATGGTATCAAACGCAAACAAAAAATTCCGTGAAAATCGTAACACACGCCAAGGGAAAGGGCAAGCACCAACGGAAGCGCTGACCGATAGGGAGAGGCTGTTCCTTGACGGACATCCCACCATTGAGGTGGCGAATCTTAATCTACTGTCGAAACCCAAAGCACCGGAGAATGACAGCTTGACAGCTTGACAGGCTCAACCCCGTCCGAATCCCTGTCTCGTCTCGCCTGATTCGCTTCCGTCCCGTTTCCATTGTCACGCTGCTTCTCCGGTCTGAGTTCGATGGTGGCTGGAGAAGCAAAAGCGCGATGCGGGCTTCGATCGTGATGGTAGTGTTCACACAAGCAGAGGGGTTCGGACTCGGTTAGTTTCCAGTTTGCAGCGCGTTTGAGAGTTGTCAATGTTTCAAAAATAAAACCCAGCAACTACACCTTCGATCAACCTTGTCTTTCTTCGACATGGCTTTAGCCGACCTTGCTAGCGTGAGGACAACGCCTCGGATGTTGAGTTGTGCGTGTGTGCGTGTGCAGTATGTTTTTATGTCTCTCTTCAGATCTTGCCATACAATGCATGATGCGGCTTTGCGATGCCAAAGGAAGAGAGCTGTCATCAGATCCGAGCACATCGCAAAGGGCTCATTTGGGGGGAGAAGCAGGCGCTTCGCGGCTTCATTGGCGATTTTCGGGGTCCTTGTTCCAGAGGCGAAAAGGTGAACCCTGGCCTGGCTCAGAAATCTCATGGCAGCTGATCGTCGCATGTCTCTGTGCGCGACGTGCAGGTCAGTGTTGGAGTGTTGGTCTCCCTTTTGCCCATCCATCCCTTCGCGCCCTGTCAATGCCAAACCTATTGAGCAAGTCTTCGCAGTTGGTGTTCAAGAGCCTTCCAGTGATGAGTTCGTCTGCTCTCTTAATAACATAGGCCGTATGGCTTTATTCATTATTACAGTGTATGGTCGATCATTTCGAGTTGTCGTGAAGTGAATCTTGCCAGCCAGGGAGACGGAGCCCACGAGATCGCAAGCGGATCTTCTGACTTCAACATCGACATCACAGACTCCCATGACATGATTCTCCGCCGAAATCACTGCTCCATCGGATTTGAGCTACCCAGGTTGATACGAAGAGGAGTCATCAAGTAATCTGGCCGATGATGACATCCAATCCGACTGTTCAGTAAGGTCGTGTTGAGTTGGATGTGAGACACGGCTGAGAATCCGAGCGGATTGCATCTGGGTATCATTACCTCGCTGATCTCGTCGTGATTTCGACGACAGCTATAGGGGCGAGGCTACGATATGATGTGAGCTCGAACCCGTGATGTCACCAACGTTACAGGTATGTCCAGTTTGTACTGTAGATATCAACGCTGCGAAAGCAGCAGGAGTACATCGAGGTTGCCCGAGCGGGAGGGCCGATGATGATGGACGGGACAGGGCCATACAGCGGTCTGACAGGTAGCGAACCTCGAGGATGGGTCAGCATGCCGACTTCGACGTTCATTATCCGGCCGAAGCATTGCAACCGCGGGACCCGCACTCGTCCATCAAGTCCCTGATGTGGCAAGAAAAAACGGTGTCGAGGCTTGGCGGCTGGGAAAACGCAGACTGAACAAGGGTAATCAGGTGAATGGATGGGTAAGGAGAATTGAGTGAGCCACGGGACAGGGAGGATCAATGCCAATATCCGTGTCGGGTCGTTGGAGGCAGATCGTGGGAAATCTGGCCTCGCTTAGGCAGCCGCTGGCAGGCAGGAACCCAAATTCATATCAAAAATAAAAATAAAATTAATTACAGTAGGTGGATTTCCATCTCAAATGCGAGATCTGTCATGCTTCACAGGACAAACAGTGGAAAGTAGGGACAAGAATGAGCTGTAATGATGCCATATACAAGCAAGCTCGCCGGACTGCATACAACAAAAAATAATACCCTGTTCATTATCTGTACGAGAGTCTTTGCCGAGTGTGGCGTGCCATGTATTCGCAGCCATATTTTACGCATGGCTCTCTCTCACGTTCCTCGCCGTGAGCCCATGGCCAAGACCAGACGCTGCTCGTGGCTCGAGACTCTGCCATTGAAAGTCGTGTTAGGAGGGCTTTCCCCTTCTTGACCTTCTTTGTACCCCGGAACCGAGCTGAAAAGAAGGTGGCGGGAAGTGCTTCATGGTATGAGCGATGCAGTCGATCCTATCTGCAGCTTCACTCTCGGAAGGCCGTGCCGTTTCTCGCCAACATACTCGTCGCAAGCTATGAGGTCCGTGGCTTTGACTCGCCGTACACACTGCCTTGTCGGAGCATGGACACGAGGACAGGCGGGTCACCTTTCAATGTCTCACTTTATCGAGTCTTGGCTTTTTACACAAGGCGAAACAGCTGCACAAATGCAGAAAGGCTTTCGTTCGAAAGTTACCCGCACTCTCCCAAATACAACAATTTCGATCCTTTTGTCTCAATTACCGGAAAAGCGGAACGGAAGAGAAGCAGATCTCAGCCACGCAGCGAAGCATTTCGATCGGAGTTTCACCTCCCACACTCACGTCAACACCTGCTTGCTGAGTTCATCCAAAATAGGAGTCGACCGCAATGATGTTACCCGAACTTCGCTCATCTCGGTCGAGTTGGGATCGTGTCGCTCGCTGAGTACGACGATTCGCATTTGGGAGTCTTTTCCAAGCGCTCCTGCACTGGTAAGGGTGCGAGATGCATTGCAGTAACGCACAAACCGGAAAGCGGCGCGTCCACCATTACCCTTTTCGTAGAGCGAGGTAAGCGAAGCGAAATTGCTTCTACGCAATGACGGGTGGCAACGCGACATGTGGCAAAGCGTGGCTTTCTACAAGGTCGGCGGCTCTGTACTTTCCTCCTCCTCCTCTTCTGCTCTTGACCCTCTGGTGGCGACCAGATGAATCCATGACACGATTTCCCCGCTTTCAATCTGGCTACGCAATGGCATTGTGGCAGCGATCACATGCTACTTTAGAGATCATGCCATTCGTACGCTACGTGATCGCGAGCAAGGGCTGTCTCGGGCAGTCGAGCTCGAAGATTTTCAATAAGCTTCAGAGCAACGCTCAGTGCGGATGCATTGCAGCGATGAAGCGTCATTCGACTTAGCGAGACGCACCTCTTACACCCAAATCTTGTCCAGATTGAGCACCGCGTCCACGTTGAGGAGGAGGAGGAGGAAGAACAAGAAGAAGAAGCAAGCTTCCATCGAAAAGCCGCTACACTTTCGCCTGTCTCACGCTCACGTAGCGCAATATGTGCACAGCAGCAAGATGTTTCCTGGTGGCAGATGAGAGTAAGTTTGTGCAAGCCTTGTGAGCTGTCAGATCTTGTTGATCAGGGAAAAGCCACCGATGCATGAAAGATGGTGAGCATCGCAATCCCTGTGGTCGACGATCCACACACCTTACAGCAGATGGAGAGGAGCCCAGTATCACTTCGGGACCGTGCATCTTTCCCTCTTCATTGTCTTAGCCACCCGCCAACGCGGGGCATGCACATGGACGGGCGGGCGGTGTCCTTTTATAAAGCGCCAATTTTTCCCACGCCAAACCTTTTAGGGTAACATGGGTCGCGACTGTAATGTTAAGCGCCCGCGCTTCTTTTGAAAACCGGGAAAGACGCAAAAAAAGAAAAGAAGACAATAAAATAAAAATTAGATTAAAATATAATAAAATAAAAGATTCTCGCTGCTCTGAAATTTTTGAGTTTTTGGAACAAAAAAGAACAGACAGAAGAAAG
Source organism: Ustilago trichophora (assembly GCA_900323505.1). Taxonomy (NCBI): domain Eukaryota; kingdom Fungi; phylum Basidiomycota; class Ustilaginomycetes; order Ustilaginales; family Ustilaginaceae; genus Ustilago; species Ustilago trichophora. The sequence continues at coordinate 109,875 of OOIN01000010.1, read as the reverse complement.
ACGTTTGACAGCCTCAAGAAATAAGATTTTAAAGTTCAACAAAGACGAGAAAAATACTGTATGACTTCTGTGTGCTGCAAATATGCTTGGTACAGTACGAATCAGAGCTCCGACCGGATGAAGGAACTTCTTTCCTCCCCTCCCTTTCAGTCAAGCCAAAGTAGCACACATTCAGTAGCTTCCGGAGTCAGAGCACGATCTTTCCAGGAAGCTGCTTCAAACAGCAGATGAGCGGTTCCACAACAAGCGTCTTGGTGCTTCTCACCTCTCGCATCTCATAGGCCATTGAAAAGCCACTTGATCAACGCTGTCGGCCTTCGTTGTCGCCATTTCTTCTTGGTCGACACACCAGCACACAAATACACACACATCAAGCACAGCCAATAATGCGAGGACCAAACATCCAAGCCCGTGTTCAGTGCCTGCATGCTGCACTGCACCATCTTGCACCGCCTGACCTCAGCTTGCAGCCATTCGAGTGCAGGCAAGTGTCCGTGAAGTTCGAATCCCGCGGAACCTCTTGTGGCTGTTGCATCGTGATCGTCAATTCAACTGCCTGCTGCCAATCCGGCCATCCGTCTGGTGACAGATGGTCATGCTTTTCGGCTGGAATATGTCAAGGCTAGAGGCGCTTCATCCATCGACCTGTACGTCTTCAGGAACCGCTGCAGACGGTGCGATGTCTGTGAGCACACTGAGTTCCGAGCTCCTTGCGCTGGCGTCGCCGGGCTCCATGTTCTAGGTCTCGAGCGAGGCGGGAGGGCGGAAAGGGTAAGAGTCGATGTTTGATGTTACACCAGCGCTGACTTTGGTTGGCCGACACAATGCTGCTGTCTTGGAAAGCATGAAACCCGCCGCGCTGCGTCTCCCGGTGGATCTTTGCCAAAAATCGGCCAACTCGACCTCTGTCATGCCATCAGCAAGCAGCAGCAAGCAAGAGGCAGGCTGAACGTACCACTGGACTGTCTCAGTTACGTGGCTTGACTGTCAAACAAACCTTTCGATGTGTGACATTTCGAGGCACAATCAATCAAATCGAAAGCCCGGTAAATGAGATTGTCGCTTTTGTTTGTGATCAAGAGCCGGGCTCTGCAGCGCGCAGCTGTGCGCAGCTTAGCCTCCAAATAGCTCAGCGCTCACACTTACCGCAAGTGGTTGAGATATGATGTCTGTTGTGATTGCCCCGCGGACCGCGTCCGACCCTGATTCTTATAGGTCAGTTGCAGTCGGACAACAGTGGCAAGACGCCGAGCTTCAGAGGTTGCCTTTTTGCACACCGCTTGCGACGCTGGCGGGGCGGAAATCTGGCAGGGCTTTGACAGGACGAGAAGACGGCTTAGGCATCTTCACTGTAGTCCTGTAAGCGTACTCACATGCAGATGCAGGCGGCTAAATTGGAGCCTCGTAGGCGAGATCTGCGTCTTCTCGCTTTTCGCGTTCGATCTGAAGGTTTCCGTCGGAGACCCTTGTCGCAGATCGGTTCTTCATATTTTCCCATACTGAGGAATGTCTTTACCCCAAGGTGGTCCCGAAGTGTAACACAATTTAGCAGACATTGGCAGGAACGTATACGTAGCTCCTCATGTCATACTGTACAGTAGAGATGCTGCGGGTGACGATGCTCCACACGCCATTGGGATCAGGTGCTTTGCCTGCGCCCAAGCGCGTTGTTCGAACAACAGATTTTGCAAGCCAATTTGTAGAGTACTGTAACGTTCAATACGATGCCAACCTCGGCTTTGACGGTCTCGTGTCACAGCTTTAGCATTGCTTTGTGGCGGCAACAGTCTCGCTCGGTCGTTTCCTCAGCCGGCTGCAGAAGGAGCGAATGCCACCTTTCCACTTCGAGCGTGCTGTGCGTGTTAGGAAGAAGCAGTTTGCTGTCTCTGGACGTTCGAGTCGCAAGAATGAAAGTCGCTACTCTCTGCTTTTCGATTCAAACATAAGGAAAAGAGAGTCGAAAATAGAGGAGCTGAAATTCAGGATCGCGTGTCTCATCTGGCGAGGATCGAAGCTGTCACTTTGCCCAAGCCGAGGTCTCAGGTCAGAGAAAGATGGCACGTGCGGGTGAAACCAACACCTTCATCCTTTGACGAATTTGCAAGTTTTTCGTACCGTCGCCCATACACATACAGGACATCACCTTGCCAGGGGGAGATGGTGATAGATATCTGTAGGAGTGACAGACCGACTCGGCAAAGCTCTGTCTGGCTTTCGGGAGACCGCCGATGTCTGATGACCAGCTTCGATCAAGGATTCGGAAGCATCCCGACGGAGAGTGTACTGTAAGTTCCACCAGCAAGCGCGAGACAAGATGGCGCTTGATTCGTCTTAGCCTAAGTTTGCTTCGACGTGCCGTGACCGCATTTTCGCTAAGAAGGACGAGGTTAAAGATCGGAATACAATGTCACACTATTCAGAGCTTGAGTGGGATGCTTGCTTGGCAGGCCTGCGAATCTGGCGAAAGTCCAAAGCTTGGAATTCGAAATCAGATGGATTTTGACCCATGCACCTACTTACACAAGCCCTCCTACCAGATTTCCGGTGTCTGCGCTGCAGATGCAAACCATCAAACTTAAATTTTCGTCGCTAACTTAGCTGTCTCCTGAGTCAAATCGATGTGAAATTTGTCCAAAAGTAGGTCCAAGCCCCAGACCCGAGTGTATGTGGTACAACGGTCCCTTGCTTGCGATGCTTTGGCCCCAAATATTTGGTTGGCTACTTCCCGCCCCCTGGTCGCTATTTCCACGGCCTTGATCGGAAGAGTCGCTCCGCTGTTTGCATGCGTTCGACGTTATACGGTGCGCACTTGGATCACCCGAAAGGTTCGCTCTGACGTGCTTCCATGGCGGACCCTACATGAGAATCAAACGACACTCAGTCCTGGCGATTCAGTCAGTAGATCACAAGTCTCTTTTTGGCAACCGCGGCGGAAAGTTAGAGAACAGGCACGCTGTGCAAGATCGAGAATGCTCGGCCAGCGTCACATTCCGCCTTTTTCTGCTTTATAGCGGCGCTGCAAGCACAACTGACACCAACTCCGAATCGAGCTGGATTGCCAAAATCCGAGCGAAGGATTTGCAGGCACTGAGGCCAACGACGGGAAAGGAGCAAAGAGAAGCAGGGAAGCAGGGAAGCAGGGAAGCAGGGAAGCAGGGAAGCAGGGAAGCAGGGAAGCAGGGAAGCAGGGAAGCACGCTGCATTCCCAACGGGCAGCTCAAACTGTCATCTCGCGGCTTTTGCAGACCGCACGCGGAGACGCAATTTTCATTCTTATTTTGTTTTGTAAAGTTAAGATGCCCTTTTTTCGGGTTGTGAAAAATGGCAGAAGCTAAAGTCCACCCGGAATCCATTTGAATGAAATGAATAAATAAAAATGACTTAGGCAGTGCACGGACTGGGCGGCTAAGTTGGAGCCCCTTGCTTCTTCATCTTTCTCCGCCCGCCTCAAGCCAATCAATCCAATTTTCAATAAATCTCAAAATTAAAATTAAAACTTCATCATGATGCTCTTTTATCCCTAAATTGGAGATCTTACCTGCCAGCTTGTCAACCGAATCAAAAACCTAACGGCGCCCCTCAAGCCTCTTCTTTTGCGCGCCCGCAAGTTCAGCCCAGCCAGCTAGTCAAGCAATCAAATATTGAGCAAGTACAGGAAGCACTTCAATCAGCATTTCCCCTTCTGCTCTGTGCTGCTGTTACAGCTGCTGCCACCACGTCCGGATCCGCTGCTCAGGATTGTTGCCTGTCCACGAGGGCCAGTGTGGAAAATCACCCTTTTTCACTCTATCACCTCCAGTCCGAGATGTGCTGGCGAGATTCGCCTGAGACGCTTTTCGACCCACGGGGTGCAGCTGGTGTGGCCAGGCAGACCTTTAACCTTGCCCTTTGGCTTTCAGAAGGCTGTCCCGCCAATCTGTCACTGTTCTACGTACAACAAACTATCTTAAGCGCTGCAACGGTTGCGACCTGTCATATGTTCGAAAAATTAAGCGCCCAACTCATTCTCATCACTACCGTTGGCTCCGTTTCAACGCACTTTGATGCACCAATGCAGCACGCCACCATGCGATGCGGACACGGCACTGTCTTTGCGCTCTCTTCTTCCGCCTTTTTATCTACCTGTTATTTTTTTTTTCCAAGACGGAGTGTCCCGCTTGTCATGCCATGCCTGTCCACTTTGCCGATCATGCTGGGTTGGGATTCCCATCACCCTGGCCACCCCTTTTTCGTCTCTGATCCAATCTCATGGAGCGCGTGCAGACGTTGCGCTTGCAGCAGCTTGCGTTTTCCCATCTGTCACCCAAGTTGCGACCCTCGCTATACCCACATCTCGGTGTGCGCTTGCTTCCCGTGAGTTACACAGTCGAGTGTGCATGTCCCGCTGTCTTGGCCGTTGTCCGCCCTTCAGTACCAACCCATCACGGGTTTGTGGTATCTCGCAAGCCTCATCTTGGCCGTCTGCATATCGCGATCGGCAAATTACTCAGTCCTGTCGCCCTTCCAGGCGCTTGTGGGTGAATGGTCTTGCATCGTGTACACCCGTCCGTTTGTGCCTGATTTGGGTTTGGGTTGGCTCGGCGTGGGGCCTCCGTACGTTGTGCAGCTGCCCAACCAACTAACAATGTAGATCTCATCCTTAAATCTTGTGCCCCAGTCATACCCTCAGGCAGACAGACTCGCCAATAGTCTCCGACGCACTGCATTCTCTTTGCTGTCTGCCCGTCCGTCCAGCTGTGCGAGCCTCGCTCCGCTGGTTTCACCGTTCCTTGGGAGATAGTCGCCGCACTCTCCTCCTTTCGGCGGTGTAGGTGCCCGAACGTACCAGTGTCCCCCTTGAGAGGCCCTGGTCCACCGAATGATACAAAATCACCTACCTCCGCTCTCGACATCCCTGCGCATCCCCCCCTCCCTCTACCTTCATCTCACATTGCCGCTGCTTTCTTCCCCCCCTCCCCCCTTCCGTACAATCCCATCCGAGCATCTCAGCGCTCGAAACATCAACAAGCCTCCTCTTGAAGAGTTGCCTTGTCTGCTTTCAGCTTCTCTCTCGCATCTCTCATTGACACCATCGCTAGTCCGGTGGTCAGCTCGAGCACACGTCCCAAATCTGCAATCTTGTTTTTGTCCAGCATCTCGCCCCCTCGCTTGCTCTCTCTTTCTCTCTAATCGCATTCATCTCGATCAGCATCGCTGCTTTGCATTCATCATCTAATCAGCAGCAGCTCCGCCCGTAGCCTCTCTCACAACTTCAAGCGACTGCATACACGGCTTGAAATTCCCCCTACTTCTCTTGGTCTCAGCTAATCACCTTTCAGCTCGTTCCTGTATACCTTAATCATGTACGGTCCAATGGGTACTCCAGATGCATCTTCGGGCGGCGTTCAAGATCTTGGTCACAACTCTCTCGGCCTTCTGGGCAGCATCTCGCCAGAGGTTCACCCAACTACCTCGGTCGCCATGTCGCACTCTCACTCGATGCCCGCCTTTGGTCTTCATGTGTCGGGTCTGCCACAGCCATCATATGGCGCACGAAGAGGATCGGTCAGTTCAGCTGCATCCTCGTCGTGTGTCAGCCTCGAGCAGGCTTCAGAGCACTCGACTGCCACCGGCTCGTATTCGCCTCGCTCCTTTACACCGAGCGAGTCACCGATGAATCTGCCCGGCTCTTTGTCATCATTGTCTGGATTGGCGCTCGGAACACCCGAGACTCCTGGCCACGCCGAGCTTCCTTCTTACGCTGATCACAACACCTTCCAGCCGGAGCAGCACAATGCTTTGCTCGCACTTTCTCACGGTCAAGATGAGTTCAGCTTGGAGATGCCTCCCCCTTCGCACATAAGGCGCCGTGCGGCTCAGTCATTCGACGTTGCTATGCTCTCGACACACCACCACGAACCCAACTTATTTGCTCACTCTCAGAGGATCAACGAGTCGGATGGTTCCGAGGAGACCACTCCCATGCCTTCTTCCACTGGCACTTTTGCGGGTCACTCGGTTGTCAACCTCAGCGAAGGCTTCCGTGCTGCTCAGATGCCCGTCACCCCTCAGTCGGCATCCAGCCGCGCCTCCCTTGGCCCTGGACCTTGCACCTTCACACCGGGTCACTCTTACTCGCCTGGCTCCACACCAGAACACTCGATCCGAGGCGATCTCTCGCATCCCAGCTCGCCATTCTACCCTCCTTCCGCCATCGCTCTTCGCAGACTCACCAGCGCCGACAGCGTCCGAAGCGATTCGTATGCTCCCCACGAGATTGGAACCCCTGGCAAGGATGCTCCCCCTCTGCTCAGTCTCTCGGATCTCAACCACATGCCCAAGCATGAGCCAAGTTTCCAGCCCAACTTGGCTTTCCGCGATCACTTTCAGAGCCCATCCAGCTTCCAGCCTCACCGCGCCAGCTTGCCCGACATGTCATCCGCTGGCATGTCGTCGTCGGTCATGGCCCGGGTCGCCTCGGCACCCACCTCCAGCCCCATGCCTCACCTCTCTCGCTCGTCGACATCATCCGAGGCCTCATCGTTTGCCTCTTTCCCTTCGACGCCATCTTCGTCGATCGCATCGGGCGATGGTCGAAGGCCCAGCTTCATGTATCCCTCGACGCCCACCAACGACCTCATGTCTCCTGGCTTCGATCCTTACTACAGTGCACCTCAGATGTCAGGTCATCGAAGCAACAGCATGATCTCTCTTGGCTCTCCCATCCACGACGGCTCGTTCACCTCGACGCTCGACGGCCGAAGCCGAAGCGTCTCTGGCTCGGTCACACGCACAACTCCTCGAGGCCGCGCTCGAAATGCCGGCCCTCCACCTCTCATTGTCAGTTCGGCTGACAAGCTCCACGTCTGCCACTGCGGCAAGCGCTTCAAGCGTATGGAGCATCTCAAGCGTCACAACCGCACCCACACGCAGGAGCGCCCTCACAAGTGCCCCGTCGAGACTTGCGGCAAATTCTTCGGCCGTTCCGACAACCTTGCTCAGCATCTCAAGACGCACTTCCGCCCTGCCGGTCTCGTCGGTCGCTCTTCAGAGCTTCTCTCTTTGACAGCAGGTTCGGACAAGTACAAGAACAGCGAGCCTCGACACGATCCTTACGCTGCTGCTGCTGCTGCGGCGGCAGCAGCTGCTCAGGCCGCCGTCTCGGTCAACGGCAAGCGTGGCTCCATCAGCCAGGCATGCCTCGGTGGTCCTATTGCCCTCAACAAGCCTATGCCACCTCGTCAGGCTCTTGCACCTGCTGGTGGACTCAGCGCCAACTCGTCCCCTACCATGCAAGAGTCTGGCATGCAGCTTTCAGCTGCTCACTTTGCCTGATCCAGTCCCCCTGTGTATGCGTACAACGCTCTTGTTTACTCCCAGGCCTCGGTTCTTAATAATCGCTCTTGCTAAGTCGGAACCATGCAACTCCCAGGTTCGTCTTGCACGTCGCTCGCTTGCTGTATCTTGTCTCTATCGTACTCGCACATGTTGCAATTCCGCTAAAATTCGTAGTCTTATCTCGCTCTTTTAGTTGGTCACGGGAATCTTTACTTTGCAAAGAAACAGATCTGCTTGGATCCATGTCCCACATCATATTTGCGTTGCGTGCTGGTGTGTGTGTGTATGTGTCAGAACCATGTGCAAGGTGCACGAGGCGGGGTTTTAAAATCTTGACACTAGCACTAGAAAAAAGCTAAACTGAACGAAGATCTTCTGCACGGTGCGTTCATCAAGTTGAGGAAATGGGATGCAGCAGACGCATGTTGGCATAGATCAATATAAGCGAAAGGCGCTAAAGCTGCAGTCACAGCAAAGAATGTTGCTACCAACTGGGCGGGAGAGTGAGGTCCGGAAGCACGTGAGGAAGATTCCGATGCTAAGATGGCGCTAGTGTTGCTCAAGATTCACACGAAGAATCGGAGGGTGGTCTCAGATTGCGGAGGCAGAGAACTGCGAAAGGAATGCGACCCTTCCAAATGAAAAGCACCTGAATTGCGGAATTGGTCGAAAGAAGGATTACGAGCTACTATACATCAGATGGTACGGACTGTGTAGTACAGTACAGCAGAGCATCTTCGAATCTTGGTGGGGCAGGCAGGCAAAAGCACCAGAGAGGTCGATTCGAGAATGCTAGCGTATCACTGTTGTTTGGTCACTTTTACCCCACCGCATCCCACCAAACCACACCAGCGACAGATGGCAAAAGCCGCTTCAATTAAAGCAAGGAGGAATCAAACAGGCACTACGAGGACGAAGCGAGCTCCGAGCCAAGCTTGCTGGACCACATGGTCTATCGCGAAGATTGCCCAAGGCAGTGGAATTGTTTCCACCGCACGAGACCCCAAATGCTATTTGCTGCAGCAGTGCTTTCTTCCAGCCGCTCTGAGCTTGGGCGATAGGTTGACTGTCAGGGTGCTCGAGGACGCCCGTTTTACATTTTTGGAACCTGTACCAAAGATGCGGTACACCCAAGAAATGCTGCAAACTTAGGGGGAGATTCACTGATTTCAGTAGTCCGGTTTCAGGTCGCGACCGAACTCTATAGGAACCGAGACGAGTGAACTTGGCATCAAGTACGATTTAGGCAGGCATGTCTTGAGAAGAACTATTCTTCTTGATACTGTAGCTGTCGCAGGACGCAGAGACATGCGTTTCAGCTCAGCGTGGACACCAAACAAAAGGACCTTGAAGAGATCGAAAGCCGAGTTTGACACGCGGGAAACATGTACTGTACTGTACAGTATGACCCCCGGCTGGTGAAGCTCGGGAAGCTTGATGCAGTACTCGGATCTTGCCGATGGACTTGCTTGGATGCACATGCATCCTCACACTTGGGTATCTCAGTGATTACGAAGATTTCATTCGTAACAGCAAGTCTATTGGGGCAGCATCATGCATTCGAAGCAAGACGTCAGTCATTCGTGACAGCCCACTCTCTCTGAGCAATATCTATGTCCTCTATCCACACCAATCTTGAATCTGTTCCCACCCCTTGTATCACCCAAAACCAACTTGGAAGCCTTTACAAGTCGAGAACGAACGTGGCGGCTTTCCGACTTTCGAGCGAGCTGGATTCGATACCTTGCAACGAGCTGAGTCCAGTGACTTGGTCGGAGCTGGAGCCGCTCCGACGGAGCTTTCAGTCTTGATGCAAAGAGCACTGTAAATTTTTATGATCTGTCACGATTCGAATCAGGGATAATTTTTGCGGTCCGAGCAAGGTGTTAGGCCGACAAAGGTTTTTTCTACAATGTACAAGCTGCGACTCTAACAAAAGCAAACAAACCGCGTCGGTTCGGGCCAATGCCTCCACTCTCAAGTTGTGTCACAGGCAATGACGGAGCTTGGAAGAACCGCTTCGCCTCGTCCCCTTTTGTGCTTACTTCTCATCTAGTACGCTCTCTGTAACTATAACACAAACCACCTCTTCCACGTAGGGACAAGAGGCATTTAATCCAGTCTACGTACTGCCAACTATGTTATCCTAAACAATTAGCCGTCACGACCAGTTCAGCGACTCTGCCAACTGCTTCGGCGACACCTCGCACAAACATGCTAGATATGCTATCCTCCAGCCATACCTGGATAGGCGTCGTCGTTGCCGTGGCAGGAAACATTACGATCAGTCTAGCTCTCAACTGTCAGAAGCTTGCACACACTCGACTGCAACAAGGGCAGCATCACGAACCCCACACCACTCAGCACGAAGCGGCTACGCACATAGACGACCACAACGCATCCAGCGCCGACGAGAGCCATCCAAACTCACGCGACAATGATACAACAAAGCAGAACGGTCACGCAGCTCCCAATGACGCCGAAGACATAGGTCACAATAATGGAAATGGCAATGGAATGGATACCATGTTCTTGCACAGCAAGTTGTGGTGGCTTGGACTTGCGCTCATGACCATTGGCGAGGCTGGCAACTTCATCTCTTACGGCTTTGCCCCTGCCTCCCTTGTTGCACCTTTGGGAGCTGTGGCATTACTCTCGAACGTCATCATCTCGCCAATACTTCTCGGTGAGCGTTTCAAGCTCTCAGACATTGGCGGGATATTCCTCGCCATCATTGGCGCCGTCACTGTAGTGTTCAGCTCCAAGCAGAATGACGTCCGTCTCGACCCCTCTCAGCTGCTCCACGCAATCAAACGGCTTGAATTCGTCATATATACCGCCATCTCCGTGTCCTCAGGTGCACTCCTCGCCTTCCTGAGCACCACCGCCTTGGGCGACCGCTGGGTGCTCATTGACGTTGGAATATGCGCCATCTTTGGAGGCTTTACTGTGCTCTCCACAAAAGGCATCTCTTCGCTCATTTCCGGCGGGCAGCCAATCGAAGCGCTCAAATTCCCGATCACATATGTTCTCATAGTCGTTTTGGCAGCGACAGCGGTCGTACAGATCACCTATCTCAACAGGGCCTTGCAGAGGTTTGATAGCCGGGAAGTGATCCCAACTCAGTTCGTCTTCTTCACGATCTCGGCAATCGTAGGCAGCGCAATCCTCTACAGAGACTTTGAAAATATGGACGCCCACCAGCTAATCAATTTCCTCTTTGGATGCTTGACTACATTCGCCGGTGTTTTTGTGCTCACTTGGAGGCATAGTGGCTCGCAAACCGGCTCCGGCGAACAGCACGTGGACGAGGAAGCGGGCGAAGGAGTCTCCGAGGAGGAAGACATCGTAGCTGGAGGAGAAGAGTCCACAGAACAAGAACCGCTACTTTCCCACTCCTGGCACGGTAGCGAGACCGGTTCTCGAGGCCGCATTACCTCACCTGGACGCAAATCTCGTCAGCGAATCGACTTTCTCGAACCGGCTTTTGAAGAAGCACCAAGTAGCAGCGCTCTTCGCGTGCCATCCGCAGCCAATTTCAGTCCTACCCGCCGACCTCGGTCCCGCACCAACTCCCCACATAAAGCAGCCTCTCGCCTATCAGGATCATTCGATCGCTCATCGTCAGGGCTCTCCCGGTCGGCATCTAATCAGCCCAGCGCCGGCATGCTTTCATCTTCCTCTTCTGCCGCTGCGGGCTTACGCACGCCCAAGTTGAGCTTGATGAGTATGGATCGCCCCACAGGTCTCAGTCCTGGGCATTACTTGCTATTGGCAACTCCGCCGCCGAGTTTCACGTTGAACCCAGTGGCCCCGGTCGCCAACGCCAACCCGAGCAGAAGTGGACTCAGTAGAGGGATGACCACACAATACGGCACTATCGGGAGCAAAAGCGGGCCTGCTGCTTTCCTCCCATTCCCTGTTACCCTGGTTTCTGGCTCAGGATCAGGCAGTCAGCAGGCAAAGCGCGTTCAGCCGGTGCAGGAGCGCGCGGACGCAGCAACAGGGACCGACACTCCAACCGCTGCAGAGTCGATCGTCCGCCCCGTGGCAGAGACATCAGCGGCTACCGAGGCAAACGAAGGGCTGTCAGAAAGGTTGATCGGTCACGTCACTCCATCGAGATCACAATCGAGGTCCGGGTCGGCGACCAGTACACCCAAGCGGACGTGAGGAGGATCATTTGTTGCACCACCTACTTAGCTCATAGATATGACGACTCTGTAGAGCCCCACCCACATAGAAATGGTTTCTCTCGTGCGAGCAGAAGATGGTATTGAGCACGACCACAGGCCGAACTTCATCGATATTGAGAGGTGATATCTTTTATTGGCCATATTTCACAAACTCTACAGAAACGGGAAAACTAGGCCCATTCTCTAGGCTCCCGAAGCGCGGCCTGAGTCTTCTTCTCGGCAGATCCCTCTTCGGTGCCCTCTAACGCAGCAGCATCGGCACTGGTAGTAGCCTTTCCATCCCTCCCCTGGGCTCCGCCTCCGCTGTACTTCTCCATATACTCCCACCTGGCTTTGAGGGGCAAACTCATCAAAATGCTCTCAATCCTTGCGCCAGGGGTCTGAAGACCGAACTTTGTACCACGATCGTAGACGAGATTGAACTCGACGTAGCGACCTCTTCGGATCTGCTGCCAGCGCTCGTGGGCCTCGGTGAAAGGTGTGGATTTGCGCTTTTGCACGAGGGGCAGGTACGCGGGCAAAAAGGCATCGCCGAGAGAGCGGACGGTGGAGAAGAGCGAGTCTTGGTTGTGCTGCTTGGCCGAAGAATACGAGGGAACGAGCGGCTTGGAAGGTGTCGGCTTGGTGCCGTCCGAAAGGGGGATGTATGCCTTAGTCGAACTGGAGTTGGCCCATTGTGGGAGGGTAAGGTCGTCAAAGAAGATTCCTCCAACACCACGTGCTTCGCCACGGTGAGGGATCCAGAAGTACTTGTCGCACCACTTTTTCCATGTAGGGTAGAAGGAGGGGTCGTGCTCGTCAGCAGCAGATTTGAGCGTCTGGTGAAAGTGCTTTGCATCCTCATCAAAGAGGTAGATGGGTGTCAGGTCCGTTCCTCCGCCGAACCACCAAGCAATGGGCTCGTTGTCGTATTGACCATCCTTGCGGTTCTTGGGGTGACGAGGGTTGGGCGATCCATCAGCGAGCTTTTCAGGATGGGTGAGCTCAAAGTAACGATAGTTGAAGTGGACTGTAGGAGCAAATGGGTTCTTGGGGTGAACCACCAAACTCAAACCGGCAGCGTAAAATGGCAGGCCCTTGACATCTGCATCCTTGCCTTCGAGCTTGTAGCCCGTCTTGTCCATCAGCCCGGCGTGGTCAGCGCTCATTTGCTTGACAGCTGCTGGTGGAAGCATACCGTGGACGACAGAGATGTTGACACCGGCCTTCTCGAACGTTGATCCGTCCTGAAGTACACAAGAGATACCTTCTCCACCCTCTTTTCGCAGCCAGCTGTCGATCAAGAACCTAGCCTTTGGCTCCTCTTGAGAGAGTGCAGAGACAATGTTGTACTGCAGCAGCTTGATATACGTTTCCATCCTCTTTCGCATGGGTGCCGAGGTGTCTGTCAGAAGTTTAGGATCGAGATGAGAAATTTCTGGGAGATCGGACTGATTACCGCCCTTGATGGCAGAAGCGGGTGTGGGCTTGGCAACTTCGCATTGTAGGGGTGACGATGACTTGGGAGAGAGCGTAGCGTAGAGAGCAATTCCGCCGACAATGGCCGCTACGGACGAAGCAATGGTCATGGTGTTGCTGCTTGGCCTTGCAGATGTCTTGGTAGCTGAAGATGAAGCGTGTCGGACCAGTTGGCGACATGAGGATGATGTCGATGGCCGACGTACGGCCAAGCGCAGAGAACGGGCCAGCATGTCGATAGTAGGCAGCCAGAGCGGGGGCACTCGAGACAAGCGTGAATGCTAGTGGGGACCTCAAGCCAACAGGAAGCGATCTGACTGACGAGGGGTGAGATGAAAGAACAAAGGGAAGTGAAGTCCAGTAGTTAAGTGGGATGGAAGAAAGGAAGCGAGACGTCCTTTCCCGCCGGCCTTAGCCGAGCGACTCGAACCGGGACCGTGCTACAGTACACGAAACGCGCCGACCTTTTCGAAAAAGTGGAGCGAACTCACTTGCTGTTCTCACTTTCACTTTTTCCTGTGCTATCCCCATTCAATTCAGCTTCATCTCGAGCAACACATCCTTCCTGACGCACAACTCGCCGCTCACATCATCCCTTGCGCAAACGAGCCATTGGCGGCTTGCTTCAGCGATGAGTGCTGCGAGGCTCCTACGAGCCAGCTCGCCAGGGCTGCATGCACTTCCTAGCGCTTCTTTGACGAGGCCTCTAGGTCAACACTATCGCTCGCTGCACACAACGACGGTGCTTCGGCGCCGCGAACTTCCATCTGAGGGTCCTCGATCAGCTCTCCGCGCTTCGACAAAGTCTTCTTCTCCACATAAATTTCAACGTCATGCTGCAAGCTCGAGCGCTTCCAACCCGGCTGCAAGGGTGGAAGCTGGCCCTTCCTCAGCACCGGCAGCTTCAACCTCGGGCGCCCCAAGACATCACCAAGCCAAGGTAGAAATGATCCCCTTCAGGGTATCCACCAAGGCCGCTAAGGAGTATTTGACAACGCTTGCAACCACGGAGGTCATGCCACGGGTAATGAGCAAATGGTCCGTGCTCAAGCACCAGCTTTTATCCCTCATCGGTTTGAGGAGCATGTCCAAGGGTGATGGTCAGATTGTCAAGCTCGAGAAGATGACTGCGCTCTATCTGCCCACGTGGATTGTCGACGCCTCATTCGAGATCAAGTGCCGCGGCAATGACGGCCGAGCAGAAGCCAATTTTATCACAACATCGTCCCGCTTCCCAGGCCATTCGTGGAAGCCGATGGACTCGATGCCCATGTATCCACCCCCTCCTCACGACATGATCCCTACACAAGAACTTCAAAAGGATCCCAACTACGCTGCAGACACACCAACTCCTGCTTGGGACAACTTGGCCATGGTCGATTACGAGTCGTACGAAACCTATTTGCAACGCAAGAAGAATCCCAACGTCAAGATCAAAGGTGGAATTCCTGATCCTGTGCCTTTCACCATTTCGCCACTCTTTCTGCCCGAGATGCTGCGCAAGAAGCTTGAGTTGAAAGACGTTACGTTCACACCAGATCTCGCGACGGGCTTTCAGCTGCCAGGAAGCGACATGCACGGGCTTGGGGTTACCATCGCCTTGGTCAACGAACAAGGAGAGCCAATCACTTCGCCTCCAGTGCGCTTCGAGCTTGACACGTTCAAGCTCGACATGATGGCAGCATATCCGATTCTCATGCCACTACACATGGCGGAATTCAGCTACAAGGACCCAGAAGACGGTGACAGGCACTACATCACGATGGTGCTCGGTGCTTGGGATTCCAAAGGGCTGCAATTCTGCTTGAAGGAGAAGGACCAAGATTGGCAGTGGTCCTTTGCCAAGAAGGACCCGCTCAAGATTGATAATCTGGATCTGTACCCAAGGGCACCAATCAAGACGTCCCTGAACGGCATGTTTGAGCGCGAAAGGCAGGAAGAGCGATCCAAGCAGCGCAAGAAACTGGCCCAGGAGGAAGATGACGAGAAAGGCGAAGGCACAACTCGAAAGGGCCGCAAGACGAGGAAAGAATGGGAGGCGGAATGGGAGCGAGAGGATGCAGAGAACCAGAAGGCCTTCCAAGACGAAGTGAAATCGAGGATGATCGAGAAGCTCAGTTCCGAACTCCCTATCAAGGCTGCCGTTGAAAAGCGTAGCCTGGAGTTTCTCCAGCGAGCGGATTGGATCTACTGGGAACGAGACGAGCGCGAAGCCTTTGAGACACGAGTATCGACCGCGGACCCATCGACGCAGTTCTTGACCGCCGCAGAGAAGGAGCGACTGGCAAGTACGGCCGCTTCTGCACGCATAGCTCCCACCGAACCTCGACCATTCCAGTGGCTGAGTCAGGAGGAAGATCGTAAAGCCGAACGTGAGCACCCTGACCGCAAAGCAGGACTGGGACGGTACATCCACTGGTCTTCGCCGCATGTACAACGTCTTTCGCACAACGTATATGCCAACCGACGCTACCTGACAGAAGCGATCCCCAATGTGCTCCATAGCCGAAAAAGGATGGCCAGCATCACAGAAGCCGGCCACGACATTGACCGATCTCACGTTTACGTAACACGCAGCGATGGGAGCAAGGTCAACGGCGAAGAGGCGTACCGGACGATCGCCGCCGATGATATCAGTGTTAGACAACAAAGAGAGGCCCTCAAGCCGAGATGGTTGAAGGCCTTACAAGAGGGTGCGGGCCGACGATAGTGTCGAAATTTAGTTTCCGCAACCTTGCTTTCGCACCTGTTTCATCGACTAGACTGAGTGGGATGCCTTCTGTGTCTGTACTTGTATCACTCCAGACCCCAGAAAGCAATGCATCGAATGCAACCACAGCATACACTTTAGCTTATGCTTCTGATGTGTGGCATAGTTGTGTGTGTGTGATCTGTGAGGATGAAATAGGGCTCGGCGAATTCCCATGTAAATTTACGTGTGCATTGCATCGCAGATCGACGTGGGCAACCGCGATGTTTTCGCTAAGCTAACTTAAATCAAGCTTTCTTGTTCCATTCTCACGGAGAAACTGTGACTCAGGTCTTGTGCATACGTTAGGTCTAAGGGAACGCTTGGGCTGCCATTTAATCGGTGGGGTCTCCCCACTGTGACCGGTGTATTGTTCGTCGTCAAGTTAATCAAGGTTCTGCGTGTGACTGTTGTAAGCGAACAATGCCACCACATTCTCCTACCATCCCCTGGATTCTGTGATTCTTTCATCTTTGTTTTAGCGAAGCACATTCCTCGCCGCCCACAGTGACCAGAGGCCGGTGAGATAACAACCCTTGCTGAAAGGATAGAAAAGGTCTTTGAGAAAGGCAAGTAGTCCCTCAAACTCCCCTCAACCCTGAACCATCTCAACAGCATCGTCTCCTTTCAACATGCTGATCAGAGCTCACTTAGTCTTGCTCGCCGCTCTCTGGTTAGCTCTATGCCAGCTCTCAGCCTCGATACATATTACGACTCACAAGCAGCGCAAAATGACCCTCTTTGCCGCCGGCTACAACGGCACCATCGTGCCCTACTCTGTCGACCCTTCACAAGGGAAGCTGGCACAAGTGTCTTCCGGTATCAAGCCCAACTCGTCGGGCACTAGTCCTTCGTGGATCGCCTATTCCCAAACCCGCTCCCATTCCAAGCCCAAAACTACCGAGTGCGAGGAGGATGGGAAGGATGCCTTCTATGCGGTGACCGACTTCTATGCTGTCGATGAGTCCGCTCCTGGCCGGGTATTCTCGCATATATACAACTCGGAGACGGGAACCATAGTCCAAACTGGTACGACCGAGACTCAGCGAATCAAAGGTTCTTCGAGCGGCGGAGATGGGCCCGTTAGCTGCCTCATTGGTCACGGCCCAAGCAGGAATCTCCTTTTCGTGGCAAATTACGGCTCCGGTTCGGCTGGCGTGCTCACTATCAATCCCAAAGACGGAACACTGTCCGAAACCCCCAAACAGGTATTCCAATTCACTCGGCCTGCCGATGCTCCAAAGTTAGGCCCGGTGCCAGATAGACAAGACCACTCTTACGCTCATCAAGTCAGCATTTCACCCTCTGGAAAGTGGGTGTACGTATGCGATCTTGGCGCTGACCAGATTCACCATCTCCACATCACTCACGGAGGCGAGGTCAAGTTCACCGCTAGTACCGATGTCAAAGTTGGTTCGGGACCGAGGCATATTACATTCCATCGTGATACACGTGGAAGAGTGTTTGCTTACCTCGCCTCGGAGCTTGACAACACAGTCTCGGCTTTCAGCGTCAACGAAGAGACGGGGGAGCTCAAGATGATTGGTGCCCCAATCATTGCCTCTCCGCCTGGCGTGCCTCTGAGCGGAGAGGGCATCTTGCCGACCAACAGGACCACGGCAGAGATCGCCGTTGTCCCGGCTGGCGATTTTGTCTATGTCTCTGATCGCGGTGATATGTCCGAAGACCATATCAGCATCTTCAAACGAGACCAAGAGACCGGTCAGTTGGAATTCCTCGAATGGGTAGGCAGCGGCGGTAGGATGCCCCGTCATTTCAGTCTGAGCTCCGACACGGCCAAGGATAAGGATGCAAAATGGTTGGCTGTGGGCCATCAGACCGATCAAAACATTGTGCTTTTCGAGAGGAATGTGAAGAATGGAAGCCTGACCAAGGTCGACACAAGGACGGATGTTGGGCAGGTGGCTTTCACCGGCTTCTCGCCTTTCTAGTCACACATCACGCCTTTTTCAAATCGACACAGCAAACAGATTGTGCATTATAGGGCGATGCAGAGCAATCGTGATTGCCATCGTGATTGACAATCGTGATTGACAAATGTGACATGGAATACAAAGTGCGTGCAAGTATGAAAATAGGAGATCATCTTGAGACGCCCACAAGCTTTACACCCATCAACCCGTTGGTAATGGTCTCCATGGTCTTTGTATCGTTCTCCAAGGTGGTACTGAGATGGTTCAGCCCTTGCTGCTGTTGTCCGAGAATGCGTGTGACGTTGTCCAATCCACTCTGGTCTACTACGGCCCATTCGGTGGTAGCGCTCCTTCCTTCGCGGGCGAGCATCTCGCGCTTTGCGCGGATGACGCCGAGCTGGGCCCACAGCTCGTTGATCATTGCTCTCAAGCGTGCATGGTTTGCCGGGTGATGAGGGTGGACGCTGTGTCCATCAGACGCAGCACCTGCGGTGTATGCTGTGGAAGCAACAGCGCGGGTGGAGAGCGCGTTGTTCGACCCCGTAATTTCGGCTTCGCATGCTTCCAAGATCGCAATCAGCCTCTCCTCCTCGGGGCCGATGCTCTTCCCCCTCAGCGCTGGGATCAGAAGCTGAGTTTTGGCCACAAGCCCAATGAGTTTGTGATGCAGCTGCGCTTGACGGTTCTGAGCTGCCTGAGCGCGCACCGAGTTGGACAACGAGTGCTTCTGCTCCAATGCCGACAGACGGGTAGCCAGGTTCGAAAGCAAAGCTCTCTGCCTCTGCGCTTCCTTAGCTTGAGACTCGATACGCTTCTTAAGGTCGTTGAAGCCCAAAGCTAGGACAGGGTACAAGCGATTAGGATCGGGATTCTCCCTCACAGCAGCCATCCAGAGCTGGTCGTGCATGGGTCCCACCGCATCCGGTCGCCTGCCTTGGATCATTTTCAGATTCTGAGAGTTGCCAGCGTTGTTGTAGAAGTAATAGGCGAATCGACAGCCAGCGGCATTGTTTGTGTCCCATGCTGCGCGAATCTGCTCCAATTTGGCGGACAGGCTGGTGCCGAGCTTCTTGTCTGGTTGCGCGGGTATAGATTGCTGTGGTTGCTGCTGTTGTTGGGCGGAGAACTGGGTCTGTGCGACGGGCTGCTGCGCGCTAGATGTGGCAAAAGAGGATGCGGGGGCGCCGAAGAGGGAGGTGGTGTTTGACTGCTGCTGCTGTGGCTGTTGGCTGGTTGCTGGAGCGCCAAATGAGAATCCGGTGCCTGTTGAGCTAGGTTGTGTAGTTGCGCTTGTATTGCTGAACAGACCACCGCCTGTGCTGGAGCCAAAGGTGGATGCCGAGCCAGCAGTCTGTTGAGGCTGTGAGGTGGCAGCAGCGGGCTTAGCACCAAACGAAAAGAGACCGCCAGTTGAAGATGCTGGTGCTTGTGTAGAAGTCGCAGCTGCAGGCTGTGAGTTTCCGAAACCGCCAAAGAGGCCTCCTCCGGTGGAGGTTGCTGGAGCAGCAGCAGAAGTAGCGGATTGTGATGCTGGTGTTCCGAAAGAAAATCCGCCTGTTGCAGGCTTTTGCTGTTGTTGTGCTGGGGTCTGGCCGAAGGAGAAGGTGGATGTGCCACTTGTGCCAGCCGCTGCTGGCTGCGTCGCCGTGGGTGCAGCTGGTGTTCCGAACGAGAACGCCATCGTTGTTGGGTCGAAGCGGGCTTCTACGACTCTCTTTATGTATTTTCCGTATAGGCGAACGGCGATGAAACCCTATTGACTTGGAGAAGCGGTGGATTGGTGACGGTGAGGGAAGGTTGACGTGTGTTTTGTGAGTACTGTAGCTGATGTTGTTCGCTTGGCGCCCACAAATTTTGGCGCACGAGCTTCTGAGATCGATTCGTATCAAAATGTTTTGAAAATGAAAATGTTGAATCGGCACTCATCCACATGTTGCATCTCAAAAATTCGCAAGCCTCTATTTTGGGCGCGTCACAGCACAGACGCACACACATCACCACACGGGCCATTCCTGATACCATTGCTGTCACTTTAGCAACAACGCGCGACAACCCAACACTTGGACACCATCACCCATCGCTTCGACCAACCCTAAGCACAACTTCAACTCTTACACTTCGCTTCCTTTCTGCACCTCTCGATCCACGCAATAGCTTCAAGATGGTCCTCGGTCGATTGCTACACTACGCAGGCGACGCCTTGCTCGTATCCACAGTACTTGCAGGAATCAAGCGACAGACTGGTCTTCGTCCGGATATCGACCGCATTACCGAACCCACAACTAAAGGTCTGCTGGAAAAGTACCTCGGCTTTGGAGAATTTGTCTTTGATAGTGGTGTGGCTGCCGCACGCGCCTCATCGTTGTTCCAGAAGGATTTTGCCGACAGGACGCAGCCTCGAGTTGCTGCTTGAGCCTGTGTGAACATATGCACAGCTGAAAAGTGTGGCGATACATATAATAAGACTGCCAGAAATCTGATACTTCTCGGCTGGCCCTGCCATGTTCCGGCATCATAGCGGCGCCATGCCGAACAGGGCAAGCGGGAGCACCCCAAAGACAATTCTTGAACGGGTTCGTCCCCGTTTCTGACCGACAGAAAATCCACACCGAAGGATCCTCTCCTCACCAAGAAGACTCGTCCTGCCAAGCTTTCCATGCAACCAGCAAGCGCGGATCTTGTCGCCGTTTCCCCCCTAATCTTCAAGCTTCACATATGTCCCCATAGCCACCACTTCCCATTTTCCTTGCTTTGCGCGTGTAAATCAGAGTTACGGACTCATCCCTTGTACAATACAACATCATCAACAGACCACCCAGACTACATCGTCCCTTCATAGCCTGGTTTCTTTAGGCACATCTTCCAGGTCAAGGGATTAAGAGATGGCTGGCTAATGATCCCGATCATAACATCGATCAATCGGATCACCGATTCAAACAGACATTTCTGGCCCTTATTTTCTGTTTCTTTTTTTCTCCTTTTTGTTTTTCTTTCTTTTTTTTTTGGGCCGCAAACCCACCGCGGCCCAGCAGTTCCGATGCAGAGCAAACAGGGGTATAATTCCGCAGGTGGAGGCATCAACTAACTAAAAATTCCCGGGATGGGCTTATGAGATTGATTGCCGACACAGCATCGTCGTGTGACCCTTCTTGCACAGCCAGAATATCGTCCGATGGCGCTGAAAAACGTCAAGAGCGCCTGCTAGACGTTGAGAAGGCTTACCGATCGAGCAGAAGTTTGGCCAGCGTGTAATCAGATATCGTGAAGTCCGCAGGGAGAAGTCGACAAAACTCGCCGAGACAACATCTGCAACTTCGGCAAAATATCTCCGTGGCATTTTTTTTCTGACGGGAGACACAATGATCATGGTGACTCAATAGAAACAGACAGGTGTCATCAAGGGTCCATCTTTTGGTCAGACGGGACAGCTCTTCCGATATGTGATGGGCGCTAAGCTTTTGTCCGAGTTGATTTCACCCAAGCGGTAGGTTGCACACAAGCGCCTTGCACTCCAACAGCAGGGTTCAAACAGGTCACGCTCTCCATTGCCCCCTCCTGACTCCTCGCTACCATCTTCCCTTAGACCTCCATCCTCACCGCATTCGATCAATCAATCATTACATACCGCTCTGCCGTCGATTTTGCAATCAACATGACGAGCGCCGCCGAGGCGAGCAAGAAACGCAACTCGTTCTCCATCCTCACCTGGAAAGACCCTTCATCGTCCTCCAAGCTCGATACAGATGAGTCAGAGTTGGAAAATAGTAGATTCATCCCAGAGAGCAAGCGCGGCTGGAAGTACGACTTACCTCACCACCCTGCCGCATCCTCATCGAGCACAGATCCGTCCCAGCCGACACGTACAACCAAGGTCGGTGTCCAGAGGCCAAATACCACCGACTCGCAACTTGAACCGAGTCGTGGCTCGAATGGTCTTGATGTGCCGTCAAATAGCCATCCTCGAGTAGCTCTCTCGGCCCCCGCTTCTCCTGGAGGACGAGTCACTACGCTACAATCTCCAGATTTCTCGTATTCGGAATCGTCATCCTCGGAAGATGAGCCAGAGCCGGGCTCTCCAGGAGCAGCTGACCTGCCAGCCTCCCACGAGCCCGTTCCCAAGCACGCGGCGAAATCCACTCAGCATCCAGACGATCTCGTCTATCCTGACTCATACCCATGGAGGCCTTCGCCCAAGAATCCGAATGCAAACTACATTCACCCAGCACACCGAAATCCAACAGCCAAACAGGCGTTCTACGACACCCATTTCGGCTCTTCTTCCAACTACCGTGGGCTGCTACCCGCCTCGGGGTCGTTTCTTAGCTTGAATCCGCTGCTGAGCTTGAATTCCAGCAGTAAGGCTGATACCAGACGGCAATCTAGTGATAGAAGCGGTGAGACGGTGGATGGGGGAGAAGATGTCCAATCCATCGGTATAGTCTCGACAATCAAGAAGCCCTTTGCAACCGCTTCCAAGTTGCTCACCAAAGCACGGCGCAAGAGCATGGGTGTCAGTTCACAGGTCCCAGAAGTCGCTTCTCGCACTCACGAAGAGGACGAGACTGAACGAGACATTCCACAGCGCCCTCATCCAGTCCCATTGTACGCTGCGGGCGGGGATGACTTAGCCGCCCAACGATCGGGCTTCAGCTACGGCCTCTCGATGGAAGATGCCGTCCAAGTCGAAGCTGTTGTATCTCGTCAGGCTTCCCAGGAGGATCTCAGCCCAGCAGTATTGGACGAGCAACTGTTTTCCCCTCCAGCAGCATCGCCGGAAGTCACCTCATCACGGTGGAAAGAGACGCTACAAAGCGTGTGGGGCTTCCTCCCCTCCTTCCCCTTCTCTGAATCCCCCAACCAGTCCTCCTCCAAAGCCATCATCTCGTCTACCAACATTCTGGAGCCAGAAGCCATCCCGTCAGTCAAGAAAGATCCTGGCAACCCGGACTATTTCAAGAACCTCTCTGGCAACGTTGTCATTCTAGGCGGGTATCGGGGCAGTGTGCTACGAGACGCAGAGACAAATATGATGATGTGGATTCCGATCAAGGTTGGAGTTGGATTACGGCGACCTACTCTCGAGCTGGGGCTATCTAGTGAGGCAGAAGACCGCTCCGAGGATCTAGTGTATTCTTCTGAGATGTGCACGCATATCGGGAAACTTGTAGATATGGGAAAACGCTTGGAAGAGCGGGTGGCGGGTCGACGGCATGCAAAAGTGTACTCTTGGGGATATGACTGGCGGCTTTCCCTCGCTCGCTCTTCTCGACGGCTGACCACCTTCCTTGAAGAACTCTACGACGCTTCGGCAGACCCAGCAACGGGCCATGGCAAAAAGAGGGGGGCCAAAGTCATCGCACACTCGATGGGCGGTTTGGTTGCACTTCATGCGCTTGCAACGTGCAGCAACCCACGAATTTTCGAGGGTTTGGTCTTCGCGTCGACACCATTCAGAGGGACGCCAAACATACTGGGCCCGTTCAGATTTGGGGACTCGGCACTGTTCAACGATACCATTTGCTCGCCGAGGGCAACTTTCAGCTTCAGGAGCAGCTTTTATCTCCTGCCAACTGATGGGAGGTGCTTTGAGGTTCCCGTGTTGAAAGAGATGGATGAGGAAGAGGTGGAGCAGACGCAGAATGACAGGGGGGAACGGTTCAGAGATGTAGACTTCTTGCAGCCGGGCGTGTGGGACGACTTGGGACTTAGTCCTTGTTTGGAAGTTGGGAGACGAAGGCAGGTTGTTGCGCTCGCTCGTAAGGGTTACGTAGAAGGAAAAGACTCAATATCGGCCCGGGATAGAGACATGAATGACAGAGCTGCTTTTGAGAGCGAGTCTTCCCAAGTTGTACAGACTACATCATCTACTAGCGCTGACAGCAACTTGGACGTTGCAAGTCCTCAAGGCCAGTCGTCGAATGAAAACGCCAACGGCCTGTCCATGGGCTTGATGGAAGGCCTCACCGACGGTACCGACGCCGCGATCCTAACTCAGGCAGACTTCGGCCCTGCTCCGGAAGAACAAGAGCAGCTTCAGCCCCAAAACCGCCAAGGAGCCGCACGGAATGATCCGCGCGACTCCACCAGTCAGACTGCGTTCGACAACCTCGACTACCCCACACAAAGCTGGCTTTACCTTGAACGTACTTTATCCGGAGTACGCCAATTCTGGCGTGACATTGAAATCGGCTTCGACGCTGACAAGCTTCAAGCTGGGAGTTACCCTCCGTTGATGCTTATGGTTTCTGGACGGACGCCGAGTGTGCGAGGGGCTCTGGTTGGGGTATCTACCACCACCGCCGACAATCAAGATGCCGGTGATGCGGGCTGGAAAGATGATGTCAGAGCAGGAGATTATTCCCGCATGACGTATGGAGCTGGTGATGGCGTGATCACGCGACGCTCTGCAACCACTCTCCCCGGCCAATGGTCGAAACTTCTCGTCAACCGGACCGAAGCAGAAAGTCTGCCTCAAGAACTCTGGGGTAAAGGCGCACCGTTCAAAAGCAATCCCAACAAGCCACCAGGAAAAGCAAGGTTGAAATTGGACAAGTACAGTATGAAGTTTGACGGCCCAGGTATCGTGGAGAGTGCCCATCGCCATGTAACGCTATTGAGCGATGTGGATGGTATTGGGAAATGTCTGGAGGCTGTCAGGCGGGCAAATCTTGCTCGCGGTAGAGTGCCACTCAACCGACAGGATGTTTGAGCGCCACCCTTTCACGTTCGACATCCGTGACTCATACTCTCTAACCCAATGCGTAGCATTCATGTCTAAGCGCAGCGTTTTTGATGCATATGTGCAAGCAAGACCATAGCATTGTCCTTTACTGAAGGTACACGCAATGCTGTGTTGCTATATTGTGTCGTTGATGATGTATTGAGATTGGTCTTGTATCTGTGCTGTGTTTCCCTGGTCGGTCTTTGACGGTCTGGCTGCATCGCTGCTTTCTCAAGAACTGTTTCGCGAAGGAAGCGGCGGTGGCGGAGGAGGCGCCAGTCTTGCCTTACTCTTTGACAAGAAAGAAGCACTTGACGGAATAGGCGGCGGAGGACCTCTCAAGCTTCCATTTCCGCCTCCATTTCCGTTCAGCACCGACCTCCACCCTCCACCACCCTCCTGCGCCCTTCTCTCCCCTGAACTATCCACCAAGCTACCCGCAGTCAACCCCATCTTCTCCTCTTCTTCATCTTCGGAACTCTCCTCGTCGAATCTTCCACCGGTAGCGTGAGGCGAGAGGGCGTTGTTGAAGGGATCTCCGCCGTCCGAATACGCGGACAGACCAGTGTGGTTGAGCGCCAGATGGGCAGCAGTTGAAGAGGTACCGAGGAAGGCGCTGTCCATCATGTGCATTTCAGATGAAAACTGTGACTCGCCACGTTCGTGGATTGTTTCGTGCGCTGCGGATTGTCGCAGCGAGAAGTTGTGATTGTTGGCATCTGGTGAGAAGGGGGATGCTGCGTGTTCTGTATGTCTGAACAAGTGGTCTTCGTCGTCGTCGGAGGAAGAGGAGGCGCGCGGAAGGCGCAGGTCGGGAGACGCACCACCGTGGCCATTGGTGGACCCATCGTGATCGCCCAAGTGGACATCTAGCGCCGAGACTGAGGGGCGAATGTAATCCCTCGCGGGCAGCGCTGGCGGTCGATCGCTATTGGCAAGGTGAGATCTCTCTGCTTCGTCCATGGTCATGAAACCTTCCTTCTTGCGTGAGCCAAAACTCAACCCCCATTTGCTGTTACTGTTGCTGTTGCTGGAGGAGGACTCGCGGTCTTTCTCTGGGCTCTGATCGCCAGATGTAGATGCTCCGCCGCCGCCGAACAAGGTGCTACTTCGCGAGCGGCTGAAGGATCCGATCCCTGATGCGACCGAAGCGACCGTGTCAGAGGCCCCGCCGAAAGAAGGCATGCGGAGACGGTTCTTCTTGCTACTGGTGCTAGTTTCTTTGTCCTTCTCCTTTTCGCGCTTCGTTTCATCGCTAGCGGAAGAAGGTCTGTCCGAATTGGCTAAGCTAAGCGAGGAGCGTGATCCAAATCGGCTGGAGGAAAGCTCGACAGCGTCCTTAGCACTGGACCGGCGCGAGATGGAAGGTCTTCCCTTTGCACCCGAGAGCGATCTTGGCCTGGTCAATGGAGTAGAAGCACCGGAACGAGACACGGCAGGAGGAGCGTCACCCCAGATATTCTTGACCTGTTCCAATACCGCATGCGCTTGCCCCATATAGTCGAGCTGAGCCTGCATGTACGTGGTCAGGCACTGCCAGTCGTCGTACTCTGCCTCGCTGATTGCTTCGCCCCTCACCTCGACATCCGTAACAGCCTCGTCGTAGGCCGCTTTTGCGAGACGCAACTCTTCTTCCAGCTCTCGCTTTTCCTTTTTGCTCTTTTGGACTTTGCACTGAGCCGATTCGAGACGGGCAGTGGCGGCGTCGAGTTTCTTGAGGGCGGCAGTGAAGCTGTCGAGGGTGGCCTTGGAGCGTGCAATGCGTGCAAGGAAGATGTGCGAGGTGTCTTTTGTGAAAGCTGTCTGGAGATTCGCGAGCTTGATGTGTGCTTCGCCCAACAGTCCTAGACAGGAGCCATACGCAGAGCCGTCCGGAAAGGCAGTGGCGAAGGAGCTCATAGCCCAACCGAGCGCTTCGACGGGGAGCATTTTGCGCTCGGGCTTGATAGCGACGTTTCCGCTTGTGGTCGATGCGGTTTCGTCGAGGGGGAGAGAAGAGGTGTCAAAGGGAACAGGCTTCTTCTTGCCGAGATAGGACCAGTATGCTTCGGTAGAAGAGTATAAAGAGTCAATACCCTTCTTACGCTGCTCAATTTCGGCGGCGAGGTCCGGAGTATCGTTGGACGGCCCAGAGGAAGAGGAGAGCTTGGTGGATAGACCTGCGGACCAAGAGCGGATCTTGTTCATCTGGGGACGCTTGGGTAGCATGGATTTGTTGGTTGAGAGGGAGGGCATTGTGGCGACAAGGCAAGAATGCTCTTGATCCAGCTTGATGTGGGTAGAGTCGAGGATGCGCTAAGTTTTGCCACCACTGGATAGTTGAGCTGTTATTCAACGAGCAAGCGGGCAACACGAACTGTTGGTGATAGGCCGATCACTGCTGTTGAGCCCAGATCAAAGATGGTGGTGGTAGGTGGGAGACGCACGATTCTCTCGTTTGATGAAGCTGACGGGAGGCGACAAGAGCTACCTTGCACGAATCAGATGTGTGGGTGCCTGTGGTGAATTCTGCCTCACAAGCACGGCTCCTGCACACAAACATAGCCGTTCCCCGCCGTACTGTACAGTACTGTACTGTACCCATCACAACAGGAACCCTTCTTTTTTGCCTCTCCTTGACTGGACCCCAACATCTGCAACCACACTTAAGCGAGACCGCTTCCACAGGGGTACAGAGACATAGACACTCAGATCATCCGTCCTGACAGACACCACTTGAGCACCCCGAATTCGGGTTTCCTTTCCTTTTCTTTTCTTTATTTTATTTTAAGATCCGCAAGACCACGCGAGCGAGAGAAGTCCGTTGCTGCCGCTCTTGTTGCTGCATGCTCGCTCACGCGCTCTCGCAGTATGCTCGGCCACTTTTGGCCCGAATTCACTGCAGGACAGAGGGGACGGACCCCTGATTTTTTTTTTTTTTTTTTTTTTTCGGTTTGAGCCTCCCCGCAGCTTGCAGCAACTTTTTCGTGCTGCAAAATGCTGATTGCTGTCCTTGTCTTAGAGGATGGGCAACACAGCCTTGACTCTCATGAAGCAGAGGGTCTCGCAAGGCCAGAGAGCGATTGAGCAATTAAGCAATTGAGCGAGAGAGGAAGGACTCACCACTGATTTCGGCTGCTAGCGACACCACAGCTTTGCTTTGTGAATTGACCGAGGCTTCCCACGCTGAGACCGAAAGATCGGATGGCCCGTGTGTGTCTTTATTGTGCCGAGTGCATCCGAACACAATCAAAAATTGTGAGAGGATTGTGCATCGGATGAGCCGATCAGGCATGACTTATCGTCGCCGGATCGGCCGTTCATGACAAAGTCGCATCTATGCCACCGGGCTCAAGCATCTCCAGTCTCATACACAAAGCAGCGGAATCGCCAGTACGCTCGTCTAGCAACAAAATTGGTCTCTTGGACTGTAATGGTGGATCATTTCAAAGACTGAGGAGAATCTCGCATTGCTTGCTCCAATACAGTCTACTCGCTTGCCTCCTTTGCCTTGCTCTCGCGCTTCGACATCTCCTCCGCGGGATCAGCCACGCTTGGCTCGACCGTCTTACTGGCCTCTACCTCCTTTGCTGCGCTCGAAACGGGCGTAGCAGTTCCGCTAGTCGTCGAGCCCGCACCGGCCAGCTGCCAGGCTGGAATGGTAGGCTTGGGAACATGAGGTGGGCTGGCATCCCCTGTTGGCGTACCAATCGTTGGCGACCCGTATGACCCTGCACCGTACCCTACACCATATGGCCTAGGTGGAACGGGTGCACCCTGCATACCACCACTCTGTCCACCAACCGTGCCCCGCGAAACCAGCAAAGACTTGAGCGACTTGAGCTCGGACTGCAGCTCCGAAAGCGAATTGGTCTGGGCCTGCTTTGACTTCTCAAACAGGCTACCCAGCTCTTTGCGGATCCCTTCCACGTCGTCCCGAATGCGATCCAGTTCTCCATCACGTCGTTTCTCGTTCTCGCGCACGCTCTGCACGCACTCTTCCACTTCCTTGATGCTCTTTTCCACCTCTGCCTTTTGCTCGTCCAGTCCCTGCTTGACTGCAAGTGTTTGCGCGTCGAGAGCTTGCAGCTGGCTGGCTACTTCGTCGTATTTGGCTGTGAGCGAGTCTAGGTCCGCCTCGAGAACGTTGGCGTTGGGAGGCTGTAGGTGAGGCAAGAGGTACTTCTTTGCCAAAGAGATGACACCGTAGCCGATGGTGCCGGAGACAACGGCCATGATGAACCAGTCTCGCCAGTCACGCCCCTGCTGCTGCGCTTGTGCGGCGCCTGGATAGCCGCCGTACGGTGCTCCAGCGGCGTAGTACGGTGCGGGGGGACCAGCAGCGTATGAGGCGTATCCGGATGGTCCTCCGCCCTGCGACTGGCCGGCTTGACGGATGGCCTCGTCGATCTCGCTCGGGCGCAGACCTTTGGATTCCAGGAAGCTTACACGTTGCGACATGGACGAGGACTGCACTTTGGGGTCCGAGAGGAAGCTCACGGCGCTAGTCACCATATCTTGGCGAATAGGACCGGAGCTGACCTGTGCGCCAACGGCCGAGGTGGATGGGTCCGACATGATGAGATGTGTGCCCTTTCCTAGGCTAATTTGATTGCACCGGCGTCTTGAGCCGTGACTGTTTGAGAGATTGGATGCAGTCGGTCGAACTGTTTGCGAGTGACTTGGATCGCCTTAATCGACAGGCGAGTTGTGATGATGATAAAGGTGAGAGAGGAAGGTGCAGACCAAGCGAGTGGAGAGATTGTGGGGAACTCACGCTTTCAACAAATGGCCGACCTTTGGATGACTCTCTCTCTCTCTGCCTCCCAAAGCGGAGGACGCGCGACTTCAGCATCCGGTCTCGGGTCCGCTTTACCGGCAATTCAAGCCTCCCATTTGGAATTTTCTGTTTCTGTTAGATCTATCTTCTTCCACTTTTCTCATGTCGTGCGATAACAATCGCGTCAAACACGCTGCGGGAAGAAAAAAAACAGCTTTTGGCCGCCAAATAAATGGAGTCGATCGCATTTTGGCCCAACATCGCACACACATCCAATCAGAGCCAATGACTGTCACTTCTTCCTTCTCTCTCGCAACCACAAAGTTTTCGCCCTCCCTCTCGCTCTCGTCCTCTCGTGCACAGGTCATACACCAAGGACACATTTATCTCCTCCATCTTTCGCCCCTTCCTTTCCTTCTTTCTTTTCTCTTCTCTTCTCTTCGCGCCTCGCACTCGCTCGAGTCGGGGTTGTCACACTCTCCCATTGCAACTCTCCTACTCTGGATCCATCTCAGGACAGGCTATCGAGACCAGTGCTACATTACCCGCACACTTTCCCACACCGTCAAATGTAAGTCTACTTCAACACAACAACTTTGATTCAGGCATCACGGCTTAGCAGCAGCAGCAGCAGAGCACCTAAGAGCAAAGCAACGCGAAGTAGCATTCGCTTGCGCATGCAGAGGCGGGCAAAGATTACATCATATTCACACTGTTTGAGTGCACTCATACGATACCTCTCAAACGCTGACAAGTGTGTCGAGGGGGTCTGGGGTGTTCGTTGATTCCTAGACTACAACGGTAGATGAGCCCTCCTTTGCATGCATCGCTTGCTCTCACAAGCTACTTGTTTTGCAGCCATGCTTGATGCCTCGTTAGAGTGGTGGCAGTTCGACTGACGATCCTCCCTCTCCAACTATCTCTCCGGCATTGCAGCTTGAACTCTATACGCAGTTAAAATGACGAACGCACCCAACCGATTCGACCTTTTCATCCTGGGTCCCGACGAAAAGCGCGTCGAGATTGTCGAAGACACCAAGATCCCCAACGCAGCCACCTTCTGGTTCAACAAAGAAGACCATACCCTCGGCAACATGCTCCGTCATGCTGTCCTCGCCAACTCTGCAGTCCTGTTTTGTGGCTATAAAGTGCCACATCCTCTCGAGCCCAAGGTGTTTGTCAAAATTCAGACCGATGGCTCAATAACTCCAACAGATGCGCTAAAGCAAGGATGTCAGAAACTTATCGCCCAAATTAGCTCACTTAAGGGTGCCTGGCGTACAGAAGTCCAGATGAGCGGCGCGGGCACGGTCGATGTTGGCGCATTTGCAAGACAGGATCCTTACGACGCTTCCGGCCAAGCGTACGGTACCGAGGGAGCCAGTGGCTACGTCGATATCTGAGCTTCATTCCACCCTACTACACACCATTTCTTAATGATACCCAAAGAGAGCTGATCTCTTACCAACATCCCATGGACTCTCCATTACTGCATCTCTGGCAACTCATTCGCACACTTTGTACCACCACGTTTTCTGTACTTGTACCTCCACGCAATCTGACCATGAACGTCAACTCATACCGACACTCTTATTTTGCGTGTAAGGCTGTGATGCTTGATTCTGAAATGCGAGTCTATACCGTGACAAATGGCCTTCTAGATGCTGTTGAACTTGCGATCCCACCAATCTAGCATGTGCGTGACGGGGCGGTGGGTGAGGTTGAGGGACTCGATCCTGGCTGCTAGCATTCCGCCTGTGCTCATGGCCTATCGTACCGGATGAACAGATCGAAGAGAGAGGCTGAAAAGTTAGCGACACTGTCCTAGGAAATTCGGTGTCTAGCAAAGAACTCACCTCGATCAGAAGAGGGGAAGTGAACAGGATCCAGCAGAAGGTCCAAAGCCATCCCCAGAAGCCTCGAATCTTGCGGCCTGTGCAGTGCTCCCAGAATTGCTCGGCAAAGATGGCGATGGGTTGGATGGCAAAGAAGAGGGTGACCCCTGTGATGCACCACCCTGGTTCAGGCAACATGGCCACTCGTCCCATATCGTGTAAGAGACCTGATGCGATGAAAGCGCCCCAGATGGCGGCGATGTTGGCCACGCGTCGACCTGCGATAGGCAGCAGGGCGGCTCGAACGGGCCAGTAGCCGACCATCATGAAAGTGATGCGTAGGAACTGGTGCCATTTCTTGCCCCAGAACTCTCTAACCGATGTCGAGAACCATGCCGCTCGGACGGCGGGCGGACCCCACCGAGATGGTCTGTCGTTGAACACTGCGATCGAAACGCATGCTGCCAAGGTGTGCAACATGTACTGCACGCATATGAAGGACGAAGCGAAAGCAAGACATATCAAGTAGGGACCAGCAACTCCAAAGGATCCCTTGTTACAGTCCCACATGCTACCGCCTTGACTTGTTCCGGCGTGAACGTTGAAGCGGGGATCGCTGATGAGCACAACAATGGCATCGTACATAAGAAAGTAGATAGGGATAAGCCTCATGCGTTCCAGAATCCATGCCCAGCGCTCATGGGAGGTGAATTCGCGTACAGGCAGGGCCGGTGGGCCGTCCTTCACGCCATGCTCCCAGCCGACGCCCCTGATGTTTAACAACAGGTCGAGCTCGAGAGGTATGCTGCTTCCGGGAAAGCAGATCGGCAGGCTTGGCTCTTCACTCGTCCTGCGATAGCCATCGTCCTTCTCGCCATTCTTCGCGGAGCCATTTAGTTGAGGCTTCTGAACTTTGAGCCGAGGTCGTTGCATCGTCAGCCCCCATCCGACAGACCAAAAGATGGTCGAGAATGCACCACAGCCTAGGGTGATGTTGATCTGTTGACCTCGACCGTCCAGCTGACCCTCTCCGGTGACCCGGTAGTAGTAGGCGTATGCAGACCTCAAGGAAAGTAGCACAATGATGGGAATGAGCGAGGCTCGTAAAGGCAAGGTGGCTTTCGGATCATAGCGGAGCAGCAGGTGGATCTGAAGGATGACGAATGGCAAGGGTGTGAGCAGGATCCAAACATTAGTGCTGTCATACGGCACCTTGTCATAAAAGTCCGGAACAGCCCAGTGGATGGGGCTCATGAGGGCCGTTCTCCACGAAAGAGCAGCTGGGAGTGCCGCACTCATGGTAGGTGCTGGATCCTTGAAATAAGCGATGTATGATCAAGAGCGGAAGGGAGATCGAAGATACGAGGGGGCGGACGAGAGATACAGTTACAAGGGGAGCTAAGAAGGAAAGGGTTCAAGCAGTTTTAAGGAGCTCAGTTTTGAACCAGACCGAGCCCCTCGGACAGTGTCGTGGCGATAAGATTTCGGAACTAGATCCGGCTTCAGATCATAGGACGTGAGAGTGGTATCGCGAGAGGCTAAGGGATGCTGACAGTTGGAAGCAAAATGGTGGGTCTAGCTGCGTCACAAAGCTTTAGCTCAGGGCAGGCGACTCGACCGCGGAGAACGGAGTCCAATTGCAGACGCCAGTGGGTGGGGCTTGGGTGGGAACGAGAAGTTGAAGTGAGACCGGGCCGGGACTCCTTTGTCTTCGTATGTTCGAATAGAGCAATGGTGGACACATCATGTGATGGCAGAGTATGAGCTTTAATTCGTACAGTACCTTTCATGCGAAGATCGCAAGATTGCAAGATGTTGAGCGCTGTCTGCGATAGCCGACGTACTTAATCGGGATTGTGACTGAGCAGTGGCGCTGTTGCATCTCAAAAACGTTGAACTCTGCGGCACTTTACATTGCCACCTGAGGCTCGGAAACTGAGCTACTACAATGTAGCAGCATTTGTTATTTCAAGGCGACATCGTCTCGCAGAGGCTCGAGCTTTGCATCAGCCAGATGAGCTAGCCTAGCCAACCTTGCGGATACGAAGGCACCGAATTCCAGGATCGACCTCTGTTCAGCTGTTGCTTGCGTCGAAAGCTAGGAATAGAAAACGTGCGACGCGTGCTGCAGAACGAGGAGCGCATCTCTTTCGACAAAAGGTCTTGGCGAGCACAAGCGACAGAAGCTTGATCCTTATGGTATCTATCTGCTCCTTATTGTCGATCGCAGTTTACCGCCTTGTTGGCTAGCTGGTCAGATAGGTAGCTTTCTTATCAGCTTCGACTCGGAAGATTGGAGCGACGTTGCTATCGAAATCCTTGAGGCTAACGATGGAGGCTGAGCCAGCACCAACCATAAATTCGATTTGAAAGTGTCAGATCTTTGAATGTGTGAAGGCGTTGAAGCACTCTTCTTCTTCCTTTTTTTGGTGTCTGATCCAAGCAATTTGATTCGGCGTAGCGAACAGCAGCAGTGTTGGCCATTCGCCGCCCATTTCTCCCTGCGGCAGATGTTTCTGCTTGTGCTTGGACACGCTTCCGTGCTGCAGCTTTTGCAGAAAGCCCTCTTTCTCTCAGCTTTCTGTTTTTTCTTTTTCTTTTTTTTTGGGTGGTGCTCGTGCCAATTTGGCTGTCAACCAGAACAAAACTAGCGCTTGCAGCTTTTTCAGCAAAGAAGCAAGCAAGCAAGCACCCTTGATGAGGAGCTTGGCTAAAATTGACGCTGCTCTTGCTAGCTAGCAATGAATCTTCCGATGGCGCTTGTGCAGGCGACATTGCGTTCTGTACACCTTTGGACATCCATCACCGCATATCAGTCACACTCGCTCTCGTTCGACGCCGCCTCAACCTCGCGAGCACTGCCACTCGGCACCACGAGCAGAGCAGAGCAGAGCAGAGCAACGTCTCCTTGACCAACCAATTCAACAGAATCCGCGAGCACAAGTCGTCCGGTCGACAGCGATAGAACTGGTGTCAAATGCTGCTCCAGTCCCTTTCGTAGTTTCATCATCCGCGCGAGGCGCATCGACATCCTCGTACTCAACTCTCACAGCTTAATGTGGTAGAGGAGGGATTTAGCAACGGGTACATCGATCTGAAAAACCCTTCTGAACGCATCTGCCATCCACTGAACCACTCGAAGTAGCAACAGCTTCTTGCGTCCATCAAATCAACGTTAGGCTCTCACGCTGTTCAGTGACAAGGCTCACATCCCATCATGCAGCCACAATCCCAACAAACTCAGTCTTTCAACCAGACCCTGTCTCACAGCGCTTCGCCAAGTGATCACGCCACTTCAGCCTCGGGCATCAAGCCAGAGCAGCCTCAAGATGTCGCACAGTTCTTTCTAGCAGCTCAGCAGCGTTTCGACATGGGCAATCATTCACCTCTATCAAATTCGGCTTCTGCCGATCAGCCAGGCTCCGGCTACCAGTCCAGCAGCGCACAATCAGCATCGGGTGATCCGAATCCAGAGGAAAGCGCTCCTTCGACCTCGACTGCCGGCTCTCGCCGACCGTCTTCACTGGGAAGAAAGGTGTCGGAAGGCCACCGAAGTCAAAAGCATAGATGGTCGGCCGAAGAGACGCAGGCGCTGGTCGATGGATGCAACAAGCATGGTGTCGGAAACTGGAAAAAGATTCTCTCAGATCCAGAGCTATCAGGCCTCTTCTCCGATCGAACAGCTGGCGATCTCAAGGATCGATTCCGAACTTATTTTCCTGACGCCTACCACGAGATGTATCCAAACGCAAAGACGCATCTCAGTAAGGCGGTCAGAGGTCGAGACGCAGAGGGCAAAAGCATCTTTGAAAAGGGAAAGACCAAAGAGCGTCGTCCATTCACACCCGAGGAGGATGCTGCTCTTCGCGCAGGCTACCAACAGTATGGATCTCACTGGGCTTTGATCGCCAAGAACCCCATCTTTAACGGTCAGAGGCGAGCCATCGATCTGCGTGATCGTTTCCGTAACGCGTTCCCCGAAGATTACGAACGAGCAGGCTTCAAACCACGCCCTTCCAAAGCTAGGAAAGATCGCGGTCCGAGTGCTGCCAAACCAGGTCAAGGTCACGCGGCTAGATCAGGTCCTTTGGCAGGTTCTCTCTCCGACCATAGCCTCTCTGAAGGTGCCTGGCGTGGGTCAGAGTATCCTTTGAGTGATACCACCAGCGATGGCCATCTCACCGATCACGGCAACCTCACCGACTACAGCTACTTTACCGACCAAGGCAATCTCACTGACCATGGAAACTTGACCGATGGCGGTCCTGAGCATGTATTGTCTGGCCCATCCAGCGGCGCCAGCAGTGCCCTTGGTCGATCGAACTCGATGGGTCAGACCCTGCCACGTCACATGTCAGCCCAACCAGCTCAATCCGAGAATAGGAGCTTTGGTCAAGTATTTGCATTGCAGCAACAGCCACAGGCATCCATGCAGCCCAGACCACCTTTCATGTCGTCCAACACGGCACCATTGCCTGGATCAGGCTCGCCTCTTCGTGCCACTGACATGGTGACGGGCCAGTCGATCCACAGTCTCTTTGAACAGCTTCAGCAAGCCAGTCTCGAGGGACCTGGCACCAGCTCCGAGACCAGCAGTATTCGCGAGCGAGCCACTCCTCCAAGCGCAAGCGAAAGCGACATTGCACACCAGCAGCAGTTCCAACAACTGCACCAACAGAAACTCTCTGCTCATGCCAAGGCTGCCTCCGCAGATGATGCCCGTAGACAGGCCGGAAAGCAGATCAGCCATGATGGCGTCAGTCACAAGAGGCGGAGTCATGCAACACGCACGGGAAAGAATTCGGCTTTGGAGCGTCTGCCCTCGGTTCATGGACACCTCCATCACATGCACGGTCATGCCCATGGACAAAGCCATGGCTCGACGCAATCCAATCCTCACTCGAGACCACACTCGCAGTCCTCGAGTCAGCATCATTCGCCTGCAGGAGGCGCTGTGCCCATTCCATCCGACGCTCGATTGTCGCCCTTGGGTCACGTCGAGTCGGCTCAGCCCGACGTCCTCGCTTGGTTGAATCCCACAGGCCATCCCATAATGCCAAATAGCGCCATGGACATTGACGAACAGCGCCTTGCTACCGCGCAAGGAGCTCCTTCATCATGGTCTGCCTACAGCTCGAGCGCCAGCGACATTTCAGCGACCAGCCTAGGTACATCCACATCTGGCAGCTTTTCCAACAATCAGGCTCCCATTTTTGGGACGGGGATTGCCAACTTTGCCAATCCATCCGGCTTTGCATCGCCCACCTACCCGGGCTCGGCTGCTATCATGGTGCCCAACATGGGTGCTGCCTCCAACTCTTCCAACTCTTCAGCCACAGGCTCTCGGAGATCGTCGGCCGCTGCTGATCCTTTCAGCCAGCAGCAACAGCTTCCACAGGCGAATCTTAAGGCCCTCGGTGATCAGCAGGCGGCTGTGCGGGGTAGCTTCATGGTTGATCCTATGCAGAATTTCCTCGATCCTCTCTCCACCAATTCCGGAGACGCCGCACAGTGGAATGTAGACTGGGATCTCGGCAGCATCTCGGACTCTGGCCTTGAAAACGACGATGTCAACGAATTGCTCGCTTCTCTGCCTCTGTCCCATCATCCATGGGCTGGGGACCTTCACCACGGAGCTACAGCAGCTGATGCAAGGGAGCAGAGCGGAACGAACCCATCCTTCATTGGTGCTTCTTCCTCTCAGATGGCATCATCACAAGGAAGTGGATGCGGTCAGCCCGACAGTGGCGGCAACTTGTCCGGGCTGGAGTACATGGGTCCAGCACAGTCCGCAGATGATGCAATACTACGTCAACTCAACACGCTCAGCGACCCTTCGCACCAGCATCTCCAGCAGCAGCAGCAGCAGCAGCAGCAGCAGTCGGCATCAAACCAGTCTACGAATTCCACCAGTGCTGAGGGTGGCGTGTCCTTTGCAACCGTCACGTACGGTGATCCCCTTGTCCGCGAGGAGAGAGAAGGCTCACCCGACTCGCTCGAGCTGCAGAGAGAGCAGACCTTCACTGCCAGGGACGTTGGCACACGATTCGTGCGCGACAACTATGACGACAACAAGGACAATGAAGAATCCGATGACGATCAGCGCCGCCGTTCCACCGATACATTACGTCGTGCAGAAGGTGCGCTGGAACAAGCACTCGAATCAGTCGAGGACACCCGTGCTTTGGCATTTGCACAGCAGTTCCAGCGTGATATGGACTCGGACGAAGAGTCGGATGACGAGGAAGCGGACGAAGACGGGTACGAGGAGGATGAGGAAGACGATAATGAGCCCGACTATGAACTCGATGGAACGGCATCCGACTATAACTTCCAGCAGGTGCTGGATGAGCTGCAAGCCTCGGACGCGCCTCTTGGTAACGCAGGTGGCATCTCCAGTGATCTCTTTGATGGGCCATTCGATGATGCCATGGGAGCAACTCCAGGCGCTCCTGTTCAGTCTAACCTCAGCATCGATGACAACAGTCTGCCCCTATACCCAGACTTGGGCAGATCGTTGGCCCGCGGTCAGCAAGATCCCGCCATGATAGCGGGCGTGACACAGATCCAGCAATCTCCAGGCTTCTCATCGCATAGCTCACCTATTGATGGCTCTCAAGGTCAAGGTGGGGGACCAGCAGCAGCAGCTGCAGCGTCGATGAACCAAGTGTGGAACTCTGGCGGCATGCCTTTTGACCGAACGCAGCAGCTTTACATGGGCAATCACGGTGGCGCCGGGGACATTGCCAACGTCAACGCCTTTGCCAACATGCAAGCGACGGGATGGACGTCGAGCCCGGGTGAAAATGCAGGCCTTGGCTATGGAATGACCCCAGGCTCGAACGGCGGCCGGACCGGTTTCAATGACAGCTTGAACCATGGTGGCGGTAGTGGCAACGGGAGCCCTAGTCAAGCCAACGGTTCGTACAATCAGCAATGAGTCCACACGGTAAAAGCGGCAACCACACGTCGGCTATCGCTCTAGATGGTCGCAACAAGAGGACAACGGATGTCGAAATGGAATAGCAAACGTCTT
The DNA here is from genome assembly GCA_900323505.1 of Ustilago trichophora. NCBI lineage: Eukaryota > Fungi > Basidiomycota > Ustilaginomycetes > Ustilaginales > Ustilaginaceae > Ustilago > Ustilago trichophora. The sequence continues at coordinate 71,870 of OOIN01000010.1, read as the reverse complement.
TCTGGTAATACAACGACCGAGAGTGAGACTGAACATGGACGCTATCCGTCTTGAAATTTGATTAGCCTCTAGGCGTCATCGAGGAGAAACTCGTTGATCTGAGCCTTGATCTTTGACCTGCTCAACGGCTGTGAGGCAGAATTATGACTTCCGCACCGGCCCTTTCCGTTTTGCTCGGCTTCATTATCGCCCGCTTCGTCATCCCTTGCACTGGCCCCTCGGAGCGCATTAGCCTCGACATCCCCTAGCTCGCTCATTGACCGCAAAATATGATCCAACACGTATGTCGGCAACAATGATGCTTGTCCCTCTTCCCCAGCCGCATTCCCTGGAGGAGCAAGCACCAGCAGACAAGCATAGCACAAATGATCGGCCAACACTATCCAACCTTCTTCCAGCCCGTCCTCCTTGTTCTCCTTTGCTGCTGTACTAGGTGCCGTCTCAGCCAAGCTACTGATTGTGATATCTCTCTTCCAGTGTCGTGCATTCGGATGTTGGGAAGGCATCCCACACAAGGCACACCCTTTCTTTGTAGACCACTTGAAACAGGCCGCACTGGTCTGGGCCAACTTGATCCCTCTCGATCCGATTCTTGGCTCCTCCTTTGCCTTTGTCAGATTCAGACCCGCCATCTTGTCCTCGACCACCTTAGCAGAGCGAGATTTCAGGGAGACGCTGGGGCCCACGTTCTGAAAACCCTGTGTTGAGCGCGATACGTCGCCGTTGGAAGACGCGACGGGGTCATCGGCGCTGGAGGATGAGTGATTGTTGAGTACCAGCTTACCACCAGTCTTTCCGATCGTGGTAACCGTGCTCGCCACGCCTTTTTCCAAGTTGAGGATAAAGGTCTCTGTCAACCTCGCAATGCTGGACTTGTCCATCACGGGCACAGTTGCGTTTGTATTCCCAAGCACATCTTTGAGCGACACTGCTGGATGAACGATGTTTTGCACCGGCTCCAATTCGCCCAAACCAAGCGTCGAGGTGTAGAAGAGTACTTCCTGCAATAAATGCCCCTTGAGCGGACGCACAACAAGCAGATCGTCAATCCACGCTGCGTCAGAGCCTTGAACGGGGAGTTTGTGACCGGCACCCTTAGCCAGATCTTCGATAAGGCGGATGGAGATTCGCGTGGCGCTCTCGCCTAAGAGAAGTGCAGCGCAGTCCAGTTGGGCTGCAGTGCGGCGGAGAAGGGTGGAGATGAGGAGCCGGTGGAGATCTTCGACTCGGGTTCTGGCAGCTGAGGCTGCGGTGCGTGGGGTCGAAGGTGGATGGAGGCAGGTGAATAGGTCCTTGAGTGCTTGGGTGGGGTCGGTGATAGTGCTGGTGGAGCCAGACAGAAGTTGTGTGTCTATGTCAGTCAGCTTCCAAGGGACACCCGAGAAAGAATCGGGGGATGCAGCAGTGGCGTAGATATCCTCGAGCTTGAGCGGGACAAAATGCAGATCTGGACAGTTTTCTTCCTCAACCATGCGACGGGCTGCTTCGGTCCGGTCGACATGTTCATCGCTGGGGATGATGGAAGAGTCGTCGATGAAGATGACAAAGATCTTGCCGATCTCGTTGAATCTCCCTGCTGAATTTGCTGCTCCACGTTTCCTACAAGATGCAGCATCAGGTTCGGTGGGGGTGTCTATGGCTTCGCCACGGGCCTTTGCCCTCCGAGCAGTGCGTGTGGCAAACGACGTTTCCGGCCTGAAATACTGTGTCGCGGTCCTTAGCAGCGCACGGGAGCTGGCACCGCCGGAAAAGGCGATAGCGATATTGGCAGAGACATCCACTTCGGCGTTACCTCCTCCGTTGTGGATCTGTTTGGCTCGCTTACTCGTACCATCCCCGTTCAGAGGTTGTACGGCAGACGAGCAGAATGCAGATGCAGAGGTGGATGCAGCAAAAGAGCCACTTGTAGCAGCAGCAACGTACTTGGCCAAACCTGCACCACGAGCGTATTCAAGACCGGATTTCGCTTTTTGATAAAAGACTATGAGGGCGCAAGACTGGCAGTAGATCGAATCGCGGAAGATGGCTATTGCTGGTTCGGCTTTGCATCGGACGCAGGTTTTGACGGAGGTAGGGTCGGATGCGGCTGGTGGGGCCGGTTCGTCGGGCTGTGGACACGGCATGCTGGAAAATGTGCCGGTAAGGTGATTGGCTGTGATAGAAAGAGTGATGAGGGGAGAAGGCTTTGAGTGGAGAAGGTTCAGTGCGCTGCTTCGCCACCGCTGGGCAGGACAAGAAGAATGTGCTTCAAAGGTGTCGTATTTCTCAGCTCTTAAAAATTTGGGTCACGGATTCGGATCTCGGGAAGGCGCCAAAAGCTGGTTTTGGGAAAACTCATGCCACACTTTCTTTCGCACAACTCTTCACACCTGCACCCTCACCCTTCAGCACCCCTGAAGATTGCAACAATGCCTTCACGTACACGAGTCCGAAAGCCCGATCCTCTGCCCTACCCAACACGGCCATACTTGGCTCTGGGCCTTGAAGGAAGCGCCAACAAGCTCGGCGCGGGCATCGTTCTACACAAACCATTCGATCCTTCCGCGCCGTCCTCTTCGTCCTCTTCCGCTCCCTCTTCCATCTCCTCTCGCTCCGTCGGCCAGGTCGAGATCCTCTCCAACGTACGACACACCTACGTAACCCCTCCCGGCTCCGGTTTCCAGCCTAGTGACACCGCCAAGCACCACAAAGAATGGATCATTCGGGTCATCTCTGAAGCCGTGCGTCGGTCTGGCATCTCCTCCCTCGCCGAGGTTGACTGCATTTGCTACACAAAGGGACCTGGAATGGGTGCACCGCTTCAGAGCGTCGCAATTGTTGCACGGACGCTCGCACTGATGTACAACAAGCCGCTGGTTGGCGTCAATCACTGCGTCGGGCACATCGAGATGGGAAGGACCATCACAGGCGCACATAACCCCGTGGTGCTCTATGTCTCGGGAGGAAATACGCAAGTGATTGCCTACTCGGCACAGAAGTATAGGATTTTTGGTGAGACGCTGGATATCGCCGTCGGAAATTGCTTGGATCGGTTCGCGAGAGTGATTGGACTCAGCAACGATCCGAGTCCAGGACAAAACATCGAAAAGGAGGCGAGGAAAGGTACCAGACTCGTGCCTCTACCATACACCACCAAGGGAATGGATGTGAGCTTGGCCGGGATTCTCAGCGCCACAGAAGCCTATACGAGGGACAAGAGATTCAAGGCCAACCCAAAGGTCGAATACTCGGATGCCGCGGTGGGCAGCCTGGCCAACGGCGAAATCTGGACTGGAGAAGGAGGAGGAAAGCACATTGTTAACATGGCCGATGAGCCAATGCAGAACACTGGCCAAGAGAAGCAGCCGCTCACAGATGCAGATGTTGACGTCTCCCAATCCGGCCCATCCCAGCTAGATTCCTCCATAGACGCCATCACCCCCGCCGATCTCTGCTTCTCTCTACAGGAGCACATCTTTTCCATGCTCGTCGAGATCACGGAACGCGCTATGGCCCATATAGGATCCAAAGAGGTGCTCATTGTAGGTGGTGTGGGCAGCAATCAGAGACTGCAGCACATGATGGGAGTCATGGCCAGCGAGAGAGGTGGAAGCGTTTTCGCAACTGATGAAAGATTCTGTATTGACAACGGGATCATGATTGCTCATGCGGGTCTTTTAAGCCACAGGATGGGGCTCGATACGAGCTTGGATAGGAGTACCGTTACGCAGCGGTTCCGCACAGATACGCCCAACATTACTGTAAGTGCTCATCGCCGCAGAGCTTCTACAAATCGTCTTCTGGTATAAACACTGACATCGTTTTCGTTTCTTGTTTCTCTTTCCTCGAATCCTAGTGGCGAGCTTGATGGCACTGATACAAAATCGTAATTCATTGCAGGTTGAGTCCTCTGAGCATCGTCCGTTATTGCTATAGCTTGTGTGACTGGGTCGTGACGTTGGGTAGGCAATTGCTGAGGAATGACGAGAGAGGCTCCAAAAATGCAACATGGTTGCACGAGCCAAGTTGGCTGCTTGAAATCCAGGGTCTCGAACGCGCCCAAGTTTTGGGATAGGGTGTGCGTTGCGTGCTGGTCTTCATTTGTCAATGGTCCAAGCGAGAGCCCACCATCATCCCTTCGCTCAACCATCATTGCCTCGTCACACATCGAAGTAAGGCCTTTTTTCCGCTCGTTGTTTCGTCTGGATTACACACAAGGCCCAGCACATCGAAGTTGCGGCCATGAGCCAACCACCGCTCGCCAGCTCGCAGCAGCGTTCTGCATCAGCCGGCAATTACCCTTCCTCTTCGACACAATCGACACCTTCAGCCGTCCCATTCGCTTCCAGCTCAGCCACAACTACACCTGTGCTCGGACACGGCTCGCTCGGACCTGGAAGTCCATCTTCGAACTTGCTCCCATCTTCGCCCTTCGCTGGCGGAATTCCCCCTTCCGGAACCCCTCCTGCGTCAATATCCTTCCAGCATACTTATGCAGCACAGTCCGTACCAGCCTTCCGCCGCCTCGTCTGGGGAGGTACTCTCCCAATCTGCATCTCAATAGACCCAACAGAATTGCCACCAGGTTCCGACTCAACCATCGACTCAACTTACCTCGTTGTTCCGCGAATCAGCTACCTCCCGCTCATCGTGGCGGAGGTCAAGAAGAATCTGCTCGAGTTGGTGCTGGAACAGCCGGCACTGAATGCGTTAAACGAAAGGGAGCTTTGGTTCGAGTACGAGGGACAACCGCTGAGGTGGCATTGGCAAATCGGTCTGCTGTACGATTATCACACCGCCAATCCGGGGCGCACGGCCATTGCGTACCAGTCGGCCAGCCCAAATGCTTCTGGTCTAGGGTCGTTACGGTCCGACACGCCGGCATCATCGCAAATGAATGCTGGAACGGCTGCTTCTTATGCAATGCAGCCGTCCAGACTCCCTTGGAAGATCCGATTACGACTATCGAAACCACCCACGGAGCGACTGCATAGCAACTCGGGGCTCGAATCGTGCAAAACCTCGTTCATGTCCATGATCAAGGAAGCAGACTTTGTCCGCTACGGCTCAACAAAGAAGGTGGTCAATTTGCGCAAACAGGAGCAAGATACGCTCTGGGATGGTGTCGTCTCGCACGACTACGAACTGTTTTGGAGCATTGCGAATAAATTGGTCCCCAACGCGAGCGTCTCTAACTTCGAGCCTAGTGCAGCGACAACACCGGGTCGCTCGCCAATCGCTTCCCGTACACTCTCACTCAATCTCGGAGGAACCCATGACGAGCGCACAGCGCCACCAGTCCAGCGCAGCTTAACAAGCCAACCAAACGAAAGCCAGGCAAGCCTGGCACCTAGTATGGCGTCCACACTGACGACCACGTCTTCTTCGGACGCGCCGAGTGGAACGGCTACCCCTACCACGGGTAATGTGGTCCGCAGTATTCCTATCAGAATTTTCTTGCCAGACAATGCACCTATCGTGCAAGAACCAGTGCCGCCAACTCTAGAAGATGGAAGAGCGAATACGCTAGGTGCCGTGCTGTCTGCCCTCTTTCCATTGCTCTTCCCACCACCACCGAGTTTCAGCAGCTTTCAGGGTCAGGCAAAGCCACTTGCATATGCACTCGTGCAGGGCGTGAGGATGCCATTGGATGCAGAGATCGCTTGGCTGGGAAGTGCACTTGTTGGGCCAGATGGGTGGGTGGCGGTGGTCATTGGCTTGGAGTGAGGCAAGATCGAGTTCAAAAATCTCAGGTTTAGCGCTACATTCCACGTATTCAACATTTGATACCAATCCACCTTGTCAAGGCTTACACTGTCTGTGACGGACCTGTACCTGACGTCTGATGCTCTTTTGCCAGTGACAGGCAACCAGAAAGCTGTATGAAAGTAGAGATTCTGAGACGTAGGAAGTGAAGCGCCGAATCAAATTGTTAAATCGGCTGGAGATCGGCGATGTAGTCAAGATTGGCGCGCAATGAAAGCTGGAATTCGGATGAAAGCTGGAATTCGGAAGAGGGCTCTTGAAACAGATCACGCTGCACGCCCGCATCCACAATTCGCATCCACCCCTTCGTACAATCCAACCAACACTCCCGACGTCATCTTTGGTCTACTATCGACCCGGTCTCGTATCTCACCATCAAAGCGAACAGATACAAGACAGTAAGAACCATCAAGGCTCAATTCTCGCAACTCTGCAACTAACTTACGCGCACAACAGCGTCGTGCGACCTCTGACTCCGCATAGCCTACGTGTCGAGAGCCACCTTGGAAAGACCTTCACCAGTCTCACGCAGAGGAGAGTGCAGCAGCGATGAACAACCAGGGACAGCAGCCCGGACAACCCGGCGGTAATGGTCAACAACGGCCGCCCCAACTCCCGCAAGGTCCACCCCAAACCGCAGCTCAGGCAGCTCAATACAAGGCCGCACTTATCCAGCAGCAGCAAGCTATGCGCGCACAAGCACTCGCACAGCATCAAGCTCAGCAGCAGCAGCAACAGGGTCAGTCATCTGCACAGCCCCAGCAGCCAGGACAACAGCAGCAACAAGGGCAACCCCAACAGCAGGCGGCCAATTTGCAGGCCTTGCAAGCATTGGTGCAGAACAACCCTCAAGGACTAGCTGCATTGTTCCAGGCTGCAAGGGAGGGAAAGATCAGCCCCGAACAGCTGGCGCAGCTGAAGGCATTTATTGGAGCACATCAACAGGCCCAGGCGCAACAACAGGGGCAGGTCCGACCGCAGCAACAACAGCAGCAGCAGCAGCAGCAGCAGCAGCAGCAACAACAACAACAACAACAACAACCGCAGCAACAGATGAACATGCAGCAGCAGAATCGCCCCCCTCAACCGCCTCAACAGCCGCAGCAGCCAAACTTGCAACAGCAGCAACAGATGGCAGCTGCACTCCAGCAACAGCTCCAGCAACAGCAGCGTCAACAGCAACAGCAGCAGCAGCAGCAGCAACAACAACAACAACAACCGCAGCAACAGATGAACATGCAGCAGCAGAATCCCGCGCTTGCTCGCCCGCACCAAGTTCCAGGCGCACCAGTACAGCCACAAATCCCCCAGACTGAGCAAGCTCTGCTAGAGCAATTCAATCGCATCGCCCAACCGCTCAAGATGAAGGTGCAAGCGCTCGAAAGTGCGCTGGGCAACGCAAACTTGAAGCCAGAGGATCGACAACAGTGTCAAAACGCGTTGCAGGAGACGAGAAATCAGCAAGCTGCGCTCGCAAAGCAGATTCAGATTGTGAGGGAAAGCTTCAGGCAGCAGCAGCAGCAGCAACAACAACAACAACAGCAGCAGCAGCAGCAGCAGCAGCAACAGCAACAGCAACAGCAGCAGACCGCGAGTCCTGCACCCGCTGCAACAGTGACAGCCGCGACACCTGCCACTCCAGCCCCAGCACCAGCGATCGCATCGACCGGTACGCCAAAGACGCAAGCCAAAGCTACACCTAAGGCACCCGTGAAGAGCAAGGCGGCAGCGAAGAAGGAGAAGGAAGCAAAAGAGAAGGAAGAGAAAGAGAAAAAGGAGAAGGAGGCCAAAGAGGCAAAGGCCAAATCTGCTGCTGCTGCCAAGGGAAAGGCTGCTGGAGCAACACCATCGGCGGCTGAAGCAGCGGGTACCGGTGCAAAGTCCTCCCCCGTCACTGCGGGTGCTACTCCTGCGTCAACCTCTGGTGCTGCGATTGGATCTACCCCGGCAACGCCAGCACCGACTACTCCATCTGGATCATCCAAACCAATCCCGCCGTCAACCGCCCCTGGCGGAGGACCGGTCACTACCCCTGCTCCTGGAGGCGCAACCACTCCTACAGCTGCGACAGTGGGCGGAACCCCGGTGACTGCCCTCTCTGCCGCTGCAGCATCCTACGCCAACGTTGCCATCCCTCCCGTTCTCAACGTTAGCGGAAACAGTGCTCCTGAGCCTTTTCCCAACACATCGGGTCCACGTTCGAGCATGACCCAAGGCTTGGGTGTGCCACCGGTCATTGGAACACCTGCCATTCTAAGCAGACCCAATCCAACCGGCGCCGGTATGGGCAGTGAAGGCGACGCTGCCTTAGATGACCTACTTGGGCTGCCTAGTAAGAATGGAGGTTCGAACAATGCGGATGAACTTTTGGGCCTTCCCAGCGATGACCCCAATGCAGATCTAGCAACAGCTGCAGCTGCAACGGCCTCGGCCGCCCTCTCCTCCACCACGTCTACCACTCTTCCCTCTGCCGCCATCTCATCCTCGCTCACCACCACAGGCGCTGCCACTACGACCACTGCCACCTCCACTAACCCCACGTCTTGCATCCTAACAAAGCGCAAAATTAGCGATCTCATCTCGGAGCTCGACTCGAAAGAAAAACTCGAAGGAGCCGTCGAAGACCTTCTTCTCGAACTAGCAGATGAGTTTATCGAAAGTGTCACTACAATGGGTTGTAGATTGGCAAAACATAGAAAAGGTGACAAGTTGGAAGTCAGAGATGTTCAATTGCATTTGGAAAGAAATTGGAATTTAAGAATCCCTTTCCCAGGTGCCGTACCAATTGCTCCACCTAGAACAAAAGTCGTTCAAGGTCCAACTCCAACCGGTGCACCTTCGTCAAGTACAGCTCCAGCAAAGTAAATTTTGCCTTTTCCTTTGCCAACATCATGTCTCAACTAACTTAATACAATGTTGTGATCCGACTCCATCTCACCTTTCTCTCGCGTGTCTGTGTCTGTGTTTGTGTGCGTCTCCAGACAGCTAACCCTCCCCATCTAACGTTAAAAAACGCCCCAAAACTTCCCAACTCAACAACGTCCCCCCCGCCGTGAACACCCACGATCCTCTTTGCAGCTTGCCACTGCGCAAAAGAACCACATCTCTTAACCAAGCTCACAGACAACGATCATCACGTGCAGAAGCAGAGGTCGTAAACGTTTCAAGATCGTATTCACTGACACAAGTAGCTCACTGATATGTACACACTCCCTCCATCTCCCAGCTTGATTCCTCTTCAACCCCTTGCTCCTGCTCGTACAAGGATGATGAAATCAAATCAGACATACACCCGTCCATGCCAGCAATCTCGATCGGGCCTCTTGCTGGGCTTGTAGGGCTTCTTAAAGACAATCATTTCGTACTTGATTCCTTTTGTCTTCGGTCCGGCTGTTGCTCCAGCCGCTGGGTTGAGTTTGGGCTTTTGCTGGTTGTTGCGTGGGTTGACTTTTGCCTTTGGCTTCGCCTCGCCAGTTTTCGCGCTGGAATGGGGCTTGGTGAGGTTCGGATTGTTCTTTGTGAGTTTTGTGCTGCTGCTGCTGGTTTGGGCGGGAAGCTTAACAGTTTGAGTTGACTTTTTCTTGGTAGGCTTCAAGGGTGTATTGGAGCTGCTAGTCGGGAGATTGACCTTGATAGTGGTGGAGTCGCTGGAGCTGCTCGTGTCGATCTTCTTGCGCTTGCCTAGACTCGGACGTTCCAGCTCGTGACTGGAGACGGGAGGTTGGGCTTTACCTTTGCCCTTAACATCCGCTGTGCCGTTGTTCTGCGTCCGGGCGCCAGTCGAGGAGGCGGTACTGTTACTAGTCTTGGCGATCCCTGCTGCACTGTCCTTGGTATGTCCTTCTGTGGGCATCTTGCCCAGATAGGCTGCGTATCTCTGGTTGAGGTTATGGGTCCTGACTTCAACGTCATCCTTCTTCCAATTCTCTTTGGACCACACATCGGGTGCAGCTTTCTTCGCGGTCACAGGTGCGGCCCAGCTACTGAGAGATGCAGGAGAGGAAGCGAGTCCAAGACCAACTGAAGCCACGGAGGTGGTTGGCAGCTTCGAATGGACGCTAAGAGGCGACGCTTTGCCGAGCTGTTTGTGCGGGTCAGTGACAAGCGCCGGAATCTTCTTCGGCGTGGTTGGCGTCTGCTTCTCAGCATCGGCGTTTTTGGTGCTTCCGGTCTTAGTTTTAGCAGCGAGGGGAGTCCTGCTGGTCGAAACAGCTCCTGGCTTGTTACTGGCGCCGGCAGTCGCATCGCCCATCTTTCCCTTTTTGCCCTTCTTCTTTTTGGTTTTGCCCTTGCTAGCATGCTTTGATTGATGTAAGCCTGTCACAGTGGAGTAAAACAGAGAGTCATCGCCGTGAGACTTGGCGTAGAGCGCCTCAAACATGGCCTCATTGAACCCAGGTCCGTAGCCGTCATCGTAATTCTCATCGTAGTCCAACCCAGAGTTGTAGAAACCGTAGCCATAGTCGTCGCCATATCCATCGTCATAATCGTTGTATAGACCACTCAGGTCGCCGGGGTAGTGCGAGTCCATGTAATTGGGGTCGGTAAGAAGCGCTTCGTAGAGCGATTCATAGAACATTTCATCTTCATCATCCTTATCCCAGTCTTGGTCAGAGTCTGTCTCCTCGTCTTTGCCAACACTCTCCGACTCGCCAGCTGGCTTGTTCTGTCCCACGTTGCGTCTTGACTCAGCTTTGTCGAGCGCAGCAGCAGCATCCTGGTTGAGAGGAGTGTCAGACTTCCCTAGCTTGCTGCTCAGATGCTCGAATATGGATTGAGGTGTCGAACAACAGCAAGTGCCTCCAGTGTTCGGGCCGTAGGAAGAGCCAGCACCATGGTCATACTCCTGGTAGATCAGACTAGGTGTGGCCTTGCCACCATGCTGCTGTGATGTGACATTGACCCAATCGGAGCCGAAGAGGGCGCAGAGCACCTCTTGACCAAACTTGATCATGGCTTCCCTCCTACCCACGACGTCGTCATCGTACTTTTGAAGTTCGACACGGAGCACACGCGTCTTCTGAGCGAGATAGATAGATTTCTGACGATCGTGCTCCGTAGCCTGGCGTGGGGTCAGTGCATACAGCGGCAGAAGCGGGAGTGTTTTGACGACAGGGGATAAAGCTTCCACTTCGGTGGTTTCTATGGAGCATGTTGAGAGGTTCTGCGCTGCAATCGATTCTGCTTGTGCCTTTCTGGACTTGTCGAGCCTCTCGAGGTAGGCTGCATGGTCAGCTGGGTTCAGGATGGGGTCTGGAGCTTGTTGCATGTGAGGCCCTAAAAGTTCTAGCAAGAACTGCTGGACGAACCAGGCCCTTGCGGGGTCATTGGCTGCCATGATGAGTAGCCAAGTGCGTGGCACAGGATGTCACAAAAGATTTGCTTGAATGATGGTGTTCGCCAAACAAAGATGTGGGAAGGGGAGAGCGTGTGTGAGAAGGTAAAAGAAGTGGTGTTGTAAAGGAAAAAGGTGGTGTGATGTTACAGTATAGAGACAATTATCAAGGTGGGAACTACCTGATGCGTGACGATAAACAGTATGGTGGCAAGGCGCTTTCTACACAGTCACATTTTAGGGCTCAGCCGCATTTTGGCCCTTTGTCGCTGTTCCGCCAATGGCCCCGTTGCCTTTGTTTTCAAAGCATCACACACGGTCCTCCTCCTCACTAAAGTTGCTGAAATGTGCTGAAACCTTGACAGGTTGGACTTTTCTTGGCCCAAGCACAGCAAGGCCTCGAGCGCTGCGCTTCCGCCAATTCATCTCAATGCAGCAGCCACACGCGCCGCCTCTTGATGAAGGATGCACACAAGCCTACATTCGTAGTTACAGTATCGATTTGAAAGAGGTTGAGATCGACATTGTACATCATCATGCTCTCTTACTCATTTAGGCAAAGCTAAACAGCGACGCACAAACATCATGCTGACCCGTCTGATCAACTTTGCGCTTCTTGGCCCTTTCTGCTCGCTTCAATTCCTCAATGGCCTCCCTTGCCTCTCGCTCCTCTTCATCCTCGCCATCATCATCTACTGCACCACCGAGCTTGCGCTTACGCTCTGCACGTTCGCGCTCAATCTCCTCCTCTTCTTCCTTCTCTGCAGCTGCGATCGAGTTCTTGGCGCGAACACGTCCAGATTCGGACGGGAAGATATCTACACGGTTGCAAGAGGTCGTGTCGGTCGATCCGCCCGCACCGAATCCGCCTGGTAAGCTGTATGCCAATGCAGGAATCGCGCGGCGACGAGGTGCCTCGCCAGGCTTTGTAATGGGCTTGTTGAGCGTCTTCTTTGTCTCGGTCTCGAACAGCGTACCGTAGGTGATGTCGAGGAAATCGTCCAGGCTGTATCGTTCGCGAGTGAATGGCTCGGCCAAGATGCGGGCCAGAGAAGTGACAGAGCCGAGGTAGTGTGCCTCTCCAGGCAAAATGCTGCCTTCGTCGGCGCCCATTGCCGGTCCACCGCTGTTACCCTTCGCTACAGCAGCGGCACCGAACGAGGCGAGCTCCCACAGCGAGCTGTCGAGCGCGTGCGTCTTGAGCGGGTCTGTTTCCTCTGGGTCGAATGGATCCTCCACGCCGGCGGGGCCAATGTTGAGCCTGTCGCCATCCCACTCTTTGTGCACCATCGACATGCAGCGAGGGTGTCGCTTCAGCAGGTTGTACACAAAGGGCACAACTGACGCAATGGCGGCAGGGGGCGCCCGCAGACTGAGCCGTGACAATCGCTTGGCAAAGCTGGCTACCAATGTCGAAGACAGATGTGTCGAAGACAAGAACGTCTCGAGGAGGCGCAAGAATCGTGCTCGGTACTTCATGTGCAACACCGAGGCGTCCAGCATGCCGTATAGGCGGGTATAAAATTGCGGGTAGTCCAAGTTGTGCTTTGTGACAAGAGTGAAGATGGCGTTGAGGGCCAGCAAAGCGGTTGCGCCGCGCGAGTCGAGACACGAGACGAGGAAGTCATGAAGCAGGGTGGGCTTGGTAAGATTTGGGAGGATCTGAGCGTGCAAGCGGACGAGGACTTCGTGAGTAGCTGCGAGACTGAGCTCACCGCCGATGAACGAACCCTTGGGGACACCAGCGGCAGCGGCGGAAGCCTCGGTCTGACGACGAGGTAGAAGCAGATCAATCCAGGCAGTGGAGAAGGCGGCTCGTTGAGCACCCATGCTGTGCAAAGATTCGTGGAAAGTTCTCCTCCTGCGCTTGCCAGCACCAGCTGCACGGGCAGCAGCACCGAGACCGCCGACCGACTTCTTGTCTGCCGCCCGGCGCTGTTCTCCCGCAGTAGCGCCGGCTCGGGCCTCCCCCTCATCATCCGAGTCAGAGAACCACCCTGCCATGTCATCCTCCTCGTCCTCCTCCGCGTCGGAATCTCCATCGTCGACCACAGAAAGCCCTTTGCCGTTGGCAGCAGCAGCTTTCTTCTTCTTCTTCTTCAATCCAGCACCCAGTGGCGGAATCGACAGTTCGTCGACCAAAAAGTTATTCAGATCCTCGGCACTTGTGGGAATGGCAGTAAGCTGAATCAGCAGAGCCAGTGTGTTTGCGCGCAACTGCGTGTTGCCGACAATGCTGGACGAGGGCCGGCGCAGAGCAAGACTAATCTCGCGCAGCGTGGAGAATCGGACATCGTCGTACTCCTCCAAACCGCTTTGTACAAATTTGGTCCTCACGTCTTCGGATACGCCCGAGGCGATACGGACGACCTGGTGTCTGGTTCCTGCTTCACCGTTGCCGAGCTTTGCCAATCTGGGTGGACCTGCGATGAGGGCGAGGCTGATGGCGCGCCAGGGAGAGGTGGACCAGAAAGCTTGAGTGGACTGAATCGGCTCGGGAGCATCCTTCTTGCTGCTGCTTGACGCAGACTTTGCTCGAGCTTTGGCTGCTGCTGCTGCAGCCGAGATACGAGTAAGCGAGCTGGAGGCGGCGGTCTGCAACTCCACCAGCATCTGAAGAGCCTCGAGACGGATTCCCTCAACTTCGTGTCCGAGCAATCCACAGAGAAGCTCAATCGTCTCGTTCCATCGCATCCTAATCCAATCCTCCACCTTGTTCTGAGCTTCCCTCGCCTTTGCGGATGTGCCTGCATCTACAACCTTGTTTCCCGACTTGGCGCCGTAGGAGAGGATGTACCCATCCTGGTCGACATCCTTATCGAACGGAATCTTATCTTCGCCACTGAGAGACTTCATCGACCTAACAAGAACTAGAGCGGCACGGTGCAGTGCGACAGCGGCTTCCTTCTTCTCCTTTGCTACTCGGTCTGTGCCGACTTTTGCAAGCTTCTTGGCGAGCGTCAGCAGATCAGAGAGTGGATTGAGGTCGGACGAGGACAGAAGCGCCGACTGGAGCGCTTGCACTTGCTCCAAGGCTGAAGTTGGGGCCGAGCTCGAGCTCGAGCCGGAGCCGGAGCCGGAGCCGGAGCCGGAGCCGGAGCCGGACTTGAAGCTTGAGCCAGCCATTTTGCTGGTGGGTGCTTTTGCCATCTTCGCAAGTGATGAGGGGTGCGAAGATTAATGGTAGTGGCAAAAGAGAGGTTGTGAGAAGCAAGATGGGGTGCAAGGATTTTGGGAGTCGCTTTCCGAAAGTTTTCGGGCTGAAAAGCAGAAAAAACAAAAACAAAAAAACGCCCTGAACAAATTTCGGATTTCGGATTTCAGTAGCTCAGGGTCTTGCTTGTCAAAACACAAGCAGACGCTCTACTCCTGATGGCTTTCGAGCAACATCCCTTTGCCTCTCACTACCAAATTTGCTCTACGGCAACTTCCTCTCTTTGCATCCGTACCCTTAGCTACCCACGGATGTGGCGCAAGATAACATCATCACACATTCAAGCACAACAGGCAAATCGAGGGAACTGTGCAGAATGAAAGTTGAGATTGATGAAGATGCAACGGTACGACGGAACAGATGAGTATGTATTTACATCGAAAAGATGCGGATGCTTGTGCCATCCCGTCACCCGGACGAGTCGACAACGATGATTAGAGGAAGATGCAGAAACAAAATGCTATGCAAGGGAGATCGAGACGGGGCAAACATGAACCACCTTTAACTGTCTTAGCGGAGGAGGGGCTGGAACTCTTGCACCTGATACCAGAGCTCCTTGCGCAAGTCTTCTTTGGTGATGCTCTCCTTCTGCATGTCAAAGTAGAAAAAGTCGGGGTCAAGGCGGGGTGCGCCCGGCTCATCATCAGGATCGTGATAGGCCGACAGATATGGGTGCTGCAGACACTCTTCCACCGTAAGCCTGTTGCGAGGATCGAACGTGAGCGTCTTTTGCAAAAAGTCGATCGCTTCAGGGCTTGCTTTGGGGAAGACTTGGCGGAAGTCTCTACGCTTGCGGAAGGGCATTGATCGAATGTAATCGCGAGAACGGCGGCTGTTGATGTTGTGGAATTCTTCCAATGTCGGAGTTCCCAGTACGTCCAAGATGAGAGAGAGCTGCTGGTGATAGTCTCGACCAGGGAAGAGAGGGCGACCGGTAAGCATTTCTGCCAGGATACAACCGACAGCCCAGACATCGATGGCCTTGGTGTACTGCTTGAAAGTGAGCATAATTTCAGGAGCGCGATACCAACGAGTGGCAACATACTCGGTCATGAATCCCGTATCCTGGTCTGCGGTGAGGACGGAGCGAGCCAATCCAAAGTCGCATACCTTGAGATCGCAGTTGGCGTTGAGCAGGACGTTGCTAGGCTTCAAATCGCGGTGGATCACATCGGCACAGTGCATCGGCTTGAGAGCACGCAGCGTCTGGTAGGTGAAGTATTGACAGTGGTCATCGGACAACTCTTGCGTTCGAATAACACGATGCAGGTCCGTCTCCATCAATTCCTGCACGAGATAGACCTCGGTAAATGCCTCGTAGGTGCTAGGCTTGATAATGTCAAGGATGCTAATGATGTTCTCGGACACGTCGCACTCTTGGAAGAATCGAAGCAATTTTAGCTCGCGCAAGGTGCGCAGGGCAAACATCTGGTGCTCAAAGGGCTGGATCTTCTTGATGGCCACCTTTTGTCCAGTAGCGCGGTGGATGGCACTACAAACGACTCCATAAGCACCTTCGCCAATGATTTCGCAGACCTTGTACTTGCTGCCGACACGGAAGCTGATGGCAGATTTTTGTTTTTCGTGGCGCGAAACAGGTTGTTGCGGGGGAGCAGCAGCAGTGGCAGCGTTGGCATTTGTGTGTGATTTGGTCACAGCAGGCGCCGAAGTATGAGCGGGAGGTTGATGCGGTGGCGATGAAAGTTGTGTGGATGGTGGCGGTGGTGGTGGCAGTTGTTTATTTATGTGATAGGGTTCGGGAGCAAGGCGAGACGGTTTGACAATGGTTTCCATATGGAAGCGAACATCGTCCACATCATGGGTTGGTGTGGACGGAGCATTGGACGAGATGGATGCCAACGATTCCACGGAAGAGGTCGAGTGAGATTTCGACGGTGGACGATGTGATTGCGTTGTCACCGAGACGGTGGATACGCCGGAAGCAGCAACGACAGGCGCATAGGCAGTGTGATATTCGATAGGTCGAGAAGGAACGGCATGGTGAGGTGGAAGGGTTGACATGGAGCAAGAGGCAGATGTTGATGCATATGCATGCGTGTACGAGCGAACATCGTGACGTGGACGGTGAATACCGCATTCACCATCGGTTTCGGTCGAGATGGGCGAAGAAGAGACATTGGCAATCGACATGTTGGAGAGGTCGTATTGAAGTGCGGCGGCGGCAGAGGTGGAGCAATAGTTGTCCAGGTAGACACAGGCGTGATCGACGGAGGCCATGGTTGCAATACAAGATGAAAGTAAGACGAGATAGAACGAAGATCTGTCAGAGGTGATGTAGCTGGAATGACGTGCGAAGAAGATCGGCGACGTGCGTGCAAAAGACGGCGAGACAATGAGACGACGACGATGACGAGATGGTGGCAGAACTCTATATAGGATCAACCTCGGAGTCCTTGCAATGTAAAACAAAGCGTAATCTGAGACAACGATCCGAGATCAACTCAAAGACCAAGACAGATGCTGCAATGAGGAGGGTAGCGAGCCAAGGCGGATCACAGAAGAGACCAAGGGAAAGGGGGGCGGGGCAAGAAGATGGAGTGAAGGACAAAGGGAACAGTTTGGACGGGGGAGCCAAAAGGATGGATAGGCTTAAAACAGATTCAGAGAAGGAGGAAGGCGCTAGCGTTAAAAGGCGCCCACCGTATCGCGGGCGCACAGAACACAAGCTAGAGATGGCCGTCGGGAGGGCGCTTGGCGGGATCAGGGTCCAGCTCGGCTGAAGAATCAGCGTAATGCTGTGGTATGCCATTGTCCGTAAGGTGATGCCGAAGACTGACAAGCCTTTTCCTTTGAACTACTCCCTTGTTGTCGTCTGTCATCTGTTGCACAGCCAGCAACGTTAGACGTGAATGCCCCATCTGCGTCAAAAGAAGGTATCAGGTGACCGAGCGGAGCTGAACAAGACAGCACCACATGCACGGCAGCCTATGCGGAAATGTGCTAATGGGGTGCTAACATGCAACCCCCTCTCTTGTCAAGAACAGCAAGACCCAAGGCCAGCAGGGCGATGGCAGCAAGACACCAAGATTGTGACGAACAAGCAATCAACTGCGCTGCGTACAACAAAGGGGGATCCTTGACAACAAAAAGAGGGAGAAGCAACGCTGCACACGGATGCAGAAGAGTTGCATAGCCAATGTGCCCAAGACCAGACCAGAGACAGCATGAAAACCATGTGGACGCAGTACCAGCACGACACAATTGAAGGCGGTCAAGCGCGCGGTCTGGATGTGTTGTGCCAAGCGGCATCCCGAGCGACCGGCTGAGCTAAGGGATTGCAAACAACGGTGAGATGCGAGCGTACACGCATCTCTGTGGCAGCACCGGACGAGGCAACAGGGTAAAAAGAGCTGCAGCGTTGTCGAGTCGAACAAGGCGAGCAAGTCTTCTTTTTGTTAATAGTGTTCTCTGCGATTGTGCCTGACGGGTCGCAGTGGCGTAGCGAACAAGGAAAGGCAAGAGTGACATCTGAGAGGGCGCGGCGCTGGGCGTTGGCGCCAAAACGACGTTTACTGCAGGCGCACCAAACAAAAAAGGGCCAAAAAAAAAATTAAAAAATTGCCAGCGCAGGAAATTTAGAAAAGAAAAAAGTGCCACGCTGCAGCTCTGTTCCCCTCGTCTTCTTTTTTAGCCGAGAGCAACACTGCGACAAAATTCAAACTCGGACCTGAAACAGAAGAGAGAGGAGAGAGAGAAAGAGAAAGATAGAGATACGAAGGAGGTGGCTGTGTGTTGTGATGCTGCATTGTAGTAAGGCGAGCTGGAGGGGTGGCAGAGTGATACCAAGAAGCTTTGAGCTGCAAGGAGGTATGCAACATCACTCGACGAGATGCTTGCTTCAGCACAACCTGCAATCCCCACCTTCGCTCTGTTCGTCCCTGACTGGATTCTGGTTTTGGGCTACGAGAAAGAGAATCGTTTGAAATGGACAATACAATGAAGTTTGCGACCGCAGTGATGAGGACCTCGGCGTTGCAAGATCGCACCATGCTGCTCGGTGCTTATAGCGAAATTAGTAAAGTCAAGTCCGAGCCACCGATCATGAGAGAGCGGTGAGCTAGCCATGATTTTTGCAAGAAGGGTGCACCCTCTTCTTTTCCAGATCCTCGTTCCAAGTAAAGTGAGGAGCCAGAGGAATTCGGAAGAATTAGGGTCGTGGCCTGTTTCTGTTTTCGCACCTGCCAAATTTCAGGGAGTGCACCCTTGCCCATTGACAGGAACAGTTGCAAGATTCAATCGTATCATGCAAGCAACAGAGGCCCGAGCACTGTTCGGCGCCGACGCCTCTCCATAGTCGCATTGCTTCTATGGCACGACTCTGCCGTGTTATGCTGTCCTTGCCATAGCCCACCGAACAACAACAGAATGTCGGTACGGCACACTCGGTGGGCGTACAGCGACAACCGTATCCCAGAGCAACGTCTTCCAAAGCGTTGTGTAGCATAGAAACGATGATGGTCTGCCACGGTAGCATTGCGGAGACGAAAAGCCATCAAAGCGAGGCGAGCGAGCAAGGGAGCGAGCGGAACCCGAGTTGGGGGCAACGCCTGCGCTAGTCAGCCCTTTCTGTCATTTTGGCGCTCGAAAAGAAAACAAGTGACAAAAAAGAAAGATTTTCCTTCTCTCGAATGCCATGAAACCAACAAACAAGGGTGAGACAGAACGCAGTGGCCGACAAAAAGCCAGCTACTGTTTCTGCTCCGATGCTCCGGTTCGGTCCCATGTTCTATTAAATCAGAGCAGAAGCAGCCCGCCTGGGATCGTTGAGCTGCCGTTCAATGGCGCCAACAAAGGGATCGCAGTGAGAAGCTTTCAGGCAGCATTTGGCGGCATTGGTCCACAGAGTGGGTCACATCATTGCACAAAGCCAGTGTAGCAGAGCGAGTAAATTTGACGCTTCTCCTCACCTGCAGAGCACGTCTAGCTGCTCGAAAGCTTGTCAAGTCGCCATCGCCGATTTCGCGGTTCTGAATCGATTCGATCGACGCAAAGCAACACAGCTTCGGATCGCGATACCCCAACTACGCCGAGAATGTCGCCATCTCATCGTCGAAACCAAAATATCTGGAACGGCGCTGAAGCCGGATCAACATTGAAGTACTTACCGAACTTTTCGAACTGCAGAGCTGGACCCGGCATCATCTGCATTCGTTTCCGCTGCCTTTGCGTTGTCAGTTGTGGCCTTGTCATTGATGGTGTCGTTGGTTGCCTGTGTCGAAGCGTTGGTTTTGGACACGGGAGGTGGAACAGCTTCGTCGACCATCATGGCAGTGCTTGTGGCGGTGTTGGTGCTTGTCATGGTAGGATTGCTATGCTGGACGGACTGCATCTCGGTGCTGTGCTGTTGCTGCTGCTGCTGTTGACTATAGTCGGAGTTCTTGACGAGGTTGACACTGACGCTGGCCTCTGCGCTTCGGTAGGCGCTATGCTTGTTGTCAAAGGAAGGGTTCTGAAAGATGGACGAGGCGCGTTGGTGATGTTGCGAGAGAAGGTTGGGAGTCGGAGGTTGCTGAAGCGTGCCTATGTGAGCAGCTGAGCCGGGGACATGGGACTGAGCAACAGCTGATGATGGGAACATCTCGACGTTTCCCATTCCATCAATGCAGCCTCTCTGGTCCACACCAGATCCAGCTAGAGCTTGAGCTACACTGAGCGTGTCCATCGCGAAGCTCAAGGGTATGAAGAGCAGGAGCGGGACTCTAAGTAAGATCCAATGGTGATGATGAGCACAAGGAGGCTCGAGATACGAGGAGGTCACAAGATGTGCAACAAAATGGGACTCTAAGCCCGATTTTCATCAAGGTTAAGAGGTTCCAGCTTAACTCTGAGCCCCGCTTGCCTGTGCCACCTTTCAAGCGAGTCAAAGTCAAACTTGATAAGACCTTTTTTCTCTCACAGTCTCAACTCGTAGATGAGAGAGTCGGGCTGGTGCTCCCTGTTGATGAAGGCTGTTCGGAAGGTTTGAACGAGGTGGGGCCATGCGCGAAGTAGCGCATGCAGGGGATTTGATGAAACCTTTGCATCCAGTCCCACTGCAACTACCGGAACGAGCGCTCGGCCAGCGTCTGTCTCTCTTCCTTGTCACTTTACAACCACACTTCATAGCTTCAAAATACTGGCTCGCTTTCTCCAGCAAATACAGTCTGTTTATCTTGGTGTCAACATATGCACGCTGTGGCGAGAGGAACGCGCGCGATTCATCCACATGTCCAATCGAAAGCAGGGCATGGATTTTATTAGTTGTAACCGCCATGTCGGACCAGTAACGTGGAGCCCATCAAGCTCGGCACGGATATTCCTGCGTTATCTGCATGTCCATCGAGCGCCGGTCAAAACGGGGAGATGAATGTGCACGGACCGGGAACGCCGCACCAATCTGTCTTGAAACCATCGATCACTTGAAGTGCAAGCCTGGCGCAACCCAATCAACAAACGAAAAGTGGGATGAAGCGTATGGTGGGAACGATTGTGTGCATCTATGACAACTCGAGCTCGCTCGAAAAAGAAAGAATGGAGAGGACAAAAAGGAGCAATGTAAAGAAAGTGTACGGAGCCCGCATCCATGAGAACCATTGATGCGATGCATGCTTAGAAGCGAATCACCTCGTCGACTTCGGCCGACTCTCGGTGAATGTCGGGAACGGTACTCAAATGGCTTTTGGAGCGTCGCAACTGTGCAGCATCTGCACTGGTTTCTGCGGTGGCATCTGATGGCCAGGCCGAAGGAGAAGCTAGACCGAAGGTGGCACTACGTTGGCGCATGCTCATGTTGGTCGACTGTCTCGGCGACAGTGCTGATGAGCGGCATGGAGAGTGGTCCTGCCACGGTACCGCAAACCCATCTCCTACATCTTCGCTTGTGAGAGGAAGTCGCAAAGATGTGTGAGGTCCAGGCAGATAGCTGTCGTAGTAATCGGCGTACTCGAACGCAGAGTGGGGTTCGCTTACGGCTGGCGATGTGCCCAACACGTCTGGATCAGCTGCACCGCTAGCTTCAGCTAATTGTCGCTGCACTTTGGAGCTGGAACGCCAATGAGCGGGGATCTTTCGGCTTGCCGGGTCTCCCCTGGTCATCGAGACATATGAGCTCGAAGCATCATATTTGGAGGCGTCTGTGCCCACCGATATGGGCGAAGAGTTGAAAGAAGAAGCCTCTTGCACGCTGGTCCGGGCTTTGTGACTGACCGGTCCCGAGACGCAATAGCCTTCCTTCCTTGCCTTGGAGAGCGCCTCGTTGTTGAGACGAATCTGAGACCTTCGAATCCTTTCGAGCAAATTGGTTGTCTTGGGGAATTTGAAGCTCCTACGATCAGGTCGATCCTGCGCCTCTGGAGTTGTTGGACTTCCTCCCGCCATATGCAAGTGGCGCGGCAGGGGCGACGGCAAATCTGGAATCGAATCACGCGGAAGAGGTGAACGCAGACCTGGCAGTACGTCAGGGTGAACGGAAGCTCGCGTATGGCGCTTCATATAGTAGCTGAGACATCGATCGATCTGCCCATCATCACCTTCAAAGGTCTTTTCTCCGTCCCCAAGGCTTGCTCTGTAGCTATGCACTGGCAAATGGTCATTTTCTGACTCTCCGCCATGCTGCACTCCAGGCTGATTCAGCTCGAGGGTGTTCTGTTGAGATCCGTATTCAATCGGCTGGGCTATCGAATCGAGCCCTCGAAGATCTCCACGAGTAAGCTGGAAGCCGGTCGATCGTTCTTGCGGAATGGCTAGACTGACGTGATCCTCTCCAGAACCCGCTTTCGAGTGGTTGCTTTGAAGATGTGGATACCCCTGCGTGCGGACATGCGATCCTACTGATGAGCTTGGATAAGCATAGTCGGTATGTTTCATCATCAAGTCAGCCGTTCGTACAGAGCTCATACCATTCTTAATCCCATCTTTGCTGGTTGCGTCTGGGTATTCTTTTGCGGCAGTTTTCTTGCGGTTGCTGCATTTGCAGGCGATGACGGTGAAGAGGACAAGCAGCAGCACAACTCCACCAGCCGTGGCTCCAGCTATCATTGCGATGCTGGGTTTGGATCCCTCGACTGTTGGAGCTGTCGCTGTGCTAGAGACTGGCGCTCGGGAAGCTGCAGCTGTTGGAGGCTGCAGGTTGGCGCCCTGCGTTGTAGGAAGCTGCCGTGACGTTGACTGGTCTGACTGGCTGGACTGGTTGGGCTGGTCAGGCTGGTTGGACTGACCTAGCTGACTGGGTTGATTGATCGTGCCGGGCATGATGGGTAAGCGGGACGGCACAAACGCCTGGACAAGCTGCGGGGCTGGGGCAGGTTGTGGAGACTGCGAGATTTGTTGAGATCTAGCTGTCTGATCCTGCTGGGACTCAGACGTGTTACGATGACCTCCATCCTGTCCTTGTTGTGCAGAGTGATGCTTTTTCTCTTTGTGATGCTCGCTGTCCTTCTTGTCTCTGGGGTGCTTTCTAGTATACGGACGAGCGTGAGATCGCCGCGACCCCATCTGTGTCCCTTTGCCGTGTTGGTTCATAGCACAGCAAGGAGAGTTTGTTCTTCTCAGAGATGGTTGCAAGTGCCAGTAGCAAGGGGTGTGGGCTAAGCCTGCCCCGCATATCTAGGCTGTACGATATGAAGACGGCCTGGGGCAGCGTTTCTGATCTAGATCAAGCTAGTGGGAAAAGAGATGATGAAGAATGGCTTGCGAGTTGTGCTTTGGTAGATGATTGTCAGGAGAATACAAACCTGTCAGCAGATATAACTCTATGAGTCGTCCAGCAAGGAACATTCTGACCCCTATCGAGCGTCCATCATCGTGGGACATGCTCCCTTGAGTTTTCCATGGCAATTGCACCTCTGGTGTTGCGGAAAACATGAAGTGGGTGATGCGATTGCTGGGCAACAGCGGCGAATCGAGGCTTGCACTTTCATTTCGCCTGCTTGGTGGTTACACGCCGAGGGTGGACCGACTGCACCCTTGTTCATCGTCGCCTTGAAGCGAGATGTGTTGGTAGAACACACATGTCAGGTACCGAGACTGAGATGGTTGTGCATTGTGATACGAACTGATATGATGTTGGTGGTGTGCTGTTACATGAAAGTCAATCTCAGTTCGGCGACTTGAACGGCGCGTCTTCGGATAATGTGAAAGCGCCAGAAGCTTTGTGACTCGGTTGAGTGCGAGGTGTCGTGGAGGAGATTGAGTCGCAGATATCCCAGTGGGGTTGAACGGATCCGTGCAGGCTGCTTGCTCTACGATCACCATCCACATCCCATCCAATCCGGTCCGTCACATCATCTACCCACTTTCTACCCACTTTCGAGAAAGCATACAAGATGCGAGCAGTTCTACAGCGTGTCAAGGGCGCAACTGTCCATGGTGAGTGCAAGACATCAACTTTCAAGCTTGAAATGACCCTAACGAAAGCTGACAGGCTCGTAAATAGTCGATGGCAAGCTCGTCTCCAAGATTGGCCCAGGTATCGTCGCCTTGATCGGCATTTCGACCGAAGACACTGCTGCTGAGATCGTTCCGCTCGCCAACAAGATCCTCAGCACCAAGCTCTGGAACGAGAACCAAGAGGCAGGTCACATCGAGGTTCCATCACAGTACGAGCCAGAAGCATCCTCTTCCGCAGAGTCTAGCAACACAACGGCAGCAGCCTCGGCCAAGGCAAGCAATGGTGAATTGGAAGAGGTCAAGGCACGGTCTGAGCAGGTCTGGGGAGGCAAGCCCTGGAAGCGCTCTGTTGTCGAACTTGGAGGTGAAGTCCTCTGCGTGTCTCAATTCACACTATTCGCCCGAACCGTAAAGGGTACCAAGCCAGACTTCCACAGAGCCATGGGCGGTGACAATGCTCGTGTGATCTATGAAGCCTTGCTCAAGAAGCTCGGAGACAGCTATTCGCATGACAAGATCAAAGATGGTGCCTTCGGAGAGATGATGGACGTTTCGCTCACAAATGACGGTAAGATCATGCCCGATGCCGCCATGAAAATCTCTGAACCTGCCCACTCACAAGTCCTTCCATGCTCTCCTTCTCCATTATCACGGCATGACAGGACCTGTTACTATCTGTGAGTAGACAAAATGGTGCTAGAATGATTATGTCGCAAGATTGAATGACTGACGAGAGTCGTTTCTGCAACACATTCCCCTTTGCAGTGCTGGACACCACCGAGAAAAAGTAGAAGCTCATCTTTGTAGGCTCGACCGGAATAGATGAATGAGATGATCAGTCTAAGAAGATTCAGCGTCAAAGATGAATCGGGACACCCGCAACAGCGCTCGCAAACGCCGCAGGATGCGAGCATGCCATCGCTCCACTCCAATCCAAAGGATTCAAGATTGAGTCGGCTAGCCCAAACGAGAGATCGGTCCATTCGGCACAGGGATTCAGATGAGCGCCTGTTCCTGCTAGTTTCCCACCCAAGTCCGCTGCGTACGGACCTAGGACAATTGGTACGCTGCGTTGAGGCGCAACAAAATCTGCACGATAGGTCGTTGCCTGGGTTGATGGCAACAAAAGCGGCACGGTTGCTTGTACAGCTTCGACCTCAGGAACATTCAACAGGGCGGGGGTGCTCAGGGACGACTGATGCGATACTGGTCCTCCAGAGATGTTGGCAGCAAGAGAATGCGCTTCAGTTACGCCTATCGTGACCTTGCTCGGTGGTGCTGCCTTCTCCTTCCGCCTTATGAATCTGCTCCGCCGACCACTTTGCCATCTCACCGGCTCCTCTTCCCTTACCTCTTGGCGCCTTGGTGGCTTCGACGGACCCACCTCACTCTTCACCGCCTCACCTGGAGCTACGTTTGACGGTAAGCCCCATACCTCCTCCAATCCAGGCCATGGATTCTTGCGCACTCCCTGCACTTTTTGGGGCCAGCGGTCAGCAAAGTCTCTCGATACCATCCATCGAAAGACGCCCTTGGGTACCACTGCGTCAGCGCCCTCGAGCGTCTTGCGCGTTTCGATCTCGGTCCTGGTCGCTCTTGCAAGGTCGTCATCTGATATGTCGGAAGGCGCTGTGATCTCGGAAGACTGCGCATCCGTATCAAATACGACCTCGACAAAACTGCTGAGATCGACTCCAAGCCGTTCAGGGAACAGTGACAATGCTGGAGTGCATTCCCGCTGCACCGAAACGTTTCTCGCACTCCTCATATCTCTCGCGGAGGTAGAAGGGGCGCCTCCAGAGGACATTGCCAAAGCTGCCGTGCTGATCGAATTCCCTTTCCGAGCTTCTCGAGTCGCTTGAACCATGTGCGCGAGGAACAGACGTCTTCGATACTCGGCTTTCTGTTGTTTCCGCTTAGCGCGCCTAGCTTTGGCCTTGATCCTGGCTACAAGCGGAGGCGGCCTACGTCCCGATGGTCCCGGCTTTTGCGGCGGTGGTGGCATCTGTACGCCCTGACTGTCCGATTCAACCCCTGTTCTTGTTTTTGAGGTCGCCATGTCGTTCTGGGCTTGTGAAAGACTGTCTCTGCGGCAGTTGGATAGGAACCAATCTGAAAAAGAGGGCTGCGAGCTGCAGTGCAGGTCGTAATCTAATGACGATACATTACAGCCTGTCCTTGCTGCGCTGTTGCCACCTTGCGTCAGCCTGTGTTCTGTCAGTCGCCTTTTCTTTGCGCCCAGTGCGCAAGAGGTCGCTGCTGGATGTGGAGCAGGCCTAGTCACGTGCGTTGATGGCTTGTTCTCAAGGTCAGGACCTGCTGTTTGACATCGCGCCATCTCGATGCTCGTCTCGTTCCTTCCACGATACTCGCCATGCGGCGAGGATGACGAGTGACGGAATGATTCCAAAGTCTCGCAATGTGCGCGGTGTAGCTCATCCCAGAGCCGCAGCTTGGTGATGCCCAGTCCGAGTGGCACTGCACCTTCCAGAGTAGACATGGTGAACCTGAATGTCTCTAAGGTAGAGGACAATCTGATAGGCTTTTCAAGGGTCCGAAAGGCCAATCGAAGGTGGCATGTAGAAACGTCTGTCGAAGAAAGCGTATTATATCAGTGAATGGGCAGACTCGCGGGGATCAAGTGAAGGTGCGTCGAGATCTGCTGAGGGGCTATCGGCGACGGACAGCCAACGGCTCGGCTAGATTACCGGAGATCCTTGCGAAGCTGGACAGGCCAACGCGTAAGAGGTTCGCCAAGCTCAACCTGTTTGTGTGCAAGTCACTTTTGACTTTTGCTCAGGCTTGCTGAGCTTTTGAGTTCCGAAGGAAGCATTCAGGGGCAACGTATCTGCTCGATGACGGTGTCACTGCTGAATTTTGGAAAAGGGGTTCCTGTACGTCGAAGGCAGACGTGCCATTCTATGGACCTCTTGACGTGACAGACAGGCAATATCGACAGTCGAAACAGCCAATGCCGAGGCGTTTTGCAGCTGGTCAGATCGGTTGTCGCAATCGGTGCGGGAGAGCCTTTGACAAGCTTGGTAAGCCGATGAAACACGTTTGAGAGGAGGATGTGATGGACGTTGTAAGCGATGAAAACGGTTGCTGAAAGCCTAATACGAATTGGACAGGTCATGTGTCGTTCGTTTATGCCCACTGCGACGAGGCGGTAGCTAAGTGATACGAGCATGTGACTGACATGGGCATGCTGGCACCACTTCAAATCGTTTGTCTGCTGATACTGCACTTCATCATGACTGTCACATTCAGCATCGTCACAAGTCGCCGAGATGAAGCTCGGCTTTCTCTTGTTGTCACAAATTGCCAGTCCGAAAAGTTCAAAGCGGGAACGAGCTCTTTTGCCCCACCACAATCCAGCTGCACAAATCCCACACGAACGTTTCCAGTAACTGAGCTATCATTCGGTATTGTCTCCCCAGTGCTTTTTTTGTGCTGTGGAACAGGATCAT
Organism: Ustilago trichophora; assembly: GCA_900323505.1. NCBI lineage: Eukaryota > Fungi > Basidiomycota > Ustilaginomycetes > Ustilaginales > Ustilaginaceae > Ustilago > Ustilago trichophora. The sequence goes on along the minus strand of OOIN01000010.1, from coordinate 44,719 downwards.
TGCAGCGCCTAATATGAACACACTACACTTGTCGTCAAAACAGCATACCGAAACATGTTTATGCTTCAGAGCGCTTATCTCATCACTTCTAGGTCAAGGGACACCTAACAAGTGTGAAAGTGAAGGCTCTGCGGGAATCAAATGGGGCATCGTCGAGCTTGAGTCAACGCTGTCCAACACAACTTTATTGAGCAGCGAGCCTACTCTTTGTTGCTTCCGAGCTTTGATGGTGGGGAAGCTGACCAAGGTTGAGGCTTGCTTCTGCCAAGATCTGGTGTGGTCACCCACCTGTGGGAAAGAAATGCTGCGGCAAGGGTGGGATTGATGAAGCCGTTCCACCAGTTCGCAACGGGGCGAAACATAGTTGGGTCTTCGCTCATGTCTTGTTGCACGATACCCTGCCCTGGTACAGGGGCCTTCACGATGCTCTCCTTAAAGATCTACCAGCTGCAGTACAGAGCTGTAAGCCTCTGGGTCTTTGAAGTTCAGGAAACACTCGCGTTTTGGTCCGACACACCTTTCCCTTACTGTACATGCCAAGCTCATGCTCTCACGAACGGTGGGCTAAATGCTGCTTGATTCCGAGTTCCGATATACCCTTCAGATGAAATGATGGTTTTGGAATCTCAAAGCTTGCTTGTCATGCCTGACGCAACTCGACGAGACCACTGGACAGCTTCTAAGAGTTTTAGAGATGATAGGCTTGGCCGACAAAATCCGCGTTGTTAGACCCTGCAAGCATACATTTTTTCGATTTTGAAATTTGAATGGCTTTTGGAAATTGTGAAACGGCATCTGAGCCTCTTCGAGCGCATGTCGCGTGCGTGAGCCACAAACTACGTCACACCCGAAAATAGCGCTTTTCGATTTCGTGCAAAAAGTGACGTTCAAAGAGGCGGTATAGTGCATGCACAACTCCACATTTCGACCCTCGACATGCACCCTGTTCCCTCAAAAAGCCAGGCTGTGTTGTGACACTTTTCACAGCAAAAGACTGCATTCCAATGTGCTTGTCAGAGCAAAAAAAGTTGGGGGAAAGTAAGGCTCGATAGGGAGCTGAATTCACTGAAAGAGAGCCACTTTTCTGGAGCCACCTGTTGCAACGGCGGTGCATTCAGTGGATCTGGCCTTTGCTAGGAGAGCTAAGTACTTGTACATGACCTCGTGCATCTCTTGCTTCTTTACTATATCCATCCCCGCAAAACAGATTACCACTATTACATCCCAAACAGGTTCATACACGAGATATAATACGCATCACCTCAAACAAGCGGTAGCATCCACTCCCTACTAGATCACCATCCCCGTCGCACACACGCGAACACATCCCGAACACCCTCCTTCCACAGCCAACCGCCATGGCCAGCTACATCGCCAACAAGGTCACCAAGCGCTTCGTTTCTGGCCAAGCCAAAAAGTACGAACCCGAAGACCCACTCTACGAGTTTTACACGGCTTCCAACGGCAAGCAGAAGCGTCGCAAACGAGCCTTGCCACCCGGTCTGACACGCAAGCAGGCTAAGCTTCTTAAAAAGATCAAGAAGCGCGCACACTACCTCGACAAGGGATTCTCCATCTGCGGCTTGCGCTTCGGATGGACCTTCTTCATCGGTATCGTCCCGGGCCTGGGTGACATTGTCAATGCCATTCTCAACCATACCCTCGTAGTCAACCCGGTCAAGAAGGAACTCGAGGACAAGCCAGATTGGCTGATTAGGCAGATGATGTTCAACAACGCCGTTTCGACCGGTGTTGGTTTCGTTCCTCTGGTCGGTGACGTCGTAATGGCTGCATGGAGAACAAACTCGAGGAACGCAAAGCTGCTTGAGGAGCTCTTGAGATTGAGGGGTGAGGAAAACATGGCCAACGGATTGCCTGATCTCACCCCTCGCTCGCCATACGATACACATCCAGCCCAGAGCGCCGCTCAGAGCCACATACAGCAGCAGTCCACGGGTACAGCCGCAGCGGCCGGCAACAGCACGGTCGGCAACTCGACATCCAACCTCGTACAGAACAACAAGACTGACAATCAGGCCGCGTTTGATGCCGGCGCGCAACCTATGCAGGACACTTCCGCCACACCTGCTTCGAGCGCAGCTGCAGCCAAGAAGAAATGGTACTCACGCAACTAACCTTTTGAAGCCTCCAAGACATAACTCACGCAAGAATCAACAAGGACTGCATCGACTCACAGTCCCGAGCAGGAACACACCATCGAATCTCTGCCTTTCAAGTCCCCATACCCAAACACTGTAAATAATACACCAAACGCAACTCTATTGTTGCCATCTCTGTCATATTTTCGCACCGCAGTCGCACAATCGCTCGTTAATCTCACAGTCCTGCTTGAACCGGTATGCTCTGTATGTGGTGTGAAATTGGTCATGTATGCACGATTCTATCAGCCAAGGATTTCACTTGTAAGGCGTATATCTCTGCGACCTGGCCGTCTGAGCACCACTACCAGCGCCATACCTTGCACCTGCTCTGCTGGCACCCTCTGCTCCACCGCTGTAACCTGTTGAAGCTGGCAAAGAGTTCAATGCGATGGATCCTGAACTTTGCATCTGCCCATTGCCATTGTTGATGTCGTCAAACTTCCAAAAGCACAAATTGCCATCTTCGCCACCTGTATAAAGGGTATTTGTGGCGGGATCCCATTCTACACTCCTGACAATATCCGCATGACCGTAGAAAGTTCCGTCTCCTTGTTCTGGGAATACTGCACGCAAACCCCAACTTTTCTGTGGAGTGGTGTTGCCTTGTTGAGAAGTGGGGATTGTAAGGGTGGCAAAAGCTCCTTCGGATTTCCCGACAAACAATGTGAGTGTTTCTTGGGTGGAGTTGGAGGAAGGGGGGTTGGGGAAGGAAGGGAGGGAGGGAAAGGCGTCGATAACGTAATCGGTGGACCAGGGTGGACGGAGGGATGAGGAACTGCGGACATCTGTGGTTGGGATGAGAGGGTCGAATTTGTCTCCGTCAAAGAGAGAGAGGGTTTGCATGTCACCAATGGCGTAAACGAGGCCGAGGTTCCGTCGACGAGACTCGGTCTCGGTTTGAGAGAGATCGGATGCTTCGCTACTGTCCATGGTGGTATCCATGGATCCGGCTGATTTGTAAGTGGAAGAAGAAGAGGAGGAGAAGGGGATCCAACCAGCTTTGGCGACCGAATTACCGGTGTTACCGACTGAAATCACAGCGTCGTCCTCTTCAGCGATGGTGGTATCGATCGCACTGACGAGTCCATCCGTTGATCCACTGAGCAAGATTCCGCCGTGGTTGACGTGGTCTGGATGATACTGCAGCACAGTCACGTCGTCCGAATGCACCTCATTGTACTTGCTGCTTGGTGCTGCCGATGCTCTGATGTCCCAAATGTCGATATCGCTATCTCCATGACCATACTGCTCCGTACCCGCCACTACCGTATTCGCATCACTCGGGTTGGGCTCCACACAGAGATATGGAGCCTTGCTCTGCCCCTGAAGGATCCAGACTGGCTTTCCCAGCCCAGCTCTTGTATCCCAACAAGCAACCGTACCATTGGATACACTTGCCACAAAGCTTCCCGAACCGCTTCCCCCCAGAGGTTTCGCCTGAGTGATTCGGGCATCTGCAAAGGCACGTTGAGACTCGGCAACGACACCGCTGGACTTGTCAATCAGAGTGAGGGTGCTATCGTCGGCAATAGCTAGCAGGGTGGGTGTGCCATAGGAAGTCGAGAGAGAGAGCAGGTGGGTGACGTATGCAGGAGAGGTGGTGTTAGGTTGGGCGTGAGGGGGAATAACTTGTACGTGGAAAGGCTCTTTGGCTCGGTGTACGGTGGAGCTCGATGCGAGAGGAGGAGCTCGCGCAGCTCCTGAGAGGGTGAGGTCGTGATCTTCCATCGTTAGCGCCTCAAAGGTGAGTGTGCAGTGTTGAGGAGTAGAGATGGTGTTGGTCGAGGAACGTTGTATCTGCTGGGCTGTCCACAGGAAGAATAATTGTAAAAAGTTGCAGCAGAATAGAATTGAGCCTAAAATTTATCAAGCGTACACGGAACTCGGAAAAAGGCTGGCCTGATTTCCAGCTGAAATGTTAGAGTTTGAATTGAAGTTCAAAGCGGGGGTTGAATTCAGGGTCGGCCCAGCACAGCACAGCACGAGCGCGGCTGGGCTTGGGCAGATGCGTCATTCAACAGGGGCACGAGCGCCCCAAAAGGTCATGTTCAAGGCTTGGTCGTTGCTTAACGCTCTGCATCCATCATCTGTTACCATCCTCTATTACCATCACTATATTTCATCACCTGCGCCATCCATCGGTGCAGTCGGCCTCATCTCTTCAAGATCCCTACGACATACGAGAACGATCGGCGCTTCTAATATCTGGTAGAACTGCACCGTCGACTGGCAGCCTGTCCCTTGGCACTGCCTTCTTGTTGCTCAACCGTTGCTTGACCTACAATTGGTCGTATCATCCGCATCCAACAATACCTTCCAACCGCTCTCTAGCATAGCAGCCAGCCATCAGCGTATTACAGAGCCTGGACCACACTCACAATGTCATTCAACGATCTCGAAAGGGGTTCGGCCTCCTCCGGCGGCGGTGGCTCTGGCGGAGGATCACGCAAAACGCCCCTCCCTCTCTACCGTGACGAAGTCAACCCCACCTTACCACCAGCATTCGAGAAACTCACCTCCAAGATAGGAATCCAGATCTTCAAGATCAACTCTAACGTGACCGCCATTCAAAAGCTTCTCACCCTTTCCTCCTCCTCCTCCTCCTCCTCTTCTTCCTCAAACACGAAAGCGGCAGCCCAGGATTGGGGGAAACGCATCAACGATTTGATCGAAACCACCCGTGACTTGGTCAAAGATGCAACGACAGACATCAAACAACTGTCCACCTTCCCTCTGGGGCCCGCGAGTGGTGGAGCAAAGTTGACACAAGCCAAGTTGCAACGCGATTTCCAGTCTGCAGCAATGCAGTTCCAACGTGTCCAAAAGGACGCCGTAGCTAAGACTCGGGCAAAGCTCGAAGCGGACAAACAGAAAGAAAGAGCCATGTTGAAATCACGCAACTCTCAACAGCTCCTCATCGAGACGGAAGAATCCACCACCTCCAGCACATCGGCAAACGAACCTGGATTGCAGCAAGCAGAAGCTCTAGATCTCCTTCCCGAAGGTCCTACACAGGCAGATTTGGAATATCAAGAATCCCTTATCACCAGTCGTGAAGCTGAAATTCGCGAGATCGAATCTGGGGTTCAGGAATTAAATGAAATCTTCCGCGATCTGGGAAACATTGTTCAGGAACAAGGTGGTATGATTGACAATATCGAGTTCAACATTAATTCGATTGCCGAGAATACAGCCGGGGCGGATCGAGAGTTGGTGGTGGCTCACGAATATCAGAGGAGAGCGGGAAGGAGATGTATATGTCTATTGCTCGTAGTTGGATTCGTGGTTGCGATAGTGCTTTTGGCCGTGCTAAATTAGAGCGAGGAGTGAGTTGGAATTTGTATTACAGGTATTACAGTTGGTTAGGTTTGTGTTGTTGGTTACCCGTAATGGACGATTTTACCGTGAATCTGTCAACCTTTGTGACTGCCGACTGTGATTTTCTCTGCCAAAGATTCCGAGACCGCAAAGTCTCTCCTCCTCCTCTCTCTCTCTCTCTCTCTCGCTCGCTGTACATGCTCCTCGTGTAAACCTCGCACATAACCCCCACTGAAACGCATCACACAAACTAGAGCATCACACTTGACAACGTTCAAATATAATTTATTCTACCTTTTTCACGCTGCCACTTCAACAGCCAATTTACAACTTCTTACTCCTATACAGTAAGATGTAAGCCACGCTATCTTCACCACCGCCATCAAGGGCCGTGATCTTGTCCCTGCCGACAACGCTGACCTTGTCATCGTCAAACTTATACCACTCCTCATCGGCCTCGGTCTTGTCGAGCTTCTCGCCTTCCTTAGCCTTTCCTTTACCCAATTCCGTTGCGTTGGCTTCGACGTTGGCCTCAGTTTGCTCGTCGAGATCCTTTCGCACCCATGAGATGTAGTGACCTGCATCGGCAGCTGCACCCTTGTGAGTCACCACGCCAACGAGTTCGTACAGCGCGGAGGGGTTGCAGCCGACATCAGCGGCAAGGTCGGGGTGGATGGTAGATGCGATAGAATCGCGTTCTTTGGCACGCTGGGCAAGCTCTTCTTCTTCTGACAAGGCAACGCCAAGGTTCTGTGCTGGCTCTGCGGCCTCTCCATCTTTGAGGCCTTCCGTGGCAGCTCCCTCAGCGGCGGTGGTGGAGGAAGCAGTGGCGTCAGTCATCGCAACATCACCACCGGTCTTGGCAGCCTCTTTTGCGGCTTTCTCCTCTGCAATCTTTCTCGCTTTGGCCCGCTTGCGGATCTTGGCACGCTCATCGCGATCTTTTTCAATCTTCTTGATGGCCAAGTTGGTCTCCTTCGTCTTTTCCTTGAGCTCGTCGGTGAGGAAGGGGGTGGCATCGAGCACATAGGGGAACTTGACCTTGCGCATGATCTTGGTCTTCTTGTTGATGTCCCTGCGCCAGTAGAAGCGCACAAAGTGTGTGGCAAGGTAGGCGGGGAGTCGGTCAATGCGAGAAGTCTCATCGTAGACAGCGGTTCGGTTAAGAGAGGAGGAAGTCTTTTCGATCTGCTGGTTGAGCGAGTCAAGGATTCCCGAAGACATTTCGTTGGTGGTGGAAGAAATGTTGCATTGGAGGATGGAGAAGGGGTCCTTGGAGAAGGAGGCGGGTTCTTCAGGTGCTTCCGCAGTCGAACGCTTGATGACCATGTGACCGGTGAGGTACTGCTCGACGAATCTGCGGGATGAATCGGCAGCTGCTTCAGGAGAAAGGCCGTTGAGGCTGTTCTGGAGCGCCTGGATGATGCGAACCCACACCTCTTCGGCGTCCTGCTGGGCAAAGCTGTGTCCATCGCGCGCCTTTTCGGCAAATTGAGGTGCGACTTGTCTGAGGATCGTCAAGAAGGCAAAGGGAGGGAAAGGTTCTGTAGTCTGCGACAGGTTCTTGTAGAGATCTCTCAACGCAGCGGTCAAGTTTCTCTCTCCATCAGCGCCGCCCAAATTCCCATCAAATTGACCCAGCGCAGTCTGCAGCTCCGGAATCGCCCTCAATACCTGGAGTGTCGAATTGAGATAGCAAGTGTTGCCAAGGTTTGTCAAGCCAACACTGCTCTTGGTCGCTAGTGCCAATTCCGAGTCGGTCATATCTTCGATGAACGTGATTGGGCCAGTTGGCGCCTTGGGCAGCTCACCTGCCGTTCCGATGACCATAAATGTTTGACCGGGCCGTGCGCCAATCTTGGTCAAGTCGTGGTCATCCTTGAGCATTCCACCTTTCACCATGACCTTCATACGGTCCGAGGGGACGCCGGTCTTTTCGTAAATGGCCTGCTTGAAGGCAGTAGCGGGCTGGGCAGTGTCAAGATTGATGTCGTGAAGCTTGCCATTGTGCTTGACTTTGATGGGAATTGTGGAAGCCATCTTTGCCATGCTTTTCTTTTAGCTCAGACGGGGAGTATGCGTCTGACGTACTGATGTAAAGTAAGACGGAAGTGGTGCAAGTGTAGGAAGAAGCAGAGAAGGAAGGAGGGAAGTTTGTGCTTGTGCCGATGTGTACTTAGGGTTTCGTGCTGAGTAGTCTGTTTTTTGAAGTGGCTGGTGCGGTGTGTGCTGTTGTGCAGCGTGCGCGCCAGAAAGTGGAGTTTGACAGTCAGAGAGAATAATGGCAAAGACGCTTCAGAAGTGCGTAATTGTGCGACGCGCCTCTGTACACACTGCCTGAGTGCGTTGCGATCACCGTCTTTCACATACTCAGCCCCCAGCTAAAAAAGATTAATAAACATTAATAAAAAATAATCTTTTTCTCGCCTTCCTTTTGCGATCTATGCCTAATTACAGCTTGGCTTGCCACAGAAAAGCAGTGAATGTATGAGCACTCAGCACAAAATCAACTAACCAACTGCAACAGCACTGGTCTCACGGAAGGGCTTACGCTCTCTATCAAGTTGGTCAGCGTCTTGATCCCTTTTCTAGAGCGAGGGACGGTCGGAAAGACACACGAAGACGTGAAGCGAACTAGTAACCGTGATATGCCATGCGAACATTACAAATACAATTTGAGAGTGAGTCGGAAGCGGTTGGGAATGGCAAGACCAAGAAAAGGAGCATTCCTGATCGGCACGAACCAGGAGGTGAAGCCTAGCCGTTCAGAGCAAATCAAAGTCGTCCAACTCGTCATTGTACCTAGCGATGGTCCTCTTGATCTTACTCGTATCCACCCATGTAACAAAGTCTTCCATGTTCCTAGTCACCATGAATGCCGGGTCACTGATTGTGTCCGGCCCGACTCTGACGTGACCCTGCTCTACGTATTTGACCGCTTGCCCGACGGTTTCAGACATCTTTAATCGGACCATAACAACCGGTAACCTCCTTCGGCAGAATGCAGAGACGTTGAGCTTATTAGTAATATCCGACATCTTGGCACCCGTGTCGAGCAGTCCCATATCGTACAGTTTGGCAAGCATGCCCTGTTCGTGTTTCCCTCGGAATGGATCGGCAACTGGCAGAGTGGAAAGTCGCAGCGCAAGGTGTCGAAGTTTGCCGACAAGCTTGTTGTACTTGTGATAGTCATCGCGATCTTGAATGTGATATCGTCGCATAACTTTGATCTCGCGCATGTTGTTATCTTGCTTCCAGTCGAGGAAGTCATGCCTACACCATCATCAGCATCAGTAGGAAAGAAAGGGAAGAAAGAAAAGTTGAGGTCACTGATCTATTCGGAAGCGCGATACTGAGTCATACAGTGCATCAATAGCATTGATACTCACTTCTTGAGCAGCTTCTGCTCGTGAAACTTGAGCTGCCTCATTTTGAAGATTCTTTTTGGGTTATGTCGATTCTGGTTAAGGTGAGAGTTGCTCGAAGTCGTCCTATGCGTTGATATCAGTCGGCCGTGTTGCTAAGGCGCCGTGACAAGGTGTCAGTATAGCTTGTGTTGTTTGCAGAAGTAGCGTCTGACCAAACGAGCGAAGAGGGTAGAAGGTGGTGTTCGAGACAAGAGCTGGGAATCATGAATCAAAGGTTCGAGAGTTGGGGTTTCGGCAAGGGTGCGAGGAAAATTTTGGATTCGGATCTCGGCCTCAGCCTCAGCCTCTCGCTTCGTTCGCCCTCAAATTTTTTGAATACGAGTGTTTACACAAGCAATCAAACACCAATCCAGAGAAAAAAAAGGAAAAACAATACCAAAGCACTGGACCATCTCGAGACCCTCGAGTTGCTTCCACTGACTGGATCTTTAATAAATCTAGTCCTTCTATTGCGATATCAGGTGACAGAATTGTGGCTAGTAAAAATCATTAAAACGAGACAACAAAGATGTTTGCTCGGAAATAAGAGCCGAATCTGAGCTCGGCATGGAGCGGATCGGGGTGGTCTAGTCTAGGGCAAATCGATTTGTACCTGACCACGACCAGCATAGGTCAAGGCCTTAGCAAAGACGCACAGGGAGCGTTTCTCTACCTTGGCTTCGAGCTGGATCCTCAACCTCTCATCGGCTTCTCCGTCCGTGGCAGGGAGGCCAGCGGAGGATCGAGGTGGTGAAGGGAGGGCTTCGGCTGTTGTGGGTTGGGGGGAGGTGACCAGGGCGGTTGCTGAAGCAGAAGCAGAGGCCGGTGCAGATGCGAGTGGGTCAGCGGCGTGTGCTGTGGTGCTTGGAGGCGTAGTTGTCAACTCCGCGCGAGGCGATTGAGCGCGAAGTCCGGAGAAGGAGAGGTGGAAGCCGGTACGTCCGTTCGAGGTGCTACGGCGCCAAAAACGTGGAGCAGTAGCAGTAGTTGTGGCTGCAGAAGTAGCCTCAGCCATTGCAGGATGGGCAAGCGTCGAGCTGCGTCTCGGCGAATGGCCGGGAGAAGGGCGGCCGCGGGAGGCTCCAGCAGCGCCTTCACCACCGCTGCCACCGAGCTGTTCGTCACTGCTCCTGCCGCCTTCGTTGTTGTTAGGCTTCTTGAGCTCAGGAACGGACTGAGACATGGCTTCAGGTGCATCATCCTCGTCGTCATCCTCGTCTTCCGAGTGCAGCGATCCACCGCGGGCAAGGGCAGATCCGGCCCTCGCCGAACTGCCTGATACAGAACGGGTGGCGCCAGCCAATCCAGCCTTGGCGCCAGCTGCCGCCTTGCGTTCCAGCGTAGCCAGCTTCTCGTCCCGTCGAGCAGCGGTAGCCTGCCAAGCCTTTTCAATCTCAGGCTTGTAGCGCAGCGCCACGGCTTGCGCCCACTGTTCGCCACCTGCAAAACCAGCAATGGCCTTTTCGTAATCGGTCCACGTGTAGCCAAAGAGCGCCGGAGGAGAAGGCAGCTCGAGACGACCGGGGCCCATGGGAAGACGGTTGTACAGGATTTGCAACAGCAGCAAGTTGGGGATCGCATCGAGCGCTTTAGCTGCTTCAGTGCCCAGGACAGCTGAAGCGGCTGTGTTGAAGGCACCATCCGCTCCATCTTGAGCACCATCCAGACTCTTTAAGTGCTCAAGACCAGCGCAGATGGTAGCCGGCTCCCGTTCCAACGATTGAAGCACAATGATGGTGCTGCGCAGCGCATGCATGGCTTCAGCAAGGGCAGCACGCGCCAGCTCGTCTTCCTCATCCGGATCATAAGCGGACAGATCGATGCTGGGCTGGTTGGCACTACTCAAGCCGCCGCCCGACGAAAAGAGGGCAAAGCGGGAACGCTTGGCGTCTTTACCCGTCTTCTTAGATTGAGTGCCTGGTTTTCGTAGGAAGCCGTCGCAGAAACGGAGCATGAGCTTCTCGAAGGTCTGCAGCTCGGCAAGCTGGTGTGCACAAAGACGGGCACGGACCAGCGATAGGGGCACAATCGAACTAAGACCCGAAGCCGTGCAGTGGTGCGAAGGGCTCTGGCGGCCCGAGTCGGAAGCATGGGTAAAAGGATCGTTGCCTCGACTCTTGCTGCGAGCAGAGCCTACACCGACAGCCTTGAGAGCCTGGGCAAGCTGGGCGGGCGAAGGGCTGCGCTTCTGGTTGACTTCGCCCATGAGTCGATCGAATGCCGAGGTGCTGGCAGCATTGCTTCCGGTCAGGAGCTCGGAAGCTGCATTGCTGGGCAAAGAAACGGCGCGGGAGGTGAGGATCAGGAGGCCTTTCCAGATGACATGGATTGCCACCGAGATGAACCAGCCCTCACCGTCTTGTCCGCAACGCTCCTCGATACGAGGCAACAGCAGCCTGCGAGCCCCTTCGAGACGACCATCAAGCTCACGCAGCCAAGCCGAACCAGGACCCGCCTCGGCGAGGCGGAGGGGGGGCGAGACATTGCCGGGAGTGGCTCCGGATACAGCTGCAGCAGTCCCCGCAGTCAAGGGAGGAGAAGCCGCGCCACTGTCGGCAACACCAGCCGCAGCGGTGGCACTGCCAGAGGTTGTAGCCGGCGAGAGGGTAATGGGGCTGACAAAAGGAGTAGGCACAGCGCTCGAGATGCAACGGGCAATAGACTGCTTGGTCTGGACGAGGATGGGCTGGATGATGTGCAGAATAGTGCCCTCCATCCTCTTGCGAACAGGAGTGAGGATCTCGGAAACGAAGTGCGGCATACCGTCGTGAACGGCGCCGTTCTCATCGGCGATAAGCTCTCCGTGCGCGTCGCGATCACCTTCGATGCATCGTTCGAGGCTGTCCTCCACGATCCACATAAGCGTCACCAGGCCGAGGTTAAACTCCATGGCGGCGGGGAGATGCAAACCCTCCTTGGCATTGGTGGGGATGCGGACCGCACCATGATCCTTGGTGGGGGAGACGAGCAGCGAATCGACGCGAGCAGCAAAGAGGGTGAGGGCCTTGAGGATCTGACGGGAGACGGCGCGCAAGAGGTAGGCGTCAACAGCCTCGGCATAGCGAAGCTCACCCACGACAGTCTGAGCGATCTCGATGATCTTGGCCTTGTCGGGGAGGTGCTTGCCCTCATAGGTGACCTGATTGATCTTGGGCGTGGTGGCACCTTTGGCAGCGGCAGCGACGTTGGACGCAACCGAGGTGGTGTTGGCAGCAGGGGCACTTCCGGCGGTACAAGGAACAAACGCCTTGTTGACAAGGTCGCTGAGAAGGAGGGAGAAGTGGGTGAGATGAGAAGGATCCGGAGTGGAAGGAGGACCCATCAGAGGAGCGCCTCCATTGGCCAGGACAGCAGCGGCAGCTGCAACGTTGTCGCCAGCAGACTGAGAGACGGGCGACTGCGGGGTGGAAGCGCCGGACTTGTTCCGACCAAAGGACATGAGGTCGACGGCCTTAGGCTTGCCAGAAGTCAGAGAAGCCAGCTGGCCGAGACCACGGCCAAAGCTAGAGGAGCGCTTGGGCTTGATGCGCTCTGCGTCAGGGACGGCGTCCTGTTGATGTCCAAGCTCGGGCGAAGGTCGACCGCTGAAGGAAGCAGCGTGAGCTGCTACAAGAGGGGGCGGCATCTCGGACGAGGGCGTCGTGTTGCCAGATCCCGACTCCTTCTGGCGTCGAGGGAGAGCAAGGGCAACCATGATGACGGCAAATCGACGTGCAGGTCGTCTTTAAGTGGCCTTCAGAGATGAACAAGGCGGCTGCGTGTATGATGCGCCACCTGGTTGCTGCTTGGGAGAGCCTTATAAAGAATGACTGCGGGAGGGAAGCGCCGCGCAATTGATGAGGGTACAAAGTCAAAAGGAGAAAGAGTGGTGGTTGAAACGGGTCAAGGAGGCTTAAAGGTAGTGCTGGGATCCGGTAAGGTAGCCCAGCAGCGTGGGATTCAAGCCAAACGGGTGGAGAGACGGAGGATGGAAAAGATGGCGCCGATCATGGGTTGGCTACAGAGGGCGGTTGGCAAAAGAGGCCAAGCTCGTCGTCGGTATGGGCAGATCGGAGAACGGACACGCAAAGATGCGCCTTGTACGTAGAGTGGTGGGTGCGGGTTCTGCGCGATGCTGGAAAGCAGTGCAGAAGCTGTTGCAAGTCGACTCTGAATGTATCAAAGTCGGGGTGTAGTGGAAGCGATGCGGTTGATCAAGCTGAGCAAGGATGTGCGATGTTGGCTAGGGACAAGGTCGAAAGAAGTCAAAAGCGGGTGAGACGTTTGAGTCTAGGTTAGGGCGGGCGGTCGGACGAGTCCAGGAAGAGAAGCAGTTGGCCAACGCAAAGGAAAGCTGCCTGAAATCGAACAGCACTGACGATGTGGAAAGACGTGTGAACAGCGGGGATAGCTTGTAAGCTGAATATCAACCGGAGAGCGAGGGGAGAGGTGGATGGGAGAAACTTACGATGAAGCACGATGAAAGGGGCTATTACTAGGGTCGAGCATAGGTTGACTGAGAGTAGTGTCTTTAGGGTTGAGAGGATGTGACTCCTTGAAAGCTGAGCGAGGACAAGAGATTGATGGAAGGGTGAGATGGTGATTTGAAGATAGAGTGGACTGTACTGTATTGTATCGAACTATCCAGAATTGCAGAGGAGAGGCAAGGGCGTGCGTGCACACTTGCACAGGCAAAGCCTCGCTCGCACCTCTGGCAGGACAGAAAAAAAAAAGTTGATTCGAAAAATGCAGCAAACAGCAGGACGCGGAAAAATGGGCAATCAAGTGGGTTGAGGGGAATTTGAACAGCCTCTTCTCGGTCAGCCAGCCAGTCCACCAGCCAGTGAAATGCCCTTGAGTCAGCCCACGTTCCTCTTTGAAATGACATCGACCTGCTTGGTCCTCGCTTTGAAATCAAAAAGTCGATCTCATCGTGCCATGGTGACCATCTCCTTTCCAGCGTCATTCTCGAACACGGACAAGGACACAGTAGCATGGCAAGGTGGCAAAGATTCTGCCCGAGGCCAATCTTCCTAACTCTATTTGCTGAGCAGAGCCCATGAAAGAATGGTTCCGTGGATGTGTGATTGAGCTGTTCAAGATAAAGTTGATTCGCGGACAATGGGCATCGTCCCGCGTCACAGCAGAGTGCAGAGCGAGGAAGGACAGCAATCGCGGGGCGGTGGAATCAGCTTGGACAGAAAGCAAAAATCGATTTTCCTCTGATTTTGATTTTCGAATTGCGTCCAAGTTTGAGCCTCCTCGCTTTACAAATCACAGCACAGCGAAGCAAGGAGAGATACACCAGAATACTGTACAGACAAGACAGCATGTTGCGACTCCTTTTGGTCGGAGATTCGACAGCTAGATTTTAGACCTTTTTTTTTTTAATCCACCGCTCTCATCACGATCTCACGCCTGACATACAGTGAACGCTTTTGGCACAGCTCCGACCACCGCTTTTGTGCAACCACAACTCAGATGCGATTTGACTCTACTTGTCCTGCCCGTTTTATCACTGTTTCGAGTCGTGTGCACCTCAAATCATCATCCGACACAAAGTGAAATCCTGTCGAAAGATGGTGTGGATTCGACGCCGCTACAGTAATGCCCACCCACCTTCATGTACTGTACGAGGGCACCGGCAAAGTCTGTGTCGAAAGGAGGTGCGAGACCTCGGCTTGTCTTGCATTTCTTTCGGTCTTGCCGCAAGAAGTAAAAGAAGCGGTCGGTCGATCCGTCGGTGGGTCGGACCGCGCTTTGTGCTGTGCTGAGCGCTTCTTGACGCGCTTGGCTGGACCTCTTTACGCGACCCAACTCGCACGGAAAGTGTTGGTCTCGTGGCTCGCGCTTGTATAAGCTCCACTATTTGATGCAGCTTTCTTGCATTTCTCGACTTTCTGGTGGCTCAACATGGCTCAGTTTAATGCTCAGACGAAATCAGCATCCCTTTTCTTTCTCTTTCCCACACGACTCAAACCATCAGCAGTGACGAAGTCGCTTGAGCGATACGGAGAGACGCACCTTGCCGTTGTTGGATACCAACTACTCCAAGAAGAAGCGTCCATCGGCCCGACCAACGCAGCAAAGGATAACGACAAATCATCATCAAGAGGCTTCCTTCTTGCTCTGGGACACTCCACATCATGACTGCACAACCATGAGATCTCATCATCTTCCATCTGCACTCGTCTAACATGCATACAAGCATGTCATCGCGTCAGACTTTGTCTTCGATGGTCTCAGTGACAGCCCCACCCTCCCACTTTCCTAACATGCCGTTCCCACGCTCAAACGCATACCCACACGGGTGCCAGGATGATTCTGCTTCCGGTCCCACTCAACACAAGCCATCTCAGCGTCTCCTTTCCCAAATCCTTCCAATCCAAGCATCGACTTTCCAGCTCGCCGACACTTATCCGACGTCTGCCCCTACAGCTGCTCCATCCTCCTCAACAACCACTGCGCGGCACGCGTCCCCGGCAGCACGTTCGCTGAACGTGACCCCGCACAAGTCCAACTTGCGCCTCAGTCATCCGCCACCAGCACCGTCTTTATCACATCTTCAGCAGATCACACCTCAGTCGAAACGTTTGCGCCTCGATTATGATGATTCAAGGTCAGCCACAACCACAACATCGCCACCATCCCAAAACTCGAGCGCTCTGAATGAAAGCTCAGCTCCGACCGGCCCTCTCTCCTCACCATCCTCATCGAACGTGAGACCGCTTTCAGGCATCTCGAGACCACTTCGCGTGCCACCTGCATCATCTCCTTCGCAGCACTCGCCGCGTTTCAGTTCCCACAACGGCCCCTTGATACCCATGCCACAACGCAGCATAGAAGATTTTGAGAAGCTCTTTCTCCAGCGCCAATCCGGAGCTGCCCAACTGCCACGTCCTAATGTCCCACTCCGCACCTTGCTCCAAGCTGTCCCACCACAACCACCGTTGCCCATGCCGGCACGCAATAGTCCTGTCCCTCGGGATTTTACTCCCCTACCTCCTGCCAACGAGACACTTAGAGCACGGAGAGGTTGGTCTCTGACCGGCTTTCGCTCGTTCGATCTTGATCTCGAACGCATTGCAGAAGTTGTCAATCTTGAAAATACTCGAGCTGCTAGCCCTGAAGAACCTCGATTAGCGGACGATCGCCCAGTAGCAGATGATGCAACGGATCAGACATCTCGAACTGGTCCTCGGATAAAACCCTCACATCTGGGTCCTTCAGATCGCGGCCTGCCATCTGGCTCGGTCTTGGAAGTGCTCGGGCCACCGGGTAGTGGCAAGTCCAGCTTGATCCTCCAACTCGCGATCACTGAGAGGCTACGCGCATTGAGACGAGCAAGAGAAGCGCTGATGGTGCACAGCGATGAGGCGGACGAATCTATTGAGTCGGGAAACGGCCTCGATAACGTCGGTAGTCGTCCGACGACGGTGTTCACTGATTCGTGTTACTTTTCGGAGGAATTTTGGGATGCCGAAGTGGCTACGGCAGACCAGGTGCTAGCTGTTGATTGTGAAGGAGCATTGACCCCCGAAAAGATCGCCGATGCAGCTTGGGCCGCTGTCATCACGCTTTGGACATCGACAAAAGACCGAGAGCCGGGCATCGGTGGCATAGGACAACCAAACGCTAGGACTGTTGGGATTGCTTCTTCGGAATCGCCAGTTCGACACCAATGGGCATCGATGCCGGAAGAGGTGCGTCGTTTGGTGGCAGCAGTCCTGTCCGGTATCCATGTAAGTCGCGTAACAAGCTTTGCAGGTCTCATTGCACTATTGCATTCGCTTCGGCCGACAGACGAGCTGCAAGGCGGCCAATCCCGAAACGCTTTACCGTCAGCAATGCCACCCAGAGTATCCTTGATTCTCGTCGACTCGCTGTCGTATCACATTCGATCAGCTGGTGGAAGCAGTCAAGATCGCAAAACCGTCGCACAGGTCACTGAGCGTGTTCGCGAGATGCTGCTCCGCCTTCAGAAGCCATTTGAATATCAACCTCAATCCGAGCTGTCGGCAGAGGAGCAGGAAGCCGCCAGACAGAGAAGCAGGCAGACCGCGGCTAAGCTGTGTATCCCCACAGTCGTCTTTACGAATCAGCTCGGCATTCGGAGGATCAGAAACGAGCTCGACGCATCAGGCAGCCGCCCTGCAGCTGGCATGAGCTCTGGTCGGAAATCTCAAAGAAACAGCATGCGTGGCGAGGCCTCTTCCATGCTAGCACCACTTCTGAACGGTCAAAGACCACCGCAGCCAGCCAGGTTACGAGACGAACGCCCGGCACCCAGTGTCGCACTTTGCGGACCCCAGATGTGGGAAGGAGAGGATCAGGCAACAATGGCAGCGTCGCCACGTCGATTGCAGGATTTGAGCGGGCGCAGTTCCCCAGCGCGAAACATGGCACACGATCGAGGTTGGCCACCAAGCTTCTTGGGTCAGGATGTGTGGCGTATTTTACTCTTCCGCCACGGAACGTTCGGTCATCGATATGCACAGATGGTTTCGGTACCGCCGGCTGTACAAAGCGAACTCAGCAGCCTCTGGGCGCAGATAAGAGAGCGCGTAAATGTACGTGCTCGTGCAGCGGCCTCTAATAATGATGCTGAACATCGCGCACAGCCAGCTGAAGCTGCACAAACTCCCTTTCAGGAGACACCAGATGCACCGCAAGGTGCTCTGCAGCAGAAAGAGCGTATGACAGCAACGTTCAATAAGCATGCCGAAGACGAGAAGGACAAGCAGATGCTCGAGCTGCTAAGCCAGCTTCGGGCGAGCTTGTTCCGCTGGCGCCCCTTTCACATCACTTCACATGGTCTTGTTTCCTAGCGGCTTATACCCTTAGCTTTTTGCTATTATCTCAATGCGATCGTAAATGACTCAATTCTGCATTTATAGCTCCAAACTGTGTGCCGACTGATGGATGAGGATGAGGTGATGAGGATGTCTGGACCTGAAGAGTGTTGAGACGTTGACAATGAGATGTCGAGATGAAGCTTAACAACCAGCGTGCTCAATAGTCATGCTTACAAAGCATAACTGGAAGAAATTGAATCCTAGGAAATTTTTGCTGGGAAAAAGCAAGAAAGAAGGGTTCTCAGAGAAATTGCGCATGTTCAACTCCACCTGCTTGAAGAAAAAGTTGCAATACACCACTGCACATCTTTCTTTCTTCGACACCGTTCCTATACCCTCTCTCTACCCATACCATAGTACTGACCGCATCTACAACAAGCGGCGAGGAGAACAAAGATGGGAAAGCAGACAAAGTCGACCAAAAAGTTCCTGCGCACGCAGCTCGATAGCACCATCAAGCGTCGTCGCGACCACCAAAAGAAGCGCAAGGTCGTCGAACGCAACAATGCCGCCAAAAAGCAAAAGCAGCTGCGCAACACCGGCAAGAAGGGCAAAGCCGCACTTGATGCCGAAGCTCCAGAGGACTTGAGAGACTACGAGGACGATGATGTTGCAGAGAAGATGGAGGCGGGCGCAGCGGGAGCGGGAGGCAAGTTCAAGGGAATGAGCGTGGATGATTTCTTGGGAGGCGGGTTCAAGAGCGCCGGCGCTGATGATGAGGATGATGACGAGGACGATGAGGATGAGGAAGAGGAGGAAGAGGCAGATGACCTCGAAGAGGTAGAGGAGATGTCCGAAGACGAAGAGGATGTAGGCATGCACGCCGAGGATCTGGAGAGACTGAAGGAGAAGGACCCAGAGTTCTATGCCTACCTGCAGGAGAACGATAAGGCGCTCCTCGAATTCGGGCAGGAATCCGATGAAGATGAGGATCAAGATGATGGCGAGGAAGAGGAGACGGCACCGAGCAAGGCAAAGGCATCCTCCTCGAAAGCTGCTCAGGTCGAGTCTGGCCCTCAGCGTGTCACGCTCAAGATGCTTGCCGGCTGGCAGAAATCGATGCTCTCGCACCGTTCGCTCAAAGCCCTCCGCCGACTTCTCATCGCCTTCCGCTGCGCCGTCAAGCCGGAAGAAGAGGATCAGCGACCAGAAGGTGCTTCTTTCATCATCGAGGAGGCCCGCGTCTTCAACAAGCTCGTCCTCACCGCACTCAAATACACCCCCGTGGTCCTGCAGCACCACGTCCCCATCACAGAAGACAAGCGCGGCTACGTCAAGATCCCCTCGAACAACAAAAAGTGGAATCTGATCAAGAAGCCCATCCAGTCCTACTTTAGCAACCTCTTCCAGCTCACCGAGACGCTCACCGAGCCCCGCATGCTCGAGATTGTTGTGCGTGAGAGCACCCGCATGGTCCCCTATGCACTATGCATCCCCAAGACGACGAGAGAGTTCATCAAGGTGGCACTCAACCTGTGGTCGAGTCAGGTTTCCGAGGACGGTGTGAGGATGTCGGCGTTCTTGACGCTGAGGAGGTTGGGAATGTCCGGTGGTACAGCCTCATTGGACAACGTGCTGCGTGGTGTCTACTCGTCGTACATCCAGTCGAGTCGATCGGTGAGCATCCACACTCAGCCCATGCTCAACTTGATGAAGAACACTGCGGTGGAGCTCTACCTTGTTGACGCCGATGTGGCCTACACTCAGGCATTTGGCTTCATCCGTCAGCTCGCGATTCACCTGCGAAACTGCGTCAAGACCAAGACAAAGGACGCATTCAAAGCTGTGCTCAACTGGCAATTTGTTTCGGCAATCGACTTTTGGTCTTTGCTTCTCGCACGCGCCTGCGACCTGGAGTCGGAGCGTCAAGCTGGCGTTGAGTCGCCATTGAAGCCGCTCGTCTATCCCCTTGTGCAGGTGGCAACTGGTGTAGTGGGCATGGTTCCCAACTCGAGGTACTTCCCTTACAGATTACATCTGCTCAAGTCGATGATGCGCATTATTTCGCGCACTGGCACCTACATCCCTCTGGCTCCTTTGGTTTTGTCGGTGTTTGAATCGCCCGAGTTCCAACGTAAGCTCAAGGGCAGCACTTCGGCACCGATCGACTTCAGCACCACCCTCCGTGCGCCCACCCAGCTCGTTCGCACACGCCCTTACTCGAACCAGCTGCTGTCTGAATATTCTTTCCTGCTTCTTGAATTCCTCGCCTCACAGTCGAGGTCGATTGCCTTTCCCGAACTGGTGCTGCCGCTGCAAATCCAGCTCAAGAGACTCTCCAAGAGCACTACCAACGCCAAATTCCAGGCCGAGGCCAAGCAGCTACTGGACAAGTCGCACCAGACCGCACTCTGGGTTGGCAAGCAGCGTGACGCCATCGACTTCACACCAAAGGATCTCGACAAGGTCAAGGACTGGGAGATGGACGCAAAGGAGAACCCTCTGGAGGCCATGTTGAGGCTGGCCAAGAAGGTGCGCGCCAAACAGGAGGCGTTGATCAAGGCTCAAGCTCAGGTCGTCCGCGATGAGGATGAGAGCGATGATGACGATGAGGAAGAGGAGGAGGATGACGAGGAGGATGACGAGATGGAGGTGGATGAGGAGGACGACGAGTAAATCTACACCTTTTCTTGGCTGTTCCATTGTTCCCTGCCATTATCGTGTCGCCTTGTTCTCATATGTAATTCTGTATCAGCAATCTGTCGTTTGCATCGAGGCTGTCCTTTCAGACATCACTCTCTTTTTGTGGTCATGATGTGTTTTTGAGTCGAACAACAACAATGAGGTGAGAGTCTTAGTTTGACTTTTTTGGACCCTTTTTTCTTTTCTTCTTTTTTTCAGCTTCTCGTTATTTTCAGAGTAGGGTATGGCTGCTTAACTTAACTGCTCGGATGCCGTCGGCTAATTTCCGCCACCACTTCCAACTTTTTTTCAGAAGAAAGACAAACTTCTTGCATGTCCCTCTCTCTACAGTTACCGACCGCTCTGACCATCATCATCATTGCCCTATCAATCATCACACTCACCTCAACTACGCCCTCGACTCAGCCCATATGCTCCACTCCTGACCGAATCCTAAAATCACACATACTCATTCTAGCGCTCTGTCAAGTGCGTTGGCGCAATCATGCTATCAAGAACGTCACTTTCGTTGAGCAGCTCTTCCCGCTTGGCGAGCTTGGCCGCTGCTTCGACCTCTACTAGAGTCACGGTTGCAGCGCTCAGCACCCCACCACCTCTTTCGAGAAACCTTTCTTTCACCTCACTTGTTGCATCGGGTCGAGGAGGCGATCGACCAACGTCCTCGAGCCGCAACAATGATCGCTCCGACTACCGCCCTCGACGTCGGGATGATGCTCCCTCATCCAACCAGAGATCCGGCGGCTCCAACGCGGGCAACACCGTAGCACAATACAGCCGCAATCAAAGATTCGCGCCCGATGGTACGAGAAAGCGCCTCCCGCATCCCAACGCAAAGCCTCGTCAAAATCAAAATCAGAACCACAATCAAGACCGAAACGATCAGCGATCGCCAAGGTCTAAGGATCGGACCTCTCGAAACGGTAGTAGCGAAGGATACTCTCCAAGGCGCAACGACGAATCTGCGCTCAAGTTTGGCGCAGCATCGAGCGATGGTACCGGCTCCTCATCGGCAGTTGCTGCTGCCAAGAGGGATTCCACCTTTTCGAGATTGAGAGCTCGCAATGCTTCTGCTTCTGCCACTGAAGACGGCGATCAAGGCGGCTCGCGCCACAGAGATGCGGAGAGGTTTGGCGAATCAGGCGGTGCTGAAGAAGACGCTGCAGCCCCAGGAAAGGGCGGTGACGAGGGTATCTCCGAAGGCAAAAGCATCGTCGACAAGTCGGATCGACACCACACAGCAAAGCACAAGAAGAAAGAAGGTCGAGGTTCGTTGCTTGATCGGGGGTCCGACTACGATCGTGACTCGCGCCGAACTTCCTCCCCATCCCCTTCGTTCTCCCATCGGCACTCGCGTCAGCAGGGTCACCCTGAGGCTGGCTTGCAAGTTCTTAGCTCCGACCGTGATCGCAAGCCTGCTCCCACATTCAAGCCCAAGCTGCTCCCCAAGGTGACGCGCAACATCTTCCTTCCGAGCGTCATCTCCGTAGCCATGCTTGCCACTCGTATGGAGAAGAAACTTCGTGCGGTTCAGAATGTCATGACAGAGCTGGGTATGGAGGACACTCGTCCGGATCTCATGCTCAAATTTGAAGACGCAGAAATGATTGCTGCTGAGCTTAATATTGTTGCCATCCCCAACGACGAGGCGAGCTTCGACATCTACCCGCGGCCCCCTCCTTCCACCCCTGAAGAGGCTGCCAGCTTCCCGCTTCGCCCGCCCGTTGTCACCATCATGGGCCACGTCGATCATGGCAAGACCACTTTGCTGGATAAGCTTAGAAGCACTTCGGTCGCATCAGGTGAAGCGGGAGGCATTACTCAGCACATTGGTGCTTTTTCTGTGCCCATCTCCGGACGCAAGCAGGACACTGGCAAACAGAAGGGCTACCGAGGTATTCAGACTATCACCTTTCTCGACACGCCCGGACACGCTGCGTTCACTGCGATGCGTGGACGCGGTGCCATGGTGACCGATATCGTTGTGCTCGTCGTCGCAGCCGATGACGGTGTCATGCCTCAGACTCGTGAGGTCATCCAGCTGGTCAAGAATGCCAACTCTGAAGTCGACACCTCGGACGACATCAACACCCAACCGCCCGTTCAGATGGTTGTGGCACTCAATAAGATCGACAAGCCCGATGCAGACCCCGAGCGCGTCAAGCGTGAACTCCTCGCCGCTGGCGTCGAGCTGGAAGAACTTGGCGGCGACATTCCCTGCGTCCACGTCTCTGGTAAGACGGGTAAAGGTCTTGACGAGCTCGAAGAGACGGTCGCTACCATTGCTGAACTCGCTGATCTGCGTGCCGAGCGTGTCGGTCTTCCCGAAGGCTACGTCATCGAGTCTAAAGTTGACAAGGGCCGTGGCAACGTTGCTACAGTACTGGTCAAGCGGGGCGTGCTCGAAAAGGGCTCTTGCATCATTGCCGGCACGGCATGGTGCAAAGTGCGACAGATCCTCCATTCGAGCGGAAGACCGCTGGCGAAAGCCTTTCCCGGTGATCCGGTGTTGGTCACTGGCTGGAGAGAACTCCCCACTGCGGGCGATCTGCTGTTGGGAGGTACCGACGAGCAGTCTTGCAAGAAAGCGACGGAGAACAGGAAGCAGGTAGCCGAGCAAAAGCGATTGATGGCAGATGTCGAGCAGATCAACGAAGCGCGTCGTATCAAAGCCGAACAGGACGAAGCAGAAGCCAGGCGCGAGTTCGAGGAGCGACAGCGTAGGAGAGCCGCCCGTCTTGCGGCCGATGATGGCAAGGATCCACTTGCAGCCCTCGCTGCGCTGGACGAAGCTGCCGCCAATCCTTCCAAATCTGCTTTGACCGAGTCTGAAGAGCTTGATTCCGAAGATAAAGCCTCTGACTCCAACCCTGCGGACGCGGGTAAGAAGCTCCTCAACGTAATAGTCAAAGCCGACTACTCTGGTACAGTCGAAGCCGTCGTAGGAGCTATTTCTTCCATCGGCAACTCTGAAGCCGGAGTCAAGATCATTTCTGCCACCGTTGGTGAACCTACCGAGGGCGACATTGCCAAAGCCTCAGCCCTAGGCGCCACGATCATTGGCTTCAACGTAACCCCCTCGAAATCCGTCCTCCAATCGGCTGCACGTGCCCAGCCAACCCCAGTCCCAGTGATTGTGAGCGACGTCATCTACCGGTTGATGGAAACAGTTTCTTCGTCTGTATCCTCCCTTTTGCCCCCTCTTACCGAAGCCCGAGTTCAAGGCGAAGCGACGATATCCCAAATTTTCGACATCAACATCAAGGGCAAAAACTTTAAAAAGATTGCCGGATGCAAGGTCACCAACGGTACAATCCTCAAAAGCAACCTCGTTCGCATCCTTCGAGGCCCCAGAAGAGAGCAAGTTTACAGGGGCAAACTAGACGATTTCAAGCACGTCAAGAAGGACGTAACAGAGATGAGGAAGGGTACCGAGTGTGGAATGTCGTTTGACGGTTGGCAAGACTTGAAAGTTGACGATGTCGTCCAGTCTTTTACCGAAGTCACCGTTCCAAGGACGCTATAGACTTTGCAATCACAAGTACACACCACTTTCGAAATCACGATAGACGTACAGACAACTTACCCATCACACACACAATTGAGCATGGCGCGAAAAGGGCGGAATTTGAGCCAAGGGTATATATAATTGAGCAATAAAATGCGTTGATCGCGCGGCCTATGAAGTTAGAGATCAGGGAACTTTACTGTGCGGCTAGAGCAAGACGCTGCCTCGTCTCCTGACCAGCGTTGTTACCGACGCTGGTGTTGGTGGAAAGCGCCCTGCGCTGGGCCAAAAGCTGTCGAGCATGCTGTCGAGCTTGATTCACCGGTGGCAATGGCTGTGGCGCCAAGTTCTCCTTATCCTCTTGTGCGGCACCGAACTGCGTCTTGGGCACACTAGGGAAGTCTATCACCGCCTCCTGCACTGTTCCAATCTTCTTCTCCGGCACCTCCTTCACTTCCCCTTCGGCCACCTTCTTACTCACTGGCAACCCAACGTCCCCGATCGCTCTCTGCGCATGTGCATTCTTCAGCGCAAACCTCGCATTCCGCTTGACCATGCCCAACTCCAACTGCTTGGCACTGAGCGCAATGCTGAAATGCACATTGTCCTCTTGGAGCGCATCATTTGCTCGGCCTAGCTTGAGTAGCTCTAAGTTTAAGGACGCGATCTGACGCTCGAGTTTGGTGACTCTGTCTGGTGCGGGAGTGGTCGGGTCGGTGTTGGTAGCAAGGTTGGAGGGAGTTGCAGTGACTGTGGGTGGACATGGCTCGTTCTTCGCCGGAGTGACGGGCGTGTGGAGCTGCGATTCGAGGTTGAGGATATGGCTCTCGAGCGAATGCACGCGGGTTGCCAAGGCGGCGGTGTGGGACTGTACGCTCTCATGCTGCTGCATCAGCTCATCGTGGTGGCCGGCGAGAGTTGTCAGCCGGGAATTGGTGAGGGTGAGAGTCTCTTCCAGTCGCTCGACCTGAGACTCCCGCTCGGCAATGGTTTCCCGTAGCGATTCCAGCTCTTCTTCTAGCTCTTCTTCCCTCTTGCTGTGTGACAGTGAATGTGAGTGAGGTTGGGACTGGGCTTCGGCGAGAGCTTCTTCGAGCTGTGCGATTCGGTCATTTGCGGCGTCGTGCCGGGTAGTGAGCGATTCGAGGTCCTCGCGAAGGTCAGAGAGCTCTTCGAAACGGCGGTCGAGTTCGGCTGTTAGGTGCTCGTTTTGACGCTGCAGGTCGCGTCTCTCTGCAACAAGATCGGATGTTGAGCTTGCTTCTTGGAAGGTGTTCAAAGCAGTGGGAGTCGGTTTGTTAGCCAACTCACGTTCCAGCTCCTGCACCCGCTCCTGGAACTCTCGCTGCTCCATCGCTCGACGAATCTCAAAGTCTTTCTCCAAAGTCAGCCTGAGTTGTTCTTTCGCCTGCTCTACTTCTCGTTGCATCTGGTCTCCAGCCACTTGCACAGAGGTCGCTTGCTCGGCCAGCGACGACGAAGGGACAATGGTCGAGGCCGGATTCAACAGCCCTTGCATGCGCACTTCGAAGTCCCGTCTCTCGACCTCTCTCATTCTCCTTTCCTCTTGCAACTCTGTTTCCAGCTCTGATATGTTCTTCTCCTTGGACAGCGACGCGATTTGGCCCTGCAGAGTTTTGACCAGCTCTGCCATGTGCGCATCTTTCTCGTCTGCATCGGCTACCAATTCCTGATACTGCTCAGAGAGCTGCGAAAGCGTATATCGCAATTCGTCCAGCTCGGCCACATCATGGTCTCGTGCTTCGAGTGCAGCTTCGAGCTCTTTGATGCGGGCCATGGAGGCCGATAGCTGGGCGAGAAGGCGGGCGATGCGGGAATCAGAGAGCTGGGTGAGGGAGTTGAATGCATTTGCTACGAGACCGAGTTCGGGGAGCGACGGAAGCTGGGGCAAGGCGAGGGAGGGAGGGACGCGGGAGAGTTGCATCCGGGAGAAGCGGGCTGCGGAAGGTGATGAGTCGAGCTGATGGGTGGAGACCAGGGAGAGGTCCTGTTTGGCATCTTTGTTCGGACTCAAAGGTGAGGTCTTCTGGTCAGCGACCGGCTGGGAAGCGGTAGAGACGTCGCCAGATTGCTTCTTCTCCGATACAGAAGAGCATGTGGAGGATGAAGATGGCTCCTCCTCCTCGTTCTGTACTCCTTTGAAGCTGAATTCTGCTTGCGACTTCTGCTCTTCTTGCTTGACCTCATCTGGCCTCGCGGACATCAGGGTGGCCGAGGGGGTCCACTGCGGGGTACCAAAGTCAGCTGCTGGGGACGAGAATGCTTCTTGAGGAGCATTGGTGTGACTCCCTGAGGGAGTATGTAGAAGAGCTGGCGTTGCTGGTGTCGCTGGCGCGGGCGACCAGGCTTCTGCTGGACGTTGTGATGCTGGAGTAGCAAACGAGACCGATGTGGCTGGCGACCAGAAGCGAGATGGTGTGGCGCTTGCTAGCTTTGCCTCGGCGTGGCCGTTGGGCGTCTGTGGGGTAGATTGAGGCAGGGTCTCATCGCGACTGTGTTGCTCGGCGACAGTCACTGCTGGAGTGTCTGCTGAGATTATCGGATGCTGACTCTGCTCTTCTGGAGTGGCAGGCTCCTGGTGTGCATGATGCTCATGCCTTGATGACTTCGACATAGACCGAGTCTCTGATACTTCATGCAACTCTACCACTGATGCCGCAGGGGAAGGAGAGGCGGCCACGTCCATGTTGACGCTTCGCTGGCTGGCAGGGCTTTGCCACTGGGACGAGCCTCCCGCCGACAAAGGGGAAAAGTTGACAACACGCGAAAGGGGAGACGATTTTGCTGGTGTCACCATCCGTAGGCGTGCAAAGGACCTTGGAGTGCTCACTTTGTGAGAAACGGATGGCGGGGTGGCAAGAGCTGCAGGGCTGGATGGTGGTGAGCTACGCTCGGGTGGGGCGGGTACAGGGATGTTTGTCGAGTGGATTTTCTGTTGCTCGGCCAGCACCTCCGAGTGATGAGAGATCGTACCAGAAGTTGACTTTGCTGGTGATGGGGCCTTGCTGGAAGTATGAGGCTGATTGGCAGATGCGAAATCGCTCTCAATAACCGACGAATCCGAGGCATCTTTCTCGCACTCGACACCTTTGGGTTGAGATCTGGGTGGTCTTGAGGGTGACGCGAGTAAGAGAGATCGTTGAGAGTTGTGTATTTGTACAGCGGGAGAGGTGGGTAGCTGTGAGGCATCCTCGACGTACGACTCTTCTGGCACCATCGACAGGCCTTCCTGCCATTCGCTCTGGTTGATATCACCCATGCTATCTTGTGCAATTTCGTTTCTCCAAGAAGGAGAGCTCAATGGATCTTTCTGGGATGACGGTTGATCCTCTTGGAAGCGCTCGACGAGAGGTGAATCTTGAAAGGCTTGAGAATCCTGATCTTCGTTATCTTTGCTTAACCTGTCGCCTGGCGACGGACCCGTGTAGGAGTCAGACAGCACCCTCGCTGTAGGACTGCGACTAGGACTGCTACCATCCGAGCTTGCCGGACTGTTGATGATGCCAGCCTCTAGCATTCTGGTGCGGAGGCTTTTGCCTGTGAAGGGCGTTGTGGGGTCTGGTCGTATGGGTCTCGCAGTGACGGTGGGGGAGGACGAAGTGCGATATCTGGGAGAGGACGACGAAGACTGTGCTGGAGGAAGATGTGCCTCGTCTAGACCGGCTAGCATATGAGCACCTGCTTGACGAAGAAAGCTCTCGCTGAAGGAGGCATTGCTAAAGTCGAAAGTGCCCAGACTGGAGCCCATGCTCTCGTTGCCATCCTTGACGCTGGGTGATGACCTGCGAGTGGATCTATTCTTGCTGCTGGAGTGCGATGATGAGGCATCCGGTGGGCTTGGTGTCCATGCGTTCCCTGAAGAGTCGTGCTGCACTTGGGTGAATCGACTCGGCCCTGGAGTAGCAATGAAGCTGGCTGAGCGGAGTGGCTGGGAGGGACCCGACACTGATGTGGCCGGGTTGATGAGAGCTGAGTTGGATGTCGATGACAGATGCGATGCCGGGTCAGAAGGAGGCGATGGTCGCGGATAGAGTCTATCGCTGTGTATCGATGCCGCGGATAGATCCGATAGATCGCTGTGGTCGGCAGGAAGCGAAGCGTCCATCATGATGCCTGTCGTATGATGCCTCGGAATTGAGATGGCAGACGGATGGTTAGGCCAATATGTGATTCAAGGTATTGTATTAAGGTATAGAAGATTGATCCGAACACTTGCATTCAGCAATCGGATGTGCCGACTAGGGTGAACCCTGCAGCGTTCCACCAACAAAAAGTCCTCCACACTCTGCTGCTTTCCAACCTTCCAAAACCCACACGGCATCAAAAGCCCTGCGTGTTTTGGCGCGTTGCAGAAGTGTATCACGTGACTTTGAATGCCTTGGCCAACGGCTAAAACTTCTAGAAAAAAAAAAGTTGAGACGCAGCAGGAAGAAAGAAAAAGAAAAAGACAAAAAAAGGAAAAAAAAGAAAAATTTCTGGCTCAGCCGTGGCCTACTTAAACCCTGCTCCTCCTGGTTGCAGAGCCTCTTTCCGAATCCCTCGACCGCTTCTCAGCGTCCACCTCCCAATACCACCGTCCCAATCCATATACCCAACGGCATCGCCGACCACGTTTCAAATCCTTCCATCTCCTACTCTAGTGCAGTCAAGCCAGCTGCCATACGCTGTGTACAGCTCTGGTCAGCTCACAGTCTCTCATCAAGCATTCCGACTGCTTCTGTATCATATTGTCCCTTCTTCAAGTTCCTTGTCCCTCCTTCGCTCCTCCTAATAGCTAATTTGCCATGTCGCGTCTCATCGTGCGTGGCTTGCCCTCGTACCTCACAGATGCGAGGCTACGGGAGCACTTTTCGCAAAAGGGTGCCGTCACTGACGTCAAGCTCATGCGCCGTCCCGACGGAACTTCTCGTAAATTTGGTTTTGTTGGTTACCGATCCGAGGAGGAAGCCCAACAAGCTCTCGACTACTTTAATCGCACTTTCATCGATACCGCACGCATCTCGATCGAGTTCGCCAAGAAGATCGGCGACGAAGAACTTGCCAAGCAACGCGAGGAACGCAGAAATAAGCGAAATGCCGGTCTAGTCGAAGAGGCCCAGCCCTCGAACAGTGATGCCCGCAAGAGGAAAGCTGACAAGGCCGATTCCAAGGATGAAGAGGTTGGCAAGAAGAAGTCCAAAAAGGGCGGTGCCATCTCCTTCGAAGAGTTCATGTCAGTCATGCAGCCCAAAGCCAAGCGCAAGGCATGGCAGAACGAAGATGCCCTGCCAGAGCAAACGATGCAAGACATCATCGCTCCAGTAGAGGTCATCGAGAAAAAAGCCGCGAAAAAGGCAGCGAAGAAGGCCAACGCAGAAGCCGCCGCATCAGCAGCTGCCAAAGCAGCAGCTCAGACATCTGAAGCACAAGACGAGTCGGAACCAGAACCAGACGCCACAGCAAATGATGTCGGTCTCACAGACGAAGAATACATGCGTCTTCGTATGAAGCACAAGGTCGGCACCGACCTCGATACCCTCGAAGAAGACTCTTCCGCTCCTCAGTTCGAGCAGTCCGACGATGAAAAGGATACTAAAGCTCAAGAGTCCAATTCCGACTCGGAAGATGAAGAAGTCAACGACGAAGAACTCGAGCGCAAGCAAGCCGAACAGCGCCGCAAAGCAGAGGAGGCAGCCGAAAAGGATCAAAAGATTGTTGATCAGATCATGGAGAGCGGTCGTCTCTTCATCCGCAACCTTCCCTTTGCTGCAAATCAAGACGAGATCCAGAGCTTCTTTGAGAGCTTTGGCACTGTCAAGCAGGTAAGTTCTCAGATTTTACTCCCAGATGATGACCACCACTGCTGGCCAGGCTTGTACGGCGACTGGAACGACCACGACCACGACTTTTTGCATGATGACATATTAGTATAGGGACAGCAGAGCAACATGCGGTGCTGATAACCTACTGGAATCTAGATAGTAAAATGAATTCGTTTCTGATCCGCAAAAAGTCGGTCGTCGTCGTCGTTACTTTCCCCTGCATCCTCGAGCCCACACTTGCGAGCTAGCAGAGCCATTGCAACGCCATTGCAACACAGAAGACTGACCACTTTTGTCGCATTTGATCTCTGCATCGATCACACAGGTTCACATCCCCCTAGACAAGCAAACCAAAGCCTCTAAAGGTCTTGCTTTCGTGTCGTTCTCTGACCCTGCCCATGCCCTTGCGGCATACCGCGCCAAGGATGGCTCCACTTTCCAAGGTCGCTTGCTGCATCTCCTCCCCGCAGTCAACAAGGACGCACCAGCTGAGTCCGATAAGAAGGCCGCCACGCTCAAACAGACCCGAGCCGAGCAGAAAAAGCAGGACGCAGGCAAGGACTTCAACTGGTCCATGCTGTACATGTCTTCCGATGCTGTCGCCTCGTCCATCGCCGACAGGCTCGGCGTGAGCAAGTCTGACATCCTCAACCCCGGCGCCGACGGTGGACCTGACAATGCCGCTGTCCGTCTTGCCCTCGCTGAAACCCGAATTATTCAAGAGACCAAGGAGTTCTTTGCGCAGGAAGGAATCAATGTTGATGCCTTCAATGGCAAAAAAGGCGAGCGTTCAGATACCACCATTCTTGTCAAGAACATCCCTTATGGAACATCGGTCGAAGAGATCCAGAAGCTTTTTGCAGACCACGGCGAGGTGGACAAAGTCCTCATCCCGCCCAGCGGCACCATCGCCGTCGTCGAGATGCCCGTTGTCGCCGAGGCAAAAGTCGCATTCCGCGCCATCGCGTACAAGCGATTCAAGGGTGGCATCCTTTACCTCGAGAAAGCACCCGTTGGGTTGCTGACACCAAAGGCTGCCGGAGAGAAGAAGCTCGCCCAAGCGCCTATCGTCGGCAAGTCTATCGACTCGGCATCCAACCCTACTTCCAACATTTCATCCACACAAGACGAGGCGGTGGATGGAGCAACGCTCTACGTTAAGAATCTTTCCTTCTCGACCACAGACGATCGACTTGCATCCGCCTTCCATGGACTTTCGGATTACGCATTTGCCCGCATCCAAACCAAGCCAGATCCGCGTCGACCCGGTGCCCGCCTGTCGATGGGCTACGGCTTTGTTGGGTTCAAGAGCGTTCCTGCTGCGAAAACAGCGCAGAAGGCGATGGACGGCAAAGTGCTCGACGGTCACACGCTCGTGGTCACCTTTGCCCGACGCAACGCCGAGACTTCCACCTCGTCCAGTTTGTCTTCCTCTGGCGGTTCGACCAAGATTCTCATCAAGAACCTGCCATTTGAAGCGACCAAGAAAGACATTCGAGATCTCTTCTCCTCGCAGGGTCAGCTCAAATCCGTCCGCTTGCCCAAGAAGTTCGACAACAGCACCCGCGGATTTGGCTTTGTCGAATACACAACAGTCCGCGAGGCCCAAGCTGCCTTCGAAGCCCTCAAGCATACCCATCTGTTGGGCAGACACTTGGTCCTACAGTGGTCCAAGACAGCATCTAATGCAGAGGAAGAGGTCGAAATGCAACGCAGCAAGACCAAGTCCGGTTTTGTCGCAGGTGACGAAGGCGAGCGCGCTGACAAGAAGGGCAAGATCAAGCTCAGCAGTCAGCAGATCAACGACGCCGTGCGCAAAGCGAGGAAGAACAGGGACGACGTCGAGGACGATGATGAGTAAAAAGTTTCAACACAGCATCGAGCAGGTTTCGTTCACATCAAATTTTGTACACTAGCCCACGCATAATTTGTATCAGCATCATCTCAAAGATCAAGCATGACAGCCTAGGACATCAGACATGGCCGGATCCAGTCGATTCGAGATGGTTCCTAAATCGTGAGAATTTCATTCTACTCGTGTATCAAGAGGTTCCCTCATCCGAGGACGTTATGGATGCGACTTGGGCGGTGGATTTTCCAGGGCTGTGCGCTCTTACTGCTGGCCAAAGCTGACTGGCTTTCCGGGGAGACCGTCGGAGAGCAGTACGACGGCGTACTTGCCGCTGATTCTCCAGCCGGGCTCTTCGTTGTCGAGCTTGCTCGAAACGTCACCAGGAACGCCGACGACGACGTCCGACTTGATGGTTCGGAGCGAAACAACGGGTGGTGCGCCGTCTTCGCTGGCAAGGGGACCGATGGCCATGTCGAAGGGGGTATCGCTGGGTGCTTGACAGTCGTAGGTCAATTTACGGTGGTTGAGGTCTCCCTTGAACATGACGAGGTCGGATTCGGCGAGGTGGAGGAAGAGATCGGGTGCCTCCTGCGAGATGGACCAGAAGGTGTATCCGGTGCACCAGAAGGGATGCTGTTCGTAAATCCACTGTCCCTTTCGTTCGTACTCCTTCCATCGCTGACCCATCTGCTTCAAGGATTGCACTTCGGCATCGGTAGCCTGCGAGAAGAGAGAGCCGTAAAGCATGCTGTTGAGCAGCCAGTCCCAGTCCTTGCGTGTGACGTCAGATACGAACCATGCGAATCGCTTGCCGTGGAAGTGGATCTCGTTGGCAATTCCGGACTGAACGAGCCAGTCGGCGTAGACGCAGTCACAGTACAGCTCGAAACCGGCGTTGTCGAGCACAAAGTCGATACGGCCACCCTTCATGTTGGAGACGAGCTTCCAGAGACGGTCGAGGTGGTTGCCGAGGATGTTTTTCTCGGTAGCGGCGAGATGCTCACCTCCGGTGGATTGGAGGTTCTTGATGTCTTCCTCGGTCATGTTGATCAGCAGGGAGAGATCGGTGGCGTTACCCCAGAGGCAGACCTGGGTGAGCTCGTGGAAGAGCAGCTCACGAGCCTTGAGCTTGTCGGCTTCGCTAGCTCCCTCCTCGTAGGCGAAAGGCTCGGCGAATCGAGTCGACAGCTCAAAGACGGCGGTGTTGGAGCGAGAGAAGGTGTCGCACTTCTGGCGGAAGAATACGTCGTAGTCCTTCCAGTACTTGGAGATGCTAAAGCACTCATGCAAACGACGGTACTTGTACGCCTCGGCAAAGAGCCAGGGAGCATTCATAAAGTCCTTGCCGCGGAAGAACTTGGCGATCTCCTTGTTCCAGAGTGGGATATCTCCTCGCCGTCGTCGATGATGGGTCGCAACTTGGCATTCTTTTGGAGATCGTCCATGAGAGTGTGCATGCGCTCGATGCACTTGGCGAGATCGATGATTTTCTCTTCCTCGTACTGCTCGTTGAGGGTCTTGATCACGTCGTCGACGGCCTTTCCCAGAATGGTAGGAAGACGCTTGCCCATCGTTTCCTGTTGCGGTGAAGGGGCGGTCAGGGGGTAGAAGTAGCACAAAAAGCACA
Organism: Ustilago trichophora; assembly: GCA_900323505.1. Taxonomy (NCBI): domain Eukaryota; kingdom Fungi; phylum Basidiomycota; class Ustilaginomycetes; order Ustilaginales; family Ustilaginaceae; genus Ustilago; species Ustilago trichophora. Next base: position 11,549 of record OOIN01000010.1, on the reverse strand, counting down.
AAAGAGATAGGAAACAAATGATCAGCGTTTGTCCTTTCAGGCTCAAGCCAGCAAATCCCCTTTTCCCCCATAGGGTGCCTTCTGTTGATGAGGATCTGCAGCAAACAGATCTAATTGGAGAGCGAAAACTTACATGAGCGAACGAGAACTCGTGGTAACCACGGTACGCAGGCCAAGGCGGGTTGTTGGGGTCAACACGCGAAGGAGTGCGGGCATACTGTGCAGCAGCGCCAAAGCCTTGCTTCTTGGGAGGGAGGTTGCCGAGGTTGAGCACCGTCCTGGCGGCGGGCTTCGCGGAGGGATGGTTGCGGTCAGCCATGATTGCTGTCGATGAGCTACTGAGGGAGGATGGTAGCAGAGGGGGATGAGGATGTGCCGAGCTGGGATGAGCAGGCGGGTATGGGGTCTGGCTTGGGGCGTGAAGGGCAACGAAGGGAAAAAGGGAACGCAGCGGCAATGAGGGTGATTGATGGTGATGGACGGGAAGGAAGAAGCGATGGGGAGGCGGAAGGAAGAGATGAGCGACGAGGCGATGTGACAAAGTGTGGGAAACCTTGAGTCTGTGTGTGAATACGCTCTGTCAGGTCAGGACAGGGCAGGGCGGAGGAAGATCAAGAGGGTGCAGACGCATCAACTGACCACGTTCAGGGACAGGGTGACACACAGAAACCGACACACACACACACACACGAAGCGGCACAGCCGAAGCGAATCCAGAAGAGGGTTGTGGTCCTGTCAGAGAGCATATGCACCAATGTATCAGCTCCAAGAGAAGGGGGGCTGACACTTCGACCCTTCGGACCGTCCGGCTAGTCAAGTTACGCCAAGCAGCGATTCTGTCGTCACAAACGCACACACACCATGCGCACAGCACAGTACTCCGCTCAGGTGTTTGAATTTTCGGCGGTGTGGTTGTGTGTGTGTCTGTGTGTGGGTATCTCTCACGGCGTCACCGGTGTATCTCGACATCTAGGCGGGCCAAGAAGAAAAAAAAGGAGGGCAAGGTCAGGCCTTTGTGGATATGCAGGAGGCGCTTGAGGATGAACGAGCAAGATCCACGCTGACCGAGGAGCTCAGGATCGGAAATGCGATTTTTACACGCACAAACTCGGATCGAACGGCGCACTCTCCGAAACGTGTTCTTCTCCTCCTCCACCCTGATTTCACTCGAAACCTCATCAGCAACAGCAACAGCTTTCTCGATGCTTCTCTGCACACCGCATCACCATCCACTGACCTTTCTAGGAACTGTATCTGTATCTGTACAGTTGTTTCTGAACATTGCTACGGAAGCACGACAGAACGATGAATTGCTACATGGCCCTTGCGTGCATGACAAGGAGAGGATACTGTACAGAAGAAGAAGAAAGAAAACGCCTCGTTCGCTTGGGTTGGAACTTGGAGCAGGGTCAGTGTGTTGTGTTGCAAAGACTTGGCCCAAAGATGAGTGAGCATTTCGAGACACGACGTTGCTGATTTCCAACTGATTTCTCGGATTCCTCTGTCGGTCGTGAGCGAGCAACTTGTACAGTACTGTAGCTACAACGTCATCTTGCTTGGCCCCTTTCCACGCTCCGACAACCGTTCCCCACGCGACGCTCGGGCCCTTTTTTTCTTGAATTTGGCTCGCCTAGTTCTGACATTTTTGGACCCCACTCATGATCCGGGATTCCTACTGTACACCGTAGCCAGATGCCCAGTCGTTTGAACCAGGTATCCACAGCCCTCCTCGCTATTTCTCCGAGCTTGCTGCTTCGTGTCTAGAAATAGATTGAGCTTGAGTCGACAGCAATCGATTCAAGCGCAATTCTGGAAAGGAGGAAGCTCAAAGCCCGCTTTTTTGACAGTGCAGCGTGCTGTGCAGACTGCAGCAGTGGCTGTCAAGACGATATAGCCTGACTTCGTGAGACGCATCAACGACCTCGGAAGAGTCTGAAGCGGTTTCTCAATTATAGCGGAATATGGGGAAGCACCTTGATCGATCAAAAAGGACGTTACTTGGACGAGAGGCTTGCTCGCTTCATGTCGGCAAATGGAAAGCGCGCCAGATCATGCCGTGTCAAGCTACGCACTGACAGGCTCCTAATCGATCCCGATGTTGCCCTTCCCACTGTGTACTGTACTGTACTGTACTGTAATGGAGATGGAGCCACCCGCGTCTTCGAGCAAGACCGGTCAAATCCATTTCGCTGCCTTCGAGCGAAAACCCTGTACTGCACCCTGAACTCGCTTGGCATCTCCCCTTTCTCTGTGCGCATGTCTACTTCTCTACCCCACCTTTTGATGCGCGTGGGGGGCACTGTACGAAGTCACATCTCTTGCTCTGGCACGCTCTAGCGACGCTCGCCAAACATCAATGTGACTATTTCGGATCAGATCAAATCAACAAAGAAAGACTGTGCCAAGTCAAGGTAGGTATGGGTTTGGTGGCTACGTGTAAAGTGCCTGCTTCGTGCCGTAGCCTGAGGCGGCTAGGCCAGGTTCTATCGAAGTCAACCCCCAAAGTTTATGGGGCGTGCCAAAGTTTCTCAATCCCACAGTGCTATGGATCTCTCTTGATCACCAAGCTGTCCTCTCAAACGTCAACATCCCAACATGAGAACGAGTTGGAGCGGCCAAGTAAGACGCAGTCAACTTTGCTTTCCGAATCAAAGACCCAGAGTGCTTTGGTAGGGCATTTGCGCTCCTGCTCCTCGAGCAATTTGTCCTCCCTCTTTGCTGTCGTTGTAAACGCTGTAACCGTAGCTTCCACGTACAAAGCAAAGAGCAGAGTGGAAGCTATCGTGACACGACATCCAAGTGCGAGTATCACTTTTTCTGTTCCACAGCACGTTGTGTTGCTCGCTTCTTCGATCAGCCCTTTCACGTTTGGTATGCGGAGGCAGTTTAAACCAGGTCAAACCTATCGCTCTAGCATGCTGGGGTGACGTTCGCCTCATATCATTGCAATTGCCAAGGGTGGTATTGACTTCACTTGAAAAAAGAATGTGTGAAGACAGGACTAAAATGATTCGGAATGATGGATGGTACTAGGTGGGTCAAGTGTGCAGGCTTGGCAGGCCTCTTGTCTACTGTGAAGAAGAGCTTGAATAAGTCTACGCAGTTCATTGGTTTCTGACCAATATATGCATGCCTTTGAGCGCCTGTCCGCTACAAACGGGGGAGGTGGTACGAGGCTTCATTTGTTACAGACGATCTCTGTCCAAAGAAAATGGTCAGTCCTGGGTACAGGTGCTCCATCAAATCGAGCCCCAAAATTCGAGTCTGTAACACTAATTCCAAGACTGCCAAGGGCTGAAAAAGGTGTTTGGCACGCCGAGGTGGACACACGAGATTGTGTGCGTCCACGAGACGAGACCGAATTTTTTATAGTGACAATCAAAATCCTGTAGCCAGAGCGTGTCCCTCTGGTCAGCAGGGTTGCTGAGAACCCAGCCAAGTCTTTCTTGATCAGCGCAAATAGACGCTACATAGTTCTTAGGACGCTTGTTGAAGATGTCTTCGGTCCTGTCTTGAATGCAGTCCTGAGCTCGCTTCGTCGAGTGAGGTGTGCATGGTATGACGCTTGTCAAGAGCCTTTTTCGGCAAGCACATTGACAGCGCAGAGAAGGAAGAGCAGGAAGCCAGCTTATAGAACATCATCTTGTCCAGAGGAGCAGAAGTCGATGCAAGAGTGTATGGAAGCTGATTAAGGGCGAGAGGCGAAGAGGATGACATTTTATACAAGAGTCGAGATGCATCGATATGGATACGTTCACTTCAACGGTCGGGCTTGAGCACAGGCCGGGACGAACAACAATTTGCCCGGTGGGGTCAGTGGCTCAACAGCATTTAGATAGGGCAACACGCTCGGAGGAGCACAACGCCGGTGGGCCAGAGGGTCAAGTGAGAACAGCTTCGAGTTTCAGCGCTTGGTGCTTGCAGACATGCAACAAGACGATGGTTGTCCCAAAAATGACTCTTGAGATGAACTCGATGCGCGGCACATGCGGACCACAGGACAACGTTTGGCTGGAATGAACGAGTGACATTGTGGCAGACTCTTTCGTCGTCAGGTGTGCGAGCCTAATGATTGGGAAAAGAAAGCTGCGCGAGCTCGACTTGTACGTATTTCTCTTGCCTTCTCGTACGTGGTATCTTGGGCGATTTGTGTTGATGCAAGGCTTCAACAGGGGAGAATTGTATGGTTGACACTGAGTTCGGTCGTATCTATAGGCAATGTTCTGGTATGGTAAAAGACGCTTCCCTTCCCCATTTCCATAGCAATCGTAGGTGTGGACGTCTTTAACGAGCCCAATATGCTTGGTGCGAGGCCTAGGGTCCGGACAACAAGGGTTGGGTAATCTTGCCTGTCGAAATTGTGAGAGAGACCCACCCTCACGCGAATCGTGGCGATGTATCCAACACCGCGGTGGTCCCAGGCATCCTGGGCGTCCTGCTTACTGCAGTCGCGAAAAAAATTCGCGTTGGACAATGCGATGCATTTCGTCATGCTTGTCAAATCATGGGGGAACAATCGCGCTCGAAGCGCATAGGGTGAACAGCAAAGGTGTGTGGCTTTCAAGAAGATTGTGACGGTAAGGGAGGCAATGCAGTCGGGATAATAGGAGAGATGCTGACTACGAGAGGAGAACGCAAGATTGAGGGCAGGTCTTATAGGCAATCTACTCCGCTAGCATCCAATCTCTGGTCAAGGCACGACACCTCAGGCCAAGCCATGGCATCTCGGACCAAGGCATGACATTTCGGATTGGGGCAGATGTAAGCGAATTCGGACCAGGACAGATTCATCGCGGTCGGATCCCCCTGTTGCCATTTTGCTCGATTGGGGCAAGCCTTGACGAGGTGGCTTGATGTGTTGGTATCGTTGGCCGCTTCTAGCGCTGTGCACAGTCAGCTTGGCACGAAAGCATATCTGCTGAGCACGATAGGGGACAATGTGATTGCTGAATTTAAGCTCTGATTCTGCTCCGATTCCTGTTCGTGTCCTTGAGCTCCTTTTGTCCTTAGCATCAGATGGGTAACAAAGACGCTCCTCCACGCAGCAACATGCTGCCACCGTACCTGAGCGTAGTCGTACCACCTGGGAAGTAAGCCGCGAGGTAGGTCATGAGCGCGCCTACTTGTACGATAGCGCAGATGAGGGTGGGGAGCATTTTGCGTGGACCGACAGCAAAATAGATGGTGAGAGCCAGCGATGAAAAGTAGGCGATGCTGAACGGGAGACGCTCCTTGCTGCAGATGTGCTTGAGATGCGCCAAAGGCCCAGAGAGGATGGAGAAGCCGATCATGAAGAGCATGCTGCCTAGCGAGAAGGCAAGTGCAAATTTTTGTGGTCGTAGCGCAAGAATGGGCGGCGAGAGAAAGATGAAGCTGAAAAAGAAGCACACCGCTGCACCAGCAATGCACGCCAGGAAGCCGAGGAACCTCTCCCATCGGCTTAAGCTGAGATATGCCTCTTCTTCGTTGGTGCGTTCGTTGGAGCGTAACGGTACGTAGCCAGAGATACTGTTTGTGATGGTTAGAGAGGTAGCTCGTCGCTCCACCCGATTGAGCTTGTGGTCTCGAGTCGTCGGTTCTTCCTTGCGCCCATCGGAAGCCTGAGAGCTCGGAGCGGTAATTTGATTCTGTTGAGGCCATCTTGGATAGAGTGTCGTTGAGCTATGCGGGACTGGAGCCGTGTGACCTATGGTGATGATAGCCTGGTATACCGTTTCCGCGAGGGGATGAATGTACTTGTTTGGACGAGGAACGAGGTAGTTGGATGAATGCCTTGCGTCGATGGAGGTGGCTGTGTAGGGTTGTTACGTCGTGTGTGATGGTGTGAAGTTTGTGCTTGCGTGTTGGATACAATTGATGGTGTTGCAACTGGCAGTAGAGAGGGTTGTGGTGGAGGCTCAGTGCCGAGGCCGCGTGGTTGACACTCAATTCTCGTGCGGGTCAGTTTGCCATCAAGAAGAAAGTCAAAAAAAAGGTTCCTCGCGCTTCGAACGAACAGGCCGAGTTGACTGAGTTGCAAGCCAAAAAAAGGAAGAAGAGTATCCGCGCGCACTGCGAAGACCAACACCAAAAGAATCGCGCACGCACACCTCGCACACACACACACACACTTTCTTTCTTCCAGACCGGAACTGCCTTTCCATACCATCACTGCCATCTTTCCATCTCGACCGCTTCTCATCACTTTAGTTTGGAGGCAAGAAACGGAAACACTTTGATCTGCACCGAGTGATTCGTTCAGCATAGGTCGTAACACCAACACCACACTAGCATCACCTCACACTTGCGACTCAGCAGCTTTTTTCTACATACAACCATGTCGGCCATTGAGCTGATCAACCCAAGAGCCGAGTCCGTTCGTCGGACTCAGGCTCTTCAAGTCAATACTGCCGGTGCTATCGGTCTCGCACAGGTCGTCCGTTCCAACCTCGGCCCTCGTGGTACCATCAAGATGCTCGTCGACGGTTCCGGCAACCTCAAAATGACCAAGGACGGCAAGGTCCTTCTCACCGAAATGCAGATTCAGAACCCCACCGCAGCCATGATCGCCCGAACTGCCGTCGCACAGGATGAGCAGTGCGGTGACGGTACCACCTCCGTCGTCCTGCTCGTCGGTGAGCTCCTCAAGCAGGCCGAGCGATACATTCAGGAAGGTGTCCACCCTCGTGTCATCAGCGAAGGTTTCGACGTTGCCAAGACTGGTGCCCTCAAATTCCTCGAGCAGTTCAAGAAGAGCCCCGAGATGGATCGCGCCACCCTTGTCAAGGTCGCCACCACCTCGCTCTCTACCAAGCTCCACCCCAAGCTCGCTACGCAGCTCGCCGCCGATATTGTCGATGCCGTCCTCGCCATCAAGCCCGCCACCACCTCCACCATTGAGGCGCCTGCACCGACTGCCGATGGCAGCAGCGAGAGTGTTTCCGAGTGGAATATCAAGGATCCCATCGACCTGCACATGGTTGAAATTATGAAGATGCAGCACAAGACCGAGACCGACACTCAGCTCGTCCGCGGTCTTGTTCTCGACCACGTGCTCGTCACGCCGACATGCCCAAGCGTCTCGAAAACGCCTACGTGCTTACCCTCAACGTCTCTCTCGAGTACGAGAAGACCGAGGTCAATTCGGGCTTCTTCTACTCGTCAGCCGAACAGCGCGAGAAGCTCGTCGAATCCGAGCGTCGCTTCGTCGACGCCAAGCTCAAGAAGATTGTCGAGCTCAAGCAGGCAGTGTGCGATGCCCCCACCGAAGGCAGCAACGAGAAGAAGAAGAACTTTGTCATTTTCAACCAGAAGGGTATCGACCCCATGTCGCTCGACATTCTTGCCAAGAACGGCATCCTCGCACTACGAAGGGCCAAGAGGAGGAACATGGAGCGTTTGCAGTTGTGCTGTGGTGGTATTGCCCAGAACTCGGTCGACGACCTCAGCCCCGATGTGCTCGGTTACGCCGGTCTCGTCTACGAGCACACCCTCGGTGAGGAAAAATACACCTTTGTTGAAGAGTGCAAGGATCCCAAGTCGGTCACCATCCTCATCAAGGGCCCCAACGCCCACACCATGTCTCAGATTCAGGACGCCGTTCGTGACGGTCTTCGTTCCGTCAAGAACGCCATCGAGGACACCACCCTCATTGCCGGTGGTGGCGCTTTCGAGATCTCGGCATCCAACTACCTCACTTCCGAAGTCAAGAAATCCGCCAAAGGCCGTGCCAAGCTCGGTTCAAGCGTTTGCAGATGCCATGCTCGTCATTCCCAAGACGCTTGCCAGCAACTCTGGCTTTGACGTCCAGGACTGCATCGTGGCGCTCCAAGAAGAAGCCAGCGAAGGCAACGTTGTCGGCTTGGACGTCCAGACGGGTGAACCTATGGACCCATCATCAGCCAGGGCATCTGGGACAACTACAGAGTCAAGAGACACATGCTCCACAGCTCGGCTGTCATTGCTTCCAATCTGCTCAGTGTCGACGAGATTCTTCGCGCGGGTAGGTCCAGTTTGAAGAGCGAAGGTCCCATGGGTTAAAGAGATGTACAGCTAGCTAGGCGATCCGATAAGTTGAATGGAAGTAGTATCGTGGCTTTGTATTAAAATGCAGCATTCTGTGCGAGAGAAAATCGCAGTGCTTTTGGCTTTCCAGTGTGTTGATTGAACGGCTTGTGAAGCGATGCTTTGCTAAGCGACGCATCTTTGAAGCTGCTGAGCCGACATCTCGTTCAATGTGCATTCTTTGATCGGCTTCAAAGCTCTTCTTCACGCTTAGATTTGAGCCATTGACTGGCTTTGTCACTAGCTCGAGGCACACAAAGTAAAGAAGGGTTGTGCGAATGCAGTATATGGTTTGAAGCCAATGCAGATGATTGTGATCTAATGACAAGTCATGCGAAAAGGAGTCAACTAATCGTATGAGAATGTGTGATTTGGCGTAATACCCTACTCTCTTAATGCGCCTTGCTAGTCTCCTTATGACCATTTCCCAGATGCAAGTCATCCATATGAACCTCCAAGAATCCTTTCACCGCTTCATAAGTCAAGAAGCTAGTACTTGGAGCCACTTTGAGCAAGTTTGGCAACAATCCTCGATAGAGCCCTGTTACACCTTCCGCCTTGATGATGTTTTGAATGGCGTTAATGGCGTTTCGATCCTTGTAGCCTAGTTTCTCTTGGCTGTCTTTCATTCCTGCCACCTGCATTCTCCTGCGTAGCACATCCAAGGGATAAGTTAGCGTCTGGGAGATGCTTCCGGCGAGGGCTCCACATGCGAGCTTCATCAAGGGTGAAGGTTCGCTGCCGTCCAAGGGGGAAATGTACTTGCGAGCCGCTTCGTAAAAGTAGAAATTGAGTGCGACGTAGGGTGCCACTCCGACAGAGGTGGGTACACATCCACGGTACAAACCTCGCAACCCGCCTTCTTCACGATAAACCTTGGTGGTCATCTGCCAAATTCCAGGGACAGCTTTTTGTCTCGCGGCAATTTGCTCCCTCAGCGCCTCCTGCGATACCTCTTTGACCCCGGCTGTCGTTGCGGAAGAAGACGTGGCAAACGGCGGAAGATTTGGCCTCGTTATACATGTTTGCGCTCGCAATGCTGATTCTGGACCTGACCAGATCCAAGGGTAGGTGGATACCACACTGGCGATACCCGCCACGGCACCAGCGGTGAGTTTCCGCACCACATCCAATTCGCCAGTGTTCTCATCGCGTAACCAAGTCTTGCAAAGCTCGTACGTCGTAAATTGAACCGCGGAATAGGGGGCGATGCGGAGACAGTTGATTCCATTGCCACGCATAAAGCCGGCGAAACCTTCCTCCTGCCACATCTTGACGAGTCCTCCCCAGACACCGTTGTAGGCGCGATTCTTGGCGGCTGCTTTTCCACCACTTTTGGTGGAGGATTGAGGCTGGACTTGCATGATGATCTTGAGCCGTTCGAGGGGTGAGACGACGGTTCGGGATGTTGCACCAGCCGCACCACCAGCGACAAAGTAGGTTATGAGGAATACATTGTTGGTGGTGGTGCTGGAGGTGTTTTCGGTGGATGCTGGTGGCGGTCTTGTCTTGAGGCTTGCTTCAGAAGAAGGTGAAAGCGAATGGACCTGCTCGAAGGCTTTAGCGCGAGCCAACTCGGTCGGGGTGAGTGATTCTGCTGAAACCGAAGCAGCAGCGACAGCGGTACTCTTGGAACGTGCACGCAGTATTGGTGGCCTATCACTGTGGGTAGTAGGCGACGTCGAGGAGCTGGCAAGGGAAACGAGTGCAGATGCAGATTCCAGGAAAGTTTCCAGTGTCGATGCTGAAGTTGAGGCCTGGCTGGAGCGTGTGAGCGCCGCCAGTGGGCCGTTTGAATCTGCTTTCGACATTGTGACAATATCGACGTTATTATGAGGTTGGTTTTGAGGCTATTGTGATGACGGGAGCATAGCACGTTGTTCTGCCAGTTTGGATGAGCGAGAGAGAGTTGATAGTCGGACGTCGACCTTGTCTTGTTTCTGTGAGTGGTTGCGACCAGAACTATCGTCTTGCTTGTTTGTATGTGCTATTCCAGCAGAAAGAAAAAGGTTGCGAATTTGAGGAAGGTGAATGGTGAAACAATGACGATGCGGTACGACCGCGGCTGTGTTTGGCAATGTTGAGAAGGACGCAGGTGTCGGATCGGCGTGACTCGCTCGGAAGTGGCCGGTTGCAGCTGGTCGGTTGGGCTTGGATTTTTTCCGACAAAATCACAGAGCCACTACTCGTCACCCCGCGTCCGGCTTCCAACTGTCCGAAATGGCTCCCGTGTGTCATAAATTGCGCTTTCCTTTTGAAGCACTTTGAGTGGTTCCTCAAGTGTCTGTAAGCAGTCTTGTGGTGCGTTTCAGTGTTCTTGAAGCAATGTTGGAACGTGATGCAGAGAGGTGTTGCGTTTGGGTCCGATGCGACGCGGCGCAAGCTTCAAAAAGAAGGGCGAGGCACAGCTGCCTCAAAGATAGGACGAACAGTTCAAGTGGTACAGTGGTACAGTGGTACAGATGAAGAGACGATCAATCCCGGTCTCTTCAAGATCATACATGGTCTATATAGGAAACATAGCGACTCACTAACCCAAACCATCACACAGGGACTTTGCGGAATCACATAACGTCACACATAGGAGCAAATGATCGACAATCCACACCAAACAGTGCAGGCTCTGTTGGAACATTCTCCGCTCTATGTAACACTTGTCAGATTCTGGGCTCGCTTGCTCGTATGGGGGAGAGGCACACGATCCGGTCCTTAACCGGGGGTTGCGGGTTGGGTTTGACGAGCGTGAAATGAGACTTGCTGTGTGTCACTCACACTCTCTGGACAGATCAATCAAGCGTCCGGGGCGTTGAGCGACGCTCATCATCGCGAAAGAGTCTGGGTTGAAAGCCTAGCAGCGAAATACTCCACTTTGGCTTGCCGATCTCTTCCGGCTTGAAGTGATATCGCCGATTTTTCGCGATAAGTTCGTCCCGATTGGCGTTCCCTCGATTCGGTTTTTCAAGTGACCCGACCTTAGTTGTTTACCATCTTATCTGAGTTCTACCTGAAGACGAAAGACCTCATCGGAATTGCCTATTGGATCGGTCGGCAGGTTTCAAGATTCACAACGGCTTAATGTCTTGACGTCGTTCTCCTCTATGTGCGCAAGACAGTCGCAGCGTGGGCTGCTCACAACCGCAAATACAATCGCAATACCAATGGCATCACCAATCGTTATAGCTATCGCCACGGTGCCGCATCAGTGTCCTCAATCATACCAAATTCCTCGATTCGACCACAGACAATCACTGGTGCATATTGGTTTTTCGTGAGAATGGTAGCTTTCGCATGTGTTATTGGTTTCGATTAAGAAACGCAAGATAGGGTGGTCTTTCGACCGGGTTGTTTTTGGGTTGTGTGTGAAGTACAAGAGATGGCGGATGCATCAACGAAAAAATATGAAGAAGAGACCGAAGAGAAAATGTGAGGTGCATATGCAGGCGTATTGAACAAGTGAAATGGAGGAGTGAAAACCATTAAATGTAGGTGTCGTAAGCCTGGGGAGC